>OW028576.1:155000-807500 GCA_932294295.1 Alitta virens | reverse complement strand
GACAATATGCAGATCTTCAGATTGTCAACTGTCATCTGAAGTTTATTACAAAAGAAAATAATGTTACCAATACGATGATGCTCAAAATCCATGAATTATCTTTCTCATCGAATTGTGCACAATTATGCCTGAGTGTGAAGAATTCAAACACTTCAAAAATTTGCATAAACAGAAGAACACTGTCCAGTCCTGACTATTTCTTCCAAGGGAGAACTGAATGGCAGTTTGATATTACAGTGACAAAACCTGAAAACTGTAACAGCAAGGTTCGACTTTGGCTTTGGTTGACTGGTAAGTAGTCTCTTTATCCAATATTAACTAAAAAATGGAATTGTGTTAATGCGGAAATATTTCATTTACACTTGATTTTAGTTACCAGGATATATATTATACAGTATACCGAGTTTACTAGTCGAATAGAAATGAAGGCAAACCTACCATACAAATAGGTTTGCATTCAATAATTCTTAATAGCAATAGCTAAGGGTAATAGAATAAATATTATTTTATTATCACAATATCTTTTATTTAAAATGACTAAAATTAATAAAGCGAAATATATGATTCATTATGTGAACAAAATTGACATGATGACAATTTATTTTTATTTTATTTTTTTGAAAGGTATGCAAAACTTCAATGTTCTTCAACATCCTAGAAAACGGAGCAAATCATGTTAATGTTTGTTATTACAATATTTTTTTTTAGTTTTGGAAGTTCAAGATGCAACAGGCACATTTCATCTGTACTGTAAACCAGCTTCAGGTATGTCACAGGAAATATTATATTTCGTTTTTTTTTTAATGTATTGTGCAAGGGAAGCCTTTCACTATTTCTTTAACTCAATAATCACAGTGATAAATTTAAATATTACACACACTTGGGATCAATCAATGACTGAGAGAAATCATAAAATTGTCTTTGCAGTGAATAATTTTCTATTGTTTTGCTCACATCATAATACTGTTTCTATTAAACATCTTACAGTGCCAAGGAAATCAACTTCTACAAGAAAACCAAAAGGGCAAGAGGCTACCACTGAAGGCATTACAAAAACAGGTAATGTCCAATACATAGATAAATTTAAAACAAATAAAATAAAAATAAATACTAAAAAAGGTGATGTCATATATACAATTAATACATATTAAACCTGGCATATTTAAAGATGTTTATCCTTTTCTTTAATGGTGCATCGTTGGCTGTTATTGTTCCAGTTTCTACAGTGGTTATAATCATCCTTGGCATATCACTGTCAATAGCTGTAGTCACTTTTACTATAGCCTGGATTTTCAGGTATGACAAATTCACCACATAAATAACCTCTGTAAAATACCTTCTTTGAGATATTTAGATTATAAGCTGTCATTTTGTGTAGATGTATTAGAACAGTAATAATTACAATCTATTCAAACAGAAACCAGGCATTGAGTTGCACATTGAAAAATGCCCACACCCTGAGAAATGGGCATGATTACACCTACATTGACCTTGGAGACTTTGCCTTGAGCAGAAGTCAAAGGTTAGTATTGCATACCATACCACCCTTCATGTAAAATTGTCTGAACAAATGTATCTGATCAGATGGCATTTTCTGTGCTCACTTTAGATGTATTATCATTCTTTTTTTTTTGGCAGTGGGGGAAATACAATAAGAGACAATGACAGTATTTCAGGAGAAATATGTCCAGTAAGTCAATCGATGGGAAATCTCACGGAGTCCAGAAACATAGGACGTGAATTACCTCCCATTCCCAGGTGAAACTGCATGATGATGTAGATATTTAGTAAACAATCCTGGTTGTATTCCATTGAAGGTATGTTGCCTTACATTTTAACAATATATGTTTGTACAGTATGATTGTTATATTACTATTTTGTTTTGCTTGTACTTCTGGAGGGCACACAGTATTGAAGGTCTCCCAGCCGCTTTGGAAGAAATAATTCCTCTAGGTCAATCATTGCCCCACTTGATAGGATCAATTTTAGATCGCAACTTACCACCTATTCCCAGGTGAGCTTTAACAGCTGCAACAAATTAACCAGCAAGATCAATTTAAACCTTTGCTCCTAAATCTATTTATTCCTTTAAAAAAAATGGCATATTCTTCAAATTGTAGAGAAATAGAATATGAGGGAGGTGCCATCAATTCACCTTGCATACTTCATTCTGCTGTAGTCCATAGACCACTTGACGATAATGAGCAAGGTCACCCAGGACAAGAATCAGACAATGAAAATGAATATCTCCCTTCCATGTATGTTTATTATTTCATCTTTAATTATGGATGCGGCAAATAATTATTGTGTATAATTAAGGTTTCCATGAAAGTTATGTTATTTTTTGTGTAAAGCTGATTATGGTCATGATTTAAATATTGTTCTTCTACCATTACAAAGGGACTCAGTAGGAATTTTGAGCACAGGGATCACAGAATTCCCAACAGAGAACAATGATAAAGTCTGTCCTGAGGAAAGTGACATCGAAAGCAATTCAAACAATGCTGACCAGGATGTTGAGGACCAAGAGTATGATGATGCAAGCCGCAGCGGATTAATTGAAAATGAATACGTAGGTTTGGAACAAGATAATTTCAGTGACACCAGCTCAAGAAGCTCCACTGGGATTCTTTACACCTTACTGCATGGTGTACAAAGGTATTTTTAAAGATTTTATACTTACACATTCTGTATACAGAAGCTATCAATTTCATCTTAAGTTAAACTAAATAAAGGTGGATGATTGAAAGACTATCATGATCTACCGCTAAATTTTCATCTAATGGGTTCCCTTGCAGAGCTGCAGCCACAAGCCCTGACCCAGACTTAACTAAGGTTGAAATGAACGATGATGACGGACAAAAGGATGTTGATCCTGAAATGACAACTGACAAAACCCCAGCCCAAGATGAAGATGAAGAAGATGATAAAGATGAACATGGTTACTTAGTGCTCCTTTCAGATGATGCACTATCTGTTCAAGGTAAGAGCGATACTAAGAACCATGAAAGTGATGCTATGGACCAAGGGGGTAAAGCTGAGAATGAAGAAAAACGTAGTGTATCTGAGAAACTGATATATTCTGAAGTTCCTTGTGAATATGAAAAGAAAGGTAAAGATGTAGTTGACCATGCAAATAGATCAGAAAGGAACAAGGTCGATGCAATGCCTGTGTTGAGTGACAAAGATGAACATGGTTACTTAGTGGTCCTCCATCCACTTCCTTCCCTATGTTCTCCTCAAAATCAAGCTGATGCTAAAATACATGGAATTGAAAGAAATGACCAGGGAATGAAAACTAACATTGTGGAAAAAAGCTGTGAAAACGAGAATTTAATCTATTCTGAAGTGTCCCCTGAATATGAAAAGGAGAATGATGGAAATGAAGATGGTCAAAAGAAAGCACAATGACATGGCCAAGGAAATGTCATTTCTGTTAAGTGATAAAGATGAACATGGCTATTTGGTGATTCTTCCAAATTAGAACAAAGCAGGTATGAGAACAAAACTGCTTTTCATTGTGTTATGTTTGACTTTTTGTATACAAAACAAGGAAATGTATTGACAATAGGAAAACAAAAGTTTTAACTTATACACTAAGAATGCATTGCTTCAGTTAAATAAGTAAGCGGTGTACCAATATTGTAACAGTGCTTTCAGGAAGGCTCGGGAATGTTTTATCAGTGAATTGTGTCAATTGTTTTGTTTTTTGTGTATTTTTGGAAAGTGGATGGTTTTCTAAAATATCAAAACATGTTAGGAATATTTGTGCTTCTGATTTGGAGTGTGTTCAACAACATGTACTGCTAGTTGCTATCTTTATCATTTTGTAATATAAGAAAATTAAGTAAAAAAAAAAAACACAGTTTTGTGAGCAATTGCATGACCATGAGGTGTCGCAAGATTATTAGACAAATAATTTAATTGAAATTTTGTTGTGAAAAGTAAAAACAAAATGAAACAGGCAAATAAATAATTTACTGTTTACAACAACTTTACAAGAACATAAGTTGATGCACTAAATATAAAAACAAAACACTTAAAATTGTTAAAATCTGCAGTGCATACCATATAGGTTCCTTATAATTTGTAGTATTTCAATAATAATGCTGTAAATCCAGGATATAACGCATGTAAAACATGCAAGTGACATGTTTGGTCAAGGAAGAAATGTAGATTAACAGCCATGAAACTTAAGCAATATACAATTATAATGGTTTTCTGGAAAACCCCTTCACTGAACATTTACACACCAAAGTCCTCATGTATCTGACTAATTGAATTTCCTTATTTAGTTTGCAGTTGATGTTTCTGATCATGTCTTTTACAAGACAATATATATTTCATTGATGCCACAATTTTATTTATATCTAAACTGTATCTATGCATTGTGATGTTTGTATTGGATAAATTTTAGCTATTTTTAGTAAGAGAGAATGTTGTATAATATATTATGTTATCACATTATGCACAATATTATCTCATTATGTATCACAATAATTATTTTATTATAGCTGTATGTATAAAAGCTTGTTATGTTTCATTGGAAGAAGAATAACCACGAATTGCTACTATATTATGCAAAGTTTTTTGTCAAGTGAAATGCAGGTCAAATCTATAGTTTTAAAATTTAAGATTCAACATTAATCCTGGGTACTATAATTAAGCTTCAAATTAATCTATATTGATTGCATTTTATTTATCTATGAGGACAATTGATGTATTATTATATTATATTATATTGTATTATATTGTATTATTATATTATGTGGCAAAATATTATTTGTGATATGAGGAATTTTGCAATTTGTTATGATATGTACATAAGTAAATACACATTTTCATATCTGGGAGACAATTATTGTATTGTGAGAACATGCCTAACACAGGAAAACATTGTTGATAACTATTATTGAAAAACTGATAAGATACATGAAGGCATAATGGTTAACTTTATGTAATAATTATTCTTTTGACTAGTGACATGCAAATTCAAACTTTAGGCATGCTTTCATATTAATTTGCCAAAATTACTTTGTACTTTTTTTTAATTTAACCATGTCGCAACAAAAAAAAAAATTGATAATGTTCATCCAAATGCTTAATATGCTATACATTTTGCCAGTTTGGTAATCATCATTTGTGTGACTGCTGATTCATATTTTAAATAAAAATGTGTCAGTAACAAGTATTTCTGGTTTAGATGTACATGGAGAATGCAAATTACCTTCAAATATATCATATTATATGAACAAGTTATATCACAGACTTAAATGATAATGTTTATAAAAATATATATAATTTTCTTTGTAGTTAAATATATTTATGTTTAGTTTCACTATGTTAATAAAAGTACACATCCAAAGTTGGGCTTTTGTTTTCATTACTCAAATCATTAACTACATATCAGAAAAGGTTTAATCTCATCAAATGATTCGTAGGCATTGGCATTAGACCTGCATTTGTACATTTGTTCTGACGAGGTCAACTGAGTAATGTTCTAAGTTTTATTACATATAATGCAGTTAGGTGAATGCTTACATTTATAAGTCACTACACTAGAGCGCGACTCAGCTGATGATACCTGGTGGAAGAATGACTAACCTGTTGCCATGACGACATATATCTTAACATCTAGTTTCATTGTAGTAATGTGTGCAAAGAACAACCAACATAAAGATAACCCTTGAAAGATACCAGCTAACATGCATTGAAGATAATATATGCTACTGAACAATGAGATTTATTGAATACATTTTTGGAGAAAGCCAATACTTAAGTTAGGAGAAGGGCAGTAAGACATTTGACTTCCTATTTGTTAATTTAATATTTTAGAATTCATTCCTGGTAGCTCCTTTACTAAGTACAATGACATAACAATATGTCAACATACAGGCAGAAATGATTACTTCAAATCATTACAAGTAGCAGGAGTTATCTCCCAGGAGTTATCTCCTCATATGAATGAGTGCTTATCTTCAAATAGAATACAAACTTTTCCAGATAATCAGAAATTGAGAATGTCAACTATCAGTTATCATCTATATGGCATTTAAGGTTAAGTGACTAGATTATTAATAAAGTGATTCCACTAACCTTTTATTCTGAAGTGTGTGATTTCCTACATAGCTACAGGTCAAAAGTTTCAAATTCGGAACAGTTCTGTTGGTGCATTTTGTAGTTGGTAGTTCTGGAGAGTAAGCTGGCCTGATCAATGTCTTAGCTCAAGTATGGAATATAAACTGCAAAAGAAAAAAAAAAGGTCTGAAATATCTATGTCAATATTTTATATTTATTGGCGTCAATCTGGCACAAATAAAACACTCAATGTTACTAGAGTTGAACATAATCGATATGCTATCTAGAAGCAATAAATAATCAAAAACAGTCTTGTGTCGCATCTTAAATGTCCGAACTAACTATGCAATGATATATAATTAAAAGTGTTCTTTATCATTTTAATGTTCCTATACGCAATATATAGAAGGGTTGAATTGAAGCACTTCTTTGACAGAGACATGATGGCACCCCACTGTAGTTTAGACTCTATGGGAAAAGGGGTGAAGTTGGTCCCCTGGGTTTGGTCATGAATAAATGGTTATATTGATAATGCCTTTTATTTTATGATAATAAAATATGTATTTCTACATATTAAATGATGACTGCGGGGTAATATTCGTTGGCGATATAATAGTTCTCTCCTGAGTAATGACTTGAAGTGCTGATTATCAACAAGAACATTTTTTTGGTGGATTTGAGTAAAATAAAAAGGATAAGAATAAATTATGAAATTATAAATCTCTACAAGACACGACACCTGGTGTTTCCCTAATATCTCTCCTTTATTGTTCTTCTTTTTTGCGTTAGGTACTGAATAAAAATGACACACGTATGTTCTATTAGCTCATATGTTATCATTCTAGTAGATAAATGCAATGTAATGATTACAGTTTAATAGATGTATTATTCACCAATTGAAACGAAATTGCTGTTATCAGATTGTACCATACTAACACTGACCTCAAATTGAAGCAACATGACAGTTATGTATTTTCATATAAAGTTTAAGTGAAACTATTTCTATCAGTAGTAAAAAGATAAGCAAACAAGAAATCGATATACCAGAAATGATAACACAAATTTAATTCACTTTGATATGTTTTCTGTGTTTCTTATTAGGGCATTTAAAACAATCAAATCATCAAAACTTTATATGATAATTGTAGTTTTGACATCGGAACACAAATTCAAATTTCAACCCAGGTTTTCTATTACTTTGCCAAAATTACTGGTTATGGTTTAATCTGAAAAAAAAAGTGGAGCGAGACCTTGTGTATTACTTCAAATCATGTCAAGTTGCAAGAGTTCTCTCCTTATATGACTGACTGATTACCTTCAAATATAATACAAACTTTTCCAGCCAACATCAGATATTGGCATTTAATACCTAAGTTTAAGTTACTGGATTAATTTTAAAGTGGTTCCACTCACCTTTCATTGTGAACTGTGTGAGTTCCTACTTGGCTATGGGTGAAAATTCGGAACAGTTTTGTAGGATTTTGTAGGTGGTAGCTCTTGAGGGGAAACAGGAAAGTCGATCCTATAAATGTCTTAGCTCACGTACTACAGATAAACTGCAAAGGAAAAAAGTTCCAACATATATATGTCAATATTCTATATTTATCATCACCAAAACGACACAACAAAACACTTAATGATAAATAATACCACGGCTGAATATAATCGATACACTATCAATAAATAATATAAATTTGTCTTGTATCGTACTTTGCATGTCCCAACAAACTTGGAACATCCATTTCATGTCTTGCTAGGCTCTCACTACCTGAAAACATAAGGAACCCCATAAGAAATTATGTGAAGAATATAAAAAGTCATGATTTATGCTGTTATATTTTTTTCTGACAGATCAATGATCTTTTAAAAACCAGAGTAAGAAAGGATCATGACGCGCGGGACAAAGTTAACTTCACACTGATTGATAAATAACAATGGCTCAGGTAAAAAGCTAAATCAAAATTTGAGCTAAATATATTTTCGAAACTATCATTGCTATCTTTCTGCAAAATTTTAGCAATTTATATGCTAGATCACTTACATTAAATCATAGAAATATTCCTTTTGTTTGATATGGAGGGTTCCTTTTGTATGATGAATAGTGAACATGCAGAGAAAAGAATAAATACATATCAGAAAATATTTGCTTTGGCCCATTTATCTAATAAAACTGCTACCAACGAATGTGCTCTATTATTGGGTCCTCAGGTGTGAATGCTAATGGGTATAAGATGCTTTTATTGCCTGTTGTGCTGCTTATTCCGTGGTGCAGTTCTATTCGATACAATTTTCTGAGGGAGTCAAAATATTGTGAGTGATAGAATTAAGAATTGCTTCCACAAACATAACAACATGGTGTAAAAACATTGTGTTTGAAATGTAAAGTTTTGCCTGGTTGGTTAAATTTGATAATTAGCTCAGAGAGATTGCATGAGTTTCAGAATGAACACAGGGAGGTTACTATTTTCAGCTTGGTAGCAGAACTTGAAGTAATGTGAGACTGGTGGGGTGGGTGGATTAGGGCTTTACGTCCTGTCTTTCGGCACCTCATGGGCTAATTAAGACAGGCAGGGGCCATGGCAATGAGATGATGGATAAAACAGCCATCCAACTAAGTCATGTGAGACTAGGAGACTAACCCTGTCTAAACATGAAACAAAAGGCTTCTTTTTTTTTTTGGTCTGGCACCAAATACTTTGGTGACGCATCATTGAACAATGTCGTGAACAATTTTTGCAAAATTCATATTTCTGAGTTTGACCTTGGATACCGTTTGAGCATGTCATGTGACCTCTTAGGTGGCATGACCATCAAAATATAAACTTCAGAGACAATATGCTAGGTCAGTTGAACTAGCATGTAAATAGTCATGGTCATTAAACAATGGGTTTTGATGATGCCGCAATGAGTGTAGTGAAATTCAGACATGGTTACCATGGTCACCAAGTTCACCCCAATTTTTTGTTAATCCTGTTTAAGTCCCTTTTTTTCTCTTTTTTCTTTCCTCTTTATTTTCTTCAGCGCACAGTGTGATAGGCATCAAGAGATATTCGACATGTGACGATGCAATTGATACGAATTGCAAATCTAACCTGATTGTTATTACGGACATGAACACTACACCGAGTCTAGCCAAAGATCTGCTGAAGCAATGCAATGCACATCATAAATGTTATTTGGTCATCAAAATGATGAATACTTACAAGTAACTTACTTTGGCACACCAGGTAAGAAGATGATCAACCTAAATAATGCAACATAGTATTTACATACATTTAAGGGAACGTTCAATTTTCAGAGTCTGGAATATTAAACATCATGTTTCTTTTTATTCTAATCCATATTTATAATCTTGTTTTAGATGTTGGAGCTTTGGAAATAATAAAATCATCTTCAGTCCATCTTAAATCTGAATCATCTTTGATGAGGGTGATGAGTGCAGGTTTCAAATTTGGAAGATATTCTAATCTTCAGAATGTGGACTGTCGCCTAAAATTCACTGGATAATCCACATACAATGATACGAATATGACTGTCAGAATATATGAGTTTTCCTCATCAGCAAATGGGACACAATTTACCTTGGTAGTACACAAATCAAGCAACCCAAAATTTTGCACAAATTCAACGACATTTTATACTCCATATGCTTCTGTCAATGGAAAAGGTGATTGGAACATAAGCATTGCCATATCTCATCCAAAGAGTCATGAGTTTTCATGATTATTCTGGGTAATGTATTTTTTCTCATTCTTTATATTTTTAATATGCATACTTATTATTTTTAACTCTTGTTCATTGTTTATATAGATACTTACCAAAGCATTCATTAGTCAAGTCATATTTCTCCACTATTGCTTACACTGGTCTAAATAAGTGAAATGTATGTAATAATGTTTTTCTAAAACATTAAAAAAATACTGATTGGGGACTTGTCCATCTCATTTCAATTTTTTTTTGTTTTATTCCAACTTAGACAACATCAATATGCTGACAACTGAATCCCCAACAAACAAGACAGGTATGACAACAACATCTAGTGGACATCATAACAGGCTAGGTAGGTCCTTTAACAAACCTATGCTGGAGATAGATAGATAGGTACATTGAAAGACACATAGATGCATACAGATACAATCCAGTAAATTTCAACCCCAGTATGAAAGGAGAAAATTGCTTATAGGCAATGATACATATAAAATTTCTAAAAAGTTGTATAATTTAACACAATTATTTTGTATGAAGTGCTTTTTTTGTATTAACTACATTATTAACAAAGTTGACTAACATGCTAAGCCTTATCCTTTCAGTGTCAACAGTGAGTGCTGTAGTGCTTGGAGTACTGTTGTTAATAGCATTACTGACAATTGCTGCAGCCTGGGTTCACAGGTGAGACAACCATGGCAATCGCTATGATATATTGATATATATTTCCTTATTTCTTCGCATGAATGTTACACAGTCTGAATAAGGGCCCAAGGCTGAGTCTGCAAGATGAGTCTGAGCAACATTAATACCTGACTATTCTATAAATATTGTATTATTAATGAAGTGTATGTTTAAATGACATAGTAGACTGGAGAGAATCAAAAAGACAAAAACTGCAATAAATTTGTTTTCAATGTGGAAAATCCTAATGTATATTTTCCATGGTTTATGCAAAAGTTACAGTTATGTAATAGTTACATGGTTCTATATATAGAATGATTTTACGTCATTAGATTTTACATTGCAGATCTCCTTCTAGACAAACTGATTCAATCGATAGCATTTACTGCGACATAGATGTTGGAACTTTGAATACGCTTGGAAAGGTGCCAGAGCCGAATATGACCACAAGAAATCTAGTGCCTGAAATATCTTCAAACAGCCAAGTGATTGATAACGTCTTCCATGGCTCACTCATGACCATTATGAGCCACAAACCTCAGTATTCTGACACTGAAGATTCTGATGATGATGTAGATGATGTAGAGATAACAGACAATGACATCTATGGATCACAAATGACGCATGGAAGCATTGACATTGCAATGTCAAAAGACGAGAAATTGATAAATCATGCAGTGTATGGATCGGATATGACAATACCAAGTTCAGAAGCAGACTTTTATGAGACAGAAATCATTGAGAATGTTATTTACGGTTCAGAAATGATCAAGTCAGGCTTGGCTGATGAAGGTCCTTGTGGTATGCTTCCCAAGAGAACCAGTGAAATTTCTATCAAAAGCCAGGATATGGTGAAAATGAATGAAATTAAGGAAAAAGCAGCTAGTGAGGTGTATGCAGCTGAAGTGGAGGAAGACACAGAAAATTATGAATACGTAGCTCCAGTGGTTCATGTGAATCCATCTAACTAATTGTTCTAGAAAAATGCTACCATTAAGGTTGTCACACCCAAAGATGCTGACACTGATTCTAAATTGCACAATGGTAATAATTTGGAAAAACAGCTTCATAACTGAGGGAACATTGAAATCAGCTATGGTGCAGTGGAGGAAGACTATAAAAGCACCAAAGAACTACAGGCAGGAGAAACCCCTGTGTATGATTATGTACTTTTTTCAGACAGTCTATCACAAGACATATTGACTATTGGAGCATGGATTATCACTAAGCCATGCTTGTCACATACATAGAGCCCACTGACTCTATTGTGCTTATTTTTGTACAATAGAAGGTAAGAACTGATGGTTCATATGCATGAAACTGTCTTTCCAAATATATCCACAACCTTTTGATTGGGTTTATTCCTTCCAGCATCTAAATTGCAGAACATTAGAGGTAAAAATATATTTGTATATTCCTAAACTGTTACAATGTTGATATTAGTTTATATTACCATATATAGTCACCAGTGTGTAATATAGGATTATTTGTATGACGCTTACTCTTGATACCAGATATATGCATGTAAAATATGATAATGGTGATGGCGAGCTTTGTCATTTCCTTAAAACTGTTTCTCAGCAAGCACTATAGTGTTCATGTTTTATTAGTTTGGATTCATTATGTTTATATTGTACTGACCCACTTAATGCATGTTTCAAACTAAGATACACAATGCTTGTCTCTAAAATCATCAGTTTGTTTGCAATCTGTGAAATAAAACAGGAAACTACGCAAATACTAAATACAAGGACATTTTATCAATCGAAATGGACTTTTGAAATTATTTGTTTTAGGAAATGCTCTCACATTTATCACTCAGAAATAAATAGTATTAATAATACATCCGAAAAAAAATATTTTAATCAACTTTACATTGTTTCATCCATGCAATGAATAGGACGGTAACTTTTGGGCAATGCAAAATGGCATAGGGAAATTACATTGCAATATGTTATGGACTATAACCACACATTTGATAAAGTTTTATATTCACTCTGTTGGTGTATTAACTTGTGTTGTATATACTGCCATACATTTCTGATCATATTTAAATAATCTATGTGGTTTTTTATATGTATTTGTTTATTGATTTGTTGTTGTAAGACATAAAATAGCAAAGTTAACTTTAGATAAATCATGGAGAATGTTAAGGAATTAACTTAATCAACAGGTACATCTACAACTATATCTGCAGAACAAATTATTCTACGCTACAATTTTCTTTACCTCAGCTGTAAATGTTACAACATTTTGCTGTAGGATAGATGTATGGTAATTTACCGTAAAAATGTTTGCTAGTGTTCTGCATACTGGAATAACAACATTTTACCGCAAGAATGATATGGTTAAATAGCAAGAGTGTTATCTCCAATGTGAGTTGAACCAGGCATATTTCATGTTCCCTTAATGAGACATATTTTGAATAAGGACATTAACAAAACAGAGAGTCATGTCATCGATAACCTAGATATTAAATCACTTGTTGTCACACAAATAGTTATTGTGTATTCAATTTGGTACAATGTGGAGCACAAAGGTTTTGTTCATATGTATAGTTTATTATTTTGTTTTACTTGTTTATTTTGCATGCTTTTAATAAACATCTCAACTCACAAAAACGTTATGTTTTATTTTACAATCCTAATTTATTCTTAACGAAAAAGAAACTAGGCATGATTCCTGTAAATGCAATTAAGAAAAATCAAAACCAAGGTTTAAAAAATCACTTGTGATTCTTATATTCATGGTCAGTGATTACAATCAATGCAATCAGTCAGGACATCAACTCCACACACTCGAGATACAAGGATATCATGGCAATATAGTGCACAATAACAGTTGTTTGTATTATCATACTACAGAGGGCGACGCAACAGAGATGGACTGTCATCAGTGACATCTGGTGGTCTCCTGCCATCTTCAAAAAGATCCACTCAACCCCCCCCCCCTCCATTTTGTTTAGCAGTTATCATGAAATTAAAATTGATGAGGCTTATCTTGAATTTATAGGTTATCATTACTGTAGATAATGACTTCAGTTTGATACTATTTTTTAATAACACCTAATTTCCTTTATTATGACTCTTTGTAGGATGAGGCTACTGACCAATTTGCCATATAACATTATTTCTATGATGCTTACTCTTAATACCAGATATATGCAAGCTTTGTCGTTTCCTTAAAACTGTTTCTCAGCAAGCACTATAGTGTTCATGTGTTATTAGTTTGGATTCTTTATGTTTATATTGTACTGACCCACTTAATGCATGTTTCAAACTATGATACACAATGCTTGTCTCTAAAATCATCAGTTTGTTTGCAATCTGTGAAATAAAACAGGAAACTACGCAAATACTAAATACAAGGACATTTTATGAATCAAAATGGACTTTTGAAATTATTTGTTTTAGGAAATGCTCTCACATTTATCACTCAGAAATAAATAGTATTAATAATACATCCGAAAAAAAAGATATATTTATCATTTTTACATTGTTTCATCTGTGCTATGAACAGCACAGTAACTTTTGGGCAATGCAATAATGACATAGGGACATTTCAATGCATTATGTTATGGACTATAACCACACCTTTTATTCCAGTTTTATACTCATTTTGTTGGTGTATTGTGTTGTATATACTGTCATACATTTCTGATCATATTTAAATAATATATGTGTTTTTTTTTATGTATGGAAATAAGATAGGGCATTTGTTGATTGATTTGTTGGTGCATGACGTAAAATAGCAAAGTTAACTTTTGATAAATCATGAAGAATGTTAAAGAATTTTCTGAACCAACCGGTATCTACAGAACAAATTATTCTACGCTACAATTTTCTTTACCTCAGCTGAAAATCTTACAACATTATGCTGTAGGATAGATGTATGGCAATTTACTGTAAAAATGTTTTGGTCGTTTGCTGCATACTGGAATAACAGCATTTTAACGCCAAAGTGATATGGTTAAATAGCAAGACAACTGAGGAAATGTGGTACAGTGTAAGTAACATACAAGCGATTTAACAATTAGTTAAATCAATGTTTTCTCCAATATGTATAGTCTATAATTTTGTTTTACTTGTTTATTTTGCATGCTTTTAATAAACATCTCAAATCACAAAAAAGGTTATTTTATTTTTATACCATCTTAATTTATTCTTAATGAAATGCTGTCATAAAGAAACTAGGCAGAATTCCTGTAAATGCAATTAAGACAAATCAAAACCAAGGTTTAAAAAATCACTTGTGCTTCTTATATTCATGGTCAGTGATTACAATCATTGCAATCAGTCAGGACATCAACTCCACACACTTGAGATACAAGGATATCATGGCAATATAGTGCACAATAAGTTGTTTGTATTATCATACTATAGAGGGCGACACAACAGAGATGGACTGTCATCAGTGACATCTGGTGGTCTCCTGCCATCTTCAAAAAGATCCACTCAAACCCCCCCTTTCATTTCGTTTAGCAGTTATCATGAAATTAAAATTGATGAGGCTTATCTTGAATTTATAGGTTATCATTACTGTAGATAATGGCTTCAGTTTGATACTATTTTTATGCTCACTAGTTAAAATGAAACAACTTGTATCCGTTGATACACATCTATACCTTCTTGAGAAGTGTATGCAATAAATAAATATGTATATATATATAAAGGAAACGGTTGATCTCATTTGCAACATGGGATTCCTCTATTTCACAATACAATATACAATACAATAATATTTAATTTCCAATAGGAATAGATAGTAATTTTTATTAGGCTGTTATAGGTTTGTAATGGCACAAACATTCTGGATAGTCGTTCATAAAACACGTTTCATATTTCTGGCCCATTGATATATTAATTGAATAACCATGATATATGCATGATTAATACAAACATCAACTGGGGTAATATTGGGCATTAAAGTGTGGTTAGTCTTAACTCACCTGTAACCGTCGATGCGCTACATGGTTCTTGCTGAATGCCAATTGGTTAATGGAGATCAGTCAGATACCTGCCCATGAGCTGCTGGCACCAGCTCCAATCTGAAAGAATAGATCAAGCTAAAGCAAACATATTCCAGCTTTATCTAATTTCAAGAGGGATCACAGACCATAGTGAACAAATAAAAAAGACATACAAATAGAAAATGTGATGTTCATCATGCATCTAACACCAAAAAAAAAAGAAAAGTTAAATTTGATGAGCAGACAAGCTCACATGACCATAATAGTTTACTATTATGTTCAGTAATGCATGGTTTGTTTGCGATAATGATATAGGCATATTTTGTTATGACACAGTAGATATGCTAGCTTACATTTTACTCTTTATTTGACTTAAATCCTTCTCCTCAAGAGTTCCACGGACCATCTTATATTTATTTTTATTTTTGTTTCGAGAACACGACCATGAGTTTGAAAAGTTTATGATTATGTTCCCTAGTTAAATGCAGTGTCTACTTTAAAAATGATTAAGTCACTACATTTGTATGTACATGCTACAGCTTTTCATGTTGGCATATAACATAACTTACTCTCAATGTACTCTAGACACCTTGAACCAGGAAGTTTAAAAATAACTTCATAAAACTTACCCTGTGGTTTCCAATAACCTAAAAAGGCATCACTGCATGGAAATATGTAGGAAGTCAATGTATAAGGAGATATTAAAAGTGTTAAAGTCTGTTTGCATGTTGTAACTAGACCTCTTCAAAGCCAAGATGGAGTTGAAGAATGTGGTACTCAGCCTTACAGTAAGTTTAATGCAGATCAAGAGGTGTGTGGTGCAGAAGGTAAGTCTTATTAATACTAATTAAATAATCATGTTTTGTATAAGCATATCAGAATTAGAGTGCAAAATAAATGTATATGTGTGAAAGGAGATTTGGATTTCCTATTCTTCAAACATATGCCACTGATAAATCCATTAACCACACAGTTTCTGTTGCTGTGCAACAATTGAAAAATGCTGGTTAGATTAGTAGAGATTACTTACATTATACATATTCATTAAAAATTGACCATTTGCCTTTTTTAGGTGAATGTCTTAATTCATTTTACCTAATGGGAATTGCACACAATATAAAATAACCAATATGTGTTACTACCTCTTCCATGAAAATATGTTAAACTGGGAGGACAATAAAGGATTTTGTGAAAATTAAGCAACGGAAATGGCTAGAACATCCAAAGTCATTGTAAAAAATATATCTCAACTGAGGTATGACAGCATTACTGCTTTTAGGAATGAAAGAGTATGGCTAGCAGAAAGAGCTATGCATTTGAAGGAGTGGACTTTCTTAAACAATATTAATGTTGAAGAGGTGCTCGATCAAGATATGCAAGGTAGATTATTTTATGGATAAGATTGTATTTACCTTTTTTCTTATTTCTAACTAATTAACTAACTAATCAATCAACATATGCAATTTATGACTTGTTACTAATGCGATTTGCAGTTTTTTTCTTTCACGTAATTGATAAAGGTAAATTCACCTGTACTGTATTATTATTAAATGCAAAAACAATGCTTAAACAAAATGACAGGACAAATTAATAACTACATCTCAGAAAAGATTTAATCTTGTCAAATGAATTGTAAGCTTAGGCATCAGACCTGGAATTGTATGTTTGTTCTGATGAGGTCTACTGAGTAATGTTCTAAGTTTTAAAACATAAAGTGCCGCTTAGCTGCACATTTACTTTTATAAGTCATACACTAGAGGGCGACTCAGATGGCTGATCGAACCTGGTGGAAGAATGACTAACCTGTTGCCATGACGACAGAAATCTTAACATCTAGTTTCGTTGTAGTAAAATGTGGAAAGCACTAGACTGATAATAAATGAGAAAACCCATGAAAGATACCAATTAGCACTGACGTTGAGAAATTTCCCTATGCAATTAACTTAGTCATTTAAAAAAATGTTCAAATTTAAGAGAAGGTCAGTAAAACTGGTGACTTCCTATTATTTAATATTTTATTCTTTATTCTTTATTGTTCCTTTACTGAGTACAATGACAAAACAATATGTTCAACATACATGCAGAAATGATTACTTCAAATCATGTCAAGTAGCAGGAATTATCTCCTTATATGACTGACTGATTATCTTCAATTAGTTTAATTTCCTCCATGGTTTATCTTCATGTAGTTTTGTGTTGCAAAATGAAAATAATAAAAATAACACACAAAAAAAGTTGATGATGTTTATCCAAATGCTACAATTTGAATATCGGGTAATTCTTATAAATATGTGTGACTGCTGATTTTTTTTTTATAAAAACTTTGTAAAAAATATTACTGGTTAGGATTTACATATCATATTATACGAACAAGCCTCATAAAACAACTTAAATGGTGATGTATATAAAAATATTATAAATTTCTTTGTAACTATGAATATTTATGTTTACTTTAACTATGTTAATAAAAGTACATATTCAAATTTGGGCTTTTGTTTTCATTACTCAAATCATTAACTACAGATCAGAAAAGGTTCAATTTCATCAAATGAATTGTAAGCGCCGTCATCAGGTTTGGAATTGTAAATTCGTTCTGATGAGGTCTACTGAGTAATGTTCTAAGGTTTAGGTGCACACTTACATTTATAAGTCACTACACTATAGGGCGACTTATGGAACCTGGTGAAGAATGACTAACCTGTTGCAATGATGACATAAATCTTAAATCTAGTCTCATTGTAGTAATGTGTGCAAAGCACTAGACTGACAACATGAAGATAACCCTTGAAAGATACCAGATAACCAGTATTGAAGATGATAAATGCTACTGGGCAATGAATTTTATAGAATACATTTTTGGAGTAAGCCAATTCTTAAGTTAGGAGAAAGGCAGCATGACATTTGACTTCCTATGCATTAATATCATATTTTAGAATTAATTCCTGATTGTTCCTTTGCTGAGTACAATGACATAACAATATGTTCAACATATGGGCAGAAATGATTACTTCAAAGCATTACAAGTAGCAAGAGGTATCTCCCAGGAGTTATCTCCTCATATGAATGAGTGCTTACCTTCAAATCGAATACACAATTTTCAAGCTAACATCAGAAATTGAGAATGTCAATTATCAGTTATCATCTATATGGCATTTAAGTTTAAGTGACTAGATTATTAATAAAGTGATTCCACTTACCTTTTATTCTGAAGTGTGGGAGTCAAAAGTTTCAAATTCGGAACAGTTCTGTTGGAGCATTTTGTAGTTGGTAGTTCTGGAGAGGAAGCTGGTCTAATCAATGTCTTAGCTCAAGTATGGAATATAACTGCAAAAGAAAAAAAAGGTTTAAAATATCTATGTCAATATTTTATATTTATTAGCGTCAATCTGGCACAAACAAAACACTCAATGTTATTAGAGTTGAACCTAATCGATATGCTATCTAGAAGCAATAAATAATCAAAAACAGTCTTGTATGGCACCTTACCTGTCCGAACTAACTATGGAAATATATTTAATTATAAGTCTTCCTATCCCCTCAATTCTCTATCATTTAATGTTCCTATGTGCAAGGCTTGATATTATTACTTCATAACTGAAATGAAAAAAAAAACCATGGATATTTAACTAGACGAACAAAGAATCTGAAACTACCCATTATGAGACATGAATTTGCAAAACATTGCATATCAAACAAATATCAAATTATCTTCATAATATGCCTATGGATATTAAAGAAAAAAATATTTGCAGAGTTTCAATGGATACAAATCCTATATCAAAGTGATGACAGTGCGGACATACATGGATTGATTTAATTTACCAAATTGCTATTCATGCTGACTTTCATTTTAACATCTACAATTTTTAAAACTTTCCGCAAATGCCATATTTATACTTGATTTATTTTGTCATACATTTTGTGCTGTAATTACCCTCATCCCTACAGCAGCATAAATTATGCCTTTTGGGATGAGATGTCTTCTCAATAAGCAATAAACTTTTATTTCCCCTTTTTCAAGACACGACACCTGGTGTTTCCCTAATATCTCTCCTTTATTTTTCTTCTTTTTTTTGCATTAGGAACTGAATTAAAATGACATTAGTATGTTCCATATGCTCATAGGTTATTAGTCTAGTACAATGTAATGACTGCAGTTTAATAGTTGTATTATTCACCAATTGAAACCAAATTGCTCTTATTATCTGCTTATGTTCCAATCACCTTTTCCATTGACAGAATCATAATGGAGTATAAAATGCCATTGAATCTGTGCCCATTTTGACTTGCTTGAATTTCTTACTTCAAAACAGAGTTGTGTCCCAATTGCTGATGAGCAATCAACTTAACAGTCCTTTCAGCAAATAAGTCAATTGAATTACCGAGCAACACATGTACTTAGCTCACATATGGCAATGCAACAATGGCATAGGGAAATTGCAATGTAAATTGATTCAAGTTTTATATTCACATTCCTTATGTGTTGTATAACTGCCATACATTTTTCTGATAATATTTAAATAATCTATGTGGTTTTTCATATGTTTAGAAAGAAGATAGGATATTTTTTTATTGATTTGTTGGTGTAAGACATAAAATAGCAAAGTTAACATTTGATAAATCATGGAGAATGTTAAGAAATTTACTTTATCAACCTCTACATCTACAGCTATATCTACAGTTATTCTCTGTTTAAAAGTTCCTGTAGTTCTCACAGTACCTTCCTGGCGACCTTGTGCATGGTATCTTGCTGCAAAAATTAGAGACAAATTGATCTACATTAAAGTAGAACAAAACTAATGATGGATGCATCTGGTAACATGCGATGATCGTTTAATATGAAGTCTACAAATGAGACTTTGCCGTAGATCAGTGTCGATGAGCCTCTATGATAAGCCAGTGTTAGGCCATCTACAGTAAATGTGATTTGTTATAATGTAGTTGAACTTTACTGTATCTTACCATAAACTACAGTGGTATCATGGAATAGAGTAGTTTCAGGGTATTTTCCCATAAAATATGCAGTGACATGCCCTATGGTGAATTTTGTCTATGTTTACAGCAATCTACTGAACAAATTATGCTGCTCTGCTTTTTTCTTTACCTCAGCTAAAAATTGTATAGCATTATGCTGTGATATAGATTTACAGTAATTTGAAGTAAAACAATTGTGGTAGTGTGCTGCACACTAGAATACCAGTATTTTACCGCAAAATCTATATAGTTAAATAGCAAGTCAACTTAAAACTTGTAACAGTGTAGGTAACATACAACAGATTCAACAATTAGCTGTAAATCATCAGTGTTATCTCAGATGTGTGTTGAACCAGGCATATTTCTTGTTCCCTTAACGAGCAAGGAAATATATTGAATAAGGACATTGACAAAAGAGACATATCATCGATGACCTAGATATTAAATCACTTGTTGTCACACAAATAGTTATTGTGTATTCAATTTGGTACAATGTGGAGCACAATGGTTTGGTTCATATGTATAGTTTATTATTTTGTTTTACTTGTTTATTTTGCATGCTTTTAATAAACACCTCAACTCACAAAAGCGTTATTTTTTATTTTACAATCCTAATTTATTCTTAATGAAATGCTGTCATAAAGAAACTTGGCAGAATTCCTGTAAATTAAATTAAGAAAAATCAAAACCAAGGTATTCATTACAATCAGTCAAGACATCAACTCGAAACACTTGAGATACAAGGATCCCATGGCAATATAATGTACAATAACAGTTGTTTGTATTGACAGAATAGATTATCATGCTACAGAGGGCGACACAACAGAGATGAACTGTCATCAGTGACATCTGGTGGTATTCTGCCTTCTTCAAAAGGGGGGGGGGTCTCCCATTTTGTTTAGCAGTTATCATGAAATTAAAATTGATGAGGCTTATCTTGAATTTTATAGGTTATCATTACAGTAGATAATGAATTCAGTTTGATACTATTTTTATGCTCACTAGTTAAAATTAAACTAATTTTATCTGTTGATACACATCTATACCTTTTTGAGAAGTGTATGCAATAAATAAATATGTATATATATATATATATAAAGCAAACTGTTGATTTTATTTGCAACATGGGATTCCTCTATTTCACAATACAATATACAATACAATAATATTTAATTTCCAATAGGAATAGATAGTGATTTTTTTTATATTGCGGTTATAGGTTTGTAATGGCACAAACATTTTGAATAGTCGTTCATAAAACATGTTTCATATTTCTGGCCCATTGATATATTTATTGAATAACCATGATATATGCATGATTAATACAAGCATCAACTGGGGTAATATTGGGCATTAAAGTGTGGTTAGTCTTAACTCACCTGTAACCGTCGATACGCTACATGGTTCTTGCTGAATGCCAATGGATTAATGGAGAACAGTCAGATATCTGCCCATGAGCTGCTGGCACCAGCTCAAATCTTGAAGAATTGATCAAGCTACAGCAAAATTAATCCAGCATTATCTAATTTCAAGAGGGATCACAGACCAAAGTTAACCAAATAAAAAAGACCCAAAAATAGAAAACGATCTTGATGTGTTCATGATGTGTCTAACCCCAAAAAAATAAAAACTTAAATTTAGCAGATAAGCTCACATGAAGATAATAGTTTGCTATTATGCTCAGTAATGCATGGCTTGTTTGTGATAATGATATAGTCATCCTTTTTTATGACACAGTAGATATGCTAGCTTACATTTTACTCTTTATTTCTTTATTTGGCTTAAATCATTCAACTGAAGAGTTACATGGACCATTACATTTCTTTCTTTAATTTATTTTCCTCTTTTTTTTCGAAGAAAAAAAAGGCCATGATTTTGGAAAGTTTATGATTATGTTCCCCAATTAAATGCAGTACTACATGTTTATGTACATGCTACAGCTTTTCATGTTGGCATATAATATAACTTACTCTCAATGTACTCTAGACACCTTGAACCAGGAAGTTTAAAAATAATTATACTTCATAAAAGTTACCCTATGCTTACTAATAACCTAAAAAGCCATCACTGCATGGAAATATGTAGGAAGTCAATGTATAACGAGATATTGAAAGTGTTTAAAGTTGGTTTGCATGTTGTAACTGGATCTCTTCAAAGCCAATATGGAGCTGAAGAATGTGATACTCAGCCTAGCAGTAAGTTTAATGCAGATCAACAATGGTGGTGCAGAAGGTAAGTGGCTAATAAATACATAACTAAATAATCATGTTTTGTGCAAGCACATCAGAATTAGAGTGTTAAGTACATGTATATATGTGAAAGGTGATTTGGATTTCCCATTCTTCAAACATATGCCACCAATAAATAAATTTCAAGCATAATAATGTTTATAAACCATGGACTCAACACATTTACTCCAATATTGTCAAGTTAAGAAAACATGTATGCTAAATCAAACTAATATTTTACATAATCAATTAACCACACAGTTTCTGTTGCTGTTCAACAATTAAAAAATGCTGGTTTTTTACCATTTACCATTTTTAGGTGAATGCCCTAATTCATGCTCACCTAATGGGAATTACACACAACATAAAATAAAAAATGTGTGCTATTACCTCTTCCATGAAAATATGTTGAACTGGGAGGCAAATAAAGGGTTTTGTGGACAACGAGGAATGGAAATGGTCAGAACAACTAAAGACAGTATAGAAGATATATCCCAGCTGATGTACAAGAGCACCACTGCTATTAATAGTGAAGGAGTATGGCTTGCAGGAAAAGCAATGAATTTGAAGAAGTGGACTTTCTTAAACAATACCCACATAGAAGAGGTGCTTGGCCAAGATATGCAAAGTAGGTTATTTTCTGATAAGATAAGACAAAATGCTTTAAATTCTACTAATTAGCAATGTCACTATAATCTGCTACTGATTGAAACAAAATACTTAATTTCTAATTTCTAGATCTCACACGATATGCAGATTGTGGCTACATGGATTACTTCACAGATCATCACACAAACAGAATATCATATTAGATACCAAATTATCAGTATGATGTCCAAAACTTCATCACTATTCTCTGATTGTCCAATAATTTTGTTGTTGCGACCAATCAAAAAGGAGACGGAAAACAACAGCAAATTAAAACATCCAGGGCAAAGTTCGCTGTGCTAGTTACCACTGTGATAATTGTCAGCAAAAAATATTAACAGGCATATGATATAATTGTTGACTGATCCATGTACACAAAACTGTGAATGCTAACTGAATTAAGAGTTTCATTAAATAATACCACTTTCCTTGACAAAGCATGCGGTTTATTTGGCAGAGTTGCATGCATTACTGTATGTATTATTTTTTTTTATTAAAAAATATAATTGGATCAATTGTTGTTCATCTTCTAGATGGATCACAAATACTGTATGGAAATTGGGGAACTGGAGAACCAAATAATGACCATGAACAGTGCTTGATGATGAATAACAACGCCAAATTGAATGATGCCAAGTGTTCCTCCCTGAAGCCAGCATTTTGTCAAAGAGGTAGGTTTATTATTATTGTCATTTATTCACTCACAATAATTAACATGTATATATCAATAGAAATCTACAAAATGTAATTTTAAAATGTACTAATTAGATATATTAGTTCATAAATGTCATCATATGAAAAATTATCAATATGTGTGTCCCCATCAAGGTTATCAATCAGTTCTTTAAGTTTTCGTGTCCTATGAGCGTTTTCTTTCAGTTGGGCTTTGACACGGGAGTGCTGTTCCACACACTCCAAGTTGCCTGATATAATTCCATTATGTTCATTGCTGTGGCTGTACAGCATAACCAGCTTCCAGTTGTTACTCTTGTGCATAGAGTAGACACGTTTTATGAAATGTTTGTTTAAAATGTCATGAAATTGTGGCTGACCCGCCATATGGTGTAGGATGGCTTTACGCCATTTAACATGCAATGATTCAATGGGTTTTTGTCCGTTAAAGACCAGCATTGGCTGCCATAGAAGAAAAATTCAGAATTAAATAACTTGACACATTAATCTATTTACGGAAGAGAAATTAACAATGATTCCATTGATGTGATGCGTGAAATCTGAACATTTAGCTTTGATATCAATATCATTCCTCAGGCAGCTGGTGACATAATTTCCAAAATGTTTCACCACGGTCTGCCTGGTAAGCAGTGGTAAGAAGCTGTCCTGCATTAATTAATATGCATATGAAGTGTTTCTGATATTTATTGAATTGGTAAATTGGTCTCTTATTGTTGGTCTATTCGTTTATTTTATTACTTTTATTTTTTTGCTCAGTGTTTTTTTTGGCATAAAGCATAGAAATGGCAGATTTGACCAATAATTCAAAACCCTTTCCCTAACTGAACATAACACGTTATAGCATTAAATTCAATTTTTTTTTCACTGTTATGTATGTTGTACGGGAAATTCTAACTAAATACACATTCATGTTGAATTCTGTCATAATGATTTTGAATGGTTTATCTTTACCACAAAATAGTCATCAAACAAGTAACAACAAGACCAACATCAAAACCAACAAGTCCTATCTCAAGCCTCTCCTCAGTGGAAACAAGAACTATTGCTACTTCAAATGTTTCTCCTAGTTCATCAATTGACATAGTTTCAATGCTAACACCAACATCTATTACAAGTGAGAAGACAACACAACTGGCAAATATCTCCATTAACGCTGCAATGAATCAGAATAGTGGTGCTGGCACAAAACGTAAAACAGGTTTGTACTTTTGAAAAAGATGCTGCAACTGTTTGTAAACATTTGATTTGGTGTGCTCATCCGGGTGTTGTACTGATGAAATATCATTCAGATATCATTATTTTCGGAAAGCAAATTCTTCAGAAACATACTATAGACTTAACAAATAAGGGTTGACACTGCTGTTCATATTAAGCACATATCATAAAAAGTCCAATACATTACTAAAATAGAAACGTAATTTATTTATTTACAGTTTTCATAATAATTGGTGCACTACTTGGATCATCTGTTATCACAGCAATCCTGCTGTCAATCAACATAATTGTTGTGTGAGTTTATAATATTCAACTTGTTGACAAAAATATGGATAAACATTTCAAAGGTCTTTCAAGGAAAAAAGTAAATAACATGTTTTGACAAATGTGCATTAACTGTGAATAATAAACTAAACTGCACTACTGTTTTATCCAGTTAACAATACATTTAGTTTGCCAAATAATACATATGACTAAACTTTCAAAAGTTTTGTAAAGTAGATGATTAATGAAAAATGGAATACATTATATTCTAAACTGCTATAAATGTGGATCTCAAAATCTAAAGAAGTAACATATAACGTTGATGAATAATCATTTTATCCAATTAACAGTACTTTGTCTTTTCTCAGTAAAAGACGGGAATCATCCGATGAGCCTTCTACTCTGAATCCATATGTTGAAACTGACACCAGTGACTTAACTTCATCATCTTCTTCTGGACAGAGTGTGATGGATGTTCATGGTGTATCAACAGAGCAATGGACAATGACTACAGTTTTGTGGATGAACCAAACCAATCTACATCATCCTTCGTTAAACTGAAGATCAAACCTAAGCCAGTCATTGGACCAAAAAATGGTGATGTCTATGCAACTGTAGACAGGTGAACAAACCATTCTTGATTGGTTAACAAAATATCAGAATGATGTAGATAAAGCAGTTTCCAAAAACATAATGCAACATGTTCCTTACAATTTGAATGCATGGGTATCAAAGGATATCAAATTTCATGTTGTTTGGAAGCCGGAAGGTTATTCATATTTTCATAATTCCCAATTAATGAATGGGAACATGTTTTGTTTGGATTAGGTTCATGCAATGTAAGCTTTGTAGTAACAAGGTGAATTATAAACAAGCTTAAATTATACATAGAATGTTTCACTGTATTACCATTGTGTGTTAATTACTCTCATTAATCAGAATCAATCACTTGGTTTGCTTGTAAAACAGTATACTTCAAATAACTGGTTCAATATGAAGGATACAACATTTGTAAAGATATTTTTTGCATTAGTCAACCTTCCTACAAATCATTCATTACATGTGAGTATAATATCAAACAATGCTCACGACAATAATATAATATGATAATGCAAAGTGCATGAGAGGCCGTAGGGATAGTCCTGAGTGTCATTAGCCCAAACAGACTGCTTCGGGTCGCGTTAGTCCAAACAGACTGCTTCGGGTCGTGTTAACTAAGCCAGTTCCTTGGAGTTAGAGTGTCATTGCCATAGCCTATAATTATTAATAAGGGACAAAAAGGGAGATGACAGACTTTTGTAGGGGTTTACACTTCCAGACGCAGTAAATGGTACAGAGCAATCATAATCAAACAGTTTAATGTTAATACCAAGTATCATTATATGTCAACATGTATTTAACCATGTTTCCGTGCTGGTTTTGTCAAGTTTTGATAACTTGTGCAGGGGAATATTGTATATTATTGCTCGACAAAATTTTTCTGAACAATTCTGAATATAAAATTGTGTAAAGTTTCGTCATACTCTAAATTTTTATGCTGGGACATTGTGGCCAAAGACAGGGATTCAAGTCGAATGACTTCATTTGCGCGAGCTTTTATTGTGGCATTGTTTGGCTTGAAACATAAGCGATCCTCATTAACCAAAACTGAAGGATGCCAGGCAAAGTCTGGATCTTTTTCAGTCGATCCAGCAGATTTTGCTCTGGAAAGAGCAACAAACAGGGCACCTTGATTTCTTGATTCAAATGAATTAGATCCAGGATGTATAATAATGTACCTGTTTGCCTCACCTTCCCCAACTGTCTGACCCTGACAACTGTGGATAGTTGTACCCCAACCTAAACGTAGTGGAACTTGTGTTCTCCTACAGCCACCACATTGGCATTCAAGTCTTCTTTGAACTGGCACAATGGGTACAACTTTAGGATTCTGTGACGTGAAAGCAGGCCCCGAATAATCATGAAATTCAACCATAACAACATCAGGCAAAGAATCTGTGGGACTTTTCCCATCCAAGTATACAATATCAACTATTTTTCCAGATGATCTATTGAAAAGACCATACTTCACAGCTAGGTTTGCAGTGAGTGTTACTTTGGCATTTTTACAAAGGAAGATTGTTTTAGGCAAACCAGCTGCTTTGTTATCAGAAAGTGATTGAGCATGGGGACCTTGGAATTTTGCTGTAATTTTTGCTACAGGGAAATGTTTGTTTAGTTCTAATAACTTGGATTTTTTATGTTCCCATTCTTGCTGGTGAGTAGGGAAAATAAAAAGACCATTATTTGACATTCTTTGTGACAATTCTGAACTATGAGATTTAATTAGCTCATCCCACTGGAATGTTTGGAGCCACTTGGCTTGCTCAGGGGTTGTTTCATTTTGTCGTAATGAAGTCAGGACTGATCTAAAGTATTTTTGGGCTTCACCCTCTTGTCGCACAGCAGTCTTTAGAATGATACACGTGTCAAATTCTTTCCACAGTAATACTCCGTGCATTGCAGCGGGTATCTTAGAATGGCTATTGTAGACTGGAGAATCTAGCACAGGTGGCAATTGTATATCATCCCCGAAGAAAACTACAACAGGAATTCCGCCTCAGGACTGATTAGATTGGGCACCCTTGTTTACACCATACCGACACATCCACTCCATCCACCCCATAATGGTGGCTCCTATTAGAGATCTCTCATCAATAAGCAGAACTTCAAGACCACTACAGTTAGCCTGAAGAGTTTCTCCTCTTTGCCCGTCGGGTGGTTTCATTTCTCTATGTGTTTTACCTACTGGAATCTTAAGGAAACTGTGTAATGTGACACCAGAGATCAAATTAGCACGGTTTCCAGTTGGACAAAGAACTTGAACTGATTTGTTAGAGTCGAATAACTGGCGGATTGTTTTTACTAAACATTTTATTACAAAACTTTTGCCGGAACCTGCCGTGCCCCCTACAATTAACCTGCGTGGCTTATAAGCTTCTCTGTTTTCTATATAATCTTGTAGGGTTTTCATAACTATGTTGAAGACAAGCTTCTGCTCATGATTCAATAATGTTAATTGAACATCAGGGAGTAGAAGTTCACTTTCTACATTTGAATCTATGTTTGCGCTTAAGGCCTCAACCCATGACACTCCCATATCTGAAGGATATGACAACGATAAATTACTGCTCCAATCATATTCAGGACCACCATCATCATATACAAATTCTGACTGAATATGCTCATCATATTGTGCATTTGGCCTCACAAGAGTCATCCACTCAGGTTGATCAGGGTTTGAACAGTTAGGGTCAGACTGCTCATCTGCTTCCTGATCTTCATCAGGAGGACTACAGGCGTGTGTCTTAACTCTTTCTGCCTCAGCTTTAACAAAATTTGGGCATGTGTCAGATGTTAAAAATGCCAGAAAAATATCAACCCATGAACGCTCATCCTTGATGTCGCTGAGGTTTTGCCAGTTTGGCCAATGCAGCAACAGCATATTTCTGTAATAGTCATCATTAAGTGGCCAAGATGCTGTGGTGAGACCGGAAATAACAGGGACGCGAGATCCCCTTGTAACAAAGGAATAAAGTGAAGTAGTATCATGTAGATCTCTCGACATATATCTGTCAACAATTGATGATTTCGATATTGTCGAACCATTGTTCTCAAATACCCGAGAACCAGATAGAGATACATTTGTGAATGTGTGACTGGATCTGAAGAGCGGCAGTGAGCATAACTCATAAGAGGCTTCAACTGCTGAGACGTCACGCTTAACAGTGTTCATAAGAAGTTTTGTGATAATTGATTTACCTGACTGAATTTCATTATCGGCTACATTGAAAATATTTCTAAATAGATCAACCAGCG
Source organism: Alitta virens (assembly GCA_932294295.1). Taxonomy (NCBI): domain Eukaryota; kingdom Metazoa; phylum Annelida; class Polychaeta; order Phyllodocida; family Nereididae; genus Alitta; species Alitta virens. The sequence continues at coordinate 778,184 of OW028576.1, read as the reverse complement.
CTCCAGTGCCCTCATTGCCTTTACAGGCGTAGCCAGTGATATATTTTTCAGTTGCTAAAATTTCATTCACACTGGGGTTGTCAGGGTTTGACTTTGAAATTATAACAGATATGTCACCATTAGCTCTCCATGCTTGTGTATGGTAACGCGAATGCTGGACCAAAACAGGATGATCTTGTTTCATTTCTAACCGGAGAGATTTGTTTTTGTCTCTCACGATTTCATGATGACATCTTAATAATTTGCCAGGAGAATTTTCTTTTCCGAATTCCATCCTGCAAACTCTGTCATTACCCACTTTCCGTAAGCAATAATCAGAACATCTATGTAGATTGATTCTTTTGCATAACATGATATGATCATCAAGTAAAGATTGTTGACTCTCACTAACATCCATAAGTAACTTAATTAAAGGATTTTGGTGTTCGGGAGGTGCAGCAGCTGTACCTTCTGGTGGAGCCCAAAAATGTTTGTTTGGTTGACCACTTTCATCACACCCAGCTGGATGAGATGCTGTCAAACCAAGATAGTAAGATGCCCAATCTCCTAGTTTTTCTGCACATTCACTGTCTGACAAACCTGCCTGAACAGCCTCATGCATCAAATTGTGAGGCTCACGGTCTTGGCGCCATGCCAACCCATGCCAGTGGACCATGCCGCGTGACTTAGCGAATTCTTGCCGATACCAAAATGTATGAACATTAAAAACAGGTGACATGACTAAATCAAAGTATGATTTAGTGCGAATATCAAAATACTTTGCAACGATATGGGAGTGATCTTGAACAGTTTTGAACATGACTGATGGGTCATTCAGATTTAATTTATTTCCTGTTGTTTGGAATACATATTTAGATAAAATCTTTTTCAGTGGTTTCAAATGAAATTCGGCACAACTGCCAGTGGTAAAATAAGATGGCAGACCATCACCACAATGAATTTTGTATTGCACTAATGCCCTCAATTCTTTGGCTCTTTGTGCCCAATACTGCTCCGTACCACGCAACGAAGCAGAAAAATATAAAATACGCTTTGCGATTGTTTCATCACCTGCTGCTAACTGCTCCTTTAGGTCATTAACAGTGATGTGAGCATCGCCTAATTTCTGTGTAATCACAAAATTACAATTATCAATGGCTCGTCTTCTTGTTATTACATTGTGAACAACAAATTTGAAATATGGATGACGAGCAAAATGACCATCATCATAAAGCATCAAACGGCGTGCCCAATCTGCCATTGATGAGCAGGTAATTGGACGATTAACATGAAAATCACCAAAACCATATGGGAAAAGAGTCCTGAAAGCTAATGTGAAAAAGTTTCGTGTTGTGAATTCAGAAAGTGGTACATCATCCCTAGTGGGCCAAGGTATTGTGATGTTCCTTCGCCTATTAATGGTAACATCCCCATGACTTTCTCCCACAACATCAGAAACAATATTTTCAACCTCTTGTCTGATGTCACGGGGTTGATCATTCAGTAATATACCGGAATTGATTTTTCCATCATTTATGTCGCCAGGATCTATTTGGTAAGGGGCTGGACCAAGGTCATTATTGTGATCATTTTCATTACAGACAATTGTATGGATGTCTTGCATTTCCCCATTTTCTGGTAAAATTTGCAGTCTTTGTATGCTCATCATGATGTTTTCATAAGCAGGATTATTGGATTTCAGCCATTCTAATGCTTTCTGTATTTTTTGTCTTCTAACCAGAAATTCTTTAGTTGTATCATTTCCGATGGTAGACGAGGGAAGATCTGACTTGGTTCATTAACCTCTTGAGGAAATGTTACGCAATGACCAAAGGAACCAACTCCTCCATGCTTCAGCATGTGAACATTGATACATGGTGAAATCCTACATATAAGTTGTTCCTCTATCATAGACAAATTTGTAAGTTCAGGAGGTACTTTTCCTGGATTCATGTTGTTTTCTGTGGAGAACATTTTGATTGGATTGTTTTTGTCTAAATGGCACCTTTTACATGTATCTTTATCAAACATGTTCATAACTATGTCTCTTTCATGACAGATGTTGCAATAATTAATTGCATATGACATCTGGGTCAATTCAAATGCACGAATTGCATCCATAGCCTTGTTGAAATGATCATTGTCAGTGAGTGGAGCAGCATCTGGTATTTCAGCAACACTGACTCCATATTGTTCTTCTCTAGCAATGATTTTTCTTCTGAATTTCTTCCTTCTAGCATATTTTTGTTCATTGCTTTCACCTTCATCTGGAAAGTCAAATGTCAGCCCTACTTTTCTGCATTTAACATAAATATCTGCATCACTTTTGTCCAATGCATTGACATGAATAGGCTGAAATTCAGCACCACTGACAACATTTTCATTTGTACTAAATTCATTTTCAATATTGTCTAATGCATTATTCTCATGTATTGGCAGAATGTCAGTGTCATTAAAGCTACTTTGATTTGATTCATTTTCATGACTCACTGTCGCTATATTTACCTCAATATTTTCTTGGTCTGTTGTATTACTAGTTATCACTTTGTATGATTTTTTTTCTTTTGTTTTCTTGAGGTCGACTGGTTTGATGTAGTCTCACCAACCTTTTTGGGGTTTTTATTTGGGACTTTTTGCATGGGATCATTGTACTTTCTTTTTTTTGCTTTGCTGTTGTTGCGCTGATGAAGGCGGGTATTCAAAAAAATGATCAAATAAATGTTGTGAACAATTCAGAGAAGTATCTGTTGGAAAATTGTTGAAAGGTGTCTCAACAGCCACCTGCTCTCTGCTATCCATTTGGTTCACTGAATCGACCAGCATTACCTGGAAATGGTTATTTTCAAGTAGCAAGTGAATAACAAATCTAGGATGATTGTTAATCACTTGTCGGAATAAATTTTGAAGAAATTTATTCTCATCCTTCAATGTGACATTGATATCACATGAGAGGACATAACAAGCTGCTTCTAATTCAGATGATGTTGCCCAACAATTTCCATGAAGCATTGTGTTTTTGTATTTAGCAAATGTCATGGATGAGTCATGATGGAGACCAATTTTGTGATACCAAGCATCCCAGTTTTCCCAAATAAACCCACATATTTCTTTTCGCAGGAAATGAGCTCGTGAGCAGTTACCAAACATTGACAAATTCAAAGCATGAAAAAAACAGTTGCCATCACCTGGAACATTGAAAATGTTGTAAGTAACGTCACTGACCAGTATCTGATAAGAAGGGGTGATTTTAAGATTTGCAAGATTTGGTGGGAGAGATGGTGACTGCGACTGTGGTGAAGTGATGTTTTTTTGTTGGAGGTCATCACTTTGGTTTAAGATTGCCTTGTTGGAAACTGTAGGTTTGAAACTTGGCCATTTTGGAGGGATTTGTGGCAGGGCTTTGAAAGGTGAATTGCCCAAACTTTGCCAGTTTTCCTGAGAAAACAACAACGGTGATTGAATCAGAGGTTGGGCTTCCTGAGCACACCCATAGCCCTGGGTAGGGCTAAGAGACTGAGAATTAGCTTGGGTAGGGCTAAGGGACTGAGAGTAAGCCTGGGTAGGGCTAAGGGACTGAGAGTAAGCCTGGGTAGGGCTAAGGGACTGAGAGTAAGCCTGGGTAGGGCTAAGGGACTGAGAGTAAGCCTGGGTAGGGCTAAGGGACTGAGAGTAAGCCTGGGTAGGGCTTGGAGACCAATCATATGTTTGGGTAGGACTTGGAGACATTACTGATGTGGTAGGTCTCGGGGATTTCAACACTTGAGCATATGTGCTACGCGTGATGATTCAGCAACTATCACCTGCAGGCAGTGAAATTGAAATATTTATCTTTAGGTAAATGAATTTGTCAGTAGATCGTATAACACTGTAATTAAAAGTGACAGGTTTTCAGAAGACTGTAGGCTACTTGACAGGCTATGGTTGTTGATTGACTGAAGCAACTAGCACACAAGTCAATTTTTACAATGGTCCACCAGACCTTATACTGTGTGAAAGTAGCTACCTTTAACACTCACACTTTGTCACTGTCAGGAGTGATACTGTCTAAGACTTAGCTATCAGAATCTTAACCCTGATTCAACAGTGACAGGTTTTCAGAAAACTGCAGGCTACTTGACAGGCTATGGTAGTTGATTGACTGAAGCAACTAGCATACAAGTCAATTTTTACAATGGTCCACCAGACCTTATACTGTGTGAAAGTAGCTACCTTTAACACTCACACTTTGTCACTGTCAGGAGTGATACTGTCTAAGACTTAGCTATCAGAATCTTAACCCTGATTCAACAGTGACAGGTTTTCAGAAAACTGCAGGCTACTTGACAGGCTATGGTTGTTGATTGACTGAAGCAACTAGCACACAAGTCAATTTTTACAATGGTCAACCAGACCTTATACTGTGTGAAAGTAGCTACCTTTAACACTCACACTTTGTCACTGTCAGGAGTGATACTCTCTAAGACTTAGTTATCAGAATCTTAACCCTGATTCCACTGAACTGATTTGTGAAATTGTATGAAATTTACATGCTATGGAATCTGAGCATTTTCCAATTTCTAAGCTATCAGAATCTTAACCCTGATTCAACTGAACTGATTATAGTGAAATTGTATGAAATTTACATGCTATGGAAACTGAGCATTTTCCAATTTCTATTCTAAACAGTTCAGAAGGTGATTTAAATTAAAGTAAAAAAGTGACTATCAAGTCACACTATCACAAGAAATAGAATTCACTTACCTCTTCATGTGACGCACAGATCTGTCAAATGCCTAATTAGGCTAGTAGTTTTTGTTTTTGCTAAAATTTCAAGTGAACAAGCGACTATCATGTCACACTATCCGGAGAAATCGACTCCTTTCTCTGTCTATGTGATATAGATATAGGCTTTTTCAACAGTGTCAAGACCAAGTTTTAGCAAGCTGTCAAAACCGAGTTGTCAACGATGACAGATTTGTTTGTAAACAAAAGAACGTGCTTGCCACTTGGACACGCCCACATCTATTTTTATGCTGGTGTTATTTTATGGCTTTTCCAAAAATTTCGGCCTCCTCTTTCTTCACTGATTTCTTATGAATGCCAATGGTGTTGTTTGTATTATTTCTTCCAATACCAATGGTGTTGTTTGTATTATTTATTCAAATATTAAGCTTTATTTTATTCTCTTCTGTGCATTGCCTGCGTAGTATTGCTGATGTGAAGTGAGGCCAGAGGCATTAATTTCTAAAACCTAAGCACTACAGCCAATCACAGAGTATGTTAGAGCTTGTTGCCTAGCAAATGGTCTAGCAATGATATAAGCTCTTCTATGATTGGTTGAACGTTCATTTAGTTTGCTAGCTGCATGGAAAATCACGGCAATGGACTCCCATGGAACATTCAAAACCGTAGTTCTACTGCTTGTCTAGTCTTGAATCTCATACAACTGATGATTAACAGTGTACTAACGTGAGTTTCTTCAAATTTGTTGGGTAGATCTGTATCATTTTAAGCTAAGAACGATTTTTGTGTAAGTAGGGTCATTGTCAGATTTTGCGCATCATGGCCGCGCAGATTAATTAGGACAACATAGTTCCAATCCGGTCATCTGAGAATAGCATGACAGTAGATTTTGTTTTTGGCCAATCTCTAGTCATAAAAGCCCTACGGGCGGCCCCTACGGGGCTGCTCCTGCGGGGCTGCTCCTGCGGCCTATTAATAACTTTATTATGCATTGAATTTGTAGATGAATTAAGCTCACATTATCAAATTAATTAACATCAATACTCCAGGTCATTGTATGACAACAATGTTTTCTTTTATTTCTTATTTTTCTTCTGTATTGGTATGAAATAAATTCACAAAAAAGCACAAAATGCCACACTATCATCATATTTCCTTTTTTTTCGTTGTGAATGTATGCATATAAAATAATGGCTGCATACAAAATGAAACAGACAATATGTGTAACTGGTACATTATGGATGGCCCTAGTGTGATTTCTTATATAAAAAAAATATATAAAAATAAAATATTGATGAAAAAAAAGTGTCATAAACATGACCAGTGACATTACCTCCGTTGGCAGGACTTCAAATGTGCTAACATAATAGCCATCCATTTCAGTAACTTTCTGGAAACATGGCATATTAAATTTAGTATATATATACAGTGTATTATGATGGTTACACTTCACTAGCAAAGCTTTTACTTCTTGGTGGCCCTCAAATGTTCTCTTTATGCTGCAAATAAATGAACCATGGAATGACCAAGATGAAACAGTCACCAAACCACTATTTGGCAGTTACCGAATCACCTTGAATACTGGAAGCACAGTTGCAGAATCAAGCCATGAAAAATACTATGCATTAACATAAATATATATTGATAGATCAGTTTGCACTGACATGCTGGAATAAACAAATACACATTGATAAAATGCAAGCACCAATTTCAGCAGCCAGTATGAAAGATTCAGTTTAAACCCAGTGAATTTCCTGTTTGTATTCTATGGTGATTTTTGTCACACCCCACGCAAAATTTTGTTTCTTGAGCATGGCTCATATTCAAACAGTTATATTTGTAGCCGTTAGTACTATGCTTCTGAAAATTCAAATCACAATCCTGTTTTCACATTCCCTTTAATTTGATTTCCCTAGCACAAACTATAAAGAAATGATGCAATACATTTGCTCATGGTGCTCAATGAAGCTTATTTCAAATTAGTTAAATTTTGCAGGTGTCATGAATTAATATCAGATGGCTGCCATGAGAAACAAGCATGCATGGTGATGCTACCTTCCTACTATAACACCACCATTTAACTTGTTTTACTTCACTGTTGCCGTTTTAAGGATATTTTAGCAATATTGTGTCAGTGTGACTTCAAATCATTGTTATTTACTTTTTGAAGGTGTACGGACATTATCTTTAAATATTGTTGCTAAATCAGCAGGGGTTCCTTAGAAATTGAAGATTTAGGTGTGATACATATCAGAAGAAGAGCAGAACAAACACAAATGTTAAACATTAATCAGATTTTTATAACATGATTTTGTCATATGGTGTATAAACGAATACTTTTGCATAATTTTCAAAAACAACAATTCAGTCTGTTTATAAATTCCACTCTAATGTTCCCAAGAGCCTTTTTAGCCCCTTTTCCAATTATTTGTAGCATTTTAGAAGACCAGACAATGTCATGCTTATTATATACATTAATGACACCTCATTCACTCCACATATTCATATAAAATAGACAAAAAGTTGCCTCTGCTTATGAGGTTCAGTAGGATGGGGAAATGGGTATATTCCAACAATGTATTGTGTAACCATTTGTGGATTGTGATGGCAGTGTTCACTTATTACATTCAAAAACTCAAGGCCACTCTTTTTGACAAAACCATATGAAGTAATCGATCTAAAATCACATAATTTGAAATGACCCATATATAAGGAATTACTTATAAATAAAATAATTCAAATATTCTTGCCACTGCTTGTGTAGCCAACAAAAAAAACTTCTGAATATTTGTTAATCGTAGCATAGGCTCATTTGTATAAATGATTAATCCAAAGTGACAAGCAAAACAACCATAAAAGGTCTGAAATTCATAAATTTAAACTTCTTAGCCCACGGAATGAAATGACTATTTTGAAAATGATTAAGTAACTACATGTTTGTATATGCTATATATCTATACTTAATGTCTTGAACAAGGAAGTCTGGAAAGAATTCTACTTCATAAAATTTACCATATGCTTACCAATAACCTAAAAAGCCATCACTGCGTGGAAATATGTAGGAAGTCAATGTATAATGAGATGTTGAACATGTTAAAGTCTGGTGTATGATTTAACTGGGTCTCTTGAAAGTCATGATGGAGTTTAAGAATATGGTACTCATTCTAGCATTAAGCTTAATGCAGATATGTGGTGCAGAAGGTAAGAGGTTGATTAATATATATACATTTTTATTGACAGCAAAATATCAAAATGATACATGTGTCATTATGACAAAATAATAAATGGCAAAAATAAAAATATGATAGAAGTACATGGATCAACAGTAAAAATAATTAAGTAAGTGGAGCTATATTGTGACTAATACTAATCAACTAATACTAATCAACACTACATCGTCTAAGAAATTCTAAAGCACCCGGAACTAAACAAATAATAGTAATGATACTGTTTAAAAAGCACCAACAGATAGTTTTAGCACAACAATTCAGGTTCAATAACAATAAGCATAATATATTTATATATATATATATATATATATATAAAACATTTATACTTTACTGTCTAATTTTAATGCTACCAGTAGAAATTTACCAAGAGCAAAGTTAAGGTTAGTGTTCTTAGTTGTTAATATGTGTAAGAATTTTTCAGTTGGATCAAAAATAGTAAAATCCTTAATGTATTTACAAGCAATTTGGAATAAGTTTAAACAGATACCATTCCATTTTTTACATCTCATTAAACAATGGAACTCATCTTCTACTTCGTTCAGATTAAATGTTTCATAAATTCTTTCATCTGCAGGAACATAAGGACGTTTGTGTTTGCCTAATTCAATATTAAGGTTGTGTGAGCTTAGTTTAAATGTGCAATATTACAAAAGACAGATTTGGGTAGGGTAAAATTCAGATAGGGCTATATTCGAATATCATACTTGAAGCTTTTGTGTGTTCTGAATTTTGGGTTTAGCGTCCTATTTGTATTAAGTGGCTCTAGGTTAAAAGTTTACAAATGTTCATTAAGCTTGGAGTCACAGATAAGTGCTCTTATTTTCCATGAAATATCCATTCATTATCTGCATACCACTAGATTTACAGAGCTCAATCAGTTATTTTCCATATCGGTTGCATTTTGGCAGTGAACCTGGCACATCTATAATGTCATTCCCTGGAGTTAGCAGAAAGTCTTGAAGATTCCCTGTTCTGGCATTGAAGTCACCACACATAGCAACAGTATCCCTCTTGTCAAAATGTGAAATTTCTTTGCTGGCTACTGAAAAACAGAAAATATTTATGATATATTACATTAATATTCTAAGCAATCTTTACACTTTGCTGGTGATAAATGCAAGCTGACTCTTAGCTATGGAAGTGGACAAAAGCAGCTGGTTTCAGCATGTCAGGTATAGGTCGCTACAGCCGTCTATTATCAACCAGTTTGTTTATCATTGACTTAATGCAAAACAATGACTTCATCTACGTTGATCATCATTAGCTGATTCGGACCATCCATATTACTGCTGTCAGTTACGTTGCTATGGTTCTGCCATGTTGCTTGACAAATTTTCCTGGTTATCCCTCTTGTCTGATGATCCAGCTATGTGTCTCTCGTGTTCTGCTTCATTTCTCTTGTTGTCTGATGGTCCAGTTTTACTTCTGTTGTCTAGTGGTCAAGTTTCATTTCTGTCCTTGTAGGCAAATTAATTTTTCTTCGAATTTTTCTATTCCTCATCAACCTTATCAACATCTTCCAAAAGCGATTATTTTACTGCCAATGTATAGCCTGAGTATTCGGAAATGCTTATTTTGGTAAACCACATCAACAGTTTGAGTCAGGTAAGCCGAACAACATCTGGAACTTTACATTTCAAAAATGAAATCGCTCTGGTGGCCTTTCATGGAATTCCCATCAGTGAAAAACTGATCAATTGCCATTTTTGTCAATTCATGCATGGTCAGTGTTCTAGGGCACTCAAGGTGTTTAACTCTGTCTCATTTGGTGTGCCAATTTGGTGATAACTTGCATGTACTTCTTTGGATTTTATCTTTTACCAAACCCACTTCAACTTGTCTGCTTTGTTTTAAGGCATTCTTGTTGCCCAAGCCTTTCCCCATAGGATCCATGATTAGTAGTGGCTTTCATTTTCATTCTGTCCCTATGTCGCCTCAGGATGTTTTCCCTATCCACATTAGTAGCTGCTGTAGACTTTGATGGGCTGGGGGGAATGGAGCCTTCGGACTGCAGATGACAAAATGTCACACGGTGTCCAAATTTCGGGAGATAACTTTTCAACTGATCATCGCTAAGGTCTGACAAGTCAATCTGAAAGTAAAGTTCTCAAGGAGCAGAGACCTATGCATTTTGCATCACTTTAAATTGAGATAATAAGTATTTAGTTTTATTTCCTTATGACTTCGGCCACCGTATCTTTATCCAAAACAGAGTACACACCATGCACTACTAATAATACTGACCTTATCACTTTCATCCCATTTTTTCCGTGTGCACACTCATTTTTCCCGTGAACACAAAATGTTTTTCTGTGAATACGAAATGTTTCCCGGCACATCAAATGTTTCCCATGCACACCAGTTAATTTACTTGTGCGAACGGGGAAACTTTATTTTTGTCTGCCATGTCTGTTTAGGGGCTCCGTTCTATTTCCTCTTCCCTACATATGGGAGGAAAACTGGGAGGAAAATAAAGCATTTTGTGGACAAGGAGGAATGGAAATGGTTAGAACATCCAAAGACAGTGTAAAAGATGTATCCCAGCTGAGGTATGAGGGCACCCCTGCTTTTAGTAGTGAAGGAGTATGGCTTGCCGGAAGAGCTATGAATCTGGAAAAGTGGACTTTCTTAAACAATGCTAATGCGGAAGAGCTACTTGACCAAAATTTGCAAGGTAGGTTATTTTCGGATAAAATATGATAGGATGTGATAAGATCACAGGTTGTTGCATTAATACTACTGTATGAATTATGTATACACTACTCACAAAATGTTAGGGATATTTAGTTGAAAAGGCAAATTTCTCACAAGGTTTTTTAAAATGTTCATAACTGCTTTAGATGAACTGTAAATGAGTTAGAGTTTAGAGTTTCTTTATTTTTCACCAATCTCCGCAAGTACAATTTTACAACTTAGTATTACATATTATGCCAAATCTCATGTAACATTCCATTCCCATTTTGACATCATGAGTCATAGATGACACTTAACAATTGAGCAATGTTGCCTATCTATTGCAAGGCTTCAACAGGAAGCATCATAACCATGTTTGCTAATGAGTTTGGAATGTTGCAAAGTGCCATTAGCAGGTTGCAGCAAATACACCAAAACCCACCTTTGACCTTAATAACCTGTGAATAACCATTTAGTAAGAAATCACTGGAACACAAAATCAGTCTGGAAATAAACTGGTGAACGGTATAAGACATAATTTTAAGGCTTTGTTTCATGCGGGTACACATGACACGTTTCTGAGATAATGGTATTTCAAGAAGTTATTTTTGCTGAATTTTGAATTGATGTTATTGTAAATTGATTTCTGTTGGACATTTTTACTTAAATGCACTTCTTTCAAGCTATAGCGTAACCATAGCTCGATATTCTGCCCATAAAACAATGATCCCTAACGTTCTGTGAGTAGTATATTGACTCTGACATAAAGTTAATACTCATGTAAAGCTTAATACTGGTAGGGGTTGATATCATGCTCTACTAGTTGTTAAGTTATGTTGCTTGATTATAAATAATAAAGAACACTTTCCATTATTTATTAAAATATCTAGGAGTCACACGATATGCGGATTGTGGCTACATGGATTACTTCACAGATCCTAAGGCAAACAGAAACACATTCACATTCTGGGTTGGCAGCTGCACATATTTGCAGTACTTTCTTTGTCGTTACAGTAAGTACAGATATTGATATAATATAACAAGTGTGTTATTTTCTAAATTAATTGGTTGTATGGTTTTACAGTTACACTACATACCGAGAACGAATGGTTGAATTTTATTGACATGTTAAGGTCACAAAAACCTATTTGTCATAAAAAGGAAACATATATAATTAATTGATTCATTTAAAGTATGACTCAACAGCAATAACGAAAAAAATATCACAATTTTTTGGGATCAAAATCAATTTAAATGTTAGGAAATATTTAAAAAAGATATCACAGTCCAATTTTTTTTTAACAGAATGGACATCTAACACTTTCCTATCTGACCACAGAAAAATAAACCAGAGTATATGTATTTAATTGTATAGCCCTGTGTTACTGGTTTCAGCCACTGTGAAACTTACAATCTGACATGACTAGATTCGACGTAATAACCCTGCTGTCGCAGCTTTCGGCCACAGTGAGACTTTTTCAATGATAAAAAAAGTGATAAACTAATTAGATTTTATTAATTTCCAAAATTCATAATTAGATTTTTCAGTTTGTTGATCTAGCCTGTTTGTTGATCTAGCTTGTATATATATCAATTTTCTTTTAGAATTAATATTTCTATTTTATTAATTTATTGTTTTTTTTTTAGGAAGAGATGACATACACGCAGTAAAAATTAAGAAAACTTGGTTTGAAGCCAGGCAGTACTGTATTGAAACAGGAGGTGATTTGCTTTACCTCAGAAAAGAAGATAATAGGTCTGCCATCTATGAATCAATTGACCAGAAACTCAGGGATAATCAGATTCCACCACCTGCTCGCCTATATGTTGGAGTAGTTCATAGGATTTGGCAGTGGCCTGGTAAGACTAAACATATTCCTATTTTTATTATGCATCTATTGCATGTTGTTAAGAACATGTGTTCATCCTTATAATGCATGAAACTGAAAAACTTTTTTACCAAGGACATTTAGTTTCATATTGGGTAAATGTGACTTACTCTAGCATGAGTTGAATTACCTAAAAAAGTTATAATGTTTTACAAAACAATTATATGAACGAGTTTGATCAGTGAGTGTGATTAAAACATAGCAGTGATATAATACAATAATATACTGACACAATGATCGTGTAAAGATTAGATAACATATAAACTTGAATCAGACTGCTTAAAAGCCTTGGAATGATTCCATAACAACAAAAGGAAAGCAAACGTTGAACAACTTCAGTTTATGTTCCTGCAAAACCCAGACGACATTGCAACTTTGAATATTTACAACTGTTGTGTTAAATCCTTCTCTTGCATAAATTTATTAGGAGTTGAAATTGACTCAAAAATAAAACATTACTCTTTATATCAGTGATATATGCAAAAAGACAAGTAAGCAAATAAATGCCCTCAAGAGAATGAAACATTATCTGGATCAAGGCAGCAAAACTAATATCTGCAATAGCTACATGAGAAATCATTGCACTCTCTATGATGCACTATGAAGGCACCTTCAAAGAAGTATGCCATTGAACAAATTAAATAAACATCAACAAAAGATGTATTAAATCAGTGGCAGTACTCACGTATAAAATTTAAAAACAGAGTGTTCCATTACACATACAATAAATATATAAGAGACAATGAACTGTTTAATATCCCAATCTTTAACCCTATAACTATGGCAAAAAAAGTGTAAAATACTATGGTACAAAACTCTGGTCAAACATTCTGAACTAGTTCAAGCAAAGTGTATCACTCTGCAGTTTCAAGATAGCTATAACAAGATGGTTAGGCAGTTTCAGGTACATAGCACATTGTCATATTGCTAAAGGAATGATGAAGAACAATACTTAAGGCATTGTCAGCTTGGCATAAACCAGAGACAAATTCATATTCAAATGGTTTCTATAAAGCTAATTCGGTTTGTATCTGTATCTAGTTTTTACTACCTTAACAATAATAATTTAGGTGCTCTACTGTAATGGTGCCTCACCTGGTACTTATTGTAGTTCTTAGTTTTTTACCATTTTTTTGTAATCTGTCGTGCAGAAGCAACCTTGCTTGGGCACTAAGACATATAGGTTGCCATACTTGAAATAAAACTTTTACTATTACTACTAAAATGTGTTCTGAATGAAAGGCTTCATTGGTATATCCTCCTCTGATTGACCTTCATAGTATTACTTTAGACTTTAGTCATTATGTCTATAAAGGAATATATGTCGCCAAATACACCAAATGGTGTCAGGCATTGTGTTACTATGATAATTGTTAGTTTTATTACTAATGTAGAACTAAAGACTTTTTTTTTTGTTGTCCTTGTATGCACAATTATTTCTTGTCATTTCTAGATGGATCACAAATAGTGTATGGAGACTGGGAAACTGGAGAACCAAATAATTCCCATGAACAATGTTTGCTGATGCGTAATGATGGTAAATGGAATGATGCAGATTGTTCCTCCTTGAAGCCAGCATTTTGCCAAAGTGGTAGGTTTGTTTGCCTTAACATATAACATACATTAGCATTCAATATTCATTCATTTGATTTTGTTGCTACAATCTGATTAAAATTCAATGTCCACTACTTTCTTCATCATGAAATTGACAGAATGATAACAATAGGCATTGTGAAATGCATGCTGTTTTAACAAATCTGACTCAAAAACAAATCAAAATGAATTTTTTCTCCAATTTTATTTTAATGGACAATGACTACCACAAAACAGTCATCAAGGAATTTACAAGAAATCCAGAAACAACAGAGACTAACATTAAAGCCAATAATCAAGCCTCAACTCCTACCTCATTCAGTGTTGAAAGTGAGAAGACAACAGAATCACCCAAGCAGAACAGTGGTGCTGAGCCCAAAACTAAAATAGGTCAGAACCATTTTTTTCAATAAATACTGTAACTGTTTATTGTCATTTTAAGTTAAAATGAGATGCTAATATTTATGAGGTGTGCTCATGTACTGTAATAACACTACTGATGAAATTGCTAATGCACAGTCACACATGGCCAAATGTGCCACATGCGTTTTTCATGCATTTGGATCACCGCATGGAAAGCGCATGATTTTCGCCTCATTATCATACAAATAGACATCCTATGATAGCTGTGTTAACCTAATTTGGAATATGGTATTTCTTTCTGACTTATGTATGACATAACATCCATTCTCCTCAACAATATTTCCAAAGCTTTCAAAATTCAGTAGTCAGTTCTTGTGTGACATTGTATTTGACAATACAGTACAATACATGATGTCAGCACAGCTCCATTATTGATAAACTCACCTAGCATTGCGCATTGGTGACATCATATATTGTAATTAGTACTTCTGGGTATAAGGTCAGACAAGAACTGACCAGCCATATTGCACTAATTTATATACAATATGTTTCAATGAGCCTACAGCCGTTTCAGAGTGAAAAACACTGATCAGAAAGATGGTAAAGTAATTGACCAACTCGTCTAGCCTATTCCTAATATCCTTATCATAAAATACTTTTTGGTGCTATGTAGGCCAATAGGAATAGCATTAAAACTGCACAAAAAGGCGTAAACGGGTCAAAAGAGGTGAACACAAGTTTACTGCCCAGACTATGTGGTGATATATCATTCTTATCAAATGTTTCAATCAGTTTGAAAAGTCCTTTTGAGGATACGACTGTCCATGCTCGCTCTAAAACTGCTGTAAGACTTCAAGTAGGTAATTATCATAAATAGCTCAGTAAACACAGTACAATAATCATGTATACCCCTTTCATCTTTTTATTCAGTGGTTATCATCATCAGTACACTTTTGGCTTTGTGTCTGTTGGTTATAGGACTTGGCGCTGCATATGCTCTGAAGAGGTAAATTTTTCTTGCAAGACAAACCCAAAGGATATAAAATAAAACAAATAACATATGACGAGGTTAATTATATATGAAATTTATTAATTCCATGTGGCTCTTGTTTTCTTGTTCTTTGTAGATATCTAAAAAAAAAACCATCCATGGAAACACAACAGGCCCCGTATTCCCAAAATGTTTATGAGGTTCCAGTCGAACATGTTTATGAGAATGGAAATGTCGACAGATATGAACATCTCTCTGCTCCAGGACTTTAGTTTACATGTACGTCACTGCAGTTGTGTGCATAACAATAAATTTTTTTGTTTAATGTACAAATCAGATGCTCGATTAATCATGGCAATTCAAATAACAGTGCTAACTAATTCTGGTATTGATTCTAGTATTGATTCACATTGGGTGATATCAATTCAACATTTAACACTAATACTTCTGGTAATAGTGTTTATAAAAAGAAATGAAGAAAAGTCTGAGCTTTAGACAAAGAAATGTGGCCTTAGTGTCCAAAAAGGTAAACATTGTAATAATAGTAATACACCTTATTAGAACTTCCAGTATGTATCAAAAGCTGGATTATATAGCTTAGTCGAACTATGAGCAGACTCAGTTGGTCAGGCCATTGTGAAATCAATGCTTGGCAAATCGGTAGCAGAAAACAAGTTCTGCAAGAAGGACCAGGTCACCACACTTGCCTCCTCCACCTACATTCCTGTTGAGGGAGAAAGCCTGGAAATTGATCCTAAACAGATATGAACAATGCTATGATATATGATATATGTATAAGGACATATAAAATTTATTGAGAGTGACATATGTCAATATTGACACATAATATCATTATTTGAATCTTCATTTATAGGTGTACTACGAGCTAGAAATATGGGGGATCTGGAAAAGTTGGCTATTTTTAAACTCACTTTTCATTTAGACTAGACATTTTAACGTTATTAAATCTCTATATTAGTAAAAGGGTGTATATTTTTTGAAGGCAGCGATATTGTACATTAGTTACTAAGAGCAACAGTGCATGACAGACATAGAGAGAGGCAGACAGGCAGACAGAAAATACATTTAAGCAAATAAGATCTTGTTTTCAATATATAACATTAATTTTAGCAGATCCATTAATGACATGATACAAGGTGATGGGTTATAGCTTGCAGAATTGATATCTAAACTTAAGTTTACTGGTAAAGTGAAATTGCACTTCATCCACTTATATTTTGTGTTAAGCAGCCTGACTCACAATGGCTTTCATGTAACTCGTGATGGGTCAATATCTTTCTATGTTTGTCAGACAGGCACTATAACTGACATAGTTGCCATGATTTTGACCTATATTTTATCTGTTTACTTCCAAGATATTATTGAAAAAACTGTTGGCAACATGAAGAATTAACTGAACCTTGTCACAAATGACAATGACTAGCTGCAGTGACTTCTCCTTCTTAGCAGATCATTTAAATGTACCTATATCCAACAACAATGCTTATTAACAATACTTATTGAATAATAACATATATAATAAATTATTATTCAGTTGAATCCATATAAAAGACACATTCTTTGTTCACAAAGTATTTTTGATAGCATAAAAGCAATAATTTTTGTTCATAATCAAACATCACACAGATCATTTAAATGGTCAAATATGTGGTAAAAAAAGAAAAAGAAAAAAAGCATGCTCAATGATAGCATTATAATAATAAAATATAATAATATAACTTCATGCTGCACTAAGCCGGTTCAATATAAGCTAATATCATACCCAAGAAAATACCTGCATGAAACCGGTGCTTTGGCATATGTGTGTGTGTGAGCTATCAAGCCAAGAGGTTAACTTTAGTTTGAGACTGAATACATTATTTCTCAGAAAGGCATTATATTGTTAATTACACACACTATTCTTGATGCTTACATAAAGAGCCTACATAGCATAACATAATGTCTCTTCTATTACACAAATTAATCTGTTTTTTCTTGTTACCATCTCATGTTTATCCAACTTTCTTAGATACATTTGTAGTTAAATTCTGAAACAAGGAAGTATGCAGACACAAATTTGTTTTCCTAGTTTAGTCAATAACCTAGAAAATCATCACTGTGTCCAGAATATCTTGGGAGCATGTGGAGTTAAATACATAAAAAGTGTTCAAAATCAATCAAAATCATAGCATTGTATGTATTAGCAACTATCAATGGATTATAAGATTATCTTGGTAATGTTAACGGTCTACATAAGCAAATGCAATGCAGAAGGTAAGTACATTAGTATATTTGTATGTGTGCCCTGGCGGAAGTAAGTTAAATTTTATTTCAAGTCAGACAATATCATCAAAAGAAAAAGGAGCTTACAGCGCTTGTGTCTGACAATAGCAAATATGAACAATGAGTATTTACAGATGACAGATGAATGAAAAATAACTATAAGGTACATAAAAGGCAAGTGCCACAATGACAGTCCGGTTGTAATCCCGGATGTGACCTGATGCTCACATGTCTGCATCTTGATCACGGTTCATCGCACTGAAAAATCGTGTAATAAATGACATGCCTCAAGTTTATGGTCATTTGTATTTTCCATTGCTCTTAATCAAAATAAAAGACTATTCAACTAATACTATATACCTTGCTTATGGCTCGACCACATTTTCATGGTCTATCAAGACAGCATTAACTGGAAAGGTTTGATTAAAATCCGTCAAATGTACGGCGACTGCCTTCGACCATGATGCGGCTCAACATGTCAGAATTTTAAGCAGTATGGTTTAAGCAAAGCGAATTCTCATTGGTTAGAAAGTGAAAGTGTATGATGTCATCAAAACGAGGTTTTTCTGCAGCTGAGAATCAGCACAGCATGATTGACAGTCGGAAAAATGTTGAGGGGGGGGGAGTGGAAATGATTCACATAATTTAAATTATGTTAAATTTCAGCAAATTAAAGCAGGGGCAGTGTCTTGCAGGCCAGCCAGTTTCTATCCTTAATTATAAATGGCAATGACAGGGGCGGATTTGCATGACATTGCCTATTTAGCTGAACTATGACATTGCCATGACATCGAGATTTGCCACTTGTAATAAACTGCAATAAACACTCATTATATGGCTGCCACGGTGTTAGAAAACTGTGAAATACATAAAAAAATTAGTTTTGTAACAAATCATTAACTTGTAATGTGTATGTTTTTTTTTTGGGGGGGGGGGGGGGGGATGGAGAATGTCGATGCAAGAGTAAGAAACAAGGGCCTACACTTATCACATTTCAATGAAATGTATTTATCTTTTATAATCTACATGTATATGCATGTGTATGAAACATTAAATTAAATATTTTCTTCACAAAGTGGGCTTTTAACCTATTGATAAATGTTCGCTTTAATAAAGAATCTTCTGCAAAACATAGGTATTAATATAAAATAGATAAACTGCTTTTATAAATAAATATAGAATATCAAATAATTTTATTCATATTCATTGTATATTCTGGCTACATGGGCATGTTCTTTTAGCTTTACAAACTTGACAATGGTGTAGGAGGCTCTCAATTGCTGTAAATAGTAGGATTCAAAATCAATGTCCACCTTTTTTTGCTCATATTTTGACTAAATGGACATAATTGTTAGCAATATATACAAATATACCAACTTTCTAGCAAAACAACACACACATTGTTACATAAAATGTCTGCTACAAAGTACCAAAAACAATACTTATGGATAATTATTGTCTGAGATCATTAAATTTTGCAAGAGCGATGTCAATCAAACAAAAGATTACATAGATTATATTTAATTATGTCTTGCGTTGATCCATCATCATAAAGCCTCCATGCCATATGAAAACAACATGTCAAAACAGGTGACATTGAATCCTACAATTAAAACAAAAAATTTTTTTAAGGAAGTCCATCCTAACCTTAAGTTCCTGCATACCAATTCATATCCTTGTAATCCCAGTGAAATTCAAATAATAAAATTCCTCAAATTTTGGTAATAATTACAAATTTAACTTCAAAAATTCCTAGTCAATGTAAATTTTTTAATTCAAACGAGGCCCTTCTTCAGTGAACTCGCTGGGCAAACGCAAGTGGCCAACAATTTCCTTGCAGCTTGGTCATTCATCATTGCCCTGCTGCCCTTGATCAAGCAGATACTCCAGTATCACCTGACAAATTACCAGGATGCAATTAAGTAATAAATATATAAACAGGTTAAAGTCTCACACTATGATGTCAATATTTTGCGGGTCATGTTGAACAAAGCAAATCTGGCAAAGGTTAGGACTTAACCATTACAGTTGGTATTTTAAAACTGATGTAGAGTGACATAAAACCAATACATTAATGTTGGCATTCTAATTATATTGCATGAAATTGAAAATTAGCAACTGAGTAAGCAGAATTTAATACATATAATCTTCTTTGTTTTCAGCAATTATCATCATTATTACATTTTTGGCTTTGTATCTGTTGGTTATTATTGGACTTGTTGCTACGTATGCTCTTCACAGGTGAGTTTTCCACACACCAGATTCAAAGAATATAAAATGGAGAACCAACATATAACAAGGTTGATTATTTGTCAATTGCAGATATCAGAAAAAGAAAAAATTCAAAATAGACATCCATAGAAGCACACGAAATGCCATATTCTGCTAAATTTTATGAAGTTTCGATCGAACATGATTATGAGAATGACAATGTGAATAAGTATGAACATCTCTCCACTCCTGGTCTATAGAGTGTATCACTACATTATTTCTCATCGCATTAAATTCGGACTTTTACTATTCATGGTAAAATTAAAGACATGGGCCAGCAGCTAGTGTGATGAAAATGATCACAGAGTATGTGGTTTTTTAAGATTTGTTGTATATTAAGAAGTTAAAGGATTTTCTTTTTTACAATTTTTTAGGCAATTAAATTTTTTCTTCTCAGAACATTGCCCCACTCACCAACACAATAAAATTATTTTTGGGTCTCCATGACAACTTTAAATTGTCAAATAAACTTTGCCTGAGAATCTGTTGACAAAATTTAAACTTTTTGTATACCATCATATAAAATCTTCCCATTTAATCATAATCAAAATGTTAAATAGGTGATCAATATATATCCAACACAGCTTAATGAAAATAAGGAATCAAAAATAATATTGTGGTCAATGCCAGGAGTGAGTAAAGCTATACAATATGTATATGAATCTCTATATGACAACTTAAAGATAATTGGGCGTGAATAGTCCAAAATTAAAAGTACAAAAATTATGATATCTTGAATTTAAGATGTACATACCCATTAAGTGCACAACATGATGGGGTCAATGTTCAAAATTTTAAGATAGAGGCACTTGAAGTTTTTTTTAATTATTTCGAGAAATACAGAAAAATCTGCCCTATTCTGACAATATGCAATAGATAAAATACTAGTTGCATTAGCATGTATATAATTTTTATGAATAATCATCTCGAACCTATACTAAGAAAGTTCATATAAAAAAACCAGAGGTCATCGTTCAAATTTTTCAGTTGGGACCAGTTAAAGACTTCGGAAAAGGCTCCGCCACTCTATAAATTGAACCTTTCATTTGCTCACCTTAAGCATTATGAGTGACTATCCTAGATATTGACCATAGTAAAGACTATTTGTACTTCAAAGAGTACATTTGGTAATTATTGCAGCATAAATTATGGAAATTAATTATTATCAATGTATTTTCTCATACACCAGGTAACGTAAATTGCCAGACTAATAAAAAAATATATAGGTCAACCTACTGACCTGGTCAGACAGGCACATATAACAAAAATAATGTTATAACATAGACATTCGTTCCATGTACTGTTGGAATTGTTTACAGACAAACAAATTGTTTCCAAGTTTGAAGCTGGATATGTGTATTTGTTACAGAATTATGGGCATCACAACTGTTGAACCGATGTCTTGTTCATGCATAAATATACTTAGATTCTGACTCTAATAGCAGACATCTGCTTTAATATTTAACAACTAGGTAATTTCTAGCAATGAGTTTTACTTCTCTTTATATTTACGAGGGTAACAACTAAAATGTTTACTGATTAAATCCATCTCCAGAACAATGAAATATGTATCATAGCAGAAGATAATGCTTGAATTAGTTGATTGTTAAGAGCAACAGTTTTTGTCTGTCTCAATTTATTATTTGTTACATAGTAACCACTGATGCACTAAATCAATGGAGTTACTTTTTTTGTTTGTTAAAGCATATATGTGCCAAACTATACCTGTATTTAAACAAAAAAGACAATATCTGAACCACTTTCACGCAGATATACCAATACTTGGCCATATACAACCCCACTGATAGCCCTAGTTTGAACATTAAGCCAAAAGAAAGTTAAGAAAATCTTTGTTTTAGCTACTAAAGATACGATTTTAAAGTTCACAGGATTTACAATGGACAGCCAGATTGTATACCCATAGCAATGCCCTTTTTAATTGTAATATGAGTTTCCAGAGCAATATATTAAATCTGAGTTTCGAGTTTCCAGAAAAAAAGGTTTTTACCTATTATAACACAAAGAAAAAGCCATTTGTGCATGCTATATGATTCATGTTTTTTACAAATAGATTCTTAAATTTATTTTCAACTTTCTCGCATATGCATACTTTACATTCAGATAAGGAAGTGTACAAAAAAACTAATTTTACCTGGTTTTGCCACTAACCTAGAAAATCATCACTGTGTCCAGAATATCCAGAGAATACATGTAGTTAAATATATAGAAGGTGTTAAAAAGCAAGGTGTCTCAAAGACACCATCAAAAGCATCTATTAGGCCTATTACAGAAGGTGTATGTTTTCCATTTTCAACAATAACACAGCAATAGGAAATTCTGCATTTATTTAAGGATTGGAAACAACTGCAGACTTAGATGTTACCGCAAGACCACCAACAACAAAACCAACAATGGAAACAAATTCTAACTTGTTGAACTCAACCACTCCTGAAAGTACTCCTGAAAGTACTACTCTAGGAGCTTCTTCTAGCATTTCCATTAATGTTATGTCAACGACCTTGGAATCAACTGCAAATACAGATACATCTTCTGATACCTCAAGGTATCAAAACCACCAGGAAAATGTTGAACAAACCAAAGGTTAGAACTTCACCATACATAATGCTTTTGTTAACATTATCAATTGTGAGAGGATCCTTGAATTAATAACATTGGTGAAATGTATGTTATGTTGTTACGCATCAGTTTAAGCATAATGCTTACTGCTTGCACCAGCACATGTTTTTGCAAAAGTTTGTTGCTAAAATATTCAGCACATGATCTCACAATTTTTTACGACCAAGAAGTGGAAAGAAATAATTGATAGCAAACATTTCAGTCTTTTCAAAATCTAAATCATCTTTTTTTCAGTAACCATAATCCTTGGCATATTATTGGGTGTGTTCATTCTCACCTCTTTCATGCTGATCGTCTACATTGTGGTTGTGTGAGTAACATTGCGTTTTCAAGTTTTTGTTTTTGAATACTTCATAGATACCTTGAGGCATTTACATTTTTAGTTTGATTTTCTTGCAAAACTTACAGTACCCCAAAATCGAAAATATGGCCGACAGCGATGTTGCGGGCCACACTAATGGAGGATACATAACATTAAAAAGACTGGACAATATATATAGGGGCTGGCAGGGTTAATACGAGGGTCAATGCAAAATGCTGCTATACTCCATGTTATGCTTACCCTAGTTGTTGACAAAGTTTTACTGGACTAATAATTTATTTAGTCTATAGATAAATGTTTTTTTATGGGCCTTACAGTAGCTACGATTATGATTTATTTGCCAAAAAGACATAATCAGACACACACTGAATCAGCCTGCTGGTCATTCAGTGCAGTTGGTGACATCACAATTTAAATCATGTCACAATCAATGGTTTTTCAAGACACACACAAACTAATATATAATAGGTCATGCCCACAGGTTTGTTACCTAGCAAAAGTCAGGTAATTATTCCCCCGCGAAGATATGAAATTAGAGGGAGAATATCAGTTTAGATGAAACATAACTTTTGATCTATTTGATTCAACATTCAAATCAGCAGCCCGAATCTACTAGGGGAACCTTTGCATTATTAGGGCTGAATTGGCTGATACTCGGTCAGATATATAACACTTGTCTACCATCCCCTTCCGCCACAATTGTGTGAATACTTCCATGAGTGGCACTTTTAAAGCCTAAAACTTTGACTTTGTTTTAAAATGCTTTGATGTTGGGCACCTGCACGTCTATATATCTCCATTTGTGTACATAATGAATGAGAGAGTTTGTCGACCAAGCCTTCCTTGAAGATATTGTTGGGCAATGCTTATTAACAATAACAGTAATGTATGAATACTTACTGTTATTTTTGACAAATGTATCATGTATAATATTACTGTGTCAATAAAAGCATATATACTAAATTCTGAGTATTGTTTCTACAGGAAACAGAAAAGATCATCTGATGACCCTGACACAATCAGTCCATATGTCGAAGCACGCGCTATAGACTACTCATCATCGACGCAAATTTCAGATGAAGGCATCCATCCTAATGGCGTAACCAGAGCAATAGACAATGATTACACTGTGGCAGATGCACCCAGCACATCTTCAGCATTTTCTAAGAAACCACTAATCAAACCAAAACCAGTGATAGGACCACTGAACGGTGATGTGTACGCCCGAATAGGCAAGTGAAGAAAGGTGAACATGTTGAGTGAAGCCATTGAAGATTGAAGGCATATGTTAATTTGACATTTTTAACATGAATGTTTGAGAGTAAAATTACATCTAAGATTTAAAAATGAGTGCAATTTTGTTGACATTCTACAGTTGACAAAAATCAGTTTGCGCGAGACTGGTTGTTTGTTTATATGTGTGATTTTGTTTGTTTGTATGTAATGATTTTTCTGAACATTTTAATGTAAAGCATCATATACTTTAGGAAAGACAGATAATATATTTGCTTACTAGAAATTGCACACTGAATGTGCAGGATTGATAATATATAAAAACAAATAAGCAAAAATATTAACAGATATATTACAATCAGAACATATTTTTTATAAGGTTATTATGTTATCAGTTATTAAGACATGATAATCAAAATCCAATGGATTTTTTCACATATATTTATATGTATACACACAGCAAAAACACAATACATGGCCACTTACATGTTTGTGGACTAGATCCATCTTTGAATATAATATGTATCTTACATCATTAACACCCCCAGTTTAACAATATAAAGTGTACATTCTCTCAAAATAAGGTAGTCCATTCTTGTTTGGGGGTTCACTGAAATAAAAATGCTTTTCATGCATACCAAACATGTGACAGCACTATTGCATCTTATACTGCAGACTGCTATATTGGAAACTGCTATATGTATAAATGTTCATCATACTGCTTCATCACAATAATCTTTTTTACCAATATATTATTTAGTTTGAGATGAGTGATGCAGATAAACTACCACTGATGAGAGTATCTTCCTTATTGTGTTTAATTAAATGTAAATTTTATTATATTAAAAGATGTCTTCAAGTGACCTCACACTTGCGATAACATATATTATCTTGGTGAGGTCTCCTTGCGTAACAATAGTTCATATAACGAAAAAATAAAAGACTCTAAAGCTAAATCTGATTTGGTGCCCTCAAATGACCTATGAAGGTAGATAATGTTGCATATTACACTAATGTTAACACCACATTAAACTGTAGAAAACCAAGCTATGTAGCAGATCATGTAGTGAAAAAATATGCTATCTTGAAAAAGAATGAAACTAACAAATTGTTGCCTTTTTTACCAGCAGTCTTATTATTTACTTTAATGCACTAGTTGCTTAGCTTTCATTCTTTATGTGAAAGCTTTAATTTTTAAGTTCAAAGTCATAACATTATTTGCATGCTCTTAACATATTCCAGAAGAATAGCATTCCAGAATTTATTTCAGAAACTTGGATTCACTTTGTGTTTAACTTTCGTTCAAGTATTTCTTGCCACAATTATATTGAGCTGATAATGAAGTACAATATATAATGAATATAGTAATAATATTAATAATATTATATATTTTATATGACATAATATAATTATATTACAATATATAATGGAGTACAATGCACTTGCCAAATCACGCCAATAACTGCATAATATATTTTGGCTTGACAATATTTGCAATTTACTATGTTGTCATATAGTCAAAATGTATGAATGTTCAAAATATCAATATATTATGCATTGCTGAACTGTGATTTAAGAGTTCAGTAATAACATAAGCAAGCCTGCTTTAAGGCATTCAAAGTCTAAACTTAACCAAAGCTAAGTCAACCAGTGACCACTGTCCACCCCAAGGCACAAGCCAATAGAAACAGGCCATGTATATGGGCACTGAATTGAACAGAGCCAAAAGCAAAGAGACCTCTGGAAAAAGGGGCCTTTGATATACTTGGGTAAAAGAACATGTAGCTGAACATGATACTTGTACCTTGATGAACATTATATGTCTGGATTAAAAGCCACCCTTTCTATGCCAAGCTACACTCTGTGTTAAGAGTTATTCCTCAACCAGAATACACTACATGGTGGATAGTGGCTCATTTATTTATCAGCTTATACTAGAACACTGGAATTACAGCACTGGATATTTACAAAAGTGCACAGCTACATTAACTTCATGCTGATAGTACTCAAACAGGTACAGTGAAATTTATCTAGTGATATCAGTGCTAGAGTGTTGTATCCAAATTGTGGTTCAAATGCTCTCTATAACACTGACATAACTATATAAAACCATCAAAAATGGCAGAAGCCAATCGAACTTGTCGTAAGGCCTCCAAATATTTTCCAGGCCGATTTGAATCTAAAAATGGCCATAAAACCACATTGGCTATTGTTTAAAGATTATGTGAGATATCAAAAATATCCCGAATGAAGATGGCATCAAGGAATTTATCTTAACGCTGGGTGATGAGCCCCGTATTTGGTATGATGACAATGTAGCACTTTTTACAGATCTGAATGCTCTTGAATAGAATTCTAAATCTACATTTAGTAGAGCCACCACACGCGAAGAATATTTAAGCGCCTTTTCAGACCTTGCCTATGTCCCAGGGGAGCCCCTAAACTCATATCGTAACAGGGCCGCTCTACAGCCGCAAGGGCTAAAATACCAGATCAGGAGCATATACAGCTCAAATTTATTAATGGGTTCCCAAGCCATATTAGATCAGCTCTGAGAGCTAAGAGAGATGAAACACTCGACGACTACATGCTGAACGCGCAAGCTTTGCTATCAGAAGCAGCACCCCTGACAGCACAAGTGATGGCAATCACTCCCAGCAACAGCAGTGACATGGTGACTCAATTGGAATTGTGACTACTGTCATTTTCTACTGAAAGAATCGTACCACCACCTATCATTCACGCCGAAGGCTTCACAATATTGTGGTATAACATCGTACCATGGCGGTAAGACTTTCGTATATCAAAAATTACTGATGGATTTGGCCTTATCGCGCTCAGGCCAAATAATTCTGCATAGCCATCATGGACGACCTAATTGTATTTTCACGTACAAAAGCAGATTACTTCCGGCATGTAGAAGTCATGTTATCCGCCATTCACAAAAATGGCCTTAAAATCTCACCTGCGAAAGCCATATAGTTCAGAGACAAAGTTACATACATGGGTCACAAATTGCTCATTCAAAACGGCGGCCCATGCATTACTTCATTATGCCAGCGTACGGAGGCAATTATCATTAAGCCAATTCCGGACACCAAAAGAAAGCTCAAGGGCTTTATTGGCAAGGTATCATATTTTTCAATGTATTTACCAAAGTTGCAAAAACTACTCCGGCCTCGACATAAAATTGCAGTCAAGAGTGCCCAATTTGTATGGGACCATGAAACGCAACAAGCATACAATTATATTGTAGAGCTCCTGGCCAAACCACCCATACTAGCTATGCCAAACAGTACAGGATTATTTCGCCTATACTGTGACACCAGTAAGATTGGAGTAGGCGCAGCCATATACCACATCCAGCGAAGCCGAGAAAGACTACTAGGATACTTCTCAAAGGCATTGCCATGAGCAGCGGCCAATTACTCTATTACAGAACTTGAGTTTACAAGACAATACATTTCAGTGCACGCCTTCAAACATTCATTAAAGAGTGCAATGTTGCAGATCATGAAGGCTAAAACAGAGCCAGCCACACAAATAATTAAAAGACTTTCAGAGCGCCTCAGTATGTACTTAATGAAAGTAAGATACCGCAAAGGTTCGACAATGGTAGTAGCTGATTTTTTGTCCCGTATTCCCCAGCTGTCAAATGATGACCTGGACATTGCATTTGTTATGACTAGGGCACAGGCAATGGTGACACAGTGGCAGACTTACTTAGAAGAGAGACCATCGGCACCTGCCTCAGCAGGGCACACAATAGCGACACCCGCGCCCACAATTGCCAAACAAACACAGCCCAGAGGTCGCCCCACAAAGAAGTCCAAATAAACTGACAGGCACAATTATGCAGCTTCTAAATCAGTCACCCCAAATAAAGTCAATGAAAATCCAGTGACAATAGAAATCAGGTCGAAAAGTCATGGCCCTGTCACTAGGAACAGAGACTCGTCATACAGTCTCCCAAAACAGACAAATAGTAGCCGCACTGCCACTTTATTTTTTGATTTGTCACACAAAGATGTGTTCAAGGTGTGCTTTCTTGGGAGGATTTAGATTTTTTTTGGAGTTTTGTTTTTTCGACTGCAACATCAGGAACAAGAACAGGATAAGGTGATTACTTTTTCGGAGACATCTGACTCATGTTAAGAAAGGACGAGTTCATCAGCTGGCTCATGTTGAGCGGAGTCGAACTGGTAGGAAGGTTGTCACTGCCAGACAGCAAGGATCCCACTAAAGGAGGGTTCAAGGAAGAAGAACGAGGCACCACTGGAGAAGGTACAGAGAAGACAACCAATGAAGATGAAGGTCCAGGTCCAGAAAACTGGTAGGTCCCTGCAGGCTGGAACGTGGCAACTGAAGAAGCTCCTGTAGGCTGTAAAGAAGCTGAAGCGGACGGCTGTGTAGACAAGGAAGTCCATTGTTTCTCAGGAGTAGCCTGCTGGAACTGGGTGAATGTCAGCTAAAACATATGGGCCTGCTGCTGCTGATGGAGCTGCTGCTGCTGCTGAAGAATCAACTGCTGCTGTTGCTGCTGCTGCTTGTTCCGCCTGACTTGTTGTTTCAGCTGCAGGAAGAATGACATCAGCTGGGCTGCGAAGTCGTCATAGGTGTCCAAGTCCAACTGAAGACACTCGGAATAGATGTAGTCCGTCTTCGATCTGATTCTCTTTGTCTTCGGATCTGCAGGAGTAGGAGGAGGAGGATGTGTGATAGCTTTCATATGCTGGTCAATCCTTGCTGCTGTCTGCTGAGCAGACTGGACTATGTCAGCTAATTTGGAGCTTGATGCATAAGAATGATCACCAATATTCTTCCTTTTCTTGAAGGGACCACCCTTAGTTGGTGCTGGGAAGACTGGACTTGGCTCGATGTCAATTTCTTCAACTTCTTTCACTTCTTCAGGCCCAGAATCTGCCTGCCCTCCACTAGAACTGTCATCCAAGTTGGGCAGGATACTTGGCAGAAGACTTGGCAGAAGACCCTGCAGGAGACTTGGCAGGAGACCTGGCAGGAGATGTGGCGAGAGACCTGGCAGGAGACCTTGCAGGAGATGTGGCAGGATTGTGATAAGTAGAACTGGCAGGACTAGCAGGAGCTGCAGTAACACTGGATTCTTTAGATTGAAACAATCCTTACCCAGAGGCAAGTGAAGAAGGCTCTTCTTCTGTGACTTTTTTATTTCCAAGATTGCGTCTCTTCTTGGGTCCCATGGTAAAAAGGTAAAGTTTAAACAGCAAACAGCAACGAGGTCGATCAGTTTCTGTCAAAGGCAGAGGTGTGAATGAAGTTTGCTTCACTGCGAATGGTTATATACTGCTGGCCGAGGTCACGTGACGAGCCAACCGGCCCTGCAACCATCCTACAACCGTCCTGCACCCGTCGTTAACGTACCAGCCGGTGACTTACTAGTGGCACACGTGAGTCACCCTTAGTGTACGTAGGTATTGATAATTTCTATACGTAGAAACTGGTGACTTATCCGTGGTACACGTGAGTGCACACGAAAAAGCCGACGGTTTAATCGTCACACACGTACCTTTCTCGCTGGGTTCTTGACACCCATGTGTGCGACGGTTAACCCGCCGGCATCTACGAGTGTCTCATGTGTGACTTGGCATATGGCACGAGTGCCATATATGCTTTTATTGACACAGTTATATCATACATGATACAATTGTCAAAAACAACAGATAAAAACGTGTACTAAGTCTACTTCTACTCACTATTTCTATATTCAATATATATACATGGAATACAAGTTAAGGGTATACATTATCAAAGGATTATCTATACATCCATGGTCCCAGTTGCTGAACAATAGCATGGTAATATGAGCATTAAGTTTCGTTTACATACATTTGTTAAAAGATATATATATATATATATATACATATATGATATATCACGTGTGCGACGGTTAACCCGCCGGCTTCTATGAGTGTCTCACGTGTGACTTGGCATATGGCACGAGTGCCTCTATGGCAACGACGGCTTCATATATGCTTTAATTGACACAGTAATAGCCGAAGGCCAGAGGCCGTAGGCTGTATGTTCAAGGTTGCAGGAGCTAGGTGGCAGCACTCACTATGAAACCAGCGACAGGTGGCAGCACCATGATAATTTTGACTGAGTCTTTTCTGGAATTTAAATCTCGCCCATGCGCAATTGTATACAAACAAAGTTTTCCTAACGTTGGTTACGAGATTTGATTACATGTGTTTTTTTATGACATTATATATATGATACGATGTTCTTACTTGAATGACAGATATTTTTAATGAAAAGCTCTGATTACTGCAGTCAAACGAAGGTGATCCAGCCTGTGTCCGAACGCCTGTTTTCCCACCTTGGCCTTGACCTTTTGCTCCAAACGGGATTACCTAAAAGGTGGGACCAGCAGCTGGGACATGGCGGGACGAACTAAAAGGCAGGACAAGCCGCCGGGATATGATTGTTCTGACGGGACGTGGGTTCGGTGTGACAGAACTGTCGATAGAAGGCCGTGAAAACCTATTATTGCTTATTTCGACCAGTCAAATATGGTGAATTTGGCGCGGTGACAGTTATTTGTCACCGCTTATTGTGTAGGCAGTATTGAACAATTAAATTGACATCATATTCTGAACACTAATAAAACTGAACACGATTTGCACATCTTTGGAGTGGAAGGAGGTATTTCATTTTGGTTAGACATTGCTAAACTATGAGAATTATTCAGTGTGCCGAATTCACCTTTTTTTGCGCCAAATTCACTTCTTTCATGAGCTGAATTCACCAAATTTTCCGGCGCCGAATTCGCCCTTAGCAGCTTAGTCTATTCAGCTATTCCATGAAAAAGTGAAATTTGACGTCATAAAATAAAACTTATTACAAGTTATGGTCTTTACTGCAGTTTTGTAGCTAATGACGTGTATTTTCAATATTTATTAATATTATGGGGATACCTTTGCGTGAAAACTGAAATAATTCAAGGCATGGTTATTTCCTGAGACACCTACAAACGTTTCATTTTGATAAGCAGACTGATCGGAAAAGGGGAGTGGTTATTCTGTGTTGTTCCATTAAATTTATAGCATCTCTGTAGCAAATTTTTCTTTTTAATTAAGTTGCTAAATCATTATAGATTTCGTATGTAACAAATTTTGAGGTGAAACTTATATTCTCTTTTTTGTTTCATCAATTGTTTACATAGGTCATCCACACACTTTCTCAAAACGACGTGACTCCGTCACAAAATTTTCGTGTTTTTTTTTCTAGGAAAGGAGATTATAATATAACTTGATAATAATACTCCCCCCAATGAACAATAAAACCCCATTATCTAATAAAATATAAATTCCATGGAGCGAAAATCACTCCGTAAACTTGGTATTTTTGTGTGATGGAGTCACCAAATATTCATCTGTGACGGAGTCACTAAATTAAGTGCCAAAAAGACCCAAGTAAATCCAATTTGAGCTAATCTCAAAAAGTGTATTGTATCATTTTTGCCCTGTAAACAAATCTGACAGGTTCGTGTGAAGTAGTAAACCATATTTAAGCTATGTTTAAGCTGGTACACTATTCATATTGGTGCATCATTCCTTTCAGAGTTAAAATGTATCGTATACCTAAGACTGCAGCTCAGAGACAGAGAGAGAGGAGGGAAGAGTGCCGGAAAAGCCAAAGTAAAGAAATTCCTGGTGCAATACATTGAAGATGGATCCAGACCTGTGGCCAGCATATCTAAAGGCTGATGCTGAAAGAAAAAGTGACAAATACAAAAATGCTTCTGCACAAGAGCTGAAGTATTTATTAAAAATCAGCCGAAAGTCAAGCGACAAGTATCGTTCGAAAAACCAGGCACCAGATGCAGCCAAAGATAACTGCTCACCAATGCAGGTCTACGGTAGCTTCCAGAAAGCCAAAAACAAAATTGTTCATAGTCTGCCCAAGAGTCCCAGGAAGGGAAATGCGGTAATTGGTTATTTGTCTGATAAAAGACTTAACACCTCCATATTCCAGAACAAGTTATCATCACCCCATCAAAATGCCATCAGCCAAGAAGTAATCGACAAAGTCATCAATTTCTACTATAAGGATGATGTCAGTAGAATTATGCCAGGCAAGTCAGACTCCATGATAATCAGGGACAAAGGCAACAAGGAAATGAAGCAAAAACGAAATCTTGTGATGACAGTTGGTGAGGCCTACGAAGAATTCACGGATGAAAACCCAGATGTAATCATCGGCAAGAGCAAGTTTGCCCAACTTCGCCCATGTGATGTCTTACTAGTTTCATTAATGCCGCATAATGTTTGTGGATGTAAATATCACGCTAATGTTATACTGCTCTTAGAATGCCTAAACAGGAAGTTGCCCAATGAATTTTCATTATACAGTGAAACACAAGTGTGCGTGAGACCTGGAAAGTGAACAATGTATGAGCAATGATTGTGACAGATGTGGCGATGGCAAACTGTTCAGGTAGAACTTCGTGAATTTGTTGTCCCAAGACCACCTCAATGAAGACCTATCATGATATTAATGGGAATGTGAGGAAAAATTCATTTCAAAGGTGAGGAAGTCCGGCACAGTTAAAGATGCTGTTCAGGATTTAGAGTCTCAACTGAGAAAATTCACCTGGCATCTGTTCATCAAAGACAAACAGGCCAAGAGCTATGAAACTGACAAAAAAGATGCCCAGAAAGATGACACTGACATTGAGTGTGTACAATTTGATTTCAGTGAAAATGCCCAGTCATTCTATCAAGATGAAATTCAGTCAGCTTATTATCACAAAAAAACAAATTACATTGGCACTACTGGATTTCATGCCAGAGACTCTCCCTCTCTGCTATAAATTTGCTTCTAATGCATTGATATCAAATATAATTATATATTTTATGTATATGCATTGCATTCCGTGACATAGTGGCCTTCGGCATCATGCTTTGGCATTAACATATTATCATACATGATACATTTGTCAAAAATAACAGATAAAAATGTGTACTACATTATCAATGGATTATCTATACATCCATGGTCCCAGTTGCTGAACAATAGCATGGTAATATGAGCATTAAGTTTTGTTTACATACATTTGTTAAAATATATATATATATATATATATATAGACATATATCACATCTATACAGTAACCTTAAATACATATATTACTGCAGTTAATACTGTTCATCATCACAATGTTAATTTAAGTACAACATTTGAATTAGGAGTATATATAACAAGGCATCATGCACAGTTATGTACATGAGTGTAAAAGCACATAGATCACAATATATAAAAATGCTTGTTGTGCATAAACTGCTAGTTTGGAGGGTGATGGTTAATGCTCGACAATGGATGATGACCCAACCATTCAATATTTACAAGAAATTTTCCAAGGGATTTTAACAACTCAGGCTATTTTGATTTCATGATGGTCTTACATTTGTCTTCTTTGTTTATAAACAATCACCCGCAAGTTTTCTACAAAAGTTTTGAACACGAGCAAAACATCTGTTGATTTTGGCGGTTGTTCTCGATTCGGGGACGACTGCGAGGAATCGAGGAAGTGTGTTCACCCTCTTCTAAGACAACCTCTGGGTAACCACGGTTGCAGTACGGATGCCCAAAATTGTGCAATATAACATCATTCTATGACAGCAATACGGCTTCTCCGGGAAAACCGGCTATGTGAGAACTCCCCTTAAGTCTTCACAGACCAGCTACAATACTACAATTTATTTGATATGACAGCTGCCAAACCAGCCTCAGTTGTAACTCAAAGATGTCCTAAGTAGCGAGACAATAACAAAAACTTTGAGTGTATAATATTGTTTGAATACAAAAGAACATATGTAAAATTAAATATGAGATTTAGGAAGTGGGCAGGTAATTACCCTTCTACAAACTTACCTTCCTATGCTGACCTAGTTTGCTGTCCCAAACCAAATAATGTCTGAGAAGTATACACACACACTTGAAGATGCTACTCAAAGTCTTTATGTAAGTCAGTTCACAATTTTTCAGTTGTATCGTATTGAAGTAACAAATCATGGAGTTGTTGGCAATTACTTTGAAATTCCTATTTTACCTGTGTTTGCTTCAACTGAGCAAAACTCAAATGCAAGGTAGGTGAACAGACATTTGTTTCATTTAAACAGTTTGCAGGAGTCGTGATCAGGAAACCTTTATTCAAACAATTGCATGAACATCAATGCAATTGAGTATGTATGTGAATACTTACACCCAACAGTGCAAAGATGACCTTCAAACGTTTTTGGTAATCTAAAATTGATCATTTTCCCAGATGATTGCCTGCTTTCATGCAAAGAGGATCGAAACTGCCTGTACAAGAAAGTGGATGATTTTTGTTACTAAAATGACACCAAAAACTGGACTGACAACGAGGTATTTTGCAAACAGAGAGGAATGGAAATGGTCAAAACATCCAAGAGCAATATTAGAATGATATTTACATTTCAAATTTGACAGCGCTCGTTTCAGCTATGATGGAGTATGGCTTGCAGGAAAAGCTGTGGATTTGGGCAAATGGAGAATTCTAAATAATGTAGATTCTGAAGAAATTATTGCTCAGGCTGTTCAAGGTATGGTACCACCTTAACAAAACATATGATAATATATCGTTTTAAGTCTGCAGTTGATGATCATCATACAGACATAAATATGAATATAATATCAATAAAATGTATTTATAGTTCATAGATTTGAAGAGTTATGTTGTTCTCTTAAACTGTAGGTTTAACAAATTACGCCCAATGTGGCTATCTAGCCCGCAGAACTAAGCAGTTGATATTCAGGGTCGGCAATTGTTCCACTCCAAGATATTTCATTTGTCTTGATGGTAATGTATTATAAGGCTTGTGTAATCATAACAGTCATGATTTTCGTTGCTAGCTACACATGAATACACTGTAACCTGTTTGTTTTAAGAATATTAATTACAATTGAATTTCCTTCTTATATTATTTACATAGAATAACAAAACCATAGCTTTGTCAAATAAGGATATATTTTGTGGGAATATTGAGATTACATCATAAATGTTTCTTCACAGACAATCTTGAAAGAAAATGAAAACATCTCCAGCATAAGTTCTGATGTTGACGAAGGCACTGCCCTCCATGTTGGACTGGTTCACAGGATATGGCAATGGCCAGGTGATTGATTGATTGAATGATTGGTCAATTGAACGATTTGCTGATTGACTTTCACACATCTATGTTCCTTCCATGTATATATTAATTGTTATCATTAAATATAACAAATTGTCTTGCTGCATTGATGTTGAAATAAATTGATAGCAAAGAAGCATGACATTTCTTTTGTTAGTCTTATATTTTACCAACAAATCTGAAACCTGGCAGTGAAGAGCAAAATAAATCCATCCAAATATTCACATCTCAAAATGTTTCAACTAGTGACAACATTTTTTTCATTTCAGATACAACACAAATAATTTACACCAACTGGAATGACGATGCACCAAATTCAGATGATGAACAATGTTTGATGATGAATGGCAATGGCAAATGAAACTATGCAAACTGTTCGCTGCTGAAGCTGGCATTTTGTCAAGGAGGTTTGTTATAGATGACTTCAATTTAAAAAGAGATACTTCCAAAAGGAGAAAAATTTGTGGAATGAACCGGTTTTTCTGAATTATTATCATTTCAAACATCAAAATGTAATGTAAATCCAGGTCAATACATTGATTACATAAGTTAACATACTTTTAAATACCATTTAATATCCCCTGCATTTCATGTCACTATGGTATTGTTTCTAGTATTGTTATATTGTCTCATAGCTTATATAGTAATTAAATTGTGTTTATATTACCTCTTTCTTCATTCACTGGTTTATTTCCATCACTGAGAAAACTGTGTAACACACCTAACAAGTTGTTACATTTTCTTGATCTGTCAGACATATATTGTATCATATATATTTATTTTTTCAACTTTCAGCCACCCAACCAGTAACACAATCACCAACAACACTGTTCCAATCTACTACTCCCAGAGAACAATGCAGCCAATCAAATGACAACAACTACATAGAAGGTCAATACTTATGATTGGTGGTTGATATTTATATTTTGATTACAGCTGAACTCCTAATTAGTTTACACCACATTTTTATTCTTAAATTTCTTAAGGTTATATTCACAGCAAGCACTAAAATGCATTTATTATGTAAAATACAGGTCTTATTTGTATGGTGGCCAAGGAGTACACTTCGCGGTCGCGTGGTTTCGTGGGGAGACAGTATCCTTCACACCACGAGTCCAATTTTCTCGCCACGACAGTCCCACTTTCGCACCACGATAGTCCCAACTTCGCACAAAAGTTACCAACTTTTCTCTCCAAGAAGTCCCATTTTCGCCCCAAGAAACTAACAACTTTCGCCCCAAAAAACTACCAACTTTCGCCCCAAAAACTACAAACTTTCGTACTACGAAAGTACCCACTTTCATGCCATGAATGTTAGTAACTCACCCCTCTCATGGGCAGTTTAAGCTAATTAGCTCCTCCAATATTGAACATACAGTGATT
This sequence comes from Alitta virens, assembly GCA_932294295.1. NCBI lineage: Eukaryota > Metazoa > Annelida > Polychaeta > Phyllodocida > Nereididae > Alitta > Alitta virens. Next base: position 741,423 of record OW028576.1, on the reverse strand, counting down.
TTATGCAGATCCGCGGATGCCCCAATCATAGATACATCTTATACAACCAAGAACAATGCTGTAGATGCAATATTAATAATTAATTTGTAAATTACATAAAACCAGAAAAATCGAATTCTGGGAAGTTTTAAACTCAAAATTTTAACCGAACTAACGCCTGCAAAAATATAACGTTCTTACAGCTGAAAGCTTATAACATCACCCAACGATGGCGGATGTTGCATTCTTATAAAGTTGCATACCTGGAGTTAACTGAATTAGCCTTTACTCTCATGGTGCAGAACCTACTCTGTCGGGGGTCGACAATTTAATAGCTCTATTATTTTTTGAAATTGTGTCATGGTGCAAAAGTAGGTGCTGTTGCAGTCCGACAGCTCAACTTTCAGGGGGCGAAGGTTCAACTGTCACGGGGCAAACCTTCGCACCAAGAAGTGAACTCCTCGGCCACCATACATTTGTGCATTTCCATCTGGAATATAATGAAAATTATTATTTTCCAGTTATCATAATCCTCGGAGTACTACTTGGTTTGTTGTTCATCACAATTGTGCTGCTGATCATCTGTGTTGTAGCTATGTAAGTAAAAGCAAAAATAAGAGTCTTCTTTTAAAGAGTATAGTGGTCATTTTAAATCCATCAGTGGTAAAATGGCTCAAATAAGCAATTTAAAATTTCAATAATGTTTCTAATGATATTTCTAAAAAAAAATTTTCAAATGTTTATTCTGATGTACTAGAAAGGATTAAATAATCAAGAATTGCCAATAACTATAATCAATAAAAAATAATAATAATTGAAAAAAAAAAAGTCTGTCAAATTGTAACTAACATCAAAATCAACCAAGATCACCACTTAGCACTACTCTCTTTGCATTCACAGGGACAAAATACATAAATCATCAACAGATCCACCATCGAATCAAAACACTGAAACTCACTTCAATGAATCCGCAACCAATGATGATTGGCAGGGCGATGGCTATACAATGGCCGCAGAATAACCAAACTCAATCTACAGCAGCTAAGAAAAGCAAAATAACTATACCAATCAGAACACTGCAAGCCAGAGACATGTAGATCCTAGTCAGGGCCATAATGATCTGATGCAGTCAGATTCTCATTAGCCACACAAAACAGTGGTGCTAATACAAGTTTGCAGTGTGAGTAACATTAAAAACATATAGATATTGATACTAAAGGTATAACTGAATTAACTGAAGTTTAGCTTAGTTTACTACTCTTCTTTCATCCATTTAACTGTTTGCCAAATTTAATATGTAAAATCTTTGGTTTTCAGTATTTTGCTTAAATTATATTTTAGTTTTGTTTTTCCATGCAACAAGCTTTTGTCGAAGCAGAGTGATACACTATTATGCACTGTTAATGTTAAGGTTTTGTATGGTGATACAACATAGAATATTTTCAATTCCAATGTTAATGCACAACTCAAGTAGTCTTGAATGAATATATTATTCTACATAATATACAGGAAGATGGTACTTTTTTTAATTGTCCCACTTTTCTTATTCTTTTCCGGCAAGTTACACTTTACACTCTATATCCACCACATTTCTTAACTATGATGTGAGATACCAGGCGCTGGCTGGCTGACAATGTTTCAACGTCGATCCAATTTGGTATGCTACCTGGGAAATATGGTACATATAAGACAATAATTTCAAACTGTTGAATAAAAAATAAAGAGGAAGTTTAAAAAATGGAAATTTACTTGTTTCCTTATTTGTGATATTTGTTTTAATCTGTAGCGATGTGCATGAACTTAAGTCTGGTACAAGATAATGTTATTTTTTTGACTGATTCCTAGTCTGGAGACCTTTCTATAATGGATTTGTATCTTGTGCAACCCATCAAATGCAGTCATGTTTACCATCAGCAATAATTGCTCTTCACAACTATTGTATTACCAAAATTTTTATGTTTTTCAAGCTCCCTTGAAAAGTGAACGATGATGATCTGATCAAGGTACCACACCATTGCTGTAAGAGTGCTCACTATATATACTTAGATCTCATAAATCATATGAAAGTTAGAAATTTGAATTAAAAATAAAATAAAATAGAAGTGTTATTTCTTTAATTGACCTCCTCTGCCATTTCTGTGTGTATAAGTCAAGGAACTTGAATGATGATTTCAAGCACTATAGCAAAAGTATTTTTACATCAGTCCTTAAAATCATTTCAATGTATTGTAGCTAAACAACATGGGAGCTGAATGATGATATTGTGTTGAAGCATTTACTGATTCTGACTATTTCAATGCTTATTTCAAATTAAGCAAATAATGTTGTTTATATAATGAAATCATGCATTATACATATTTTCAAAAAATTGTCTTGCGCAGTTCTGCATTGATTTTTAAAGCAGACTGCATGGCACTTAATCGAAAAATATTCTGTGTCTAGCCTGTTTATTATCTCATTTCATGATTAAAAAAAAATATCTCACAAGGTTTCTTAAAATGTTCATAACTGCTTTAGATGAACTTTAAATGAGTTGGAGTTTAGAGTTTATTTATTTTCACCAATCTCCGCAAATACAATTTTACAACTTAGTGTTACATATTACACCAAATCTCATGTAATATTCCTTTCCCATTTTGACATCATGAGTCAAAATGACACTTAACAATTGAGCAATGTTGCTTGTCTATTTAGCTGATGAATTGACTTAATTTTTGTTGCAATTAGCACTTTAATAAATGTGCAGTTCACAATTGAAGCACTGTTCCTAAAATGTAATCCAAATCATTTACTAATCATCACTGTACATAATAACAAGTTGTCAGCCACAGGTTCTTTAAATTGATAATAAAAACTGTCTACTATTGGCAGATATAGCAACACTAATCGGATATGTTCAATTAACAAAGGTTATCAGTTGCTACAGTTTGCAAACTTTAGCGTATGGGTATGCTAACCCAAGAGAGCACAAACAACGAACCTCTATGGGAAATTCCATCTGGATATATAAGTCAATGATTCTAAATTATTAACATAGCCCATTATTATTTAAACATACAATAATCATGACAATAAACTTAAGAATCAAAATAAACCATTAGAAGCACAGACATTTAACCAAAATACAAAAAGTAATTAGGAAAAACATATAACTAAATAGTCCACTGCAGCAAGCCAGTAGATATACCAGTATTTGGTTTAAATAACCATCCCGATATATATAAGGTATTCAAAGTCCATACAAACAATTCATAACATAAACAATTGTGTAATATGGCAGGCCACCACCCACAAAAATTAAACAACATAGGCAACAGCATCATCAAACAGTTGGCAATAAATTGTAACATCACAAAGTATATCATGAATCAATGGACTAGGCAATATAGATAACTTATACAAAACACATGTATCCAAACAGGTCAATTGTGCAAAGTTAAAAACAACATATGCAGCAGCATAGTCAATCAGTTGACAAAATAAAATCTCAATGCAGGAAATCACACATTGTCATTGCAAAGTAATAACATGATAAATGTATCAAACACAGACTTTATCTAGAGAGGGTCTCTTATTTTCATTAAAATCTGTCCCAGGATATATTGACCTGTCCAGCGCATCAAGTAGGAAAGAACGAGCACACGTATTCTGGATGAATTTCACTGTAGTATGATTTTCTTGGCTTTTGTAAGCCATTCAGCATCATTTACTGGGATCTTATCTTTATCTTCACAAATTTTTCACCCTTTGACAACTATCCAGACCTGCTGTTCTTTTTTCTTTTTTTTTTCACTCTGCCCTAAGTCGTATAACTACAATACATTTCCTGTGGCATTTTAAATTTACAAAGATGCACTATTCATGCCCCAAACAAAGTACTGGGGGTGCTGCTGCGATAGAACCCCAGTCTGACCAGTCATGTTAATCCTTTTGGTCTGATTCCAAAAGCAACATGATTTCTTGAATAATCTGTGGTGCAACTACTTTTCTCTGTAGCATATTCAAAGGAGTTTCTTGAAAGGGCTCTGCTACACTTACAAGTGTATCATCAACATCAATAACTCTCTTAAAATATGTATAGTACGACTTAATTAGCTCTTTGTTGGGTGGTTTTTTATTTAAATAAAAGCAAAATGAAAACACCAGAATATGAAGTGGTGTACCATGCTTATAAGTGGAAGAGTCTTTGGCCATGAACAAAGGCACAAGTTCTGTCAATGCATCTGAAAGATCAGGTTTTGAAATTAGCATTTCTGGACCATAATAGAAAAATGCATACTGGGCATGGATTCCTCGACCTTGTGGTGGTAAAAACATTGGATCTGCTTGATTGTTGAGCAAATGCTTCACCGTTTTAATAAAATCCTCTGTCCATTCAATGTCACCTGAGCCTGGTTGTATTAATGTTGAGAACTTGATGAGGGCAGCGAGACATCTCGAACTGAAAACACACAAAAACAGAAATAACAATACTGAAATATAAAGATCCTTGCCCTGGATGTTGAAGACCAATAACAAAAAGAATAATTGGGGTTTACCATTACTATGGTCATAGGCCCTTGCCAAACTATGGAGCACTGTGAGTACACAAGACTGAAGGCAGTGGACTCCGTGAGCTTGAATTGACAGTCAAAAGGTTAGCATGTTTCTTTCATTTTATGGTTTCAGCTTATAAAATTATTATTATTATTATTATTATTATCAATATAATATTTGCTAAGTGCTACAAGTATTTCAAAAATATTCTAATGCACTTTACAATAGCAAAGATAAAGTATAGGAATAAAAAAAGGATATTAAAAAAATGTAATTGCTCAAATTATATAAAATATCTGAAATAAATTAATAGCATTAAAATTTGAGCAATTGAACACCCTTTTAAAGTTGGATTGTCACTAAATAAATATGACAAAGCCAAAATCGATTGCATTCACTTCATTGTCTATACCGATTACCTACCACCCAGAGCCTTGCTGGTTTCACTATCTCTATAAAATAAATAATTTCACCTGGTATTTAACCCTTACCGGATTGGGAAGGACATTCGTGTCCATCAACTGCTAGCAGACGGGAGGGACTTTTGTCCCTTCGCACTTTTCCATAGCAACGCATCATTTGAGCAAAAATGACGCATTAACAACACTTAAGAACATAACACTTTCCTAACATTACCTCAAATGTCCGTGTGGAATATGAATTGGTAGCAGCGTAGTCTTAGCGAGTAATCAAGCAAATTTACTGGACGAAATTGACTCTTGACGGAAATGTCGGCCATTTTGGCGCCATGCCAATTTGTGATTTTCACTTTTTAGGACACATTGCAACGCAAATAAAATAATTTAAGACATCAGTGTTATGGTGTTAGAGTCTTTACATTTTAACATTTTGTATTATCTATTCCATAAGTGAAAAAAATAGTGCATAAATTGAAGTTGTGAAGAACAACATTGGCTATCCAAGTCTGGATGCACTGTTGTTTCTCAATATTACTTGATGGCAATCCATACAGAATGCAATTTGCATAATTCAGTCTGGTGAGCATGAGATGTAGCTAATAGTTCAGCAGTATATATATTTATGTAGTCCCTTTTTTGCTGATGCTCTTTATGCAACCAGCTGCAGTTATAACTTGATGTGATCACTCAAGCTCCGGGTTCTTGTCTCCTGCGACATCAATGCTAGTTGTTGCCATTATTTAATAACGAAGTTCAGCTACCAAACAGGATGACTTCAGTCTGGGTGGTTTTCATTTTTAGAACATTGGCATCCAAGGTTTATATCTGATGAAAGATTCTTGTAACTGACCAATGCAAGCAGATATGCCAGTCTATGTTTAATGTTTGGGGTATATATTTATTGCTTACTGGTCTATGCATGGAGAGTATACACACAGGCTTCTTTAACAAAGGCAGGACAGTAGCCTTTTTCCAGTGGTCATGGAAGAGCTCTTATTGAAGAGAGTCATTTGTAAGTCTAGTAAACAAAGATCACATGATATCAATGTTCTCTTTGACTAATGAAGTTGCAAAGGGTTACTGCCGCATGTGGTGGGTTTTGTTCCTGTGTTATACTCACAGGGATATTACCCCAAATATAGCTATTGTCGCTGCTGCAACTGCATATTTCTAAGAAAAATTGTTCTGAAAGGTACAAACTTTGAGATGCCCCTGTAGAGACATAATTTAAGTCATCTGACATCATTTTTCATGGTTTGGGATGTTAACCTGTGAATGTCCAAAATTGCAAACAAATTCTGAAAACCTCAATCAAACCACTCTGCATGTTTTTCTTTGCTTTACTTGAACCAACTCTAAGATTACAAAATAGCGTTATTCAATTTTAGAAAGTTTTTTTAAGTACAACATACCGACAAGGACCACAACGATCTGCTGGGAGGATTACCTGAAACAAATTAAAATAATTAAGAAATTTGCATCTTTATAATCAGTGATTAAATTTGCAATACACATGGGTCAAATAAATGTTACATAATACAAGTGTATCATTTACCCTACAGAGCTCTAGTAACCTATCCTGATTTTTTAACAGATTTTCGTGTTTTCTGAGATTGCATATGAAGGCAATCATAATGTCCAATGCTCCGTCCTGCAGCTTATATTCAATACTGCTGTAGATGATTGCCATTTTCTACAAATAATAGACAGATTAAAATGACAAAAATAAAAACAAGCAAAATAACAAAATCAGTCAATTTAGGGCCTAGACTAATACTGCATCTGCATCCTGTTATTTACACTGGGAATATCACCCAACCCAAAAAACTCATCGTTTAAAAATGAATTAAATTTCCCAAGGAAAGTCATACAAATATGATAGAATAAATGCTGCAGTCCTGATTGTCAGCACAATCTCAGTAAGCATGTGATCAATGTCTGAGCAATCCACACTACTTGTGAAGAGAATACGACTAGTCACCCTAGACGTCTTCAAAAGCATTCATGTACTCAAACCTGTTTTTATGAACTCTCTCTTTGAAATCAAGACATTAGAACATGATCTCAGGGATCCTAATAAGCTCCAAGTGCCATCCTTCAAACAATTTATTATGGAAAAAACAAGTTTTGTTATCATGGTGCTCATATATGGAATCATTTACCCTCTCATTTTAAATATTGTATTGACATTAATGCTTTTAAGAATATGTTAAACTCCTGGGATGGTCCTTTATGTCAGTGCTCAGCTTGTTTTAACTCATGATATTATGTCAACCTTTGATTTTATTCTTTCATTTTCATAATTGAATTTTTTATTATTTTATCTGTTATTTTATAATCGACTTATAGCTATATCATTGTTTATACCATGTCGTTCAAAAATAAATTTTCATGTTATCTTATCTTAAAATGACCAAAAATATGATTATCATAATTGAAACTAACGAACAGTTACGGTTTAATTTATTTTTCACATCCATAAATTTTTCAATTCCAAACTAAGTTCGAAGAGGGTTATTGTTATCAACAATGTCCGAAAGGCAGGCATTTGTACAGTAATACTCTATAGGACCTAGTGGTGCCTTTTGACAGTCACATTGACATATTTTGGCTATGTTTACAACATTTGAATAAAAAAATGATTTTGTTTCCGGAGTAGAACTCTGACACTACTGATCATACATGCATAAAACTTGTCTAAAATACTGGAGTGGTTCCTTTTGGGGGTCTTATTGCCGTAAATGACAGAGAATAATCGAAATGAGGGGAAAATATGGAAAATTCTTACTTTTTTCCTACCTCCATATCAAAGACACTATTTACCCTACATGAGTGAAATGCTTGTAATAACATTTCTAAATTATAATATTTTCACTTCCAAACTTCATATTGACATCCATTTCATGCTTTTTAACACTAGTACAAAATCTGACAAACATTTTTAAACATTATGTTAAACTGTGTTTTTGGAAGCAGAATTCAAGCACTAATGCACTAACCAAAAGTGAATATGTTTTATGCTTCTATATAGCCTAGTAGTGCCTTTTGATAGTCACATTGCAATATTTTTAATGTGTTTAACAATATTTACAAAATGAAATACAAATAAAATAAAAGCAGATCACGCACAATACTCTGCATGAAAATGGTGTCGGAATAAGTTTAAAATCGTGTACATATCCTTTTTAGGGTTTCATGACCATTGATGATTGTTAAGTGAACAATATGAAAAACTGGTAGTCTTTCAAACCCTTATATCAAAGGCACTATGAACCTAGCCAAGCAAGTATCACCCTCAGAATGAGGGCCATACAGCAATGCTTGTAAAATGAGTGAACACACAATTACTAGCTGTTATTTTTCACAGCCATAATTTTCTAGCAGTGAGTTGGCAATTTCAACGTCTGCTTCTTAAACATTTTTAATGCTGTGACTGAAAGACTTACACATCAATGATAAAAAAACCAATTACTTTTCGTTATAATGTAAATGGTGATAGTAGGCACTGATGTGTGTATATTGCCCAAACTGAATATTTATCAGCCTGTTGCAAAATACCTAAAAAAAGTACTAAATGGCACATAAAATAATATTTTTTCATATTGTCATATTCTTTGCATAGGAGGCATTATAATTTAATATTTTCAGTTCCATGACTTCTAGTGTTCTCAAAACTGTCCGACACTCATTCTGCATTTAGGTCACAAATAGTTTGACACTAATTTTGACAAATTTCTCAAATGTGGACCAAAATGTTATGTGTGGCCTTAGATCTAAATGTAGCTTCATGGAGATATTTGAATAGAAACATTTTTAGAATTATCAACTTTAAATGGGTCCATGACCTTAAAAATAGGTCAAAGTTGCTCAATGTGGCTCATTGTGTTGAGGTCATCCAGGGCTTTATCAAAAAAAAAATATTTATTTTACAAAGAGATATTTATGGGAAAAGTTTTATAATAAGTTTTGCAAAACAATATGCATCACCTAATTTATGCTTCCATTCCACATATTTACTAATTTGTTTGATAGTTGGTGTTTTGTTCAATCACCCTTATTATGCAAGATAAGTTCTGTTTGCTCTCAGGAGGGAGTTCAGCAAAAAATGTTTTGGCTATATCCCTCTCAGAACATTTGGGGAAACTATCTTGGTGGAGTATGAAATCATATAGTCAGTTGCCTGGGTGCTCAACCAGAATTATCGCAATTCGACCTCTGCAGACTAATAGCAATTAAGCTCTAAGATGTGCTAGTTTTGATCTAAGGCAAACCCGTCATAGGTCCTTCTATGTAGTATGCAAGGACAGTGGTCAATGCTTAATAAGAAAACACTAATGGGAGTTGGAAAATGTATGTACCGGTTTTCATTGTTGCATGTGAATTTCTATTATCTGCCATAATGAGTATACATAGAGTATTCAGGACTAATGATATATTTATCAATGTATCATATGATGAGAACGTGAGCTTCGTACCTCAACAATGTTGATGAAATGGTCTGATAAAATGAGGCCATTGGCTTTCTTCAAAAATTCCAGGAGAATCCTAGGAGATTTGTCCATGGTTTCTTTTCCACAGCATTCAATATGTTGTAGAACTATGTCTCCACATATATCCAGCTCATCCTTTGTCTCTACAATGTTGCTGCAAAGATAGAACATTTTTTTCTAGTTCTCACATGGATTGATACATTTTCTGGAAATAAGATATAAGGTATGCAGTGAGAAACATGACAAAATCAAACTGTACTAGCTGACACTTGCATTTCCTCTGTTCTAAATTCCTGTAATATTTCATTATAATCAACCTAGGTTTTCTTTTGACCTTCCCAAAGTTGATAGAATCGTGAAATATCATTGAATTGTTGTCAAAATACAATTTGTATAATTATCAGCAGTATGTAAACATATGACCACAATTGTTATACTTACATATTAAGTATTGCTGCTTCTTTCATTACAAGGTTAGCATCTGCACCCTTCTTGAGGAATATCTCTTCTAGGTCTGAAAATGCCCTTTCTGTTTCTGAGTCATTCTTTCGCCATCTAGCTTTCCCCAATAATATCCAAGATAGTGGAGTCACTGAGTCTTTATCCTTAGCATTCACATTCTTATGTGTAATCATTTTATAAGATAGGAGCAATAGTTTGTCTGCTGCTTCTGGATGATCATAAACTCCTTGGGCTAATATATGCAGAGGAGTCCTTTCTTGTTCATCAGTCATGTGTAACAAGTCAGGGTTATCTTCAATAACCTTGGAGATAATTTGGTGAGGCTCCAGTTCAACTGGCAGGTCTTTAGGGCGCCTTCTAAATTCCCAGTTGAGCAATTCATGCAGCAGATTATGTGATGGTTTCATGCGGTTGCAACTCTTAGTCAGAAAGCATGACAGAAGTTTTGTCAATGCATTAGCAAGATGCTTGTCATTGTCAATGATAAGATATATTCCGTTGAAAAAACTGAACTGAGCATATTTACCTTCACCATCGGACACCCATGTTGGATCTTGTTGTGCATTTAGTAGCAATTCTAATATGCAAATTAACTCTTCTGTCCACTGGAGGTTATTCTTGGTCCTTCCTGATGTATACTCTGCATTCATGATGAGTAACCTGAGGCAGCTTTCGCTTTATAATGCAGAATCGAAAAAACAAATTATCAATTAAATTATAAATTTATATCATGACAATTATATAAATACACTAAGACCGAACTCACCTTGAACGTGGATTATCATCTGTAGGAAGTAATATCTGAAAGTATGAAAATACAAATTTCTAGAAAATACTTGACAGATAAGACAAGAAATTCATACACATAATAAACAAAAAATGAAATATTTTACATTTGTATACAATGCCATTATTTGATAGTTAAATGATATGAAGACACATGTAAAATTTGTAAATAACTGAGGGTAACTGTGGGTAGGATATCAGCCTCGCACCAAAAACATACTGTACTTCATGAAATATGAAATACTTATGGGGTAGGTTTTGGCCTAACCTTTAATAAGGATATGACAAATGAGTTAAACTGCTGATTATTTCATCTTCTAGGTAGTTTGTAAACCTCCCAAGAAGAGGAGATGCATATGGCTGCACAGACATACCAGAGTGCACTAGACCTGCCATATAAAATGTTTTGAGGCCAAACTTGAATAAATATAAAGTGCTTTTTTACAAATTCAATTAAAAACTAGTCTTTAAGAATATTGAAAAGAAAATTTTCTGAAATTTTTCTTCTTTATTATGTTTCCAGGTGGAAAAAATACTAGAGCCACAGACACAGAAGTTTCTACTACTCCAGTAGTACAGGTTAATATTGAGGAAGTTCCCTGCATAAATTGAGGAATATGGATCAGGATAGTCAAGACAACGTTCTTATAAGACCGGAGTATGGTGTGGGTTTCAATCATCACGGTAAGGTAATTACAGGAGTGGGAAATGTATATATTATGTGGTCTCAATTTAATTTCCCAACATTTGAATGGAATATGGCAGCTTTCGAATCATTGTGTGGTGATAAAGACTCCTTGATAAGGAGCATCTGTAGTGTTTTTATGCCTTTATTACGTGATGCAATTGCAAAAATCGACCATTATGCAGTTGGGTTAGAAGAAAAATTAAAACAGATTCATGAATTGTATGGCGTTAAACTAGAAGTAGATCAGTCTGAATCTCGTCTAAAGCGGGCGACTTCAGAGTCCAAGTCATCCTGTAAGTTTCACCATTCTCCAAGTTAGGTCCTTAGGTGAAAACTCATCATAGTCCACAATTCAATATGTATAAAAGTATGGTTTCTTTTTCTCCGAATTAAGCAAGACAAAGGTCAAAGGTAAAGTGTATGACTGGTCTTTCCTGCTTAAATTCAAAGATACAAGATTCTCCTCTTTATTTTCTTATATAGAAAGTGAATCTGCTTGGTCACTCCTCTCTTTCTCTATTGGCCAGAAAGCCACATTATTTTATTGCATTATGTTCATAATTATTTTCATATTTTTATTCAAAATGTCCAATGGAAATTTCCACAAAAAAAAATCTTAATTTATTGGATTGCTTTGACCTACATTATTGATTCAATTTAAATGTTTGATAACCATGTAAATCTAGCATGTACATTTATCATGCATATTTATCATGTGCATAATGTATCACACAAATTTATTTACATTATTGATTTATTGTCATAAGATACATTTATTGTGAATTTGTATTTATACATGAATGCACTAATTTGCAGGATGTCCATTGACTGTGAGTGTGTGGTTATAATCATATGATAATGTTCATGCCAGAAGTCGCATATGCTTGTGAGTTTATCATATTCAATGAATTGTTTATAATTCATATCTATAATAATATCATCATTTACATTATAATTTTTAAGTTGATTTACAATCTTTATGCTTTTGGATTCACCTGCAACGAGTGAATAAAGAACTTCTAAAAATAATACAAAATACGTCTTTAAATCTTAAACCACGCATCCGCAACAATGGGTTTTAATTAAAAGGGAGGCAAAGGATGCTTAACCCCCTTTCTTCTCAAAACTTATTTTGACTGTAATGGCTCCTTTGTCTCTGAAACCAGATTTGGACATTTAAAGTAGCCAACTGCCCATCTGGTCAGCCACAGCCATTGTCCTGGCCACCCCTTAGCCCATTTTCCAAGTTCCCATTGTATTCTGGATACACCCTCCAGTGAACACATTTAAACCTAATTCCTGAAGCCAGTGAATATATTAATTTCGAATCTTAAAGTTCTACTTTAAATTCCTAACTAAATTCTTAAATATCTTATCTTTAACTTTTAACTCACAATATATACTAAGTTCATATAATAAAAAGAGAGATCCTACAGGCACACATAATTACAATCCCACACATGAAAATCATACACATAAAATAACATGCCACAGACATAGTTAATAATAAACCCCCTGTCCCACATAGCCGGTTTTGCTACCAGCGTCAGCATCAGCGAAGGCGGCAGGGAAGGGGGTTGTATATACTTTAAAAGGCTGTTGCTCCCCTAATATAAGTCAGATTTTCATCAAATAAAGACTGCATGTTTTTGGATCGAAAATAGACAAAATATCAAGCGAGTTATTTGTCGGCGGAGGCAAACAGTGGTGCTCCCGCACACGTCCGTGCCCGGACTGTATCAAAGGCTGCTGCTCCCTTAATATTAGCCAGATTTTCGTCAAATAAATACTGGATTGTAGGTCATACTGATTACATATGTGTTTTCGGATCGAACATATACCAAATATTAAGCGAGATATTCTATATTATATAATAAGCATATAAATCAATCAGTCTCTAAACTATATTTCTACATATCTACATATCTACATATCTACATATCTACATATCTACATATCTACATATCTACATATCTACATATCTACATATCTACATATCTACATAACTACATATCTATCTATCTATCTACATATCTATCTATCTATCTACATATCTATCTATCTACATATCTAACTATCTAACTATCTACATTAAAGAACAGCGATTAATGTTGGGGGCGTTTTTTACAAGAATATTCTTGATTTTGCCTGGTATACTCCATTAATTTTCGTCACCATATCTATTGTATAAATTTTATTTGACAAAAATCTGACTAAAACACAATTTATTATGACCGTTATTCTAAATGACAATTGAAACTCTGATAGGTGTGATGTTCAAAGTGGCTTCTTTTTAATTGTGAATTGAATAGGACATGACATTAAACCTGTAATCCAGGTTAATTGCAATTGACTCATGACAATTAACCTTTGTGAAGTTCTTTACATTTGGCTAATTGAATTGAATTACTTATGTTACAATAGGCACAAACAAGAATATTCTTGTTAATAAAGTTAGTAATACCTCATAGAGTGTAGATATGTAGATATGTAGATATGTAGATATGTAGATATGTAGATATGTCGATATGTCGATATGTCGATATGTCGATATGTCGATATGTAGATATGTAGATATGTAGATATGTAGATAGACAGATTGTTATAAGATCTTCACCTAATAATACGTTACTATCAATAATTCATTGAATCGTAATCAATACAAAATGAAAATAAAACAATGATAGAAACTATCTATAGATAGAGTAATCATTTTAGATATTTATTTCATTTTATATAAATTATTAAGATTTCATTCTTGTTGTTTCTGAAAATAATCCAACTGGAATTAAAATTGATAATGCAAGTTCCATCCATGATCAAACCAAATTATAAACAATCTCCCACTTTAATATGCATAATAAACAGGAATCAGTTGAAATTCAGAATTTCAATTATTGCTTGTGATCAATGATGAAAAAGCATGATTTACCCCATTCTTTGTATCATTCAAAATGCTAATAGCAATTGACATAACTGTCACAGCAGATTGCTATTACATATATAGGTTAATTGACTTTTACAAAACCCTAGGAAAAGTCCTTCCCATTGGCCAGTTGGCAGAATGAGTAGAAATGAATTGCAATAAAGCTAATCCAAACATTTATATGATGGTCAAAACTATTTGACTGTACACTTTGAAAATGCCAAAGAGAAAAGCATCAGTCCAGCACCCTTTGTATATCCTGCAGCATGGCTGTATATAATAGATAAGGTGAGGAAAATGAATAAGGTTTGCTGGGCAAAAACAAGAATATTCTTGTCAAAAACGCCCCCAACATTAATCGCTGTTCTTTAATGTAGATAGTTAGATAGATAGATTGATAGATATGTATATATGTAGATAGATGGATAGATAGTTTAGAGAGACCGATAGATTGATATGCTTATTATATAATATAGAATATCTCGCTTAATATTTGAATCAGTATGAACTATACTACAATCCAGTCTTTATTTGACGAAAATCGGACTAATATTAGAGGAGCAGTAGCCTTTTAAAGAAGCACTCAGCTCTGCCTGCATTGATACAGTCCGGTCGCTTGAGGGAGCACTAGTGTTTACCGCTTACCTGCCTTCTCAGACAAATATCTCGCATAATATTTGGTCTATTTTCGATCTGAAAACATTTATCGTATTAGTATGAACTATACTACAATTCAGTCTTATGTGACGAAAATCGGACTAATATTAGGGGATGCTGACACTGGTAGCAGTCGGCGAGTAACTCCTACTACCCGTCGGCTTACTCCTAGTATACCGCCGGCTTTACTACGGGTAAAATTTGGCACGGATAACTCATCGGGTTCTACGGGTGACTCGACGGGTTATACGAATAACTCGACGGGTTCTATGGGTAACCCGCTGACTTTTTGGATACCCGGAAGTTTGCCAATACTACCAATTATATAAAGTATTTGCCCAATCAGCAAGTTGTTGAATCTTTCTCAGCACTGGAGGGTGCGATTAATTTAATACAACAAAAAGTACATGCCATTCGCATATTAAGTGTTGACCACGAGGTATTTGTCGCTATGGAACCAGCAGGTAAGCGAATATCAAGTACTAAATAATTAGGCAGATCAATTATTTTTGGCTATGATGATGCTTATTCAAGGCAAAATAAGTCCATAAATTTTGCCCCCACAAAATATCAGACAACTGATTATAAAGGCTGATGGCGTGTTGAATTCATGGCACAACGACTATCAACTGGTATTTAGAAAGCTGGCTCATATTTATGAATTTTCGAATGCTATATTTTTGCCTACATCCAAGGGATTCTTTATGCAGCTAATGTGGCCTATCATGGCCAAGGATACTAATCTTTATTATCTGTGTCAGGTATCATCAGTGCATGTACCAGTAACAGCAAATGACCCAAAAGTCAATCATGACTTCTCAAAGGTCGAAATCTCAAAGGCTTATTTGGGAAGGACTCAAAGAAATTTCATAGAGGGAAGTATGTATGCAGTAATTAATAAAACATCAATTTGCCATTATAGCATTAGTGCCCCATTTTTTTTTTTTACCTAGGAGAATCACTGGTTGTGAAGTATCAGGACTGTCTGATCAACCTAATTTAACTGTGACCTATGCCATTTGCACTTTGGTAATGACAACACTAAGAATTGACTTGGATTTTAATGATTTTTTATTCTTGGGAATCGAGGAAGTAGAGAAATATGCCCTTCCAGACTTGTCACACCCAAGTTAATAAACAAAATGAACAAAATTCAGACCATGATCTTTTTAAGACTTTTTTTAGTAATGACATTGCAGATGTATATAGGTACAGTCACTAATGTAATGTCAGTGTTAATGAAAATGATTCACCATCCCTTTCCCAACTCTTCATGGATGATGCTGGTGCACCTACGCATTAGGGATGCTGATATATAGGAAACACCAAAACTGTGTCCATTTTAATGAAATTCGGATGCTGTCAGAGCTCAGCATTTTTTAGATTTGTAGGTACAGGGCCTCAGTGATCCCCACACCTCAGAACTGAAGGATGGAGGTATATGTATTTAGGAAGTTTATTTAAGCATGACAAATACTAAAATTAATTCCACATATAAGAGGAAAAGATTAAAAGAAGAATCCCAAAGGGAACCAATAGAAACAAAGATAACTTTAAGGAGGGGCAAAGGGGTATCCCAAGGGGGACAATATAGAACACCCCCAAAAAATAAAAATAGATACAAATTAAGAACATTGAAAAGAAGAGGATAAGCCTAATTAAGACAAATATAACAGTTTTGTATGTGGCAGGACATGTCCAGCGGCCCAATAAAATTCAGGGAGTTGGGTGTTTTGATGACCAAAAAGACCGAGGACTTTAAGAGAAAATGGAATGAAATAGGGAAAGACACCAGATTTTCATCTTGGTTTAAAGCAAGTATTTGGCCTAAGGCAGTAACCTTCGTGGGAGCCATATGTGGCTATTTGGCTTTGGCCTTTGCTATATTTTTATATTGTCGAGGTAAATTTCAACAGGGTATATTCCAATCCTTAATGATAGCTTCGTTACCTAAAGGATCAAATGCTCATTTTATTGAGGAAGTGACCTTGTCAACTTGGTCAATGGTGAAGATAGTTACCTCACAGGTATTAGTCTTTACCATGACAATATTGGTTTTCTATCTCGGCAAGAGGCTCATCCGTTATTGCTTTACAGAGACACAAATATTAATCGCCCATCCAGAACTTAGAAAACATCCCAAAGTGGAATTAACAGTGCAACCGCAAGTCCGAGGACTGGATTAATAATGGCGACATCATGTATCATGAGACATATGCAGGACAGAAAGGAGCTACCATATTATCACTTGATGGGCTATGTCTCCCCCCCCCCGATTCACAAACGTTTCACAGAACACTCCAACTGGGACCGGACATAGCTTCCATAAATAAACTTTCATTCATGCAGTTACTCTACTGTGGAAAATCATTCGTGCATCATTCTTTAACAAGTCAGTTCATATGGCATCTCAATCTGGTATGATATCTGAAACAATCCTGTGAACCTTAATTATGTATTCGCTCTTGCATCATGAAGACCTGATAGTGCACTCTGTGGACACTAAAGCGCCATCCGAGATGACATTAATCTATTCAGGTACTTATGTGGTGCAGTTAGTGAATTCAACAACCTGGGTAAACTCATGTCTACCGTTTGCAACCGTGTCATGTCAATCTACCGTGGATTCGAATGTCATATGACATATTAATCAACAATGGATTTGTCTCGAATAAACGATTCAACCATGGCCTCATCAATTCTACTGTAAATCAGTGCTACCATATGTCATAGTCATGCACCTAGCAAGGCTGTTCAGTATACAATATATGATCTCAAGGCAGCAAGTCAGTTAGTTCAGTAAATGGGCCCCAGGGCTAAGTAGAAGGAAGGTTACTGAGTGCTGCAACGCAGTACTGTATCCTACAACGCAGTATGTACCCTTTAATAGCTACAATTGGTTACATTCGGCTAGTATAAGTAGGAT
Organism: Alitta virens; assembly: GCA_932294295.1. Taxonomy (NCBI): domain Eukaryota; kingdom Metazoa; phylum Annelida; class Polychaeta; order Phyllodocida; family Nereididae; genus Alitta; species Alitta virens. The sequence continues at coordinate 723,554 of OW028576.1, read as the reverse complement.
CCTCGCTATTTACACCACTTTACTAGTGAGACACTTCAATATATAAGAACACCGCAATATAAGACAATGACACAATAGAGACAACTCATTATTAAGGCCAGCTCATGATTAAGCCCACCTCACATTTAAGAACACCTGTTAAAACCACATCACTATTAAGACCACCTCATGAAGACTGGGCGTCACTATTAAAAGCACCTCAATATTTAGCCACTAAATTTGGGAAAGCTTGACCTTTGTATTTAAATTAATATTAATTCCGTCATTAAGACCGCTCACCAGTAATAATTTGATAATTATAGTTAGATTTATATTCCTATAATTTGAAAAAAAAAATCAATCTGCATACCTGACCATCTAATGTGCAGTGGAGTACTATTATCTGATAAACTCCTTGCAGACAATACTTATTCTGTTTAAAATCAACCACCTGATGACAAACAACTAAAAATGATCAATTTTAATGGGGATTAAAATTCTGTTTAAATTTGTTTTAAGTTGTCTACTCTCAAAGTATTACTGAGTTATTGCCCTTGGGAGGCTGATTCAGGCTTATCAAACTCGAGCGCTCACGCTCTGTCGTGCGATAAATCCTGAATCAGCCTCCCAAGGGCAATAAATATCACTAACAAGTCCAACATGGACAAGTAACTGATATACACATAATATTTAGTTGCATAGCCCATAGCCTTTTGCAATTTGCTGCTGTATAATTGACTCTTTACTTCTCCTTACTTTATTTAATTATTTTTGTAATTATTAATTGTTGTTTAATTTTTGCTGTTTGGTTTTCTCAGAACTTTATGCTTCTTTATGAATATAAAACATCATCCTGAGACAGAACACTCACATATATCTTCCTGATATATAGGAAAAATGCAGTCATAAAGGTTGGTGAGACTGACTTACTTAACAAAATCAATTTAGATGATGATATTCCTAGTGATGTCGATGACACTGCACCCAACACGATCAGCCACTCACACTACTATTAACATACTACATTGACTTTTTCAAGAAAAAGAAAGATGTTTTTAATATAGTCAATCTTAACTGTCAATCTCTGAATGCCAAATTCTATGAACTACTAGTTTATATTGAGAACTTTAATAAAAATGACTGTTAAGTAAGTGCAATATGTATACAGGAAACATGGATTACTACTCATGTTGGTTAAGTCACTTTCGGGCCCATTGTTCAACTCGTGCCCTTACCAGCAGGCTACGGCATCTGTCTGCATAGGCCAGCCAGTCTTAGCATCATTGTTTCTTGCACTATTGGCATCATCGCCGCAATGTTTATCACACACCCAGCGATCAAAAATATCACTTTTTATCTATCTGAGTAATATTTCTCTACATATATATATATGCGAAAATATGTATAAATTGATGTGACGTCATTGTTTTTCACACACTCTGTGATCAGAAAATAGTCATATTTGTAATAATAAAGGTACAACAATTAATTCACATATATTTTACATAGGCCTATGTGAGGAAATCATGAATTGGTTTGACCAATCTATTGTCAAACAAGATTGTTTTGGCCTGCTGTGTACACCATTGTCATGTTTGGCCGAAGCGGACATGATACTTTCAAACATGACAGAATTTAGTGATGCCTCGAGAAAAATTACATTGTACCAAAAATGTGAGGCCCCACTGACAAATTGTCACAAGATAGGTTGAAAAAAGGGACTTGTTTGTCAGTTTGACCTAGGATCCTCCTTGACCTATGTCAGTTAAGTTAAGTCTGAGTCACTGAAAAATGGCATTCGTCTAAACCTGTGCAGTTGTTTAGTAATTCAGATTTGGATACCCATATAAACTACACATATAATTAAAGCCCATACAACAAGCTTTCTAATGACACCAATACCATTTTGTAGCATAAATGTGGGGTCACATTGACAAATTGTCACAAGAAATGTGTAGAAAAGGGTCATGTTTTGTAACTTGACCTAGGAGCCTCCTTGACCTGGTCATGTGACCTCAGAGGTCAAAATATATGCTATGGATAAAATATTCATTGTTAGTTAAATTAAGTCCCACTGTCTTAGTCAGTGAAAAATGGCTTTTGTCTAAACCTGTGCAGTTGCTTGGAAATTCCAACTGTGTTTCCCTGGCAACCAGTTTCCGTGGATACCCATATAAACTACACATATAATTAAAGCCCATACAAAACATTTTAATGACACCAAATACATCACTGTAGCACCAAAAATCAGGGGCTGGCACTTAAAGTAATAACAAAGAGTGTTGAAAAAACATTTCTTAAGTTTGATCCTCCTTGATCTGGTCATGTGACCATCAAAATATATACCATGTGTACAATGTGTGTCTAGTCAGTCAAATTAAGTTGATCTTTAGTGTAGGTCCCTGAAATCTGGGTTTTTTTGATGATGAGTGTACTGAAAATCTGATTTTGTTGCCATGGTAAGTAACCATTTTACATTAAACTGCACCACCTTTGTCAACTGCATCCTCCAGATTCAATTTCTACAGGATGCACCGAATGCAATGATGAATAGATTGTCCATCCACCTTTCGGGGTAAGCTAAACTGCCAATTTTGCTCCTTGGTATAATAAAAAAGTATGTAACCTTCATTGATGAATGAGAGATAATATTATGTAACTTTCAAATGCAAAAGTATGATTGTGGGAGATGTCAACATTGATTTATTAAAGATATATGAGAGGACAGTATTTAAATAATTTTCGGAAATTCTAATTCAGTGGATATGTTTTCTAAAAATAAAAATAAAAAATACCCACAGCATTTCTCCAACAAATTGTACTTTAATGGACAACATTTTTATCAAAATATCAGATGGCTACTCTACACAAAAACTTGCGTACCTATGGCATAATCTTGGAAAAAATAAAAAGAATAGCTAAATGCAAATACTTTGAAAACTGCTTTGTGGATTTTTGGAATAATATTCAATTAAGGACATCATCAATAAAAGTAAAAATAAAAAAGATTTTCAGAATCATTTTATTGCGATGACGTAAAAATACCCTAAAGAACGAAATTATTTTTTTTAATAATTGCAGACCAGTCTTTATTTTACCTATATATATATATATATATGTATAGTTACATACATATATATATCAGTAGAATTTTGATATCATATGCTCTCCTATGTGCCTCACAATATTGCCTTCGATAACATCATTCAACTGAACTAGATAAACAAGAATTTCACAAAAGAATAATAGAAAATGTGAGTAATAAGAAAAAAATAATGTCTTGGCTTGTTTATTGACCTCACCAAAGCATTTGATACGCTGCTTCATACCAATAACCCTTTACAAACTTCTCTCACTGAGGGTAGAAGTAAAAGTTGTGGGGCCTCACCTTGACCAGTGATAAGATTTTTCCTTGATTCCTTGTTGATGGGAAGATACTCTCTTCATATATGTGTTGCACTAAGCAGTCCAATGGTCTTGTCAGCTTTTTTGTGATCATCTTGTATGCTTCAGCCATTTTCTAGAAATTTGAAAATTGGTTTTAGTTGAAAACTTTTGATGACATCGGCCTTTGCTGGACCCTACATTTGATTGTTCAATTATTAGAACAGGTATACTAATTGTAGTATGTATTGGTGCTTACGGCAAATAAACTATTGACACCATTTCATTTTAGAATATCAAATATCAATGACACATTTCACGGTTAGTTATAGTGCCTGGAAAATACTCCAGACTATGAAAACGAGGCAAAGAAGAACGTCATGAAAGTCGTTTCGTCTCTTCATGGTACATTTATCACACAGCACCTTCAATTTTGGTCAGATTTTCGAAATTCAAGGTTTATTATATACAAAAATGTGTAAATGTATCGCTTATGATGTGAATTGAAACAATTTATAAAATGACTTTGAAATTGCGAATCGACGCCACCCTACATGTAGTCAACTTGTCAGTAAGGCACTTTGACAAGCAGACAAATTAGCTTACCAAGTAACAATATTAAATAAGGCTTATTGACAAATACCAGTAAATTTTCTGGGTATGGACAGCGTAATTGATTTTTGCCAAATAAACTAATATACCCTGCCAGGTCAGCTAATTTGGCTGTAAGTGCTATTGGATGTAACAACTTTCAAATAATATTATGTGTTTAGGTACTGGTTTCACAGGCGGCACCACAGGAGCAAGGGGCAGTATCTGAGAAAACAATGCATGACATCACAAAAGGCTAATTATTGATGATGTTGTCTAATATAGTGCCTCGGTGACATCATTACATTATTGCCCCTTGGTGTGATAGAATTATGTCTTCTTCATTGGAGAACAATCATGCTATGTTACAATCACAGGGCTTCTTGCACCTACTCTTTATATATAATGTATATATAATAAAACTAGAATAAAATGTGTAAGAAGCCTTGTGGTCACCATGTGAAAGTCCTCTAAATATTTATCTCTTGCTCACATAACTCTTTTTAAAATAGAACTGTCCCATACTATTGTGATAGAAATAATCTGATATTTTCCTCATAAAAACTAAATTGGATAAGAGATGACTGCATTATAGTGTTGGTAGTGTTTGAAACAACTTGGCAGAAAGCTTCAGTCATTATCAAAGATACCACAAGATGTGCACTCAAATGATAAACAGCTCAAATAAAAAAAATCAAGTTTATCAGTTATGTATGTACCTTCCATAATGGAATAATAGCTAGAAATGTAGCTTTCTTGGCCAACAGGGTCATACCACCAACGACGGAAGCAGTTATGCATCCTGTAGGGATGATAAAGGAACTAGATCTCTGCCCAGAAAATAGTCTTGAGCTGCACGGGTTAGGAGAAAATTTAAAAGACTTGATCGACTGCATTTCAATTTTCTTATATTCATTTCTAATCTCCATTATCTTATATTCTGTTTCTAATTTATTATGACTTCTGTGTGTCTATTTATTTGTATTACACCTATGTTTGCCATGGTGTGCAATAAATACTATATATATATATATATATATATTAAGTAATATATTGCAGTCTTCCTTCTCTAAACAGCTAAAGAAATTTTACCTTTCTCAATGTCAGGATAATTGTAATGTAGTAAACTGTTACTGCTTTCATCATGTGTATTCAGATTACAAATAAACCAAATATTAAGAAATTTACGCTAGGAGAAAACATAGAAGCAAGTTCTCTAGAGTCATGGCGAACACAATGAACAGGGTTGCTTGATTAAAATATTTTAAAATTGATCATACAGAGAAGTAGTTCATACTGATTCCATGCATGCTTTCAGATCGAAAATTGATATTATTTATCTGAGAAGGAAGGTATGTTGGCGGCGGCAAAAAGCAATGACGGATTGTGGATATCAAGGATTGTACTGTGCTCCTGCTGACGTCCGCACCCGTTCATATAAACATTGCCTGTGGCTATAGGATGCTTCTGGCTTACATAATTAAATATATTGTTAAAATATACCAGTGTTTGGAAACCAAAATGAACTTCTATTCATACCAAATATATGTGCAATATAATCATGTGTAATAGGCCATTACAATTCAAGACTACAACTAGAGCTAATATATATCTTAGTAAAGGGCCTAATAACCCAAATATTAGAATACTTCTGTTCATATCAACAATCAGGAATATTTAGGTTTTACAATTGATTTGATGCCAGTGGGCTAAAGATCAAGTACCTGAATTATCTTGATGTAGAAAGTTGAAGAAATAAGTTTGCCAGCTTTCTTGATCATCTCTGTGAAAATATTTTGGTCTCCTTCGATAATTTTTGTCCCACTTCCTTCGAGTAAGCTGAGAAATTTTTTCATCCGGTCTTCTTGCATTGGTTGAAGATTTTCTATTATTTCGAAGCACCTGTAATAATTATTGTTTCGTCTGATGCCCTCTATCATTCCAGACACTGTTCGCAACATACTATTCATGGTGCCACAGCAGGTAAAACATAACAGATCCTCTTACAGTAATCAATTAAAATGACATGATGCAAATATAAATTTAAGATTTTTTTATGCATTTAAGTTATCTTCATTAAGTTCAATGTTGTCATCAGTGTATGAATATATATTTGGGTGAACAATAAGCTTAGAAGTTTTGATGAATCAATGTTTATGTTCCATATTTTGGAAACGTGGCAGTTTGCAACAGCTACTAAATACTCTCAAAATGTAAACGGTGCATTATTGTTCAGGGAATTGTTTCATGTCTTTGTTTATAACATTTTAGAAAACAAAATAAAAGTAAATATACATTTTCAGAAATATTATAATCTACATTTCTCTTGTCATCATACTTTCTTCAAATGCCATTCGATGTCTACATTTTTACTTTCTTCAAAGTCTTTAAATTTTTTAAATTTTAGACAGTTTAATATTTGCTGGAATCTATGTTTTACACATGGAAAGTATAACAATAAATATTTAATTACATATTATATAATGCCTTGGTTTGGCAGATTGGAAATAGATAACGCATTTTATATGCAAATAAACTGTATCCATTCAGTTCAAATATTTTATCAGTATATTAACATTCATTTATTTGAATATATGCTTCAAAGTTTAAAAGTATATGCAATATTTCATTAAATTTAATGTTGCTTGATATGTGAGTTTTGATGGAAAAAATTATTCTGAGTATATTACAGAAGAATCAATATGTTTGTCTTCAACTGTTATGTCAACACTAATTAAATCGCTCTCATTCAACTTACTGCCTTATAAGACCAGTTGTTGCCTTTTCAACATCTGCATGCTTCTTGCGGAAATTTTGTTCAATTTCTATGAAGACTCCATCATCTGAATTACATGTAGCTGCCTCCAATTTTCCCCTTAGAATCCAGGTATATGGAGTCACAGAATTGTTGTCCTGTGCATTCACGTTTTCAAATGTTGACAGGTCAGATATTATGGCTTTAAAGTCACGTCCCAAGTCTGGATCGCAATACACTTTCCTTGCAAGATGGTGCAAAACGGTTTGTCCTGACTTGTCTTTAGCATTCATGTTTGAATGGGGAGCTCACTTGCTTGACAAGCTCACAGAATGAACCTTTGGGAGACCCATGAGTTGATTTGTCATAGTTTACCACAACTTTGTGAAGAGCCGTATGCCCTGCATTGTCTTGAACGTCGGTATTAGCAATTTTTCCCAATTCTTGCATGACCTCAATGAATTCCTTGATGTTGTGCTGTGGTACATCTAATGGGAACTTCTCAGCCAATATATGCAATATTGTACGCCCTCTGCTGTCTGGAATGCTCAGGCTTGCTTCAAATAAATATGCTGTTACTTTGTTCATAAAGGCTGTGGTGTGGTCTTTTTGAGAGCCTTTCATGTATTTCTGTGCAGTGTCATCCAATTTGGCATCTTGAGCAACAGAAGATGTTGATATCTTTAGAAGATCAACAAATATTTTTTGACAATGCTCTGAAATGTTCTTGTTGTAATTATTTGCCATGATATGCAGAGCGGTGCTTCCCTCAACATCCTTTGCAGCAGAGCTGGAATGAGATGCTAGATCCTGCATAATCTGTAGAAATGTGTGTGAACAAGAATCTGCTATTTCCTTGGGAAATTTATTTGCAAGTACGTGGAGAATAGTGCGTCCCTTTTTGTCTTGCATGTTGACACTTGATCTAGTGTCAAATTGTTTAGCAAGTTCATAGAATATTTCTATGCTATCTTTTGGGACAATGTGGTTATACTCTTCAGCAATTTTCTGTCTTCTTTCTGAACCACAACTTCGAGGAAAGTCTGTAGGGGATTCTTACTGAGCAATACATGTAGTATAGCTGGGGTTCTGTTGCTGTCCTTTCCGAAAGCAGTTGATTTACTTTTCACCAGCTTTATGACATCATGTAATACTTGGCAATGCTCTACTTTGTAACTGTCTGCTAATATGTGAAAAACAGTGAGTCCCTCATGGTCCTGAATAGTGACACTTGACATTTGGATTAGGTGTTTTAATGCTTGAAGGAATGCATTTAGGCCATATTGTGAAACTTCTTCTGTATACTTGCTTGCCAATATATGCAGAGCTGTTTGTCCAAGATTATCCTGCACATCAATGTTTGATTCTGTGGTAATAGTTTTCAGCAGCTCAAGTAGCATTTCTTGGCAGTGAATTGGACTGTTTATGCTGTATTTTTTTGCTATGATATGTAAGGGAGTCTGACCACTGTAATCCTTGATGTTGGTGTGGCAGTTCATACAAAAGTAATCAACAACTTTGAGGTATGTATCAATACCACTCTCAGAAATTTCTTCTGGGTACTTGTTTGCTAGTACATGTAGAACAGTGTAGCCTTGCTTATCTTGAACATTGAAGTTCTTGAATGCAGTTACTTTGAAGAGCTTGCAAATAACTTCTGCTCCAAATGCATTGTCTGTCTTGTAACTTTCTGTTAGAATGTGCAAAGCAGTTTGTCCATTCATATTCTGATTTTCTATTTTTGACCTAGCTGCAAGATGACTCAATGCATTGAGGTATTGGTCAACTGACGATGGGCAGACTTCATTTGGGAACTTCTTTGCCAGTATGTGCAGAGCTGTAAGTCCTTGCTTGTTTTTTACATTGGTGTCTGATAGCCCTGTGACCTTTTTGACAAGCTTTAAGAATAAGTCTCCAAAATCACTTTGGTGTTTGTTATATTTGCTTACTAGTATGTGCAGGGATGTGAATCCATTTTCATCTTGAACTGTTGTGTCAACTTCCAATGAAATGTCCGTCACAATTTTTAAAAAACTTTCAATCGTATTTGAATTGGGAGGTTTCGAAAATACAGGAAAAGCTTCAGCAAGGAAATGGAGAAATGTTTGATTATGGAAATTCTTCATGAGCCTCGCATAGTGTGGTCTAAGCAGTTGTACTATATTTTCAACATGTTTCAGGGCATTTTCACGTACATTCATTCCTTTGATGAAAAGTTGCAAAGGAGAATTTCCATTCCAGTCTGTCTGGTTAACTAGATAAGGATCATATTCATTGACTTTTGATATTATTGCAAGATACTGTTGAATAAGAGGCTCGTTTTGAAGATCCTCAAACAATACCCAGTCAGGCTCAACAAGGGCATGGAGTATTGTACCTCTGACTTGCTCTGGTTTGTTGCATTTGTAGAAATATACAGGCAGGATATCCATGAATGCGTGGAAGATATGATTTTTCTTCACAATCATTTTCTTTATGATCCCAAAAAAGTTATACTGAGCTGAATATGTATCACTTCTTTTCACTTCTGGTGAGTCTGCATTTGGTATCCATGTAGGATCCGCTCCTTTTTCAAGCAGAAGTTTTATGGTGTAAATGAATTCACCTGTCCATTGAATAGTGCAGTTTGAGTCAGAAATGTATTCAGCATTTGAAATAAGAAATCCAAGGCATTCACTCCTGGAGAAAAAAAAAATGAAAGCATCATCCCTTGTTAGTTTATACAATGCAAACAGGTATAATACAATTGTAACTATTCTTACTCATTCACATACTCACATTGACAGCACACAACTTGTTTCTGTGAGAATCTGGAAATAAGTCAAGACATATTCTTAGCCATCAGGGAAATGAAGCTGAAAATTATTAGGCCTCATCTAGGATGTACTCAGTCTGAAATCTCCACATTTAACAAGTTTACTTATTTGTTTGATTTTTTCGCTTTTATGTCACAGTGCTTTATTATATGTGAAGTAACATCACTGTAGGTCACAATGCCCCAAGCTGATATTCAGCATTCTCCTAAACTAGCACGTACATTTTGGAGGTTTTTTCTTAGCTCAGAACAAATGCGTGACAGTCCTGTTCTTTTTGTTTTTTTCTTTTGCAAATTAATGGCACTACACTGAGGAATAATTCCTTCTACACATTTACTAATTTTCATTAGATTTTTTTTTTCATCACAAATAAGGTTCATATTTAGTTTTGACCAAGTGGGAAGAATAGCCAAAGAATATTTACAAAGAGAAGATATACGGGTAACTTCGATGTTTTGAATTGGATAACAGCATGGTCCAAAATGGGATTGGATTGACTTTTGAAAAAACTAGACAGTTGTGTACCAAATTTTGACGAAATTTTCTGATCTGAGCCAGACCTTACTAAAAGTTGTGGATGGAGTCCAAAATAAAAACGTAAATATCAGAGCAATTGAACAACTCCTTAAGCCGGATCACCCTCAGTATATGATTTGGGCTTTATATGCAAGTTATCCTCTAGCTAATTTGGCTATATATTGAGAACCGTTCAACCTTCAAGGTTGCAACACTCAAAATGTGCAGAATGGTCATACTTGGTACAGTAAATAAACAACATATTTTAAACCTCCATGGAGAATATTTTTGAAGACATCTGCTATAAATAATTTCCTTCATATAACACGTTTTGTTCACTATATAGTGCATAACTTGCCAATTTTCACAGAATTTGATGTTTATGTGATATTTTAGGAGGCTTGAACCCACAAGGATGTGCACAATATTTTGGCTGAAAATTCCAATGGGAACAGCCACTTCCGAGGGGTCCTTTATTTGCAGCATTGCGGTCACTAGATATTTTGTTTAATTAAATATCTCGGCAACTGTTAATCATAGAGCTATGCAAATAGACTCAAAATGTGCAGAATACCCATTTTCTTATTTGCTTTTAGTTATATAGTGGAGGCGCCAGGCTTCATGATTTTCAGTTATTGGCCCAAAACTGTTTTTATTAATATTGCCATATAAACAATATAAAAATGTCATGCAAGACAAATCATTTTCGATCACTTTCTGAAAGATTTTGTCTTTTAGAGCAAATTGCACAAAGTCTATTGTCATCTTTACACTCCATCTTAGGCCTAATTTGACAACATTGTTGGCAAAAGTGTTGGTTGGGTTTCAAGTAGGAGTTTGTTTCTATTTGTGTGAGTGATAGTCTTTATAGTATTTAACTGGGAGGTACTAATTATTGTTTTAATAAAAAAGCCCACATTTTTTGTATTTGTTGTATGGAAATATCAATGAAAATAGTTTTTGGCCAATAGCTAAAAATCCTCAAGCTTGACACCTCCACCATGTACTGAAAGTAAATAGGAAAATTGGTATTCTGCAAACTTGGAGTCTAATAATTGTTGCAGAGATATGGTATTTTTAACAAAATATCCATTGAATGCCCTCGAAGGTGCACATGATGGGGGGGGGGGTTGCTCAAGCCCCCTAAAAGTGGGGCAACTGATGCAGCCAAATCTATGCAGTGACCAAAACGAGTTAAAATATGAAGAAAATACTGTTTTTTGCTCATATCTTAAAACATATTCAGCCTAGAGGTTTAAAGTATATTGTTGAACATACCAAATATGGCCATGAAAGATCAAAATAGTATCCTGGGTGAACTGGAGTAAGGAGTTTTTCAAGTGCTCTGACATTTCACAGTTTTTGTTTTGAATCCCATCCACAACTTTTGAGAAGGTTTGGTTCAGATAGGACAACTTTGTCTAATTTAGTACGTCCTGTTGTGTATTGTGCATATAAATGTTTGGATCCAATCTGAATTTCACAACAAACTGACTAAAATAAAAAATAATAAAATTTTCAGCAAATGATTATGCTAATACATTTTTTTTTTAATAAACAAGTGCTCTTTAGCTTACTTTGATAAGTTCTAGAGTTTTATCTTGATGGTTGAACAGGATATTACAGTCCTCTTTATCATTCAATAATGTCAGCAAGCGTTGCAGAGGTTCTTCTTTTGGCTTCATTTCAAGTGTCTTCCAGTCTTCACTCAGTTTCTACACACAAAAAAATGTCTTCCTCATACATACATAAAGGCAAACATCATTATTGTCCAATGCTATCAAACAAGGAATAAAATTGACATCATAACAGTAATATGGTGGCTAACCATTTTGAAACATCATTTGTAAAGTTAGCACCTAACACAAAGAACAGATCAACGGAATTGGCTCAGCTAGCTTTATCATTACACAACAAATGATATAATTGTTAGAAATAATGCACATGTGCAAGTCTAAACGGCATATACAACATAGCAACTTTTGATACTTGTTTTGTATGACTGCAGGATGTAAAGATCAATGTAAAAAGCCAAAATAAAAAAAAGAGAAATGGGGAAAATAAGAATTTATTGGCGTAGCAGCATCTGTCACGATGCATTATCCTAATTTTGCTTCCGCATATTCATGCAGTTGCATTATCTCGTCAATGAATATGGGTTACCAATACGCTGCTATCAGCCCCATGATTATATACAACATGTCTTACCAACAAATACCAGATACCCAATAACAGGCCACCATCAGCCCTCATAATAATATACATATGTTAGCTATATATTTTTTCTGGGGTTGATGTCTGTGTAAAACATGAACTACTCACACACACACTCACAAAATACAGTATATTCCCTTACCTTTACAATTTCCAAATAATGCTCTGTAGATATTAACTTGCTTGCTTCAAGAATTGTTGTTAAGAAAACTTGTGGGTTGAACTGAAACTTTTCCTCCTCATCCTTTTCTAATAATTCCATTATTTCTTGTTGAGTATCAGGCGAAAGTAAGTTCTGTTGCATTGTTGCCAATTCCATCATTTCTAATGACCTGCAATCAATCACAAATTGGTGGCAGCCAAGAAGATCACTCATTTTATAAACCATATAGAAGGCATTTATGTACTTTTTCTGATTTAACCAAGAGCTATTTTGGAATAATGATTGCTCTTTTGAGTAAATACCAAGGTTTTCTTGGAAAAAATGATGCATGAAAGTTATAAACTTACTTTTCATAATAATCGTCATTCATATCTGGATTCACCTAAGGAAAATTGAACAGTTACATAATTATTTGCATGTATTTGTTGAAAACAATTAAATAATCAAACACATGTGAATATGTAAAAAATATTGTTTATAATTAAACATTACTTGTCCAGAAAAGTGGTACATTCGCCTATTGCCTTTCTGTTTCCAGTCTGAAATAAATATATACAAAGGTGGCCATGCAACAAAACACCCAGAAATAAAAAAATATTATGGTTTTCATGCTACAGCTTGTTATTATTTTTGGTCAAACCTTGACCTTAATTATTTTCCTTCAGGTGAATTTTCGATTGGTGTGGGATTCAAAATCAAAGAACACTTGTGTTTCTTTTTTTTGTTACAGTTATATTTTCTCAACCGAAGCACAAAATGGACAGGTCAAATTTTAGTGAACATACATTTTGAATCCTACTGTAATTTGTGACATAACAACAGCATGCTGTGCAAGAAATATCACTTCAGGGGAAAACTATGATAATAAGCTGGTAAAGTATTTTCATCTTACTCTAACTTAAATCACCTAGAATATAGTATGGTAATACAGCATCAATATGGGATTTAAATTTGACAAAATTGAGAGAAAATGCTGAAATATATTTAAGATTTTCTTACTTACAGAAATATCCAATGATCCCAAATAGGCATATCAGGACAACAAACAGGCCCAGGACCATGTACACTTTACCATCTGCCAATAGATAGAAATTGTTAATAAGACACAACAGACCTATTCATGTTTATAGAGGGCATCGTTCGGGTACATGCTACGCTAATATAATCGAAATATGCAATTGACAAGTTTCCATTTTTCATTTGTCTATATTATATTGAATAAAATATGCAAATTATTTGCCATCTCATGAGACTGACTGGAAGTTGTTAGCTCCCCTTAGTTTAAATAAACATCCAGAATATGACGGTGTCAGCATGCCTAATTCCAATATTTTCTTGAACCTATTTTAAAGATGTATTTGAGTTCAAACACACTTTGATCAAATAAAACGACCTAGCATCTACTGAATCTACGAGGATAATGATTTTGCTCACCATTGCTATATGCTGGAGAGACCTCTGCAGCAGAGTCATGAACTGGAATGGCAAAATTATATTTTCAAATCTCTTTAATTTTCAATAGCATTGCATGTATGTTTGTATTTGATTACATGCATGCAACAAAAGGAAAGAAAATAGTACTTACTAACTTCAAATGTAGCATTTACACTCTCATGAAATAAATTTCCACCAATGGAATTACTTGCAACGCAAACCCACTCGTTTTTTTCAGCCATTGTTTCAGTGATATTTAGCCATCTGCCTTTGACAGGCCTTCCTATTGAAAACATAGAGATTTGTATAAAACTAACCAATATATATATATAAATATATATATATGTATATACAATTTAGGATTCAGAGCTGATACAAATCATTTTCCAAACTGAGAAAGTTCAGCAGAGTTGTGTCATCTTACTTTTTCATTTTTACTCTAATCCCACACTGTATGCTTGTAATTAAGGTTTTTTTCAACTAATCTTCTATTATTCTTAACTCGTCATTGCCTGCCACACTGCTTCAGTGATGGCACTACTGAGTGATGATTAAATATAACGTCTCATTTATTTATGTATGGTGCAGTTTTTACATATTGGAGATGTTCATTAATAAACTTTTGGAATGATAATCCATATTGTCAAGCAATGCAAATTTAAATTCACTCCTCACATTAGGAAGTGGGATCAACATACTAATACTTCCTAACATTATTTTTCCGTATCTTTTGCAGAATGCCTGGAAATGTTTACTTCCCAAAACGCATGCAATTTCTGATTTCCAAATGTTTTGCATAACACACTAAGTTGCTTTAATGCTTCTGACCTGGATCAGCTACATTCCTCCATTCAAAAGTAGGGGTTGGCTTGCCATCAGCTGAACAGGAGATCTGGCTGCCAACTTCATATATGTTGTTCTTGGGAGAATATCTGGTATTCCGTACTGGGTCTTTGGAAATGACACAAAAATGCAAAAAAGATACAAAATAGCAAACCACTAAACACATGTACAAAGTACAGATGCAAATGATGACATATAACGCAATTATGAGGTATAAACTATGTGTGGTTTTTTAGATGGAACAGCAGCTGTATCGTTTACTTGACTATCTTTTCTTGTTGAACAATAATATATATTATGTTATATTTTGCAGAAGGACTTACATTGTACTTCCAGAGTAAAATGGTCTGTGAAATTTGCTTCATGAGATGTTGTTCTGACTTCACAAGTCAATTGTTTCCCATTCATGGAGGCATTGACTTTGATACTGGCAACCTAAAGCACACAATTAAAGATTTCTCAAATAATTTGGTGTTTAAATTATTCCATTCTGCCATTAGTTGATCCCCAAAAGTTAATAATTACAAGAAAAAGACTTATTCAGACAATTAACACTTACCTGGAGCACTTTGTGAATATTTCCTGAATCTAATGTTTTGTTATAGTATGAACTCTCCAAAACATTGTCATATATGAATAATCTGAGAAACGGATGATTTTCAGGCGCAATTTCCATGGTACGAGGACCTCCGAAATATGCCTCACATTTATATTGTACTATATTTCCTTCAACTGGGATTGATACAGGTGTGATCAATACAGGCTTTCCTGAAATTCATAAAGTACCAATTAATTAGATAGATAGATACTTTATTTTAATTAGTACAAGTAACTTGAGAGTTAATGACACATGGCAAGATGGATTAGTTAAAAGTGCAACTTGAAATTGCCTCAAATATTCTAGAGCATTTGAGGAAGGATATCTCAGATACAACACAGGTTAAACAAAAATAAAAATAAAAAATACTCCACAATTAATTGTTCGAAAAATAAAATTATAATGTTTCAGTGACATGTAAACAATGATCATTTGTCACATATTAAACTGGATAACATATTTTGTTGCCAATTATCAATTACCTACCAAGTACAATCAAATTTGCTGTTGCCTGAAGTTCAAATGCTGTGCATGTGTATTTCCCGCCATCTTTAATGTTTAGGTTCTCCACTGTGAGTGTGAATGTTTGTTTGTATCTCTCAATTGAATATTTTTTGGTGTCTGCAAAGGGAAATTCTTCCAACCCACTCAGGTAGGAATAAACTACTGTATTATTAAATGTCCATGTCATTGTTCGGGGTGACAATCCAAAATCTATTCGGCAAACAAGTGCAGCTGTTCCCCCTAAGATTTGTATGATGTTCGCCGGAGGAAAGACAATTGACTCTGCTTGGACTAGAGCTGGAAATATAATCATAAAGCATGCACTTTTTCAAATATAACCCCACCAGTTGAATTGGTGAGCCTAATAACTTCTAACAATACAGTGTCGGCACTTTATATTCAAAGACTAACCTGGCGATATACAAAACACCAAGATGAGACCCATCACTGAATGCTGCCATTGACATGCCATTTCTTAATGTCACAAGGAAGAGGGCTCTGGTCAATGTTGTGGCTCTTATATGTCCATGTGGGTCAATTTCCAAAATCCAAAGGTCTTCATGGCTACCCATTTCCTGAAATGAGTTGGACTGTGTCACTAAGTCAATTTACTATAATGTATTTATTTAGAAACAATGCTGTGTTCCTCATAGCAAACCTGTTAGGAAAAGCCCATCAGGTATACATGATCAATATCCCTGATTTTGATGAAGTGATCCGCAGACCCTTATCAAATCTAAATGTCCTGCACAACTTTCGTGACATCACAAAGATACAATGATCAACTGGGCTGCTCATAGTTGGCTGATTGGCCCTGCAATGATGTCACAATGCCAGCAAGGCTTCTAACTTCAATAA
This sequence comes from Alitta virens, assembly GCA_932294295.1. NCBI lineage: Eukaryota > Metazoa > Annelida > Polychaeta > Phyllodocida > Nereididae > Alitta > Alitta virens. The sequence continues at coordinate 706,899 of OW028576.1, read as the reverse complement.
TTATATAATCTTGGAATTACAAAATGTATCACATGTTTAGTAGTGTTCTATTTTAAATTTATAACCATCGAACAAATGATGATTCAAAGACGTCAAATAAAACCATATTGTCAGAGTTTGTCTTTAGCAATCATATTTCTTTAATATTTATGCAAATGTTAGCCAATATTTTTCAAAACAAAATTTTGATATTTAATGCTCTATTTCGTTTGTTGTGAGGATGAAACAGACATCATTATCGAATACAGACACGAAATCCTAAGAAGTTTACATGTAAACTGCTTTTCCAATAGGAAAATGTAATTATTGCGCATTTGGGTGAAATGCTGACAACTTGAAAACATGTTCCATGCCAACATATTGTGCAACAAGGAGGTTAATGGGACTGGCAGTGGTGCATGTTTTCAATAATTTTTCATTTAACAATTAGAAAACTTTTCCTCATTAGATAACACTACATTGAAACTATGAATATTACTGATGGAATAATGCCACATCAAATAGTTGATGCCCAGAACTCTCTATGGAGGCCCATTTATGGGACTTCATATGTTTGATTTTATGTTGGGGTAAGTCATAATTTAACACATAGATTAGTAGGCATGTTACTATATATCATTCCAATGTTGTTTTTGTTTTACATATCAATTCTCACTGGGCCATCTTTTATGCACTATGTGACAAATAATATGTATATTCAGTTCCACACAGCGAATGGGAGTTGTCTCAAGAATTGCAGTACAACCAAAGAGTAGTTAGTCAAACCCGGCTCCCACCTGCCAAACTGCTTGTTGAACTCCTTACGAACTACAAGTTTGGCAAATGTTTGTCAGACAATGTAAATGTTTGTAGCTAATCGCCAGAGTTTCTCAGGTCATCAGAGTTCCTGGAAAGCTACAACAATTTTGGGAAATGTTTCGAAAATCATCGTACACTTTGACAATCTCTAAGCAGTTTGTTGGACATTGTAGGACTTAGTCTGATATCATAAGTATGTCGTAGCAGTTTATATCAGATTGAGCGAATTTGTCGGTACTTCATAAGAGTTCATAGAAATTTGTGGAAGTTTGTAGGTATGTCATAGGAGTTTGTATTGAGATTGTTAATGTTCCTCACAGTTTGCTGCACCTCCAGGGAAGATCGTGGAATTAAAAAAAAGAATGCCAATTAAATATTAGACTTATTTTTAGAAGTGTGCTGCCAGGTACTTGGCCCACTTGTTGTTTGTGAGAATTCAGCACACAATTTGTAGCAGTTCTTGTAGGTGGGAACAGGGCTAAAGCAGTGTGAGACCTACAGGGCCCATAACTGGCTTTATTTTGGAGAATCAATGTCCTGTAGCCATGTGTCATTGGCCAAGTTTTGTCCCCCCTGGCCATTCACCTCTATTGGCAATAAATTCATTGAACAATTATGGGACGTGTTTGCCAGACCAACTAACACCAGGAACAGTGCAGGATTTGGTGAAGACACTCATGGTGTGGGTAGAATGGAAACAATTCAACAATGTCAGATCGACAAGCTGATTATCCTCATCCCAAGATGTTGCCTGCAGCCTGTTCATGTTGGACAGGGCTTCATGCTTCATTGTTGCATTATAAAATCCTTGGTCCCTCATTGTTTTGGTCCATTAAAATTATTAAAGCTTTGGCTTGTCCTGGAGTTGTATAAGATTATCTTGAGTTGAACAAAAATATATATATTTTTTTTAACTCTGCACTTATACTGAAAGTGCCAATATAATGAAGCAGACTTGATAGATGTTATAATTAAATATCTCATTTTTTTATTAAATCAGGATACACAGAACAGAGTATCCAGAAATTAGCATCATGTGCCAATACCATCCGTATCAATTGCAAGACTCATCATATTGTTATTATGGATATGAATGTTACATCAGGCTTGGACAGTCAACTCCTTGAAGATTGTAATGCACAGCATCAATGTAATGTCTCCAACAATAAGAGTGAATGTGTACAAGTGAAATACTGGTGCACCCTAAGTAAGCAAATACATGATTTTTTTTAATGGTAATATTATATCTATAAGAAATCAAGGAACATAGCAGCATTGCATAAAGCGTTACTTTTAGTTCCTTCACTACTAGAAGCTTAAATTACTTAAATTACTTAGAGATTTTGTTTCAGATTATGAAGCTTTGCAGATACAAAAATCATCCACCAAAGATCTCAGCTCTAAATTGCCTTTGATTAGTTTGATGAATGCTGATTATGAAGAAGGAGAATATTCAGATCCACAGAACATAACCTGTCAACTAAAATTGCTTAGGAATTACAGAGATACCAATATGAACATGACTGTCAGAATTTTTGAAATATCTTCCCCAACAAACTGCACACAGTTCTGTCTCAAAGTGGAAAATTCAAAGAAGCCACCATTTTGCACAGATTCAAGAACAGTCTTCACTCCATATGCATCTGCCTATGGACAAGGTGATTGGAAACTTAACCTTGCAATGACAAGTCCAGTAAACTGCACTGCCAAAGTCAGGTTTTGGATTCAACTGGAGGGTAAGTGGAGTTTATTTTTTCCCTGTGACCTGTTACGTTGTTATTTGATTACTGACAAAGCGACCCAATATTTATCCAAGTTGTCTTCTTGTCTTTATTAAACACAGTTCCTATAGATGATGCAGACGTATTACACCTGTCCTGCACTGCTCGATCAGGTACAGATTCCACACCGATACGTGTCTTTATGATGCTCATCCTCTATTACTGATACACCCCTTTTCTCAGGGACCATCGTTTTGTTCCATGCACACACACAACAAACCATCCAGTGAAGTATTGTAACATTTAGGGAATGCACTCATCAATATAATGGAAGCATTCTCATGCAAGCAGTGCAGTAGCTGTTTGTGCACTTCACTTTGAAACATTTTTGCTCATATGTGTTTCATTGATATAGGTCTATTATAATAGTTGCCTTCATTGTGACTCCTTACCTGGCTAGTTTTAACTCAGATGGTACATAGGTGTTTCTCTTGAAGCAATTAAACATCTTTGTCAACAGTGGTATGATTACATGCCACATTTTGTTTCTTCATTATTTTTGTTGCTGCAATATAGCAGAAAATTACAAGTTATCCACCGAAGCTCCTTTGGCTGGAGGGGTCATAACTGCAAAAACTGATGAAACAATACCTCCTTATGTGCCAGGTAGGTGTTAAGGTGGAAATAATTTACAAAATTTACACATATGAGATATAATTTATTATAACTCTAAACCCGTATTATCTTGCCAAACCCAAATTTTCTCTTATTTTAGGATACCAGTCTGGCATGTGTCACCTAAATGCAATAATTAAGTTGTATCATTTGCAGTTTCAACCGTGATTGCAGTAGTACTGGGTACAACACTTTTCTTGGTGGCACTAATGCTAACTTCATCAAGGATTTGCAGGTAAGGTCACACTGAAACTGTATTGTATATATACTCTGCCACAAATTATTAAAGTGTTTGCTATTTCAGTTACTTAGATTAATATGATTTACTAAAAAATGTAAAAACAGGAATCATAAAGTCAGTTGTCCTTGGAAAACATCAAATGAACAGGCAGATGGCCATGATTACACCTACATTGAACTTGGTGGAATATCAAGGAACATAGCTGAAAATGAAAGGTAAAGTCCACAGCATTTTGAAAATACATTGAAATTAAATTATGTTTTAGCAGTAAAGTTAATTGGAATCAGATAATTAATTTGTCTCCAGAATGGGAACCATTGTGGATGACAACCTGACCAATTTAAGAGAAACAAGACAGCGGAGCCAATCAATCGGACATCTTTTGGAGGCCAGAAATATAGGCCGAGAACTACCACCACTTCCCAGGTAAAACTGAACATAGATGTGTTCCCTACTTTTCTAATTTTTCTGAGGTCTTAAGAGTTGTGGCATTTTATCGTGAAATTGGTGGGAGTTTTTATCCATATGTTCCCTTACTATCAAAGCTTTTTCTATTTTTACTTCAAGACAAGGGTATAGCATGGAAAACCTTCCAGCCATGTTTGAAGAAATTGTGCCTTACAGCCAATCATTGCCACACCTATTAGGGTCAATCCTAGAACACGACTTACCACCCATTCCCATGTGAGCATTAAAACATTGAGCACCTTTCTTTATATTTATCATTTCCGCCAATTGCGAACTGTTTGTATCAATAAATTAAGTCATCAAAATCTTTTTCACAGAGAAATAGAGGATAACAACGATCACATGCCACATTCTGCTCTAGTCCATAGACAACCAGATGATGATAAGCTAAGTTACCCAGGAGAAGAATCGGATAATAATGCAGAATATCTCCCTCCAAAGTATGTTTTTTTGTTTATGAATTCAAATGTTCAATTGTTATACTGTAGCAAATGCAGTGGGGATCTTTTATGCATTTGCATACTCTGCAGGTTGTTACCATCAAATTATAAGACTTTTTAATTGGTACCTTTGGGTTGCTATTTATATAAAAGACACAACTTCTAATTGGGCTATCCAATCATCAGTAGAAATGGTTTGTGAGATCAGTGAATATGTAAAATTAGGCACAGGCTTATCACTCTTTTTCAACAAGAAGGCGAGTACAATGATTTATTTTTAAAACAGATAGTTGAGTTGATGAGAGAAACTTGTCCATCACTGTCAATGTATACGCCGTGATCATATTATCATAAGATACATCCCTCAGGAGGTTTTACTTTAGAGTTTAAATTACACTGCCAACCAGAATTAATCTATGTATCGAGCCTCTGGTTGATCAAAATGTCTACTTGCATCACTACTTCACATCACATATATAGAAATGACACAATTGCCAATCATAATTGACTGAATTCCTAAGTAGGAAATAAGTAGGATGTAATATCACATTTATATTGAACAGTATATATATATTTTACTTCCAGGAAATAAGTAGGACCTAATATCACATTTATATTGAACAGTATATATCTTTGTTGTCCTTTTACCAAGGGAGTCTCTGGACATTAAAGATGTGATGAGCAACGAAACAATAGATGTGCCTGCTGCTATAACTGATAAAGACTGGCTTGACCAACAAGAAATCCAAAATAACTCAGATGTAAGTGACCAGGACAACAAAGACCAAGAGTCAGATGAAGAAAGCTACAATAAACTTCCAGAAAATGAATACATCGGCCTGAGCCAAGAGACGCTCAACGATTCGGACACCAGCTCAAGAAGTTCCACTGGGATTCTTTACACACTGCTGCATGGTGCACCAAGGTATTTGTTTCTGATATTGTTGTGGCCTACAACATAAAGATATTACATTGCTGATGAGGGCTAAATGCTATAGTCTATGTCATGCATGCTAATCATATGGTTTACTGAGCTTCCAGAACTCAGTTTCATCATTTGTTAATGGCTTCTTTTGTAGAGCTGCTGGCATAGATGAAGGCAAAGAAAACGTAAAAGATGATGACAATGCAAGTGGGGATGATCCTAAGATTAGCCCAGTCCCTGATGATGATAAAGATGAACATGGCTACTTAGTGCTGCTCCCAGGTGATGTACCATCCCTTCAAAGTGGAAGAGATGTTCAAGAGCAAGCAGTTGATGCTAGTCTCCAAAAAACAGAATCTTATGCCAGTGATGATCAAGCAAGAGCTAAAACTGAAGAAACACCCAGAGAAACTGAAGACAAAATAAGCACCGAAATGCCCCAAGAACACGAAAGGAAAGGTTATGGAAAATCAAGTGCTGATGAATGTGGTCAGGCAATGTCTCTCTTGGAAGATAAAGATGAATTTGGCTACCTGGTGCTTCTGCCAGGAGACTTGCCCTCTCTTCAATGTACAAGGAACTTTCAGAAACATGAAGTTGATGCCGGTTTCCATGGAGGAAAAGCTGAAACTGCAACTGAGACACTTATATATTCTGAAGTACCACCTGAATATGAAGAGAAGGGCAATGTAAGTGACACTGGCAATGCATAGAAAGATGAATTGCATAAAGATGAGCATGGCTCTTCAGCATTATTCCCATGATATTCAATAATCCCAAGACTCTTATTCAGGAATACAACAGTGACACTGAAATTCACAGCCTTTCATTAAAAAGTAAGTGTGAATATTAAGTAAGCAGAGGTTGACATTTTTCACCCTTTGTACTAGTTTGCATGTTGCCAAACAATGAATCTTGGCCAAGTTGATAAATGTACAGAAGTTTATAAAACGTTAAACCAGATAATCAACCATATCAAAACTAAATGTTAGACTAATTATTTAATTTAAACTATCACTTTTTGACATTTATTTGTAATATATTATATTTTGCATTTGGACACTATATTCAATACTTTACATTTCTGTTGATAATCTCGATTAACATGTGTATGAATCAAATATATATATATATAATGAATTGTGTATGCTACTGTAATATAACTTTGGCTGAGAAACAGACGTAATGGTTTACTCCTTTATATGTAATCTAAATACTGTCAGCCCTGATATGCTGCATGTCTACATTGATAAATGTTGATATTAATGAGGAAATTGACTAACAAGTCACCACAATTTTAAATGATTTTTTTTTTCACTATCTTCAACATAATGTTTTCCCCTTGCACACTTTCAGTGTGCACCATATAATATGGATTTTTTTTTAAAAATGGAGAAATAATTGAACATTCATAATAAATACGCTAATATGTAAATATGTATCTTAAATAACTATCATATTTTCTTTTAAATGTTTGTATTTTTTTTTTTAATTAATCAATTTGTATAAAGTTCCTTATGATGATGATGTTTTATATTGAAATTATTATCTACATTATGAATGCATTATGCCAGATGTGTTAGATATAATTTATATGCATGCATGTCATGTGGTAACTACTCTAGAGGAAGTGTTGATGCATATATTGATAATCAGTAATAAAGTTCTTATATATTAATAATCCAGTTGCATCCAGGTCAACACTTATAGTTATCATGTTTATACATGTTCATTTTGTAAATATCACTTGTATTGTCACTGAGCATTATGTCTGCAAACAACTCATAGTGTGTACTGTTATTTGTAATACAATGTTTAATTTCATGCTATCTTTACTCTGGATGATGATATATTTAAAGATATATCCTGCTCTTGACGTACTGTGTGTATTATAAACATAACATGATTATGTATGCCTTTTGCATGAATAAAGATTATCATTATTTGAAAAGGAAAACATAATACTTTTTTTATTTATTCATTTTTTTTAGATAGATACATGACAGGAAGTTACCATAAGGAGTAGCCGTGGATAGGGATTAGATTATAATTATACCTCAGGCTGTATTCTTGAATAGCAGCTTTTTTTATGATCTAATCCATATCTTAGAATGACTTAATAACTATTAGGTCATTTTGAAGTTACTTTTGTCAAAATATTTGGGTTTACTGCTACTTCTGGCAACAGCTGTGTATCTACTAGTTGGCTACATTTCTACCAGAATAAGGAAATTTAAGCAGGAAGCACAGGGAATCATATTTATCAGGCTGAAGAGATAAGGAATCAAAACAGTAACCAAACCACAATGTTAGACATGATATGCATTTATGTAATTCAAAAAGTGTATATCATTTAAAAACTTTTATTGAGGCTAAACTGTAATATGGTACACATTTGACAGATACTACACAACGAGATTCAATTCAATTGGGGCAAACAACAAATTTAGCGCCTATTCAAATAACATTTCATCACATCAGCAATTCCATAAATCTCATGTGTGTAAAATTTAGCCAACTTAAGAGAACAATTGAGAGATTTGTAAAATGTGGTTTTCAGAGAAACTTACAGACACTTATAAGGTAGCCCTGATTGCTAGGCCATTTAAATACTAAGGAAACAAACTACCTACCATGTAATAAGTTTATTTTTGAAACTCAATTACACTAATATATCCCACAATACACTGTGAACATAATAGAAAAACCATGAGGGTCACACTATGAGGTTCAATGTTGTGAACCTCATAAAAAAAAATTATCCCTTATAAGGAAAATGGCCAGGCCAATTACAGGAGGGTACACACAAACTAAGTGATGTCATAAGAGTCCTCACTTAAACTGGATATTCTTCACAAAATCTGTAAAATAAACAAAATTACCCTATCCTGACTTAAGAAACCCCATTAATTTTTTGATCCCTTCAATCTGAACACAGTTTTAACACGGAAGCCAAGTCAACAATGAACATTTGCTGAAGTGTCAGTTGAGCAGTGACAATGGCCCAGTTCATATAGTTTCTGGGTAACAAAAGGCCTTGAATACACTTTTCGGTTCTAAATGTGCATAAAATCCAAAAATATTTCATGTTGAGCGGAGTCAAACTGGCGGAAAGGTTGTCACTGCCAGACAGCAAGGATCCCACTGAAGGAGGGTTAAAGGAAGAAGAACCAGGTACCACTGGATAGGGTGCAGCAAAGAAGACACTAAAAGAAGATGAAGGCCCAGGTCCAGAAGACTGGTAGGTCCCTTCAGGCTGGAACGTGGCAACTAAGAACTTCCTGTAGGCTGTAAAGAAGCTGAAGCAGACGGCTGTGTAGACATCGACTGCAAGGTAGTCCATTGTTTCTCAGGAGTAGCTTGTTGGGACTGGGTGAACATCAGCTGAAATATTTGGGCCTGCTGCTGCTGCTGAATAATCAACTACTGCTGTTGCTGCTGCTGCTTGTTCCTCCTGACTTGCGCCTTCAGCTGTTGGAAGAATGACATCAGCTGGGCTTCAACGTCATCATACGTGTCCCAGTCCAACTGAAGACACTCAGAATAGATGTAGGCAGTCATCGATCGGATTCTCTGGGTTTTCTGATCTGCAGGAGGAGGAGTAGGAGGCTGTGCGATGGCTTTCATGTGCTGGTCAATGCTTGCAGCTGTCTGCTGAGCAGTCTGGACTATGTCAGCTAATTTGGAGCTTGATGGAGCTGAATGCTCTCCAGTGTTCTTCCTCTTCTTGAAGGGACCACCCTGGGTTGATGCTGGGAAGACTGGACAACTTCTTCAACTTCTTCCAGTTCTTCAGGCCCAGAATCTGCCTGCCCTCCACTGGAGCTGTCATCAAAGTTGGGCAGTTGTTTTTTGGTCTTCGCAATCTTCTTCTTTAGGTTGACAGCTTGATGAGATGACACTCTGGAGATGTGATGCTCAAGGAACCCCAATATGACTATTTGGCATATAAATGATAATCTTAGTTGTAGATTAGTTACGGGAACATGCTATGGTGTTGATAATTCTAGCGAAGTGATTATTCCTTATTACATACATCTTTGTAACACATAACAATTAAATGGCAGGAAAAGGATCGACAATACTTTTTATGCTCACTTGGCTTTACACTGAACACCATGGATTGCAGGGTTCCTGCAGGTTTACCTTGATAAGAAGTAATATATTTGTGAGACATTATAATATCATGCGCGCATGAAAAATAAGACCACTAATATAGTAATACATCTAGTAAAGAAAGTGTGTGTTAGAGTTCTGCTCTCAGAAAAGAAAGTGTAACACCTGCCCTCCTGCCTGTCAGACGAACACTTAACAATTTTAATGATGCCTGTGTGCTATGTGGGATTCGCTGAGGGTTTAGCTGCAGCACAGCCTATATTTTCATTCCAATTTAGACAATATCAATATACAAATGAATTTCCAAAAAACAAAACAGGCTTGATGTCAAAACCTAGTGGACTAGGTAGGTCATTTAACAAACCTACGCTGGAGATAGATAGATGGGTACATAGAATGACACCTATATGCAATATTATGCATGGATACAAAGTAGGTATAAATAGCTTGTTAATAGTGTTGTTATCATGCAGTGAATTTAAACCTCAGCATGAAAAGAAAATATTGTTTAGATGTTGGTTTAGTTTCAAGTAGGAATTTGTTTATTTATATTTGTTTGCCTGATAGCCTTATTACTACACCAAGAGGTATCATTTAATGTTATTTTAAAAAGCACAACCTTTTTGTATTTCATTATCATTTTTTTAATTATTTTTTTTAAAATAACAATAAAAATGGTTTTTGGCCAATAACTCATGAATATGCAGGTTTGGAGCAAGATCATTTCAGCGACGCCAGCTCAAGAAGCTCTACTGGGATTCTTTACACCTTTCTGCACAGCGTACAGAGGTATTCTTAAAGATTTTATACTTACACATTCTGAATACAGAATCTATCAATTTCATCTCTATTTCAACTGAATAAAGCTAGATGATTAGAAGACTGATACAGACTAGTGCATCATGATCTAGCCTATCATGATCTACCGTTAATTTGTCATCTAATGGGTTCTCTTGTAGCTACAAGCTAAGACCCAGACTTAACTAATGTTGAAATAAATGATGATGACGGACAAAAGGATGTTGATCCTGAAATGACAACTGACAAAATGCCAGCCCAAGATGAAGATGAAGAAACGCCAGCCCAAGATGAAGATAAAGAAGATGATAAAGATGAACATGGTTACTTAGTGCTCCTTTCAGATGATGCACTATCTCTTCAAGGTAAGAGAGGTACCAAGAACCATGAGAGTGATGCTGTGGATCATGGGGTTAAAGCTGAGACTGATAAAAGAATTAAGAAAATGATATATTCAGAATTTCCTCCTGAATATGAAAAGAAAGTTGAAAATGTTGTTGACCACGCAAAGAAATCAGAAGTTGGCAAGGGGGATGCAACATCTGTCTTAGGTGACAAAGATGAAAATGATAACTTAGTGGTCTCGTTCCCTTCCTTCTCTCTCATCTCCTCAAAGCAAAGATGGCAATAAAATACATAGAATTGATACTAATGACAAAGTAATAAAAAAACGATGAAGGAAATATTCAGTGAAAGTGAGAACCTTATCTACTCTGAAGTGCCTCCTGAATATGAAAAGGAGGGTGTTGGAAATGAAGATGGCCAAACAAAGCAGAATGACATGGCTAAAAAAAGTCATTACTGTTAAGTGATAAGGATGAGCATGGCTATTTGGTGGTGTTTCCAAATGAATAATTTTAAGGAAAGAACAAAACTGGCACAATAACAAAACTGATTTTCATAGTGTCATGTTAGACTTTTGCATACAAAAGAAGGAATTGGAATTACAACAGAAAATTGATTATTCAAATATGACATTAAAAAAAAGAAGTTTTAACCTATAGACTAATAATGCGTTGCTTCAATGAAGTAAGAAGGTGGTGTATTATTATTGTAACAGTGGTTTCAGGAAGGTTAGGAAATGTCTTATCAAGGCAACATGAATTGTGTTAATTGTTTTGTTGTTCTGACTTGGAGTGTGTTAGGCACATTACACTCATTAAAGTTGCTATATTTATCACTGTGTATGATAACACCATCAAATGTGATGTAAAAATAAGGAAAGTAAGTATGAGATGTCAATAGTTTGATATACAAAAATTAATTGAAATTTCGATGAGAAAAGTAGAAACAAAATGACAAAGAAACAATTAAAATAATTGTAGAAAATGGGGAAATATAACAAAAACCAAACAACCTTGTCCTGCCAAGACAACACATCATCATGAAGCAGAAACATTTCTTCTTTGAGATGAATATATTTGATGACTAAATACCAATAATACAATAACAAATAGTGGGAAATGGAATAACAAAAAATTACGAAATGAGGAAAATAATAAATTAATTATAACATGACAGACGCCCTCCAAACCAAACTGCACTCACCAGTTTAAAATAACTTAACAGTATGGTGGCCAAGGAGTACACTTTCTGGTACAAAGGTTTCACCCCCTGGTAATAGGTACTTATGTACCACAACATACCTTCGCACCACGACAGTGATCGTACGTATAGTACCATGAAAGAAATCGAGTTATTAAAGCGATCAGGTGAATAAAGCTTGTTAACGCCATCATATCTGTAGATGTATTTTACATAGGGCTTGTCTAATAAGGTATTAACCAGCATTCTATTTTATTCTTATTAGTTGTGGTAATATCATATTTCTGCAGTCTTTAGCTTGCATACAGTCTTCAGTTGAAACAATAGAAAATGAAATTTTTCATTTGAAGATTAATCGTAGTTTGGTCGTTTTCAACTTAAGATTTTGCCAGAACTAAAGGCTGTATAAATAGGATATTATCACAACAGAGGGAGTAACAAACGCTGTTCCAATAATTTATTTAACCAGTATTCTAGATACAATACATCCAGAGATAAGAGCACCTAAATACAGGCTCCTAGATCAGCCCAAAGGGGATTTTGGTACCTGGTCTGCCCGCCTCCCTTGCACATAGTTTTTTGTCATTACATTGTTAATTGCAGGATAGACTTATCTATGAATTGGTACTTTCTTAGGGCAAAAATGTGTAATTTTGTGGGGTGAACATTGGCACTTTTTTTGGGACGAAAGTGACTGACGTCCCACAATACTACGGGACCAAATATATGTTAACTGTTTAGAACAATAGTATTTCTTGGGTTGAATATCTTTCTATACACTAAATACGAAAAAAAATTGAAATTTTGAAAATGTGCACTGCATACCAAATAGGTTTCTTTATAATTTGTAGTATTTCCTTAATAATGCCGTAAATCCAGGATACAGCACATGTAAAACATGCAAGATATATGTTTAATGATGGTTTTCTCGAAAACCCGTTCACTGATTATTTGCCTACCAAAGTCTTTATGTATCTGACTAATTAAATTTCCCTATTTAGTTTGCAGATGATGTTTACTATCATATATTTTACAAGACAATACATATTTTAGAGATGCCACAATTCTATTTATATCTAAACTGTATCTATGCATTGTGATGTTTGTGTTTGATAAATTTTAGCTATTTTTAGTGAGTCACAATGTTGTATAATATATTATGTTATCACATTATGCACAGTATTATCTTATTATGTATCACAATGATTATTTATCAGCTGAATGTATACAAGCATGTTATGTTTCATTAAGAAGAATAACTGTGAAGTGCTACTATATGCTGGTTTCTTGTGTCAAATCCATAGCCTTAAAATTTTAGACGCAACTTTAATCCTTGGTACAATAATTCAGCTTCAAATGAATCTATATTGATTGCATTTTATTGATTTATGAGGACAATTGATATATTATTATATTATATTATATTATGTGCAAAAATATTATTTGTGATATAGAGAATTTTGCAATTTGTTATGATACGTATGTAAGTAAATACATATTATCATATCTGAGAGACAATTATTGTATTGTGAGAACATGCCTAATACAGGAAAACTTTGTTGATAACTATTATGGAAAAACTGATAAGATACAAAGAAGGCATAATTGTTAATTTCTTGCAATAATTATGTTTTTAACTAGCGACATGCAAATTCAAACCTTAGGCATGCTTTCACATTACTTTGCCAAAATTACTTTGTACTTTTTTAATATAAACATGTCGCAAAAAAAAGTTGATAATGTTTATCCAAATGCTAAATATGCTATACATTTTGACAGTCGGGTAATTATCATTGGTGTGACTGCTGATTCACATTTTATATAAAAAATTGTCAGTAACAAGTATTGCTGGCTTGGGTTTACATGGGGAATGCAAGTTTCATTTAAATATATCATATTATATGAACCAGCCTCATTATAGACTAAAATGGTAATGTATATAAAAATATGTTTTCTTTGTAGTTAAATATATTTATGTTTAGTAATAAAAGTACACATTAAAATTTGGGCTTTTGTTTTGATTCTTCAAATTATTAACTATATATCAGAAAAGGTTTGATCTCATCAAATGAATTTTAGGCATTGGTGTAAGACCTGCATTTGTACATTTCTTCTGACGAGATCAACTGAGTGATGTTCTAAGTTTTATTACATAGAAAGCCGATTGGGTGCACACTTACACAAGTTGCTACACTAGAGGGCGACTCAGACAGCTGATGGAACCTGGTGGAAGAATGACTTAACATCTAGTTTCATTGTAGTAATGTGTGCAAAGCACTAGACTAACAACATAAAGATAACCCTTGAAAGATACCAGCTAATAAGTATTGAAGATAATAAATGCTATCGGTACAATGAAATTTATTGAATACTATTTTGGAGAAAGCCAATCCTTAAGTTAGGAAAAGAGCATTATAACAGTTGACATCCTGTACATCAATATAATATTTTAGAATTCACTCTTGATTGTTCCTTTACTGAGTATTGCAAGTAGCAGGAGTTATCTCCCAGGGAGTTATCTCCGAATATGAATGGCTGCTTACCTTCCAATAGAATACAAACGTTTCAAGCTAACATCAGATATTGGCATTTAAGGTTAAGGAACTAGATTATTAATAAAGTGATTCCACTAACCTTTCATTGTGAAGTGTGGGAGTTGCTATAGGTGAAAAGTTTCAAATTTGGAACAGTTCTGTTGGAGCATTTTGTAGGTGGAATTTCTGGGGAGGAAGCCGGTCTGATCAATGTCTTAGCTCACGTATGGCATATAAACTGCAAAAGAAAAAAAGATCTAAAATATTTATGGCAATATTTTATATTTATCAGTACCAATCTGGCACAAACAAAACACTCAATGTTACTATAGCTGAATATAATCGATACGCTATCTAGTAGCAATAAAAATTGAAATAGTATTGTATCGCATCTTACATGTCCGAACCAACTGTGCAAAGATATATAATTATAAGTCTTCATTTCCCCTCAATTCTCTATCATTTAATGTTCCTATGTGCAAGGCTTGACATAATTACTTCATAACTAAAATTAAAAATTAACAAAAAAAAAAACCCTTGGATATTTAACTAGACAAACCAAGAATCTGAAACTACCCATTGTGAGACATGAATTTGTGCTGTAATTACCCTCATCCCAACATAAGCATAAATTATGCCTTTGGGATGAGTTGTCTACTCAATAAACGACAAACTTTTTTTTTCCTTTTATAATGAAAAATGGAAAAGTGAAGCCATACATACTAAGATAAATAATCATGTGCTGATTAAAAATCATCACACAGCACATTATTAATTTCCTCAATGCTTTATCTTCATAACAACATTTTTGTGTATCTAAATTTAAATGTTGACTGTGGTGTAATTTTCGTTGGCGACATGATAGCTCTCTCCTGAGTAATGACTTGAAGCGCTAATTATCATGAAAAATTATTTTTAGTTTATTTGAGTAAAATAAAAATGATAGAATACTTATAAAATTATTGATTTCTACAATACAAGACACCTCTCATTTATTATTTCTCTTTTTGTTGTGTTAGGCACTGAATTAACATGACGCTTGTATGTTCTATTTGCTCATATGTTATCATTCTAGTAGATAAATGCAATGTAATGACTACAGTTTAATAGTTGTATTATACCAATTGAAACGAAATTGCTCTTATCTGATTGTACCATACTAAGCACTGACCTCAAATTCAAGCAACATGGCAGTTATGTATTTTCATTTAAATTTTAAGTGTATCTATTCTTATCAGTAGTAAAAAGATCAGCAAATAATAAATCAATTAGTGTGAGACACATCAGAAATGGTCGCATTAATGTAATTCACCCTGATACTCTGTTTTTTCTTATGAGGGGTTTGACTAACATAAATGTTAGCTTTCTTTGCACAATGAGAGCATTTAAAGAATCAAATCATCAAACTATATAGTAAAGAGGTCTAAACTAAAATAAGAATGGCTCAGGTAAAAAGCTAACTCAAAATTTGAGCTTACATATATTTTGAAACTATTATTGCTATCTTTCAGGAAAATGTTACCAATCTATGTGCTAAATGGCTTGCATAATTTTTCTTTGATAATGCATTAACTGTCAAAATATTCCTTTTGTTTATTATGGAGGGTTTCTTTTGTATGATGAACCGTGAACATGCAGAGCAAAGAAGAAAATCATATTTCTATAGAAACTATTAATTTTGTTTTGGCGAACTATTGAATATAACTGCTACCAAAGAATGTGCTCTATTATTGGGTCCTCAGGTGTGAATGCTTATGGTATGAGATGCTTTTATTGGCTGTTGTTCTGCTTATTCTGTGGTGCAGTTGTTCGATACAATTTTCTGAGTTAATCAGAATATTGTGAGCTATAAAATTAAAACCACAAACATAACAACATGGTGTTAAAAATGGTGTTTAAAATGTAAAGTTTTGGCCGGTTGGTTAAATTTGATTGTTAGCTCTAAGAGAGCATGAGTTTAGAATGAACACAGGAAGGTTACCATTTTCAGCTCACTTGCAGAACTTGAAAGTAATGTGAAACTGGTGGGATGGGTGGATTAGGGCTTTACGTCCTGTCTTTCCACACCTGCTTGGCTAATTAAGACAGGCAGGGGCCATGGATGAAACAGCCATCCAACTAAGTCATGTGACACTAAACATGAAACCAAAGGCTTTTTTTTTGTTTGGACTGGCACCAAATACTTTGGTGACGCATCAAGCGTGTGGGGTTCACATTGAACAATGTCGTTACAAATGTTGGGAAAATTCATATTTCTGAGTTTGACCTTGGATACCGTTTGAACATGTCATGTCACCTCTTCAAAATATAAACTTCAGAGACAGTATGCTAGGTCAGTTGAACTAGCATGTAAATAGTTGAGGTCATTGAACAATGGGCTTTGATGATGCCTCAATGAGTGTAGTGAAATTCAGACATGGTTACCATGGTCACCAATTTCACCCTAATTTTTTTTTGACAAATGGACATATGTGATGTTACCACAGAAAAGCCTGGGGAATTGATAAGATTATATAGATCAAGCTAAAGCTGGTATACGACTGGTCGGGTCTTGTGTGTGATTGTCCAGCCCTATTTAGGGTTTATATTTAGTAATGTTGAGGTTTCGTTTGTTAATATTAATATTTAGGTTTAAGGCTATTCTTGGCCACAGCTGTACATCTGCCAGTTGGCTATATTTAAAAATCTACCAGAAAATGGAATGTAAGCAGGAAGAACAGGGAATCATATTTCTCTGGCTGAAAAGATAAGAATTTAAAATAGTAACTAAACAGCCATGTTAGACTTGATATTATATAATTCAACAAGTGTATCTAATTGAAAAACTTTTAGTGTGGCTAAATTTTGATATGGTACACATTTGATAGCTTCTACACAATAAGACAAAAACAAATTTAGGGATTGGCCAAAGCCTCTCATAATAACATGACATCACATCAGCATTTCCATAAACCTTATGTGTACAAACTTTATCCAATTTAAGAGAATAGTTGTGAGATTTGTAAAATCAAGTACTAAGGAAACCCTACAATGCAATAAGTTTATTTTTGAAGGTCAATTCACAAATATATCCCTCATTGGCTTTGCATGTCTGTTGTGAAAGATCTACTTCAGCCTTTTGTGTTGTTCCCAGTTTAATCATTCTGACATGGGAAAGACTTTGGCCAATATAGATGCTTCATCAAAGTTGAAACAATGTTGACCTGATTTGCTATCAGGGATAGATATGTCCACAGCGGTCTTAATAATATATATATATATTAAATGTCTACATTTCCTCATTAGATAAACAGAGACAGATATTTCGATATAACTGCCTATAATTCTGTATTTCACAGCAGATATGCTAGGGAAAATATGTGAGCAGCATGTTTGGCACTGTATTTTTGCTTTTACTTACTGGTGAGTTGATTTTCTGAGTGATTTTTTTTTCACTTTTTCCAACAGCAGCGTAGCTACATCGGTAAAGGCATGTTTTGTTAATCCTGTTTTAGTCCTTTTTTAGCTCCTTTTATCCTTTCCTTATTTTTCCTTTTTATTTCTTACTTTTTTTTTCTTCAGCGCACAGCGTGATAGGCATGAAGAAATATTCGACATGTGACGATGCAATTGATATGAATTGCGAGTCTAACCTGATTGTTATTATGGACTTGAACACTACGTCAAATCTAGCCAATGATCTGCTAAAGCAATGCAATGCACATCATAAATGTAATTTGGCCATCAACAATGATGAATGCATGCAAGTAACTTACTTTTGCACACCAGGTAAGAATATGGTCAACCTAATTAATTCAATTCAGTATGTACATGCAATTAAGGGAAATTTCAATCTTCAGAGTCTGAAAAATTAACCATCGTTTTTCTTTTTATTCTAATCCATATTAATAATCTTGTTTTAGATGTTGGAGCTTTGGAAATAACAAAATCATCTACAGTCCATCTTAAATCTAAATCATCTTTGATGAGAGTGATGAATGAAGGTTTCAAATATGAAAGATATTCTAATCTTCAGAATGTGGACTGTCGCCTAAAGCTCATTGGAGAATCCATATACAGAACAATGAATATGACTGTCAGAATATATGAGTTTTCCTCATCAGCAAATGGGACACAATTTAGCTTGGGAGTACACAAATCAAGCAATACTAATTTTTGCGCAGATTCAATGACATTTTATACTCCATATGCTTCTTTCAATGGAAAAGGTGATTGGAACATAAGCATTGCCGTCTCTCATCCAAAGAGTAACATGGCCAGCAAAATTCGGTTCTGGGCTGAATTGGAGGGTGAGTTTAATATGATGTTTTATTTTATATTTACATTATTGGTCTTCCTACTTTTTTCATCAGTGTTCATGATTACTCTGAGTGTGTTCTGTTTATTTATTTTCTTATTCTTAATATTTTTTGGTATCATACTTATTATTTTCAACTCTTGTTCATTGTCTAAATACATGTTTACCGGAGAGATCCATCTTCAGATTTTTTCTAGACATTTATCTTAATTTATATATTTTTTTTTTTCATGTGGCTCTTAGTCTACCCTGTAGGTGCGGATTCATTCCTCCCATCTTGTTCATCTCAATCGGGTAAAATGTCTGTGTATCACTTTGTGATTTGGGTTTCTCACACTGAGTAATAGTGGCTTATCAATTCAATATGATTATTTACCTACTATTGCAGGACCGAGTCCAACAACTTTGACTGGACAACCAATGACAACTTTATCTACACAACCAGGTATTGTGAATACATCACATTTGATTCAAAACATTCATTAGTCAAGTCATATTTTTTCCATTATTGCTTACGCTGGTCTAAATAAGTGAAATGTATGTAAAAAACACTTTTTCCAAACTATTTTAAAATTTCTAATTCAGTTCATGTCCATCTCATTTTATTTGGGTTTTTTGTTTATTCCAATTTAGACAATATCAATATGCTGACAACTGACTCCCCAACAAGTGGATATCCTAACAGGCTAGGTAGGTCATTTAATAAACCTATACTGGAGATAGATAGCGCATATATACATAGTATATATAAATAACTTTTGCAACAATACAGTAAATTTCAATCACAGTATGAAAGGAGAAAATTGTTTATATGAAATGATAAATATATACAAATTCAAAGCAAATTTCCTAAAAAGTTTTATAATTTAACACAATTATTTTGTATGAAGTGCTATTTTTGTATTAGCTACATTATTAACAAAGTTGACTAACATGCTGAACTTTATCCTTTCAGTGTCAACAGTGAGTGCTGTAGTGCTTGGAGTACTGTTGTTAATAGCATTACTGACAGTTGCTGCAGCCTGGGTTCACAGGTGAGACTACCAAGGCAATCACTATGATATATTGATATATATTTCCTTTTCTTCTCAGCATGAGTTACACAGTCTTAGTGCAGAACCAAGGCTGAGTCTGCAAGATGAATCTGAGCATAAATAATGCCTGACTATTCTATAAATTTTGTATTACATTAATGAGGTGTATGTCTAAATGAATAGTAGAATGGAGAGAATCGATAAGACAAAAACTGCAATAAATTTGTTTTCAACGTGGAAAATCCTAATGTCTATTTTCCATGGTTTATGCAAAAGTTACAGTTATATATGTAATAGTTAAATGGTTATATATAGACTGGTTTTACGTCATTAGATTTTACATTGCAGATCTCCTTCTAGAGAAACTGATTCAATCGATAGCATTTACTGCGACATAGATGTTGGAACTTTGAATACGCTTAGAAAGGTGCCAGAGCCGAATATGACCACAAGAAATCTAGTGCCTGAAATATCTTCAAACAGCCAAGCGATTGATAACATCTTCCATGGCTCACTCATGACCATTATGAGCCACAAACCTCAATATTCTGACACTGAAGATTCTGATGATGATGTAGATGATGTAGAGATAACAGACAATGACATCTATGGATCACAAATGACGCATGGAAGCAATGACAGTGCAATGTCAAAAGACGAGAAATTGATAAATCATGCGGTGTATGGATCGGATATGACAATACCAAGTTCAGAAGCAGACTTTTATGAGACAGAAATCATTGAGAATGTTATTTACGGTTCAGAAATGATCAAGCCAGGCTTGGCTGATGAAGGTGCTTGTGGTATGCTTCCCAAGAGAACCAGTGAAATTTCTATCAAAAGCCAGGATATGGTGAAAATGAATGAAACCAAGGAAAAAGCAGCTAGTCAGGTGTATGCGGCTGAAGTGGAGGAAGACACAGAAAATTATGAATACGTAGCTCCAGTGGTTCATGTGAATCCATCTAACTAATTGTTCTAGAAAAATGCTACCATTACGGTTATCACACCCAAAGATACTGACACTGATTCTAAATTGCACCATGGTAATAATTTGGAAAAACAGCTTAATAACTGAGGGCACATTGAAATCAGCTATGGTGCAGTGGAAGAAGACTATAAAAGCACCAAAGAACTACAGGCAGAAGAAACCCCTGTGTATTATTATGTACTTTTTTCAGACAGTCTACCAAGGTAAAAATATATTTGTATATTCCTAAACTGTTACAATGTTGATATTAGTTTATATTACCATATATAGTCACCAGTGTGTAATATAGGATTATTTCTATGACGCTTACTCTTAATACCAGATATATGCATGTAAAATATGATAATGGTGATGGCGAGCTTTGTCATTTCCTTAAAACTGTTTCTCAGCAAGCACTATAGTGTTCATGTGTTATTAGTTTGGATTCATTATGTTTATATTGTACTGACCCACTTAATGCATGTTTCAAACTAAGATACACAATGCTTGTCTCTAAAATCATCAGTTTGTTTGCAATCTGTGAAATAAAACAGGAAACTACGCAAATACTAAATACAAGGACATTTTATCAATCGAAATGGACTTTTGAAATTATTTGTTTTAGGAAATGCTCTCACATTTATCACTCAGAAATAAATAGTATTAATAATACATCCGAAAAAATATATTTTAATCAACTTTACATTGTTTCATCCGTGCAATGAATAGGACGGTAACTTTTGGGCAATGCAAAATGGCATAGGGAAATTACATTGCAATATGTTATGGACTATAACCACACATTTGATAAAGTTTTATATTCACTCTGTTGGTGTATTAACTTGTGTTGTATATACTGCCATACATTTCTGATCATATTTAAATAATCTATGTGGTTTTTTATATGTATTTGTTTATTGATTTGTTGTTGTAAGACATAAAATAGCAAAGTTAACTTTAGATAAATCATGGAGAATGTTAAGGAATTAACTTAATCAACAGGTACATCTACAACTATATCTGCAGAACAAATTATTCTACGCTACAATTTTCTTTACCTCAGCTGTAAATGTTACAACATTTTGCTGTAGGATAGATGTATGGTAATTTACCGTAAAAATGTTTGCTAGTGTTCTGCATACTGGAATAACAACATTTTACCGCAAGAATGATATGGTTAAATAGCAAGAGTGTTATCTCCAATGTGAGTTGAACCAGGCATATTTCATGTTCCCTTAATGAGAAATATTTTGAATAAGGACATTAACAAAACAGAGAGTCATGTCATCGATAACCTAAATATTAAATCACTTGTTGTCACACAAATAGTTATTGTGTATTCAATTTGGTACAATGTGGAGCACAAAGGTTTTGTTCATATGTATAGTTTATTATTTTGTTTTACTTGTTTATTTTGCATGCTTTTAATAAACATCTCAAATCACAAAAACGTTATGTTTTATTTTACAATCCTAATTTATTCTTAACGAAATGCTGACATAAAGAAACTAGGCATGATTCCTGTAAATGCAATTAAGAAAAATCAAAACCAAGGTTTAAAAAATCACTTGTGCTTCTTATATTCATGGTCAGTGATTACAATCAATGCAATCAGTCAGGACATCAACTCCACACACTTGAGATACAAGGATATCATGGCAATATAGTGCACAATAACATTTGTTTGTATTATCATACTACAGAGGGCGACGCAACAGAGATGGACTGTCATCAGTGACATCTGGTGGTCTCCTGCCATCTTCAAAAAGATCCACTCAACCCCCCCCCCCCTCCATTTTGTTTAGCAGTTATCATGAAATTAAAATTGATCAGGCTTATCTTGAACTAATAGGTTATCATTACAGTAGATAATGACTTCAGTTTGATACTATTTTTTAATAACACCTAATTTCCTTTATTATGACTCTTTGTAGGATGAGGCTACTGACCAATTTGCCATATAACATTAATATCTATGATGCTTACTCTTAATACCAGATATATGCAAGCTTTGTCGTTTCCTTAAAACTGCTTCTCAGCAAGCACTATTGTGTTCATGTGTTATTAGTTTGGATTCATTATGTTTATATTGTACTGACCCACTTAATGCATGTTTCAAACTATGATACACAATGCTTGTCTCTAAAATCATCAGTTAGTTTGCAATCCGTGAAATAAAACAGGAAACTACGCAAATACTAAATACAAGGACATTTTATCAATCGAAATGGACTGTTGAAATTATTTGTTTTAGGAAATGCTCTCACATTTATCACTCAGAAATAAATAGTATTAATAATACATCCGAAAAAAATATATATTTATCAACTTTACATTGTTTCATCTGTGCTATGAACAGCACAGTAACTTTTGGGCAATGCAATAATGACATAGGGACATTTCAATGCATTATGTTATGGACTATAACCACACCTTTTATTCAAGTTTTATACTCATTTTGTTGGTGTGTTGTGTTGTATATACTGTCATACATTTCTGATCATATTTAAATAATATATGTGTTTTTTTTTTATGTATGGAAATACGATAGGGCATTTGTTGATTGATTTGTTGGTGCATGACGTAAAATAGCAAAGTTAACTTTTGATAAATCATGAAGAATGTTAAAGAATTTTCTGAACCAACCGGTATCTACAGAACAAATTTTTCTACGCTACAATTTTCTTTACCTCAGCTGAAAATCTTACAACATTATGCTGTAGGATAGATGTATGGCAATTTACTGTAAAAATGTTTTGGTCGTGTGCTGCATACTGGAATAACAGCATTTTAACGCCAAAGTGATATGGTTAAATAGCAAGACAACTGAGGAAATGTGGTACAGTGTAAGTAACATACAAGCGATTTAATAATTAGTTAAATCAATGTTATCTCCAATATGTGTTGAATCAGGCATATTTCATGTTCCCTTAATGAGAAAGGAAATATTTTGAATAAGGACATTAACAAAACCGAGCGTCATGTCATTGATAACCTAGATATTAAATCACTTGTTGTCACACAAATAGTTATCGTGTATTCAATTTGGTAATATGTGGAGCACAATGGTTATTTTCATATGTATAGTCTATAATTTTGTTTTACTTGTTTATTTTGCATGCTTTTGATAAACATCTCAAATCACAAAAAAGGTTATTTTATCTTTTTACCATCTTAATTTATTCTTAATGAAATGCTGTCGTAAAGAAACTAGGCAGAATTCCTGTAAATGAAATTAAGACAAATCAAAACCAAGGTTTAAAAAATCACTTGTGCTTCTTATATTCATGGTCAGTGATTACAATCAATGCAATCAGTCAGGACATCAACTCCACACACTTGAGATACAAGGATATCATGGCAATATAGTGCACAATAACAGTTGTTTGTATTATCATACTACAGAGGGCGACGCAACAGAGATGGACTGTCATCAGTGACATCTGGTGGTCTCCTGCCATCTTCAAAAAGATCCACCCAACCCCCCCCCCTCCATTTTGTTTAGCAGTTATCATGAAATTAAAATTGATGAGGCTTATCTTGAATTTATAGGTTATCATTACAGTAGATAATGACTTCAGTTTGATACTATTTTTATGCTCACCAGTTAAAATGAAACAACTTTTATCTGTTGATACACATCTATACTTTTTTGAGAAGTGTATGCAATAAATAAATATGTATATATATATATATATATATATAAAGGAAACCGTTGATCTCATTTGCAACACGGGATTCCTCTATTTCACAATACAATATACAATACAATAATATTTAATTTCCAAAAGGAATAGATAGTGATTTTTTTCTTTATATTGCTGTTATAGGTTTGCAATGACACAAACAATCTGAATAGTCATTCATAAAACACGTTTCAGTGACTGGCCCATTGAAGTGTGGTTATTAGTCTTAACTCACCTGTAACCGTTGATGCGCTACATGGTTCTTGCTGAATGCCAATGGGTTAATGGAGAACCGTCAGATATCTGCCCATGAGCTGCTGGCACCAGATCCAATCTGGGGGAATTGATCAAGCTAAAGCAAAAGTAATCCTGCATTATCTAATTTCAAGAGGGATCACAGACCAAAGTTAACGAAGTAAAAAAGACCCAAAAATAGAAAACGAGCTTGATGTGTTCATGATGCGTCTCACCCCAAAAAAATATAAACTTAAATTTGATGAGCAGATAAGCTCACATGAAGATAATAGTTTGCTATTATGCTCAGTAATGCATGGCTTGTTTGTGATAATGATATAGTCATCCTTTTTTATGACACAGTAGATATGCTAGCTTACATTTTACTCTTTATTTCTTTATTTGGCTTAAATCATTCAACTGAAGAGTTACACGGTCTATTACATTTCTTTCTTTATTTATTTCCTTCTTTTTTTTCGAAAAAAAAAAAGACCATGATTTTGAAAAGTTTATGATTATGTTCCCCAATTAAATGCAGTGTCTACTTTAAAAATGATTCAGTCACTACATGTTTATGTACATGCTACAGCTTTTCATGTTGGCATATAATATGACTTACTCTCAATGTACTCTAGACATCTTGAACCAGGAAGTCTAAAGAATAATTATACTCCATAAAATTAACCCTATGCTTACTAATAACCTAGAAAGCCATCACTGCATGGAAATATGTAGGAAGTCAATGTTTAACGAGATATTAAAAGTGTTTAAAGTTGGTTTGCATGTTGTAACTGGATCTCTTCAAAGCCAATATGGAGCTGAAGAGTGTGATACTCAGCCTAGCAGTAAGTTTAATGCAGATCAAGAGGTGTGTGGTGCAGAAGGTAAGTCTTATTAATACTAATTAAATAATCATGTTATAGTAATGTTCTAAGTTTTAAAACATAAAGTGCCGCTTAGCTGCACATTTACTTTTATAAGTCATACACTAGAGGGCGACTCAGATGGCTGATGGAACCTGGTGGAAGAATGACTAACCTGTTGCCATGACGACAGAAATCTTAACATCTAGTTTCGTTGTAGTAAAATGTAGAAAGCACCAGACTGATAATAAATGAGAAAACCCATGAAAGATACCAATTAGCACTGACGTTGAGAAATGTCCCTATGCAATTAACTTAGTCATTTAAAAAAATGTTCAAATTTAAGAGAAGGTCAGTAAAACTGGTGACTTCCTATTATTTAATATTTTATTCTTTATTCTTTATTGTTCCTTTACTGAGTACAATGACAAAACAATATGTTCAACATACATGCAGAAGTGATTACTTCAAATCATGTCAAGTAGCAGGAATTATCTCCTTATATGACTGATTGATTATCTTCAATTAGTTTAATTTCCTCCATGGTTTATCTTCATGTAATTTTGTGTTGCAAAATGAAAATAATAAGAATAACACACACAAAAGTTGATGATGTTTATCCAAATGCTACAATTTGAATATCAGGTAATTCTTATAAATATGTGTGACTGCTGATTTTTTTTTTTATAAAAACTTTGTAAAAAAAAATTACTGGTTATGATTTACATATCATATTATACGAACAAGCCTCATAAAACAACTTAAATGGTGATGTATATAAAAATATTATAAATTTCTTTGTAACTATGTATATTTATGTTTAGTTTAACTATGTTAATAAAAGTACATATTCAAATTTGGGCTTTTGTTTTCATTACTCAAATCATTAACTACAGATCAGAAAAGGTTAAATTTCATCAAATGAATTGTAAGCGCCGTCATCAGGTGTGGAATTGTAAATTCGTTCTGATGAGGTCTACTGAGTAATGTTCTAAGGTTTAGGTGCACACTTACATTTATAAGTCACTACACTATAGGGCGACTTATGGAACCTGGTGAAGAATGAGTAACCTGTTGCAATGATGACATAAATCTTAAATCTAGTCTCATTGTAGTAATGTGTGCAAAGCACTAGACTGACAACATGAAGATAACCCTTGAAAGATACCAGATAACCGGTATTGAAGATGATAAATGCTACTGGGCAATGAATTTTATAGAATACATTTTTGGAGTAAGCCAATTCTTAAGTTAGGAGAGAGGCAGCATGACATTTGACTTCCTATGCATTAATATCATATTTTAGAATTAATTCCTGATTGTTCCTTTGCTGAGTACAATCACATAACAATATGTTCAACATATGGGCAGAAATGATTACTTCAAAGCATTACAAGTAGCAAGAGTTATCTCCCAGGAGTTATCTCCTCATATGAATGAGTGCTTACCTTCAAATCGAATACACAATTTTCAAGCTAACATCAGAAATTGAGAATGTCAATTATCAGTTATCATCTATATGGCATTTAAGCTTAAGTGACTATATTATTAATAAAGTGATTCCACTAACCTTTCATTCTGAAGTGTGGGAGTCAAAAGTTTCAAATTCGGAACAGTTCTGTTGGAGCATTTTGTAGTTGGTAGTTCTGGAGAGGAAGCTGGTCTAATCAATGTCTTAGCTCAAGTATGGAATATAAACTGCAAAAGAAAAAAAAGGTCTAAAATATCTATGTCAATATTTTATATTTATTAGCGTCAATCTGGCACAAACAAAACACTCAATGTTATTAGAGTTGAACCTAATCGATATGCTATCTAGAAGCAATAAATAATCAAAAACAGTCTTGTATCACACCTTACCTGTCCGAACTAACTATGGAAATATATATAATTATAAGTCTTCCTATCCCCTCAATTCTCTATCATTTAATGTTCCTATGTGCAAGGCTTGATATTATTACTTCATAACTGAAATGAAAAAAAAAACCATGGATATTTAACTAGACAAACAAAGAATCTGAAACTACCCATTATCAAATTATCTTCATAATATGCCTATGGATATTAAAGAAAAAATATTTGCAGAGTTTCAATGGATACAAATCCTATATCAAAGTGATGACAGTGCGGACATACATGGATTGATTTAATTTACCAAATTGCTATTCATGCTGACTTTCATTTTAACATATACAATTTTTAAAACTTTCCGCAAATGCCATATTTATACTTGATTTTTTTTGTCATACATTTTGTGCTGTAATTACCCTCATCCCTACAGCAGCATAAATTATGCCTTTTGGGATGAGATTTCTCAATAAGCAATAAACTTTTATTTCCCCTTTTTCAAGACACGACACCTGGTGTTTCCCTAATATCTCTCCTTTATTTTTCTTCTTTTTTTTGCATTAGGAACTGAATTAAAATGACATTAGTATGTTCCATTTGCTCATAGGTTATTATTCTAGTACAATGTAATGACTTCAGTTTAATAGTTGTATTATTCACCAATTGAAACAAAATTGCTCTTATTATCTGCTTATGTTCCAATCACCTTTTCCATTGACAGAATCATAATGGAGTAAAAAATGCCATTGAATCTGTGCCCATTTTGACTTGCTTGAATTTCTTACTTCCAAACAGAGTTGTGTCCCAATTGCTGATGAGCAATCAACTTAACAGTCCTTTCAGCAAATAAGTCAATAGAATTACCGAGCAACACATGTACTTAGCTCACATATGGCAATGCAACAATGGCATAGGGAAATTGCAATGCAAATTGATTCAAGTTGTATATTCACATTCCTTATGTGTTGTATAACTGCCATACATTTTTCTGATAATATTTAAATAATCTATGTGGTTTTTCATATGTTTAGAAAGAAGATAGGATATTTTTTTATTGATTTGTTGGTGTAAGACATAAAATAGCAAAGTTAACATTTGATAAATCATGGAGAATGTTAAGAAATTTACTTTATCAACCTTTACATCTACAGCTATATCTACAGTTATTCTCTGTTTAAAAGTTCCTGTAGTTCTCACAGTACCTTCCTGGCGACCTTGTGCATGGTATCTTGCTGCAAAAATTAGAGACAAATTGATCTACCTTAAAGTAGAACAAAACTAATGATGGATGCATCTGGTAACATGCGATGATCGTTTAATATGAAGTCTACAAATGAGACTTTGGCTTATCATAGAGGCTCATCGACACTGATTTACGGCAGTGTTAGGTCATCTACAGTAAATGTGATTTGTTATAATGTAGTTGAACTTTACTGTATCTTACCATAAACTACAGCGGAATCATGGAATAGAGTAGTTTCAGGGTATTTTCCCATAAAATATGCAGTGACATGCCCTATGGTGAATTTTGTCTATGTTTACAGCAATCTACTGAACAAATAATGCTGCTCTGCTTTTTTCTTTACCTCAGCTAAAAATTTTATAGCATTATGCTGTGAGATAGATTTACGGTAATTTGAAGTAAAACAATTGTGGTAGTGTGCTGCACACTAGAATACCAGTATTTTACCGCAAAATCTATATAGTTAAATAGCAAGTCAACTTAAAACTTGTAACAGTGTAGGTAACATACAACAGATTCAACAATTAGCTGTAAATCATCAGTGTTATCTCAGATGTGTGTTGAACCAGGCATATTTCTTGTTCCCTTAACGAGCAAGGAAATATATTGAATAAGGACATTGACAAAAGAGACATATCATCGATAACCTAGATATTAAATCACTTGTTGTCACACAAATAGTTATTGTGTATTCAATTTGGTACAATGTGGAGCACAATGGTTTGGTTCATATGTATAGTTTATTATTTTGTTTTACTTGTTTATTTTGCATGCTTTTAATAAACACCTCAACTCACAAAAGCGTTATTTTTTATTTTACAATCCTAATTTATTCTTAATGAAATGCTGTCATAAAGAAACTTGGCAGAATTCCTGTTAATTAAATTAAGAAAAATCAAAACCAAGGTATTCATTACAATCAGTCAAGACATCAACTTGAAACACTTGAGATACAAGGATCCCATGGCAATATAATGTACAATAACAGTTGTTTGTATTGACAGAATAGATTATCATGCTACAGAGGGCGACACAACAGAGATGAACTGTCATCAGTGACATCTGGTGGTATTCTGCCTTCTTCAAAAGGGGGGGGGTCTCCCATTTTGTTTAGCAGTTATCATGAAATTAAAATTGATGAGGCTTATCTTGAATTTTATAGGTTATCATTACAGTAGATAATGAATTCAGTTTGATACTATTTTTATGCTCACTAGTTAAAATTAAACTAATTTTATCTGTTGATACACATCTATACCTTCTTGAGAAGTGTATGCAATAAATAGATATGTATATATATATATATAAAGCAAACTGTTGATTTTATTTGCAACATGGGATTCCTCTATTTCACAATACAATATACAATACAATAATATTTAATTTCCAATAGGAATAGATAGTGATTTTTTTTATATTGCGGTTATAGGTTTGTAATGGCACAAACATTTTGAATAGTCGTTCATAAAACACGTTTCATATTTCTGGCCCATTGATATATTAATTGAATAACCATGATATATGCATGATTAATGCAAACATTAACTGGGGTAATATTGGGCATTAAAGTGTGGTTAGTCTTAACTCAGCTGTAACAGTCGATACGCTACATGGTTCTTGCTGAATGCCAATGGATTAATGGAGAACAGTCACATATCTGCCCATGAGCTGCTGGCACCAGATCCAATCTGGGAGAATTGATCAAGTTAAAGCAAAAGTAATCCTGCATTATCTAATTTCAAGAGGGATCACAGACCAAAGTTAATGAAGTAAAAAAGACCCAAAAATAGAAAACGAGCTTGATGTGTTCATGATTCGTCTAACCCCAAAAAAATATAAACTTAAATTTGATGAGCAGATAAGCTCACATGAAGATAATAGTTTGCTATTATGCTCAGTAATGCATGGCTTGTTTGTGATAATGATATAGTCATCCTTTTTTATGACACAGTAGATATGCTAGCTTACATTTTACTCTTTATTTCTTTATTTGGCTTAAATCATTCAACTGAAGAGTTATACGGTCCATTACATTTCTTTCTTTTATTTATTTCCTTCTTTTTTTTTCGAAAAAAAAGAAGACCATGATTTTGAAAAGTTTATGATTATGTTCCCCAATTAAATGCAGTGTCTACATTAAAAATGATTCAGTCACTACATGTTTATGTACATGCTACAGCTTTTCATGTTGGCATATAATATAACTTACTCTCAATGTACTCTAGACATCTTGAACCAGGAAGTCTAAAGAATAATTATACTCCATAAAATTAACCCTATGCTTACTAATAACCTAGAAAGCCATCACTGCATGGAAATATGTAGGAAGTCAATGTTTAACGAGATATTAAAAGTGTTTAAAGTTGGTTTGCATGTTGTAACTGGATCTCTTCAAAGCCAATATGGAGCTGAAGAATGTGATACTCAGCCTAGCAGTAAGTTTAATGCAGATCAACCTGTGTGGCGCAGAAGGTAAGAGGCTAATTACATCATAACTAAATAATCATGTTATGTGTAAACATATCAGAATTAGAGCGCAAAATACATGTATATTTGTGAAAGGAGATTTGGATTTCCTATTCTTCAAACATACGCCACCAATGAATAATCATCAAGCATTATAATGTTTATAAACCTTGGACTCAACAAATTTACTCAAATATTATCAAATTAAGAAAACATGTATACTAAATCAAACTAACATTTTACATAATCCGTTAACCACACAGTTTCTGTTGCTGTACAACAACTGAAAAAATGCTGGTTAGATTGGTAAATATAACTATACATTTTATACTCAGTTCAAATTGATCATTTACCATTTTTAGGTGAATGCCCTAATTCATGCTCACCTAATGGGAATTGCACATATAGAATAAAAAATGTGTGCTATTACCTCTTCCATGAAAATGTGTTGAACTGGGAGGCAAATAAAGAGTTTTGTGGAAAACAAGGAATGGAAATGGTCAGAACATCCAAAGACAGTGTAAAAGATGTATCCCAGCTGAGGTATGAGGGCACCCCTGCTTTTAGTAGTGAAGGAGTATGGCTTGCAGGAAGAGCTATGAATTTGAAGAAGTGGACTTTCTTAAACAATACCCACGTAGAAGAGGTGCTTGGCCAAGATATGCAAAGTTGGTTATTTTCTGATAAGATAAGACAAAATGCTTTAAATTCTACTAATTAGCAATGTCACTATAATCTGCTACTGATTGAAACAAAATACTTAATTTCTAATTTCTAGATCTCACACAATATGCAGATTGTGGCTACATGGATTACTTCACAGATTATCACACAAACAGAAACACATTCACATTCTGGGTGGGGAGCTGTGCAAATCCGCAATTATTTGTTTGCCGTTATCGTAAGTATTAATACTGATATAACATAAAATTATTTGGATATATTTTCTTGCTAGTTTCTATCAAATATCTGTAAATCAGGTGATCTGCACCACATTTATTTTGCTGGTATTTTATTTAGAGAGTGACATCATAAAAAGTATGGTACAAGGAGTTAAAATGAAGAAAACTTGGTTTGAAGCCAGGCAGTACTGCATTGAAACAGGAGGTGATTTGCTTTATCTAAGGAAAGGAGATAATAAGTCTGCCATCTATGAATCAATTGACCAGACATTTAGGGATTCTCAAATTACTCCACCTGCTCGTCTATATATTGGAATAGTTCACAGGATTAGGCAGTGGTCTGGTGAGTCTACACAAAAGCCTTTTGTCATATTGTATTCTTGTCTAATCTGATTTCACCATTCAAACAATGTGTCCAATATTTTTATCCATTGGGAAAGAAATAGTATATTGGACTAGAACAAAATATCATATTAGATACCAAATTATCAGTATGATGTCCAAAACTTCATCACTATTCTCTGATTGTCCAATAATTTTGTTGTTGCGACCAATCAAAAAGGAGACGGAAAACAGCAGCAAATTAAAACATCCAGGGCAAAGTTCGCTGTGCTAGTTACCACTGTGATAATTGTCAGCAAAAAATATTAACAGGCATATGATATAATTGTTGACTGATCCATGTACACAAAACTGTGAATGCTAACTGAATTAAGAGTTTCATTAAATAATACCACTTTCCTTGACAAAGCATGCGGTTTATTTGGCAGAGTTGCATGCATAACTGTATGTATTCTTTTTTTTTTTTATTAAGAAATATAATTGGATCAATTGTTGTTCATCTTCTAGATGGATCACAAATACTGTATGGAAATTGGGGAACTGGAGAACCAAATAATGACCATGAACAGTGCTTGATGATGAATAACAATGCCAAATTGAATGATGCCAATTGTTCCTCCCTGAAGCCAGCATTTTGTCAAAGAGGTAGGTTTATTATTATTGTCATTTATTCGCTCACAATAATGAACATGTACATATCATTAGAAATCTGCAAAATGTAATTTTAAAATGTACTAATTAGATATATTAGTTCATAAATGTCATCATATGAAAAATTATCAATACGTGTGTCCCCTTCAAGGTTATCAATCAGTTCTTTAAGTTTTCTTGTCCTATGAGCGTTTTCTTCCAGTTGGGCTTTGACACGGGAGTGCTGTTTCACACACGCCAAGTTGCGGGATATAATTCCATTATGTTCAATGCTGTGGCTGTACAGCATAACCAGCTTCCAGTTGTTACTCTTGTGTATAGAGTAGACAAGTTTTATGAAATGTTTGTCTAAAATGTCATGAAATTGTGGCTGACCCGCCATATGGTGTAGGATGGCTTTACGCCATTTAACATGCAATGATTCAATGGGTTTTTTGTCCGTTAAAGACCAGCATTGGCTGCCATAGAAGAAAAATTCAGAATTAAATAACTTGACACATTAATCTATTTACGGAAGAGAAATTAACAATGATTCCATTGATGTGATGTGTGAAATCTGAACATTTAGCTTTGAT
The DNA here is from genome assembly GCA_932294295.1 of Alitta virens. Classification (NCBI taxonomy): domain Eukaryota; kingdom Metazoa; phylum Annelida; class Polychaeta; order Phyllodocida; family Nereididae; genus Alitta; species Alitta virens. Next base: position 673,527 of record OW028576.1, on the reverse strand, counting down.
ATCAATATCATTCCTCAGGCAGCTGGTGATATAATTTCCAAAATGTTTCACCACATTCTGCCTGGTAAGCAGTGGTAAGAAGCTGTCCTGCATTAATTAATATGCATATGAAGTGTTTCTGATATTTATTGAATTGGTATATTGGTGTCGACTGTTGGTATAGTCATTTATTTTTTATTTTTTTGCTCAGTATTTATTTTGCATAAAGCATAGAAATGGCAGATTTGGCCAATAATTCAAAACCCTTTCCCTAACTGAACATAGCACGTTGTAGCATTAAATTAAATTTATTTTTCACTGCTATATATGTAGTATGGGAAATTCTAAACTAAATACACATTCATGTTAAATTATGTTATATAATGATTTTGAATGGTTTATGTTTACCACAAAATAGTCATCAAACAAGTTACAACAAGACCAACATCAAAACCAACAAGTCCTGTCTCAATCCTCTCCTCAGTGGAAACAAGAACTACCGCTACTTCAAATGTTTCTCCTTGTTCATCAATTGACATAGTTACAATGCTAACACCAACATCTATTACAAGTGAGAAGACAACACAACTGTCAAATATCTCCAATAAAGCTGCAGTGAATCAGAATAGTGTTGCTGGTACAAAACGTAAAACAGGTTGGTACTTTTGAAAAAGATTCTGCAACTGTTTGTAGACATTTGATTTTGAATGGTCATCCGGATGTTGTACTGATGAAATGTCATTCAGATATCATTATTTTCGGAAAGCAAATTCTTCAGAAACATACTATAGACTTAACAAATAAGGGTTGACACTGCTGTTCATATTAAGCACATATCATAAAAAGTCCAATACATTACTAAAATAGAAACGTAATTTATTTATTTACAGTTTTCATAATAATTGGTGCACTACTTGGATTATCTGTAATCACAGCAATCCTGCTGTCAATCTACATAATTGTTGTGTGAGTTTATAATATTCAACTTGTTGACAAAAATATGGATAAACATTTCAAAGGTCTTTCAAGGAAAAAAGTAAATAACATGTTTTGACAAATGTGCATTAACTGTGAATAATAAACTAAACTGCACTACTGTTTTATCCAGTTAACAATACATATAGTTTGCCAAATAATACATATGACTAAACCTTCAAAAGTTTTGTAAAGTAGATGATTAATGAAAAATGGAATACATTATATTCTAAACTGCTATAAATGTGGATCTCAAAATCTAAAGAAGTAACATATAACTTTGATGAATAAACATTTTATCCACTTAACAGTACTTTTTCTTTTCTTAGTAAAAGACGGAAATCATCCGATGAGCCTTCTACTCTGAATCCATATGTTGAAACTGACACCAGTGACTTAACTTCATCATCTTCTTCTGGACAGAGTGTGATGGATGTTCATGGTGTATCAACAAGAGCAATGGACAATGACTACAGTTTTGTGGATGAACCAAACCAATCTACATCATCCTTCGTTAAACTGAAGATCAAACCTAAGCCAGTCATTGGACCAAAAAATGGTGATGTCTATGCAACTGTAGACAGATGAACAAACCATTCTTGATTGGTTAACAAAATATCAGAATGATGTAGATAAAGTAGTTTCCAAAAATATAATGCAACATGCAACATGTTCCTTACAATTTGAATGCATCGGTATCAAAGGAAATCAAATTTCATGTTGTTTGGAAGCCGGAAGGTTATTCATATTTTCATAATTCCCAATTAATGAATGGGAACATGTTTTGTTTGGATTAGGTTCCTGCAATGTAAGCTTTGTAGTAACAAGGTGAATTATAAACAAGCTTAAATTATACACAGAATGTTTCACTGTATTACCATTGTGTGTTAATTACTCTCATTAATCAGAATCAATCACTTATATACTTCAAATAGCTGGTTCAATATGAAGGATACAACACTAAATTTGTATTGCATGTTGTATGATATTTACTGTAATATGTGTTAAGTTTTGTAGACATATATTTTGCATTAGTCAACCTTCCTATAAATCATTCATTACATGTGAGTATAATATCAAACAATGCTCACGACAATAATATATTAATAACTTTATAATGCATTGAATTTGTAGATGAATTAAGCTCACATTATCAAATTAATTAACATCAATACTCCAGGTCATTGTATGTCAACAATGTTTTCTTTTATTTCTTATTTTTCTTCTGTATTGGTATGAAATAAATTCACAAAAAAGCACAAAATGCCACACTATTATCATATTTCCTTTGTTTTCGTTGTGAATGTTTGCATATAAAATAATGGCTGCATACAAAATGAAACAGACAATATGTGTAACTGGTACATTATGGATGGCCCTAGTGTGATTTCTTATATAAAAAAAGTATATAAAAATAAAAAATTGATGAAAAAAAAGTGTCATAAACATGACCAGTGACATTACCTCCGTTGGCAGGACTTCAAATGTGCTAACATAATAGCCATTCATTTCAGTAACTTACTGGAAACATGGCATATTAAATTTAGTATATATATACAGTGTATTATGATGGTTACACTTCACTAGCAAAGCTATTACTTTTTGGTGGCCCTCAAATGTTCTCTTTATGCTGCAAATAAATGAACCATGGAATGACAAAAATGGAACAGTTACCAAACCACTATTTGGCAGTTACCGAATCACCTTGAATATTGGAAGCACAGTTGCAGAATCAAGCCATGAAAAATACTATGCATTAACTGAAATATATATTGATAGATCAGTTTGCACTGACATGCTGGCATAAACAAATACACATTGATAAAATGCAAGCACCAATTTCAGCAGCCATTATGAAAGATTCAGTTTAAACCCAGTGAATTTCCTGTTTGTATTCTAGGGTGATTTTTGTCACACCCCACGCAAAATTTTGTTTCTTGTGCATGGCTCATATTCAAACAGTTATATTTGTAGCCGTTAGTACTATGCTTCTGAAAATTCAAATCACAAACCTGTTTTCACATTCCCTTTAATTTGATCTCCCAAGCACAAACTATAAAGAAATGATGCAATACATTTGCTCATGGTGCTCAATGAAGCTTATTTCAAATTAGTTAAATTTTGCAGGTGTCATGAATTAATATCAGATGGCTGCCATGAGAAACAAGCATGCATGGTGATGCTACCTTCCTACTATAACACCACCATTTTAATATTTTTTACTTCACTGTTGCCGTTTTAAGGATATTTTAGCAATATTGTGTCAGTGTGACTTTAAATCATTGTTATTTACTTTTTGAAGGTGTGCGGACATTATCTTTAAATATTGTTGCTAAATAAGCAGGGGTTCCCTAGAAATTGAAGATTTGGTCAAATTTAGGTGTGATACATATCAGAAGAAGAGCAGAACAAACACAAATGTTAAACATTAATCAGATTTGTATAACATGATTTTGTCATATGGTGTAATAAACGAATACTTTTGCATAATTTTCAAAAACAACAATTCAGTCTGTTTATAAATTCCACTCTAATGTTCCCAAGAGCCTTTTTAGCCCCTTTTCCAATTATTTGTAGCATTTTAGAAGACCAGACAATGTCATGCTTATTATATACATTAATGACACCTCATTCACTCCACATATTCATATAAAATAGACAAAACTTTGCCTCTGCTTATGAGGTTCAGTAGGATGGGGAAATGGGTATATTTCAACAATTTATTGTGTAACCATTTGTGGATTGTGATGGCAGTGTTCACTTATTACATTCAAAAACTCAAGGCCACTCTTTTAGACAAAACCATATGAAGTAATCGATCTAAAATCACATAATTTGAAATGACCCATATATAAGGAATTACTTATAAATAAAATAATTCAAATATTCTTGCCACTGCTTGTGTAGCCAACAAAAAAAAACTTCTGAATATTTGTTAATCGTAGCATAGGCTCATTTGTATAAATGATTAATCCAAAGTGACAAGCAAAACACCCATAAAGGTCTGAAATTCATAAATTTAAACTTCTTAGCCCACATAATGAAATGACTACTTTGAAAATGATTAAGTAACTACATGTTTGTATATGCTATTTATCTATACTTGATGTCTTGAACAAGGAAGTCTGGAAAGAATTCTACTTCATAAAATTTACCATATGCTTACCAATAACCTAAAAAGCCATCACTGTGTGGAAATATGTAGGAAGTCATTGTATAATGAGATATTGAACATGTTAAAGTCTGGTGTATGATTTAACTGGGTCTCTTGAAAGTCATGATGGAGTTTAAGAATATGGTACTCATTTTAGCATTAAGCTTAATGCAGATATGTGGTGCAGAAGGTAAGAGGTTGATTAATATATATACATTTTTATTGACAGCAAAATATCAAAATGATACATTTGTCATTATGACAAAATAATAAATGGCAAAAATAAAAATATGATAGAAGTACATGGATCGACAGTAAAAATAATTAAGTAAGTGGAGCTATATTATGACTAATACTAATCAACTAATACTAATCAACACTACATCGTCTAAGAAATTCTAAAGCACCCGGAACTAAACAAATAATAGTAATGATACTGTTTAAAAAGCACCAACAGATAGTTTTAGTACAACAATTCAGGTTCAATAACAATAAGCATAAGATATTTATATATATATATATATATATATAAAACATTTATACTTTACTGTCTAATTTTAATGCTACCAGTAGAAATTTACCAAGAGCAAAGTTAAGGTTAGTGTTCTTAGTTGTTAATATGTGTAAGAATTTTTCAGTTGGATCGAAAATAGTAAAATCCTTAATGTATTTACAAGCAATTTGGAAAAGGTTTAAACGGATACCATTCCATTTTTTACATCTCATTAAACAATGGAACTCATCTTCTACTTCGTTCAGATTGCATGTTTCATAAATTCTTTCATCTGCAGGAACATAAGGACGTTTGTGTCTGCCTAATTCAATATTAAGGTTGTGTGAGCTTAGTTTAAATGTGCAATATTACAAAAGACAGGTTTGGGTAGGGTAAAATTCAGATAGGGCTATATTCGAATATCATACTTGAAGCTTTTGTGTGTTCTGAATTTTGGGTTTAGCGTCCTATTTGTATTAAGTGGCTCTAGGTTAAAAGTTTACAAATGTTCATTAAGCTTGGAGTCACAGATAAGTGCTCTTATTTTCCATGAAATATCCATTCATTATCTGCATACCACTAGATTTACAGAGCTCAATCAGTTATTTTCCATATCGGTTGCATTTTGGCAGTGAACCTGGCACATCTATAATGTCATTCCCTGCAGTTAGCAGAAAGTCTTGAAGATTCCCTGTTCTGGCATTGAAGTCACCACACATAGCAACAGTATCCCTCTTGTCAAAATGTGAAATTTCTTTGCTGGTTACTGAAAAACAGAAAATATTTATGATATATTACATTAATATTCTAAGCAATCTTTACACTTTGCTGGTGATAAATGCAAGCTGACTCTTAGCTATGGAAGTGGACAAAAGCAGCTGGTTTCAGCATGTCAGGTATAGGTCGCTACAGCCGTCTATTATCAACCAGTTTTTTTTATCATTGACTTAATGCAAAACAATGACTTCATCTACGTTGATCATCATTAGCTGATTCGGACCATCCATATTACTGCTGTCAGTTACGTTGCTATGGTTCTGCCATGTTGCTTGACAAATTTTCCTGGTTATCCCTCTTGTCTGATGATCCAGCTTTGTGTCTCTCGTGTTCTGCTTCATTTCTCTTGTTGTCTGATGGTCCAGTTTTACTTCTGTTGTCTAGTGGTCAAGTTTCATTTCTGTCCTTGTAGGCAAATTAATTTTTCTTCGAATTTTTCTATTCCTCATCAACCTTATCAACATCTTCCAAAAGCGATTATTTTACTGCCGATGTATAGCCTGAGTATTCGGAAATGCTTATTTTGGTAAACCACATCAACAGTTTGAGTCAGGTAAGCCGAACAACATCTGGAACTTTACATTTCAAATGTGAAATCACTCTGGTGGCCTTTCATAGAATTCCCATCAGTGAAGAACAGATCAATTGCCATTTGTGTCAATTCATGCACTGTCAGTGTTCTAGGGCACTCAAGGTGTTTAACTCTGCCTCATTTGGTGTGCCAATTTGGTGATAACTTGCATGTATCTCTTTGGGTTTTATTTTGTAATTTACCAAACCCACTTCAACTTGTCTGCTTTGTTTTAAGGCATTCTTGTTGCCCAAGCCTTTCCCCATAGGATCCATGATTAGTGGTGGCTTTCATTTTCATTCTGTCCCTATGTCGCCTCAGGATGTTTTCCCTATCCACATCAGTAGCTGCTGTAGACTTTGATGGGCTGGGGGGAATGGAGCCTTCGGACTGCAGATGACAAAATGTCACACGGTGTCCAAATTTCGGGAGATAACTTTTCAACTGATCATTGCTAAGGTCTGACAAGTCAATCTGAAAGTAAAGTTCTCAAGGAGCAGAGACCTATGCATTTTGCATCACTTTAAATTGGGATAATAACTATTTAGTTTTATTTCCTTATGACTTCGGCCACCGTATCTTTATCCAAAACTGAGTACACACCATGCACTACTAATAATACTGACCTTATCACTTTCATCCCATTTTTTCCGTGTGCACACTCATCTTTCCCGTGAACACAAAATGTTTTTCTGTGAATACGAAATGTTTCCCGGCACATCAAATGTTTCCCATGCACACCAGTTAATTTACTTGTGCGAACGGGGAAACTTTATTTTTGTCTGCCATGTCTGTTTAGGGGCTCCGTTCTATTTCCTCTTCCCTACATATATGTTGAACTGGGAGGAAAATAAAGCATTTTGTGGACAAGGAGGAATGGAAATGGTCAGAACATCCAAAGACAGTGTAAAATATGTATCCCAGCTGAGGTATGAGGGCACCCCTGCTTTTAGTAGTGAAGGAGTATGGCTTGCCGGAAGAGCTATGAATCTGGAAAAGTGGACTTTCTTAAACAATGCTAATGCGGAAGAGCTACTTGACCAAAATTTGCAAGGTTATTTTCGGATAAAATATGATAAGATGCGATAAGATCACAGGTTGTTGCATTAATACTACGGTATGAATTATGTATACACTACTCACAAAATGTTAGGGATATTTAGTTGAAAAGGCAAATTTCTCACAAGGTTTTTTAAAATGTTCATAACTGCTTTAGATGAACTGTAAATGAGTTAGAGTTTAGAGTTTCTTTATTTTTCACCAATCTCCGCAAGTACAATTTTACAACTTAGTATTACATATTATGCCAAATCTCATGTAACATTCCATTCCCATTTTGACATCATGAGTCAAAGATGACACTTAACAATTGAGCAATGTTGCCTATCTATTGCAAGGCTTCAACAGGAAGCATCATAACCATGTTTGCTAATGAGTTTGGAATGTTGCAAAGTGCCATTAGCAGGTTGCAGCAAATACACCAAAACCCACCTGTGACCTTAATAACCTGTGAATAACCATTTATTAAGAAATCACTGGAACACAAAATCAGTCTGGAAATAAACTGGTGAACGGTATAAGACATAATTTTAAGGCTTTGTTTCATGCGGGTACACATGACACGTTATTGAGATAATGGTATTTCAAGAAGTTGGGTATTTTTGCTGAATTTTGAATTGATGTTATTGTAAATTGATTTCTGTTGGACATTTTTACTTAAATGCACTTCTTTCAAGCTATAGCGTAACCATAGCTCGATATTCTGCCCATAAAACAATGATCCCTAACGTTCTGTGAGTAGTATATTGACTCTGACATAAAGTTAATACTCATGTAAAGCTTAATACTGGTAGGGGTTGATATCATGCTCTACTAGTTGTTAAGTTATGTTGCTTGATTATAAATAATAAAGAACACTTTCCATTATTTATTAAAATATCTAGGAGTCACACGATATGCGGATTGTGGCTACATGGATTACTTCACAGATCCTAATGCAAACAGAAACACATTCACATTCTGGGTTGGCAGCTGCACATATTTGCAGTACTTTCTTTGTCATTACAGTAAGTACAGATATTGATATAATATAACAAGTGTGTTATTTTCTAAATTAAATGGTTGTATGGTTTTACAGTTACACTACATACCGAGAACGAATGGCTGAATTTTATTGACATGTTAAGGTCACAAAAACCTATTTGTCATAAAAAGGAAACATATATAATTAATTGATTCATTTAAAGTATGAATCAACAGCAATAACGAAAAAAATATCACAATTTTTTGGGATCAAAATCAATTTAAATGTTAGGAAATATTTAAAAAAGATATCACAGTCCAATTTGTTTTTCACAGAATGGACATCTAACACTTTCCTATCTGACCACAGAAAAATTAACCAGAGTATATGTATTTAATTGTATAGCCCTGTGTTACTGGTTTCAGCCACTGTGAAACTTACAATCTGACATGACTAGACTAAAAAAAGTGATAAACTAATTAGATTTTATTAATTTCCAAAATTCATAATTAGATTTTACAGTTTGTTGATCTAGCCTGTTTGTTAATCTAGCTTGTATATATATCAATTTTCTTTTAGAATTAATATTTCTATTTTATTAATTTATTGTTTTTTTTTAGGAAGAGATGACATACACACAGTAAAAATTAAGAAAACTTGGTTTGAAGCCAGGCAGTACTGTATTGAAACAGGAGGTGATTTGCTTTACCTCAGAAAAGAAGATAATAGGTCTGCCATCTATGAATCAATTGACCAGAAACTCAGGGATAATCAGATTCCACCACCTGCTCGCCTATATGTTGGAGTAGTTCATAGGATTTGGCAGTGGCCTGGTAAGACTAAAAATATTCCTATTTTTATTATGCAACTATTGCATGTTGTTAAGAACATGTGTTCATCCTTATAATGCATGAAACTGAAAAACTTTTTTACCAAGGACATTTAGTTTCATATTGGGTAAATGTGACTTTCTCTAGCATGAGTTGAATTACCTAAGAATGTTAAAATGTTTTACAAAACAATTATATGAACGAGTTTGATCAGTGAGTGTGATTAAAACATAGCAGAGATATAATATAATAATTTACTGACACAATGAGCGTGTAAAGATTAGATAACATATAAACTTGAATCAGACTGCTTAAAAGCCTTGGAATGATTCCATAACAACAAAAGGAAAGCAAACGTTGAACAACTTCAGTTTATGTTCCTGCAAAACCCAGACGACATTGCAACTTTGAATATTAACAACTGCTGCGTTAAATCCTTCTCTTGCATAAACTTATTAGGAGTTGAAACTGACTCAAAAATAAAACATTAATCTTTATATCAGTGATATATGCAAAAAGACAAGTAAGCAAATAAATGCCCTCAAGAGAATGAAACATTATCTGGATCAAGGCAGCAAAAACTAATATCTGCAATAGCTACATGAGAAATCATTGCACTCTCTATGATGCACTATGAAGGCACCTTCAAAGAAGTATGCCATTGAACAAATCAAATAAACATCAACAAAAGATGTATTAAATCAGTGGCAGTACTCACGTATAAAATTTAAAAACAGAGTGTTCCATTACACATACAATAAATATATAAGAGATAATGAACTGTTTAATATCCCAATCTTTAACCCTATAACTATGGCAAAAAAAGTGTAAAATACTATGGTACAAAACTCTGGTCAAACATTCTGAACTAGTTCAAGCAAAGTGTATCACTCTGCAGTTTCAAGATAGCTATAACAAGATGGTTAGGCAGTTTCAGGTACATAACACATTGTCATATTGCTAAAGGAATGATGAAGAACAATACTTAAGGCATTGTCAGATTGGCATAAACCAGAGACAAATTCATATTCAAATGGTTTCTATAAAGCTAATTTGGTTTGTATCTGTATCTAGTTTTTACTACCTTAACAATAATAATTTAGGTGCTCTACTGTAATGGTGCCTCACCTGGTACTTATTGTAATTCTTAGTTTTTTATCATTTTTTTGTAATCTGTCGTGCAGAAGCAACCTTGCTTGGGCACTAAACATATAATTGCCATACTTGAAATAAAGTTTTACTATTACTACTAAAATGTGTAATGATTGAAGAGCCTCATTGGTATATCCTCCTCTGATTGACCTTCATAGTATTACTTTAGACTTTAGTCATTATGTCTATAAAGGAATATATGTCGCCAAATACACCGAATGGTGTCAGGCATTGTGTTACTATGATAATTGTGTTAGTTTTATTACTAATGTAGAACTAAAGACTTTTTTTTTTATTGTCCTTGTATGCACAATTATTTCTTGTCATTTCTAGATGGATCACAAATAGTGTATGGAGACTGGGAAACTGGAGAACCAAATAATTCCCATGAACAATGTTTGCTGATGCATAATGATGGAAAATGGAATGATGCAGATTGTTCCTCCTTGAAGCCAGCATTTTGCCAAAGTGGTAGGTTTGTTTGCCTTAACATATAACATACATTATCATTCAATATTCATTCATTTGATTTTGTTGCTACAATCTGATTAAAATTCAATGTCCACTACTTTCTTCATCATGAAATTGACAGAATGATAACAATAGGCATTGTGAAATGCCAACATTTTAATTGATATAACTCTGTAACAACTAATTATAAGTTTCCAAAATTGAATATGCATGTCCATGTTGCACTGTTCCATGCTGTTTTAACAAATCTGACTCAAAAACAAATCAAAATGAATTTTTTCTCCAATTTTATTTTAATGGACAATGACTACCACAAAACAGTCATCAAGGAAGTTACAAGAAATCCAGGAACAACAGAGACAAACATTAAAGCCAATAATCAAGCCTCAACTCCCACCTCATTCAGTGTTGAAAGTGAGAAAACAACTGAATCACCCAAGCAGAACAGTGGTGCTGAGCCCAAAACTAAAATAGGTTAGAACCTTTTTTTTTCAATAAATACTGTAACTGTTTATCGTATTTTAAGTTAAAATGAGATACTAATATTTATGAGTTGTGCTCATGTTCTGTAATAACACTACTGATGAAATTGCTAATGCACAGTCACACATGGCCAAATGTGCCACATGTGTTTTTCATGCGTTTGGATCACCGCATGGAAAGCGCATGATTTTCACCTCATTATCATACAAATAGACATCCTATGATAGCTGTGTTAACCTAATTTGGAATATGGTATTTCTTTCTGACTTATGTATGACATAACATCCATTCTCCTCAACAATATTTCCAAAGCTTTCAAAATTCAGTAGTCAGTTCTTGTGTGACATTGTATTTTACAATACAGTACAATACATGACGTCAGCACAGCTCCATTATTGATAAACTCACCTAGCATTGCGCATTGGTGACATCATATATTGTAATTAGTACTTCTGGGTATAAGGTCAGACAAGAACTGACCAGCTTATGGCTCGACCACATTTTCATGGCCTATCAAGTCAGCATTAACTGGAAAGGTTTGATTAAAATCCGTCAAATGTACGGCGACTGCCTTCGACCATGATGCCGCTCAACATGTTAAGCAGTATGGTTTAAGCAATGCAAATTCTCATTGGTTAGAAAGTGAAAGTGTATGACGTCATCAAAACGAGGTTTTTCTGCAGCTGAGAATCAGCACAGCATGATTGACAGTCGGAAAAATGTTGAGGGGGGGGGGGGGAGTGGAAATGATTCACATAATTTAAATTATGTTAAATTTCAGCAAATTAAAGCAGGGGCGGGGTCTTGCAGGGCTGCCAGCCAGTTTCTATTCTTAAATATAAATGGCAATGACAGGGGCAGATTTGCATGACATTGCTTTATTTAGCTGAACTATGACATTGCCACGACATCGAGATTCCCCACTTGTAATAAACTGCAATAAACACTCATTATATGACTGCCACAGTGTTAGAAAACTGTGAAATATATAAACAATTAGTTTTGTAACAAATCATTAACTTGCAATGTGCATAATCCTGTTTTTTTTTGGTTTGGGGTGGGGGGTGGCGAATCTTGATGCAAGAGTAAGAAACAAGCTTTGGCCTATATTTATCACATTTCAATGAAAAATATATATTTGGTCCTTTATAATCTACATTTATATGCATGTGTTTGAAATATTACATATTTTCTTCACAAAGTGGGCTTTTAACTTATTGATAAAAGTTCGCTTTAATAAAGAACTTCTGTAAAACATAGGTATTGAATTAATATAAAATATCAAACCATTTTATTTATATTCTGGGCATGTTCTTTTAGCTATACAAACTTGACAGTGGCATAGGAGGCTCTCCATTGCTTCTAGCAAAACACACACATTGTCACATAACAGGTCTGCTATAAAGTTACCAAAAACAATAAATATGGATAATTATTGTCTGACATCATTTGCAAGAGCGATGTCAATCAAACCAAAGCTTTCACTTAAGCTCCGCCCCCTCAAGTGTTACCAAGCATCTAATAATGCAAACCTTGCCTAGACCTATTAAAAACCTGTAGATCATGTAGATGATTGACAGCTCAATTTTGTATGGGTTCAATAACTTTTGACAGTTGTTGATATGCATAATTAGTATTTTGGATATCATTATACAAACCATAAACCATCTGATTTATTGCAAACATATCTATAGAGGGATCCAGAACAAATATACACACATGTTTTTAAATCAGCAAAACTATTATTTTTCATCACCTAGAAAGTGAGGTTTGATTATATTTAATTATGTCTTGCGTTGATCCATCATCATTTAGCCTCCATGCCATATGAATACAAAATGTCAAAACAGGTGACATTGAATCCTACTATAATACAATTTGAAAAAAAATTTTTTTTAAAAATGTCCATCTAAACCTAAAGTTCCTGCATGCCCATTCATATCCTTGTAATCCCAGTAAAATTCCAATAATAAATTCCTCAAATTATGGTAATAATAATTTTGTCTTTAATCCAAAAATTCCTAGTCAATGTAAAATGTTTAATTCAAACAATGCCCTTCTTCAGTGAACTCCCTGGGCAAATGCAACTGGCCAACAATTTCCTTGCAGCTTGGTCATTCATCATTGCCCTGCCACCCTTGATCAAGCAGATACTCCAGTATCACTTGATAAATTACCAGGATGCACTAAAGTAATAAATATATAAACAGGTTAAAGTCTCACACTATGATGTCAATATTTTGCGGGTCATCCATTTAAATTTGTTTGATTACATTTTGCCAATAGGGGGGGGGGGAGTTGGAGGCTATAGTCAATTAATGTTACTGGGGCACACAACACATGATCAAGGCCCAACTATACGACCTTACTAGTTAGCGTCTCCGTTTCCTAAAAATGAACATATAAATATCACTACCGACTTTAAATACAATTTTATCTTATCTTATTAATTTTAAAAGTATATGATTCTGTTTAATGATAACAATCTTTTCTTCACATGTCCATAGGCCTAATATGGCCCATGCATATATTCTTTAATTGACAACGTTCTATCAATACAGATACATGTGTCATAAAGCAATGCAAAAAAAACAAAAACATACAAGACTATGTACATTGTTGTTTTGTTTAAAAAATTAATAAATCTGTATTATGTAACTTTTGTATGTAGGCCTATGCTAATTTTCTAGTAGAGCTTCATGGACTGTGTGCTTGATGTCAAGATATGTTCAGACAATTAACTTATGAAAAAATTATGAAGAAAACAAAAAAAACAAAAAATGTCTAATTATGACAATAGATTTATGTGTGACTGTACAGTGTTGTGCTATGAGTTGCTCTGTTATATGTGGCGCTGACCGCAACTTGCTATTAAGTTGCAATTCCAACTTGTTGACACCACTGACTGACTGCATGAGCTATTCAGTCTGAACTATCCCAATTGCCATTAAACAACAGATGTTAACACTAATGACAATTACATCACTACCTTGCGCGTAAGCTTAGGTTCGCCTACCACTTTCACTTTCTACAGCCAATCACAGGCTGCTTTAGTTGGTTGCGTCATGCATGCGCATTCACGTAGAATGGCGCTCAAAACAAGCCTGTCAATTGTCGATAAGTTGTGGAAAATGTTGTGAACTGTTATTAGTCGATTTATTAGCTACTTCAACATAGTCCAGCCATTATTAAAGGTATGTAGAATTTAAGGATCATTCGTTTTATTGTGGGAAAGGGACAGTGTAAGCGTTAGCCTCAATATACATGCGATTACAAATTATTACTATACGACGGACAGTGACTCCGATGTGCCATCGAAGCACATCGCGAGTCACGTTTGAGGCTTGTCCGCTTGCCACTTAAGAACATAACTTTTAGAATCATTAAAATCCAAAAGCTAAAGGAATCTGGAATCTTCTTCCATAGCATAGTACCTTGGTTATGCAATGAAATGCATGTCTTAGAGTCTTATAAATTGGTTGTCTTAGCATATTGACATTTCTAAAGTTGTATGACATAATATTATCTTGTATTGCGAAAAAATCGTTTGACATGCTAAAGCAAGACCAATAACTTTTCTAAGGTTGGGGTCAAGAAATAGTAGAGAGCAGAAACTAATAACGTTACCCTAATGTCATTGTTGAGATACTGCTCAGTAATGTACCTTTTGTGGTAAAGGTCACTTTTTTATAGGCCTATGGGTTGCTCGTCATTGTAGGTCTGAATCGCTGCAAATAATCAAGCATCATGCTTTCTGCGTGAATTATTAATTTCACTTAAATACAACTTCCAACTTCCATTTTCCTCAAAGATTGCTTCAGTTTTTTCTAGAATAAATTGAAATATTCCCTAGGGGAATGCAATCACCCATGTCTAAACAGAACAAAAATTGATATGTGTTATTACCTGTTTAATAACAATTGGTTAAATTGGGAAGACAATAACAATTTTTGTCAATGCAAAGGAATGCAAGTGGTCCAGACAACTAAGAAAAATATTGGAATGGTATCCAAATTGAGGTATAATTCCATTAATTTCAACTATGATGGAGTGTGGCCTGGAGGAAAAGCTGTTATTTTTGGTCTTGATCAAAGTACTGGCTAATTTGCACTTTTGATTTGGGAATTGTTTGTATAATTCCCATGCTTTAAAGTGACATTATTTAAACAAAACATTTTATTTACAATAACAAAAATGTAGGACTTTTAAATTTTAGCTACTAAAGATATTGTAAAATCCATAGTAATTGCCTTTTTAAATTGTAATATGAGTTTCCAGAGCAATACATTAATTCTGAGCTTTGAGTTTCCAGAGAAAAGCCTAATATAACACAAAAGAAAAAAGCCATTTGTGCATGCTATATTATTCAAGTTTCTTAAAAAATAAATTCTTAAATTCATTCAACTTTCTCGCATATACTTACTTCTTTTAGATCAAGGAAGTGTACTAAATTATTTTATTTAACCTTATTTTGCCACTAACCTAGAAAATCATCACTGTGTCCAGAATATCTAGAGAGTGCATGGAATTAGATATAAAGGTGTTCAAAAGCAATCCAAGATACAGCATTGTGTGCATTACCAGCCATCGATGGATTGCAGGATCATTGTGGTCATTTTGACAATCTACATGGGAAAATGCCTAGCACAAGGTGAGTGCATTACTATCTATGCGTGACCAGCCAAAGTAGGTAGAATCTTCGTGATAACAGACACAGAATCAGAGTGAGAACACATAAAAAGAATATAAAGAAAAAAAACATCAATACAATTATGGAGGAGACTCGTTTTTAAGGCACATAATGGCAGGGGGCCACCAGGAGAAAAACTAGTATGGAACACCCACACACATGAAATGCATTCCAGTATAAATTAAAATTTAGTTTGAATATGGTGTAATACAGTGTCCTCACAATCTTTTTCCAACACTCAGCCGAAATGTGATGCAATAAATAACTTCATGTCTGACATTGAGTTACTCGTCTGATAAAAAACGATTACGAATATTAAAATTTTTATCTCACCCAGAAAAATAACAAGAAAGGCTGGTGTACCCTCTCTATACTGAGGCAAGTAAAAGACCCCACCTATGGTGTAAATATTTAATACGTTGTGGACGGCAAGCCTTATCATATCATCATTACATCTGCTCCTGACAGCTGGTCATATCAGCTGTCTAAGCTTAAGGTTCAGTAGCATTGGGGCAATGGAACAAAGAGGAAGGAAAAGATTAGACAAGTTATGCAAAAAACATAATTCCATATATTTAGCAGAACACTGCATCTTTCCTTCGTTTGTAGAAGTAGAGTTCTGCAAGTTCCCACTTTTTGACTAAGCTGATATATTCAGATAAATTGCTGACTATTATTAATAATTATTAGATTATTGCAGGTAAAAGGTCAAATCAAGTGAAATTCCTGCTAAAATTTTCAGACGTTGTTTATGGCTGGGCAATTATTTCTTGATACATTGTGTATTGTTGCTACTTATTTATTAAATTTTAGACTGTTACTAGAAAAAATGCTACAAAATCTGTTAATCACAAACATTTTAACCAATCAAAATAAAACAA
The DNA here is from genome assembly GCA_932294295.1 of Alitta virens. Lineage (NCBI taxonomy): Eukaryota > Metazoa > Annelida > Polychaeta > Phyllodocida > Nereididae > Alitta > Alitta virens. The sequence goes on along the minus strand of OW028576.1, from coordinate 657,048 downwards.
AAATAGTGACATGACATTAACTCTTAGATCATATTCATATGCTATGTTCAAGACTGATAACTTTTACCATGTCAGTATAGTAAAACAGTAAGGAGCACAAAAGAGTAATATTAGGCTAACGGTTGAAAAAACTGCTAATTTTGCATGTTCTAAAACATTTACTGCAAAGATGACTTGGCTGTAATAGGCCTAATAGTTGCACTTTATGGTGTCTTTGACATATTGCAAAGAATCAGACATCATACTCTTAGCATGAAAAACCTTATTAAGCATCACAAAAACTTGTTTGTTCGCATTATTTCGAAATACTTTGACATATTACTGATTTTCTTTTTTTCTAGGGGAATGCAATCATCCATGTCTACAAATTGCTGAATGCACAGACATTAGAAAAAACAATGTGTGTTATTACCTGTTTGATAGGAATTCATTGAATTGGGAAGGCAATGAAAAGTTTTGTGTAGACAAAGGAATGAAAATGCTCCAAACATCTGGAAGAAATGTTGGAATTGTATCGAAATTGAGGTATAATTCCACTAATTTTAACTATGATGGAGTGTGGCTTGGAGGAACAGCTGTAAACTTTGAAAAGTTGACATTCTTGAACAGTACTGATGTTGGAAAAATTACTGGCCTTATTTTGCAAGGTAGGCACTGCTTTTTGTCTGTTACCCACATTAAAGCATGATTGTGTATGTCATCCTGGAATAAAACATTTTATCTTTAATCAAATTAATTAGCTCCTATGAAGTTTGAAGATTGCGGTTACATGGACACTCGCGATTACACTTTCTCAGCTGGCAGCTGTTCTACTCCAAGATATTTCCTTTGTCGTTATGGCAAGTAATTGAATATATATTTTGAGTGCAAGTTTTGATTCATTGCTTGAACTAACATGTTTACATGGCATTAGGAATATCCCTTTCCTCTTTTCAATAAGTGATATACCTAACTTCAACCTGTTTATAACTAGAATACTTCATCAGGCAGACATTGTGTGGTGAGAGTAAAACAAGCACTTTAAGCTACTGTATACGTATTAAAAATCTAATACCTACATGTATTTTATCTCTTACTTTCAGCAAATGGCATCAGTAATCACTCAATAACCAAGGAGTTTAAGAATTGGTTTCAAGCTAGACAGCACTGCATTGAAGATGGCGGTGACCTGTTTTATATGAAACAAGGAGACAACATGTCCAGCATTTCAATATCAATTGAATTAGAACTTCAGAAAGCTAGTGTTACTCGTGGCTCACTTCTTCACATTGGAATGGTCCACAGGATATGGCAATGGCTAGGTGAGAACATTCTCATGTTTAATATTTATTTGTTATAAAAAATAGTTCATAATAACAGTACAATTTACTTTCAAATTATTATTTTCTTTAAAGATGGATCACCAATAATGTACACAAATTGGGCTACTGGTGAACCAAATAAGGCTCATGAACAGTGTTTGATGATGCATAACAATGGGGAATGGAATGATGCAGATTGTTCCTCCTATAAGCCAGCATTTTGTCAAACAGGTATGATTTTACATAATATAGCAAATGATCAATTTAAAGGAGTGCAATAATATTAATGTTTTCCATTTTCAACAATAACACAGCAATAGGAAATTCTGCATTTATTTAAGGATTGGAAACAACTGCAGACTTAGATGTTACCGCAAGACCACCAACAACAAAACCAACAATGGAAACAAATTCTAACTTGTTGACCTCAACCAATCCTGAAAGTACTCCTGAAAGTACTCCTGAAAGTACTACTCTAGGAGCTTCTTCTAGCATTTCCATTAATGTTATGTCAACGACCTTGGAATCAACTGCAAATACAGATACATCTTCTGATATCTCAAGGTACCAAAACAACCAGGAAAATGTTGAACAAACCAAAGTTGGCAAAGGTAAGCACTTCACATTTACAGTTTGGTATTAACCGTTGTAGAGTATCATAAAACAAATAGAAAAATGTTGTAATTTTGATGATATTATAAATTTGATAATTAACATTGACTGAGTAAGCAGAATTCAATAAATATAATCTTTTTATTTTCAGTGATTATCATCCTCAGTACATTTTTGGCTTTGTGTCTGTTGGTTATTGTAGGACTTATTGTTATGTATGCTCTTCGCAGGTGAGTTTTTCACTCACCAAATTCAAATATCAAATGGAAAATTAACATATGGCAAGGGTGATATTTGTCAATGATAATATTCATTGTGGTTTTTTTAAATTTCAGATATCTAAAAAAGAAAAAATCACAACAGCCATCTGTAAAAGAACAAGAAACGCCATATTCTGCTAACGTTTATGAAGTTCCGGTCGAACATGATTATGAGAATGACAATGAGAACAAGTATGAACATCTCTCCACTCCTGGCCTTTAGTGTATATCACTGCATTATTTCTCATTGCATTAAACTCTGACTTTTACTATTCATGGTAACATTAACGACATGGGCCAGAAGCTAGTGTGATGAAAATGATCAGAGAGTAATATCTATTCCTTGCTAAGGTTAACAATTTGATAATTATCAAGGAATTTACTCCTCGGCTCATTTCATAAGATTTGCTTTTATATCTCCAAGCATTCAACATCAGTGTGCTCATTCATAGTAAGGGGAGAAATTTTCTAGTGTGTTAGATGCCAGCAAAGCCTTTAATAAGAGGTGTCTTGTAAAATTATTTGATGTATTGATAAAACTGAAAATACACTTTGCTATTTCATAAAGATGGGACCACTCACAGCTGTATATATGCTTTATAGCAAGGACTGAGAGACTGTCGATTAAATTGTCATATCTCAACATTTATTATACAAATAATTTTGGTTTTGCTTTTGTTGAAACAAACTCCATTTCTTATATTGCCTGTACAAATATCACAATCCTACAATGCAAATTTGCTTGATGATTACAAGTTTAACTAACTAATGCTTAATTCATGACTGTTTTGCCACAATATTTAGAAACTATGCAATATTTATCTGAAATTGTATTTATGAGGTACAGCTTGTATATTAAGACGTTCAAAGGATTTTTTTTTTTAAGATTTTTTAGGCAATTCAACTTTTTTTTCTCAGAACATGGCCCCATTCACCAACATAATAAATAATTTTTGGGTCTCCATGACAACTTTCAATTCATAAATAAACTTTGCCTGAGAATCAGTTGACAAAATTTAAATTTTTTGTATTCAACCTGTTTTTCATATAAAATCTTCCTGTTTAATTATAATAAAAATGTTAAATAGGTGATACATATATTTCCAACACAGCTTAATGAAAATAATGAATTAATGATAATGTTGTGGTCAAAGCTATACAATATATATATGAATCTCGATATGACAACTTAAAGATAATTGGACGTGATTAGCCAAAAATTAAAAGTATTACCAAAATTATGATACCTTGAATTTAAGATATACATACCCTAAGATTCACATTAACTGCACAAAATGATGGGGTCAATGAGCAAAATGTTAAGATAGAGGTACTTGAAGTTATATTGAATTATATTAAGAAATACAGAAAAATCCACCCTATTCTGACAATATGCAATAAATAAAATACTAGTTGTATTACCATGTATATAATTCTTATGAATAATCATCTTGAAACTATACTAAGAATGTTAACATAAAAAAAACCAGAGGTCATCATTCAAATTTTTCAGTTGGGAACAGTTCATGACTTCGGAAAAGGCTCCGTCACTCTATAAATTGAACTTATTATTTGCTCACCTTAAGCAATATGAGTGACTATCCTAGAAATTGACCATAGTAAAGACTATTTGTACTTCAAAGAGCACATTTGGTAATTATTGCAGAATAAATTATGGAAATTAATTATTATCAATGTATTTTCTCATACACCAGGTAACGTAAATTGCCAGACTAATAAAAAAAAATATAGGCCAACCTACTGACCTGGTCAGACAGGCACACATAGCAAAATTAATGTCAAAAATCATTTATAATTACAAGAAAATGAGAAATTTCACACAACATATTGGCTATGAAACCCATTCTAAAGTTAGTGTTCCAAATATCCACCAGGTGACCACCCCTTACCACGCCCATTGTTACAGTCTCTGTTAATTTATTGACACTTCATGAAGCTTTTTAAATCTTCCAAATCGGACAATAAATAACAATACAGCAAAATAAATCAGAGAATTGTAATGCATTATTCAGCAACCAGGGGTGCTGCAATCACCTACACTGCCCCCTGGTGTAATTTGACATCATCGCGCCTGTGTGGAGAGGTTAGTGAATGTCATCTATTCAAGATTATTTGCCAGATCTGTTGGCTTTTCCTATAACATAGACACTCGTTCCATGTGCCAAACTATATCTGTATTTAAACAAAAAAGACAATGTCTGAACCACTTTCACGCAGCTATACCAATACTTGGCCATATACAACCCCACTGATAGCCCTAGTTTGAACATTAAGCCCTGAGGGTAACCTATTTGGATGCTGGATACTCCAAAAGAAAGTTAAGAAAATCTTTGTTTTAGCTACTAAAGATACGATTTTAAAGTTCACAGGATTTACAATAGACAGCCAGATTGTATACCCATAGCAATGCCTTTTTTAATTGTAATATGAGTTTCCAGAGCAATATATTAAATCTGAGTTTCGAGTTTCCAGAAAAAAAGGTTTTTACCTAATATAACACAAAGAAAAAGCCATTTGTGCATGCTATATGATTCATGTTTTTTACAAATAGATTCTTAAATTTATTTTCAACTTTCTCGCATATGCATACTTTACATTCAGATAAGGAAGTGTACAAAAAAATTAATTTTACCTGGTTTTGCCACTAACCTAGAAAATCATCACTGTGTCCAGAATATCTAGAGAATACATGGAGTTAAATATATAGAAGGTGTTCAAAAGCAATCCAAGTTACAGCTTTGTGTGCATTAATAACCATCGATGGATTACAGGATCATTGTGGTCATTTTGACAATCTATATGGGCAAATGCCTAGCAGAAGGTGAGTGCATTACTATCTATGCATGACCAGCCAAAGTAAGTAGAATCTTCTTGATAACAGACACATAGTCAGAGTGTGAGCACTTTAAATGAGTATATAGAACAAAAAACATCAATACAATTATGGAGGAGACCCTTTTTTAAGCACATAATGGCCGGGGCAACAAAGGAGAAAAACTAGTGTGGAAAACCCCCACACATGAAATGCTTTCCAGTATAAATTAAACTTTAGTTTGAATATGGTGTAATACAGTGTCCGCAAAATCTTTTTCCAACAGTCACCTGAAGTGCGAGGCAATAAATAAGGTCATGTCTGACATTGAGTTACTTGTCTGACAAACAACGATTACGAATATTTTATCTCACCCAGAAAAATAACAAGCTAGGCTGGTGTACCCTGTCTATACTGAGGCAAGTAAAAGACCCCACCTATGGTGTAAATATTTAATACGTTGTGGACGGCAAGCCTTATCATATCATCATTACATCTGCTCCTGACAGCGGGTCATATCAGCTGTCTAAGCTTAAGGTTCAGTAGCATTGGGGCAATGGAACAAAGAGGAAGTATAAAAGATTGGACAAGTTATGCACAAAACATAATTCCATATATTTAGCAGAAAACTGCATCTTTCCATTATTTGAAGAAGTAGAGTTCTGCAAGTTCTTACTTTTTGACTAAGCTGATATATTCAGATAAATTGTTGACTTTTATTAATAATTATTGGATTATTGCAGGTAAAAGGTCAAGTCAAGTGAAATTCCTGCTAAAATTTTCAGACGTTTTTTATGGCTGGACAATTATTTCTTGATACATTATGTATTGTTGCTACTTATTTAATAAATTGTAGACTATTACTCGAAAAAATGCCACAAAATATGTTAACCAATCAAATTAAATTAAAAATCGGGACATTACATTAACTCTTAGATCATATTCATATGCTATGTTCAAAACTGATAACTTTTACCATGTCAGTATAGTAAAACAGTAAGAAGCAAAAGAGGCACATTAGTCTAGTGATTGAAATACTGCTGATTTTGCATGTTCTAAAACATTAACTGCAATAGAATACTCGGCTGTAATAGGCCTAATAGTTGCATTTTATGGTGTCTTTGAGATACTGCAAAGAATCAAACATCATACTCTACGCCTGATGAACCTTATTATGCATCAGAAAAACTTGTTTGCCCGCATTATTTTGGAATACTTTGACATATTGCTGATTTTTTTTTTCTAGGAGAATGCAATCACTCATGCTTACCTACTGCTGAATGTGCATACATTCGAAAAAACAATGTGTGTTATTACCTGTTTGATAGGAATTCATTGAATTGGGAAGGCAATGAAAAGTTTTGTGTAGACAAAGGAATGAAAATGGTCCAAACATCTGGAAGAAATGTTGGAATTGTATCGAAATTGAGGTATAATTCCACTAATTTTAACTATGATGGAGTGTGGCTTGGAGGAGAAGCTGTAAACTTTGAAAAGTGGACATTCTTGAACAGTACTGATGTTGGAAAAATTACTGGCCTTATTTTGCAAGGTAGGCACTGCTTTTTGTCTGTTACCCACATTAAAGCATGATTGTGTATGTCATCCTGGAATAAAACATTTTATCTTTAATCAAATTAATTAGCTCCTATGAAGTTTGAAGATTTCGGTTACATGGACACTCGCGATTACACTTTCTCAGCTGGCAGCTGTTCTACTCCAAGATATTTCCTTTGTCGTTATGGCAAGTAATTGAATATATATTTTGAGTGCAAGTTTTGATTCATTGCTTGAACTAACATGTTTACATGGCATAATGAATATCCCTTTCCTCTTTTCAATAAGTGATATACCTAACTTCAACCTGTTTATAACTAGAATACTTCATCAGGCAGACATTGTGTGGTGAGAGTAAAACAAGCACTTTAAGCTACTGTGTACTTATTAAAAATCTAATACCTACATGTATTTTATCTCTTACTTTCATCAGTTGGCATCAGTAATCACTCAATAACCAAGGAGTTTAAGAATTGGTTTCAAGCTAGACAGCACTGCATTGAAGATGGCGGTGACCTGTTTTATATGAAACAAGGAGACAACATGTCCAGCATTTCAATATCAATTGAATTAGAACTTCAGAAAGCTAGTGTTACTCGTGGCTCACTTCTTCACATTGGAATGTTCCACAGGATATGGCAATGGCTAGGTGAGAACATTCTCATGTTTAATATTTATTTGTTATAAAAAATAGTTCATAATAACAGTACAATTTACTTTCAAATTATTATTTTCTTTAAAGATGGATCACCAATAATGTACACAAATTGGGCTACTGGTGAACCAAATAAGGCTCATGAACAGTGTTTGATGATGCATAACAATGGGGAATGGAATGATGCAGATTGTTCCTCCCATAAGCCAGCATTTTGTCAAACAGGTATGATTTTACATAATATAGCAAATGATCAATTTAAAGGAGTGCAATAATATTAATGTTTTCCATTTTCAACAATAACACAGCAATAGGAAATTCTGCATTTATTTAAGGATTGGAAACAACTGCAGACTTAGATGTTACCACAAGACCACCAACAACAAAACCAACAATGGAAACAAATTCTAACTTGTTGACCTCAACCAATCCTGAAAATACTCCTGAAAGTACTACTCTAGGAGCTTCTTCTAGCATTTCCATTAATGTTATGTCAACGACCTTGGAATCAACTGCAAATACAGATACATCTTCTGATACCTCAAGGTATCAAAACCACCAGGAAAATGTTGAACAAACCAAAGGTTAGAACTTCACCACACATAATGCTTTTGTTAACATTATCAATTGTGAGAGGATCCTTGAATTAATAACATTGGTGAAATGTATGTTATGTTGTTACGCATCAGTTTAAACATAATGCTTACTGCTTGCACCAGCACATGTTTTTGCAAAAGTTTTTTGCTAAAATATTCAGCACATGATCTCACAATTTTTTACGACCAAGAAGTGGAAAGAAATAATTGATAGCAAACATTTCAGTCTTTTCAAAATCTAAATCATCTTTTTTTCAGTAACCATAATCCTTGGCGTATTACTGGGTGTGTTCATTCTGACCTATTTCATGCTGATCATCTACATTGTGGTTGTGTGAGTAACATTGCATTTTCAAGTTTTTGTTTTTGAATACTTCATAGATACCTTGAGGCATTTACATTTTTAGTTTGATTTGCTTGCAAAACTTACAGTACCCCAAAATCGAAAATATGGCCGACAGCGATGTTGCGGGCCACACTAATGGAGGATACATAACATTAAAAAGACTGGACAATATATATAGGGGCTGGCAGGGTTAATACGAGGGTCAATGCAAAATGCTGCTATACTCCATGTTATGCTTACCCTAGTTGTTGACAAAGTTTTACTGGACTAATAATTTATTTAGTCTATAGATAAATGTTTTTTTATGGGCCTTACAGTAGCTATGATTATGATTTATTTGTCAAAAAGACATAATCAGACACACACTGAATCAGCCTGTTGGTCATTCAGTGCAGTTGGTGACATCACAATTTAGATCATGTCACAATCAATGGTTTGTCAAGACACACACAAACTAATATATCATCGGTCATGCCCACAGGTTTGTTACCTAGCAAAAGTCAGGTAATTATTCCCCCGCGAAGATATGAAATTAGAGGGAGAATATCAGTTTAGATGAAACATAACTTTTGATCTATTTGATTCAACATTCAAATCAGCAGCCCAAATCTACTAGGGGAACCTTTGCATTATTAGGTCTGAATTGGCTGATACTCGGTCAGATATATAACACTTGTCTACCATCCCCTTCTGCCACAATTGTGTGAATACTTCCATGAGTGGCACTTTTAAAGCCTAAAACTTTGACTTTGTTTTAAAATGCTTTGATGTTGGGCACCTGCACGTCTATATATATCCATTTGTGTACATAATGAATGAGAGAGTTTGTCGACCAAGCCTTCCTTGAAGATATTGTTGGGCAATGCTTATTAACAATAACAGTAATGTATGAATACTTACTGTTATTTTTGACAAATGTATCATGTATAATATTACTGTGTCAATAAAAGCATATATACTAAATTCTGAGTATTGTTTCTACAGGAAACAGAAAAGATCATCTGATGACCCTGACACAATCAGTCCATATGTCGAAGCACGCGCTATAGACTACTCATCATCGACGCCAATTTCAGATGAAGGCATCCATCCTAATGGCGTAACCAGAGCTATAGACAATGATTACACTGTGGCAGATGCACCCAGCACATCTTCAGCATTTTCTAAGAAACCACTAATCAAACCAAAACCAGTGATAGGACCACTGAACGGTGATGTGTACGCCCGAATAGGCAAGTGAAGAAAGGTGAACATGTTGAGTGAAGCCATTGAAGATTGAAGGCATATGTTAATTTGACATTTTTAACATGAATGTTTGAGAGTAAAATTACATCTAAGATTTAAAAATGAGTGCAATTTTGTTGACATTCTACAGTTGACAAAAATCAGTTAGCGCGAGACTGGTTGTTTGTTTATATGTGTGATTTTCTTTGTTTGTATGTAATGATTTTTCTGAACATTTTAATGTAAAGCATCATATACTTTAGGAAAGACAGATAATATATTTGCTTACTAGAAATTGCACACTGAATGTGCAGGATTGATAATATATAAAAACAAATAAGCAAAAATATTAACAGATATATTACAATCAGAACATATTTTTTTTCTAAATTTTTTGAATTTACAAATAAGGTGATTATGTTATCAGTTATTAAGACATGATAATCAAAATCCAATGGATTTTTTCACATATATTTATATGTATACACACAGCAAAAACACAATACATGGCCACTTACATGTTTGTGGACTAGATCCATCTTTGAATATAATATATATCTTACATCATTAACACCCCCAGTTTAACAATATAAAGTGTACATTCTCTCAAAATAAGGTAGTCCATTCTTGTTTGGGGGTTCACTGAAATAAAAATGCTTTTCATGCATACCAAACATGTGACAGCACTATTGCATCTTATACTGCAGACTGCTATAATGAAAACTGCTATATGTATAAATGTTCATCATACTGCTTCATCACAATAATCTTTTTTACCAATATATTATTTAGTTTGAGATGAGTGATGCAGATAAACTACCACTGATGAGAGTATCTTCCTTATTGTGTTTGATTAAATGTAAATTTTATTATATTAAAAGATCTCTTCAAGTGACCTCACACTTGCGATAACATATATTATCTTGGTGAGGTCTCCTTGCGTAACAATAGTTCATATAACGAAAAAATAAAAGACTCTAAAGCTAAATCTGATTTGGTGCCCTCAAATGACCTATGAAGGTAGATAATGTTGCATATTACACTAATGTTAACACCACATTAAACTGTAGAAAACCAAACTATGTAGCAGATCATGTAGTGAAAAAATATGCTATCTTGAAAAAGAATGAAACTAACAAATTGTTGCCTTTTTTACCAGCAGTCTTATTATTTACTTTAATGCACTAGTTGCTTAGCTTTCATTCTTTATGTGAAAGCTTTAATTTTTAAGTTCAAAGTCATAACATTATTTGCATGCTCTTAACATATTCCAGAAGAATAGCATTCCAGAATTTATTTCAGAAACTTGGATTCACTTTGTGTTTAACTTTCGTTCAGGTATTTCTTGCCACAATTATATTGAGCTGATAATGAAGTACAATATATAATGAATATAGTAATAATATTAATAATATTATATATTTTATATGACATAATATAATTATATTACAATATATAATGGAGTACAATGCACTTGCCAAATTACGCCAATAACTGCATAATATATTTTGGCTTGACGATATTTGCAATTTACTATGTTGTCATATAGTCAAAATTTATGAATGTTCAAAATATCAATATATTATGCATTGCTGAACTGTGATTTAAGAGTTCAGTAATAACATAAGCAAGCCTGCTTTAAGGCATTCAAAGTCTAAACTTAACCAAAGCTAAGTCAACCAGTGACCACTGTCCACCTCAAGGTACAAGCCAATAGAAACAGGCCATGTATATGGGCACTGAATTGAACAGAGCCAAAAGCAAAGAGACCTCTGGAAAAAGGGACCTTTGATATACTTGGGTAAAAGAACATGTAGCTGAACATGATACTTGTACCTTGATGAACATTATATGTCTGGATTAAAAGCCACCCTTTCTATGCCAAGCTACACTCTGTGTTAAGAGTTATTCCTCAACCAGAATACACTACATGGTGGATAGTGGCTCATTTATTTATCAGCTTATACTAGAACACTGGAATTACAGCACTGGAAATTTACAAAAGTGCACAGCTACATTAACTTCATGCTGATAGTACTCAAACAGGTACAGTGAAATTTATCTAGTGATATCAGTGCTAGAGTGTTGTATCCAAATTGTGGTTCAAATGCTCTCTATAACACTGACATAACTATATAAAACCATCAAAAATGGCAGAAGCCAATCGAACTTGTCGTAAGGCCTCCAAATATTTTCCAGGCCGATTTGAATCTAAAAATGGCCATAAAACCACATTGGCTATTGTTTAAAGATTATGTGAGATATCAAAAACATCCCGAATGAAGATGGCATCAAGGAATTTATCTTAACGCTGGGTGATGAGCCCCGTATTTGGTATGATGACAATGTAGCACTTTTTACAGATCTGAATGCTCTTGAATAGAATTCTAAATCTACATTTAGTAGAGCCACCACACGCGAAGAATATTTAAGCGCCTTTTCAGACCTTGCCTATGTCCCAGGGGAGCCCCTAAACTCATATCGTAACAGGGCCGCTCTACAGCCGCAAGGGCTAAAATACCAGATCAGGAGCATATACAGCTCAAATTTATTAATGGGTTCCCAAGCCATATTAGATCAGCTCTGAGAGCTAAGAGAGATGAAACACTCGACGACTACATGCTGAACGCGCAAGCGTTGCTATCAGAAGCAGCACCCCTGACAGCACAAGTGATGGCAATCACTCCCAGCAACAGCAGTGACATGGTGACTCAATTGGAATTGTGACTACTGTCATTTTCTACTGAAAGAATCATACCACCGCCTATCATTCACGCCGAAGGCTTCACAATATTGTGGTATAACATCGTACCATGGCGGTAAGACTTTCGTATATCAAAAATTACTGATGGATTTGGCCTTATCGCGCTCAGGCCAAATAATTCTGCATAGCCATCATGGACGACCTAATTGTATTTTCACGTACAAAAGCAGATTACTTCCGGCATGTAGAAGTCATCTTATCCGCCATTCGCAAAAATGGCCTTAAAATCTCACCTGCGAAAGCCATATAGTTCAGAGACAAAGTTACATACATGGGTCACAAATTGCTCATTCAAAACGGCGGCCCATGCATTACTTCATTATGCCAGCGTACGGAGGCAATTATCATTAAGCCAATTCCGGACACCAAAAAAAAGGTCAAGGGCTTTATTGGCAAGGTATCATATTTTTCAATGTATTTACCAAAGTTGCAAAAACTACTCCGGCCTCGACATAAAATTGCAGTCAAGAGTGCCCAATTTGTATGGGACCATGAAACGCAACAAGCATACAATTATATTGTAGAGCTCCTGGCCAAACCACCCATACTAGCTATGCCAAACAGTACAGGATTATTTCGCCTATACTGTGACACCAGTAAGATTGGAGTAGGCGCAGCCATATACCACATCCAGCGAAGCCGAGAAAGACTACTAGGATACTTCTCAAAGGCATTGCCATGAGCAGCGGCTAATTACTCTATTACAGAACTTGAGTTTACAAGACAATACATTTCAGTGCACGCCTTCAAACATTTATTAAAGAGTGCAATGTTAGAAGTGCATGCAGATCATGAAGGCTAAAACAGAGCCAGCCACACAAATAATTAAAAGACTTTCAGAGCGCCTCAGTATGTACTTAATGAAAGTAAGATACCGCAAAGGTTCGACAATGGTAGTAGCTGATTTTTTGTCCCGTATTCCCCAGCTGTCAAATGATGACCTGGACATTGCTTTTGTTATGACTAGGACACAGGCAATGGTGACACAGCGGCAGACTTACTTAGAAGAGAGACCATCTGCACCTGCCTCAGCAGGGCACACGATAGCGACACCCGCGCCCACAATTGCCAAACAAACACAGCCCAGAGGTCACCCCACAAAGAAGTCCAAATAAACTGACAGGCACAATTATGCAGCTTCTAAATCAGTCACCCCAAATAAAGTCAATGAAAATCCAGTGACAATAGAAATCAGGTCGAAAAGTCATGGCCCTGTCACTAGGAACAGAGACTCGTCCTACAGTCTCCCAAAACAGACAAATAGTAGCCGCACTGCCACTTTATTTTTTGATTTGTCACACAAAGATGTGTTCAGGGTGTGCTTTCTTGGGAGGATTTAGATTTTTTTTGGAGTTTTGTTTTTTCGACTGCAACATCAGGAACAAGAACAGGATAAGGTGATTACTTTTTCGGAGACATCTGACTCATATTAAGAAAGGACGAGTTCATCAGCTGGCTCATGTTGAGCGGAGTCGAACTGGTAGGAAGGTTGTCCCTGCCAGACAGCAAGGATCCCACTAAAGGAGGGTTCAAGGAAGAAGAACGAGGCACCACTGGAGAAGGTACAGAGAAGACAACCAATGAAGATGAAGGTCCAGGTCCAGAAGACTGGTAGATCCCTGCAGGCTGGAACGTGGCAACTGAAGAAGCTCCAGTAGGCTGCAAAGAAGCTGAAGTGGACGGCTGTGTAGACAAGGAAGACCATTGTTTCTCAGGAGTAGCCTGCTGGAACTGGGTGAATGTCAGCTAAAACATATGGGCCTGCTGCTGCTGCTGATGGAGCTGCTGCTGCTGCTGAAGAATCAACTGCTGCTGTTGCTGCTGCTGCTTGTTCCGCCTGACTTGTTGTTTCAGCTGCAGGAAGAACGACATCAGCTGGGCTTCGAAGTCGTCATAGGTGTCCAAGTCCAACTGAAGACACTCGGAATAGATGTAGTCTGTCATCGATCGGATTCTCTTTGTCTTCAGATCTGCAGGAGTAGGAGGAGGAGGATGTGCGATAGCTTTCATATGCTGGTCAATCCTTGCTGCTGTCTGCTGAGCAGACTGGACTATGTCAGCTAATTTGGAGCTTGATGCATAAGAATGATCACCAATATTCTTCCTTTTCTTGAAGGGACCACCCTTAGTTGGCGCTGGGAAGACTGGACTTGGCTCGATGTCAATTTCTTCAACTTCTTTCACTTCTTCAGGCCCAGAATCTGCCTGCCCTCCACTAGAACTGTCATCCAAGTTGGGCAGGATACTTGGCAGAAGACTTGGCAGAAGACCCTGCAGTAGGGTGCATCAAATTAACATGATTTTTAAAAACCTTTGAAATTCAACTTTCTGTAGTCACAAATCTGTTCTGTGACTAAGATAAAGTATTCTTGTCAATTTTTAGATAAATTGAGCTATGCTTAGGTATGCCACCGTCGCTTTGAAATTTTGTTATTGATTTTTATATGTAAATAATGGTTTTTCCCAAATAACTCAAAAACTAAGGCCAGTAGAGCTATAGTTACTATTACAATTGAATATAAACTTTTGAGCCTATTTGCAAGTCTCTAGGACCAATCTAACTGATTATTCTTGAAATATGGAGTTTTTTTTCAAGTACTTGATGCAAATCTCAAATATTGTAATGCCTAAAGATATATCTTTCGCTATTTTGACATTCATTCCAAGATATATCAATGTATACAGCTGTCCAATGGTATCCACTATCATAAAAGAAAACATGGTTAAGATATTTTAATCAATAATGAATATTCATTACCTAAAAGTATAAAGTATTAGAGACTCATTATGAATTGCTTTTCTCCATTAAAACAACAAAGAATGTTCAGATTCATATATTTATTACTTTTTTCATAATTATTTCACAGCAGTTTATGTAAAGCCCAACAATATAATTTATTGATATCAAGTACTCAATAGCAAACAACACAATGCAAAATTTACAAAAACTCTTACAGCGAATACAGAAGGAATGGCATGTCGTTAACACGTAAAAAGAATGAATGAGGTTATACTATGTTCAATATTTACAAAACACAAAGTGTCAGTTTATGCATCAGATACTTTCCTCTTTCTCAGGTTAGGCAGGCTTCTTCTGTCCTTCTCCACTACCTGCAGGACATTCTGAAAGTTGGTATCCTTCCGGGCAGACTGCTGGAAATCCGAACACATCTTCACTCCTCGTTCTGCACTGTCATTGATGACATTGATGGCCCTAACATTTTCCAGGGAGGTCTTGTAGGAGCTTGAGGATGACCACGTCATCACTTCTTCTCGCAGGAATTGTGGTTGTAGCTGTAGACTCTCAAACAAGAACCAGGAGTCAGCTGTCACCAAGTCTGCCAGTTCAGTGTTGAGCCCAATGTCTGTTGGGAATACTGGTTTACCATAGCCCAAACCAAACCTTGCTTGTGGCAGAGATGAAGTGTCTTCTGGTTTAACATTCAACAAGGCCTTGGCGATTGATGACTTCTGCTCATCTGTGACAACAGTGCTAAAAAGAGCCAATGGTATCATCTCTCCTACCAGGTACCACATATGACGCTGGAAAGATTTAAGGGCACTGCTTGAGATGGTGGGGTTGAGAGACTCGTACTGAATCAAACGCTTGATAAACTGGAGGTCATTGTGAGGTGCATCTACAGCGTTCTCACAAGAAAGCCACCAATGGCTGTACACCAAAGTTAGGAATGTTGCCATGTCACAGATTTTCTGAACTTGTTGCTGGGCAGTGATGGTTCCACGTGGTAATTTTTTTATTTGGTCTTCCATGAGACAGATCTTAATCAAGTAGATATTCTTAGCAAGCCATCTAGCCTTGTGGAGAGCACCAGGGGTTCTGAGCTGTTTGGGCACTTGAACATTGCCTTGCAGAAACAGCAGACATAGTTCAATGAACTCCTTGTAGTCGTCCCTCTTCAGTGATAGTTGTTGATGATGCTTTCTGAGAGACCTCATCACGCCAAGCCAAGATTAGCTTTTGGTTTCCCTGGGAGAAGCCTGCCAGATCCAGAGGTTTTAGATTTATGTCAACCATGTCTGGAGTTTGGAGCTTGTCCCAATGTTCTAACAAACAACATGGTCTCAGGTGACTTAGAGGCTTCTATCTTTAGGTCATTAAACACATGAGATACAACTACCTCTCCAATGTGGTGACGACATCCAGACCAAAGTAGTGGCCGGTCAAGAAGTTGTTGAATACTGACACAAGCCGCTGAGACATGCCCAGTGTTACTTGCAGTTGTGTCGAACACCATATTGACAACATTATCACTGCGGTTCCAGGTTGTCAGAGCATCTTTTGTCAGCTGTGTGATGATTTCTCCAGCTTTATGTTCTCCCCCAGGCTTGTAGGATGGTGTACCAAGAATCTTGATTTCATCATTTTCCCCTAAAGCAATGACCAGTCGCTCCTCCTTGACATTCTGGTTTGTTAGCATTGGCATAAGCTTAGAATCCCAATGTAGTGAAGCAAGTTTTGGTGGAGTCCAAGAATCCCTGATGTCCTGTGTTATTGTCTCTGATACTTGCCTTCTAACACGATCAGCATAAGCATATGACAAACAGACCTTGGATGAATCTCCACCTATCTCATCAATTAGTGCCTCTGTATAGGTAGCCTGTTGTGAGGGTGTCATCTTCATTCTTGTTGCAAGGGACACCAAGCGTTCAGATCGCAAGATGTTGTTTGGAACAAATGCAGGTGTACCACTCTTCTTTTTTTTGCCACTGCTCTCCCTAACAAGGCTAACATCACTAGTTGTGACAATTTCTTCATCACAGTCACTGTCTGGAGTGTCTGAGTGAGAAAACGTTTTCTCAAAATTATCCATGGAGGCCTTCTCTTTCTGTGTGATCTTTTTCATTCCTTCTGCCCTGTCTTCCTTTCTCTGAATTTTCTGGGCTAACTTCATATCAAAACAACCAAATGTTGCCACTCTGTCGACTTCATAGATTGCAAAAACTTTCTGTCCTGCTCATTCTTGATGAGTTCTTCGGCATTTTCAGGCCACAGTCGAAATGTCTTTTCCAGATCTTTTTTGGTTTTCTCAACTAGGCTCTGAACATATGGTGTTGACCTTCTTTTCACAGGGATATCCCTCAATTTCTTGTTGTCATTTACTAGCTTAACAAGCCTTTGACAAGCATACTATTCAGACACCAAGGGTATATTTGCCTTTGCATAGAAGGTCTCTATTTGCTGCAAAACTATTTTTGCAGCTTCATTTTGTGTCCGTTTCTTAGAAGAACCATTCTTGATGTGGAAGAGCATGCACCTCAGTACTTGCATTTCATTAGGAAGTTTGCTGCCTGTAATATTAGCATCATTGTCATTGATACCAGGCCCAAGACCAAATAATATATTATATCTGTTGACTTTTTAGCCATGGCCTCTTTGATTTCGGTACCTGAACTTCTGTCTTCCAAGATCTCAAGACCTTCACGCGGATTTGTAAAATGACTCTTGAGCCAAGTTTTGCCAAATGATATTTGCTACAATTAGCCAACTACAACTATCAACAACTAATCAACAACTAGTCTGCTGCCTGTCGATCACATGAGACCAGGCCAAGTAAAAGACCCACATCAATGCTGGAAACTCTAAATTCTAACCATTCTATATCACATAATTTCACAGGCATAATTCATTTTATCTGGACACAACTGAACAAGCACTCAACAACAATACTTCATTAAGATAAAGCAGATTTTTATTTTATTTAGGCAATATCTGAAGAACTGTTCCACCTAGAGACTTGCAAATAGGCTCAAAATGTCCAGAAACCCCATATTTATATTCAACTTTATTGTAATAATAGGCTTATTTGCCTTAGTTTTGGAGTTATTACTGAAAAACCATATTTTCATAATAAAATATAATTAAATATTTTCAAAGCGATGGTGGCATACCTAGGCATAGCTCAATTAATGTAAAATTTTCACAGATTATGTTTTTTGTGTGGTAGAACAGATTTATGACTACAGAAGATTGATTTTCCAAGTTTGGGAATTCTGATGCACCCTACCCTGCAGGAGACTTGGCAGGAGACCTGGCAGGAGATGTGGCAGGAGACCTGGCAGGAGACTTGGCAGAAGACCTTGCAGGAGATGTGGCAGGATTGTGATAAGTAGAACTGGCAGGACTAGCAGGAGCTGCAGTAACACTGGATTCTTTAGATTCAAACAATCCTTCCCCAGAGGCAAGTGAAGAAGGCTCTTCTTCTGTGACTTTTTTCTTTCCAAGATTGCGTCTCTTCTTGGGTCCCATGGTTAAAAGGTAAAGTTTAAACAGCAAACAGCAACGAGGTCGATCAGTTTCTGTCAAAGGCAGAGGTGTGAATGAAGTTTGCTTCACTGCGAATGGTTATATACTGCTGGCCGAGGTCACATGACGAGCCAACCGGCCCTGCAACCATCCAACAACCGTCCTGCACCCGTCGTTAACGTACCAGCCGGTGACTTACTAGTGGCACACGTGAGTCACCCTTAGTGTACGTAGGTATTGATAATGTCTATACGTAGAAACTGGTGACTTATCCGTGGTACACGTGAGTGCACACGATGAAGCTGACGGTTTAATCGTCACACACGTACCTTTCTCGCTGGGTTCTTGACACCCATGTGTGCGACGGTTAACCCGCAGGCGTCTACGAGTGTCTCACGTGTGACTTGGCATATGGCACGAGTGCCATATATGCTTTTATTTACACAGTAATATCATACATGATACAATTGTCAAAAACAACAGATAAAAACGTGTACTAAGTCTACTTCTACTCACTATTTCTATATTCAATATATATACATGGAATACAAGTTAAGGGTATACATTATCAATGGATTATCTATACATCCATGGTCCCAGTTGCTGAACAATAGCATGGTAATATGAGCATTAAGTTTCGTTTACATACATTTGTTAAAAGATATATATATATATATATAGACATATATGATATATCACGTGTGCGACGGTTAACCCGCCAGCTTCTATGAGTGTCTCACGTGTGACTTGGCATATGGCACGAGTGCCTCTATGGCAACGACGGCTTCATATATGCTTTAATTGACACAGTAATAGCCGAAGGCCAGAGGCCGTAGGCTGTATGTTCAAGGTTGCAGGAGCTAGGTGGCAGCACTCACTATGAAACCAGCGACAGGTGGCAGCACCATGATAATTTTGACTGAGTCTTTTCTGGAATTTAAATCTCACCCATGCGCAATTGTATACAAACAAAGTTTTCCTAACGTTGGTTACGAGATTTAATAACATGTGTTTTTTATGACATTATATAATATTATATGATACGATGTTCTTACTTGAATGACAGATATTTTTAATGAAAAGCTCTGATTACTGCAGTCAAACGAAGGTGATCCAGCCTGTGTCCGAAATGCCTGTTTTCCCACCTTGGCCTTGACCTTTTGCTCCAAATGGGATTACCTAAAAGGCGGGACCAGCAGCTGGGACCTGGCGGGACGAACTAAAAGGCAGGACAAGCCGCCGGGATATGATTGTTCTGACGGGACGTAGGTTCGGTGTGACAGAACTGTCGATTGAAGGCCGTGAAAACCTATTATTGCTTATTTCGACCAGTAAAATATAGTGAATTCGGCGCGGTGACAGTCACCGCTTATTGTGTAGGCAGTATTGAACAATTAAATTGACATCATATTCTGAACACTAATAAAACTGAACACGATTTGCACATCTTTGGAGTGAAAGGAGGTATTTCATTTTGGTTAGACATTGCTAAATTATGAGAATTATTCAGTGTGCCGAATTCACCTTTTTTTGCGCCAAATTCACTTCTTTCATGAGCTGAATTCACCAAATTTTCCGGCGCCGAATTCGCCCTTAGCAGCTTAGTCTATTCAGCTATTCCATGAAAAAGTGGAATTTGACGTCATAAAATAAAACTTATTACAAGTTATGGTCTTTACTGCAGTTTTGTAGCTAATGACATGTATTTTCAATATTTATTAATATTATGGGGATACCTTTGCGTGAAAACTGAAATAATTCAAGGCATGGTTATTTCCTGAGACACCTACAAACGTTTCATTTTGGTAAGCAGACTGATCGGAAAAGGGGAGTGGTTATTCTGTGTTGTTCCATTAAATTTATAGCATCTCTGTAGCAAATTTTTCTTTTTAATTAAGTTGCTAAATCATTATAGATTTCGTATGTAACAAATTTTGAGGTGAAACTTATATTCTCGTTTTTGTTTCATCAATTGTTTACATAGTCTTCCACACACTTTCTCAAAACGACGTGACTCCGTCACAAAATTTTCGTGTTTTTTTTTCTAGGAAAGGAGATTATAATATAACTTGATATTAATACTCTCCCCAATGAACAATAAAACCCCATTATCTAATAAAATATAAATTCCATGGAGCGAAAATCACTCCGAAAACTTGGTATTTTTGTGTGATGGAGTCACCAAATATTCATCTGTGATGGAGTCACTAAATTAAGTTCCAAAAAGACCCAAGTAAATCCAATTTGAGCTAATCTCAAAAAGTGTATTGTATCATTTTTGCCCTGTAAAAAAATCTGACAGGTTTGTGTGAAGTGGTAAATCATATTTAAGCTATGTTTAAGCTGGTACACTATTCATATTGGTGCATCATTCCTTTCAGAGTTAAAATGTATTGTATACCTAAGACTGCAGCTCAGAGACAGAGAGAGAGGAGGGAAGAGTGCCGGAAAAGCCAAAGTAAAGAAATTCCTGGTGCAATACATTGAAGATGGATCCAGAACTGTGGCCAGCATATCTAAAGGCTGATGCTGAAAGAAAAAGTGACAAATACAAAAATGCTTCAGCTGAAAGTCAAGTGACAAGTATCGTTCGAAAAACCAGGCACCAGATGCAGCCAAAGATAACTGCTCACCAATGCAGGTCTACGGTAGCTTCCAGAAAGCCAAAAACAAAGTTGTTCATAGTCTGCCCAAGAGTCCCAGGAAGGGAAATGCGGTAATTGGTTATTTGTCTGATAAAAGACTTAACACCTCCATATTCCAGCACAAGTTATCATCACCCCATCAAAATGCCATCAGCCAAGAAGTAATCGACAAAGTCATCAATTTCTACTATAAGGATGATGTCAGTAGAATTATGCCAGGCAAGTCAGACTCCATGATAATCAGGGACAAAGGCAACAAGGAAGTGAAGCAAAAACGAAATCTTGTGATGACAGTGGGTGAGGATGAGAACCCAGATGTAATCATCGGCAAGAGCAAGTTTGCCCAACTTCGCCCACGTGATGCCTTCCTAGTTTCATTAATGACGCATAATGTTTGTGGATGTAAATATCACACTAATGTTATACTGCTCTTAGAATGCCTAAACAGGAAGTTGCCCAATGAATTTTCATTATACAGTGAAACACAAGTGTGCGTGTGACCTGGAAAGTGAACAATGTATGAGCAATGATTGTGACAGATGTGGCGATGGCAAACTGTTCAGGTAGAACTTCGTGAATTTGTTGTCCCAAGACCACCTCAATGAAGACCTATCATGATATTAATGGGAATGTGAGGAAAAATTCATTTCAAAGGTGAGGAAGTTCGGCACAGTTGAAGATGCTGTTCAGGATTTAGAGTCTCAACTGAGAAAATTCACCTGGCATCTGTTCATCAAAGACAAACAGGCCAAGAGCTATGAAACTGACAAAAAAGATGCCCAGAAAGATGACACTGACATTGAGTGTGTACAATTTGATTTCAGTGAAAATGCCCAGTCATTCTATCAAGATGAAATTCAGTCAGCTTATTATCACAAAAAAACAAATTACATTGGCACTACTGGATTTCATGCCAGAGATTCTCCCTCTCTGCTATAAATTTGCTTCTAATGCATTGATATCAAATATAATTATATATTTTATGTATATGCATTGCATTCCGCGACATAGTGGCCTTCGGCATCATGCTTTGGCATTAACATATTATCATACATGATACATTTGTCAAAAATAACAGATAAAAATGTGTACTACATTATCAATGGATTATCTATACATCCATGGTCCCAGTTGCTGAACAATAGCATGGTAATATGAGCATTAAGTTTTGTTTACATACATTTGTTAAAATATATATATATATATATATATATATAGACATATATCACATGTATACAGTAACCCTAAATACAGATATTACTGCAGTTAATACTGTTCATCATCACAATGTTAATTTAAGTACAACATTTGAATTAGGAGTATATATAACAAGGCATCATGCACAGTTATGTACAAGAGTGTAAAAGCACATAGATCACAATATATAAAAATGCTTGTTGTGCATAAACTGCTAGTTTGGAGGGTGATGGTTAATGCTCGACAATGGATGATGACCCAACCATTCAATATTTACAAGAAATTTTCCAAGGGATTTTAACAACTCAGGCTCTTTTGATTTCATGATGGTCTTAAATTTGTCTTCTTTGTTTTTAAACAATCACCCGTGAGTTTTCTACAAAAGTTTTGAACACGAGCAAAACATCTGTTGATTTTGGCGGTTGTTCTCGATTCGGGGACGACTGCGAGGAATCGAGGAAGTGTGTTCACCCTCTTCTAAGACAACCTCTGGATAACCACGGTTGCAGTACGGATGCCCAAAATTGTGCAATATTACATCATTCTACGACAGCAATACGGCTTCTCCGGGAAAACCGGCTATGTGAGAACTCCCCTTAAGTCTTCACAGACCAGCTACAATACTACAATTTATTTGATATGACAGCTGCTAAACCAGCCTCAGTTGTAACTCAAAGATGTCCAAAGTAGCGAGACAATAACGAAAACATTGAGTGTATAATATTGTTTGAATACAAAAGAACATATATAAAACTAAATATGAGATTTAGGAAGTGGGCAGGTAATTACCCTTCTACAAACTTACCTTCCTATGCTAACCTAGTTTGCTGTCCCAAACCAAATAATGTCTGAGAAGTATGCACACACACTTGAAGATGCTACTCAAAGTCTTTATGTAAGTCAGTTCACAATTGTTCAGTTGTATCATATTGAAGTATTGGAGTTATTAGCAATTACTTTGAAATTCATATTTTCCCGGTGTCTGTTTCAACTGAGCAAAACTCAAATGCAAGGTAGGTGAACAAACATTTGTTTCATTTAATTGCACAATGTATAATAAGTCTGGGTAACGAAAGCACAGTTCGAAGGAGTCGAGATCAGAAAAACTTCATTCAAACAATTGCATGAACATCAATTCAATTGAGTATGTATGTGAATACTTGCACCCAACAGTGCAAAGATGACCATCAAACGTTTTTGGTAATCTAAAATTTATCATTTTCTCAGATGATTGCCTGCTTTCATGCAAAGAGAACCGAAACTGCCTGTACAAGAAAGTAGATAATGTTTGTTACTATCTCTTCAAAAATGACACCAAAAAGCTGGACTGAAAACGAGGTATTTTGCAAACAGAGAGGAATGGAAATGATCAAAACATCCAAGAGCAACATTAGAATGATATTTACATTTCAAATTTGACAGCGCTCGTTTCAGCTATGATGGAGTATGGCTTGCAAGAAAAGCTGTGGATTTGGGCAAATGGAGATTTCGAAATGATGTAGATGCTGAAAAAATTATTGCTCAGGCTGTTCAAGGTATGGTACCACCTTAACAAAACATATGATAATATATCGTTTTAAGTCTGCAGTTGAAGATCATCATACAGACATAAATATGAATATAATATCAATCAAATTTATTTATAGTTCATAGATTTGAAGAGTTATGTTGTTCTCTTAAACTGTAGGTTTAACAAATTACGCCCAATGTGGCTATCTAGCCCGCAGAACTAAGCAGTTGATATTCAGGGTCGGCAATTGTTCCACTCCAAGATATTTCATTTGTCTTGATGGTAATGTATTATAAGGCTTGTGTAATCATAACAGTCATGATTTTCGTTGCTAGCTACACATGAATACACTGTAACCTGTTTGTTTTAAGAATATTAATTACAATTGAATTTCCTTCTTATATTATTTACATAGAATAACAAAACCATAGCTTTGTCAAATAAGGATATATTTTGTGGGAATATTGATATTACATCATAAATGTTTCTTCACAGACAATCTTGAAAGAAAATGAAAACATCTCCAGCATAAGTTCTGATGTTGACGAAGGCACTGCACTCCATGTTGGACTGGTTCACAGGATATGGCAATGGCCAGGTGATTGATTGATTGAATGATTGGTCAATTGAACGATTTGCTGATTGACTTTCACACATCTATGTTCCTTCCATGTATATATTAATTGTTATCATTAAATATAGCAAATTGTCTTGCTGCATTGATGTTGAAATAAATTGATAGCAAAGAAGCATGACATTTCTTTTGTTAGTCTTATATTTAACCAACAAATCTGAAACCTGGCAGTGAAGAGCAAAATAAATCCATCCAAATATTCACATCTCAAAATGTTTCAACTAGTGACAACATTTTTTTCATTTCAGATACAACACAAATAATTTACACCAACTGGAATGACGATGCACCAAATTCAGATGATGAACAATGTTTGATGATGAATGGCAATGGCAAATGAAACGATGCAAACTGTTCGCTGCTGAAGCTGGCATTTTGTCAAGGAGGTTTGTTATAGATGACTTCAATTTAAAAAGAGATACTTCCAAAAGGAGAAAAATTTGTGGAATGAACCGGTTTTTCTGAATTATTATCATTTCAAACATCAAAATTTAATGTAAATCCAGGTCAATATATTGATAACATAAGTTAACATACTTTTAAATACCATTTAATATCCCCTGCATTTCATGTCACTATGGTATTGTTTCTAGTATTGTTATATTGTCTCATAGCTTATATAGTAATTAAATTGTGTTTATATTACCTCTTTCTTCATTCACTGGTTTATTTCCATCACTGAGAAAACTGTGTAACACACCTAACAAGTTGTTACTTTTTCTTGATCTGTCAGACATATATTGTATTATATATATTTATTTTTTCAACTTTCAGCCACCCAACCAGTAACACAATCACCAACAACACTGTTCCAATCTACTACTCCAAGAGAACAATGCAGCCAATCAAATGACAACAACTACATAGAAGGTCAATACTTATGATTGGTGGTTGATATTTATATTTAGATTACAGCTGAACTCCTAATTGGTTTACACCACATTTATATTCTTAAATTTCTTAAGGTTATATTCACAGCAAGCACTAAAATGCATTTATTATGTAAAATACAGATAACATTTGTATGGTGGCCAAGGAGTACACTTCGCGGTCGCGTGGTTTCGTGGGGAGACAGTATCCTTCACACCACGAGTCCCAATTTTCACGCCACGACAGTCCCACTTTCGCACCACGACAGTCCCAATTTCGCACAAAAGTTACCAACTTTTCTCTCCAAGAAGTCCCATTTTCGCCCCAAGAAACTAACAACTTTCGCCCCAAAATCTACAAACTTTCGTACTACGAAAGTACCCACTTTCATGCCATGAATGTTAGTAACTCACCCCTCTCATGGGCAGTTTAAGCTAATTAGCTCCTCCAATATTGAACATACAGTGATTTTATGCAGATCCGCAGATGCCCCAATCATAGATACATCTTATACAACCAAGAACAATGCTGTAGATGCAATATTAATAATTAATTTTTAAATTACATAAAACCAATGGCAAGAGGGGAGCCCAATAGGTTAGAAAAATCGAATTCTGGGAAGTTTTAAACTCAAAATTTTAACCGAACTAACGCCTGCAAAAATATAACGTTCTTACAGCTGAAAGCTTATAACATCACCCATCGATGGCGGATGTTGCATTCTTATAAAGTTGCATACCTGAAGTTAACTGAATTAGCCTTTACTCTCGTGGTGCAGAACCTACTCTGTCGGGGGTCGACAATTTAATAGCTCTATTATTTTTTGAAATTGTGTCATGGTGCAAAAGTAGGTGCTGTCGCAGTCCGACAGCTCAACTTTCAGGGGGCGAAGGTTCAACTGTCGGGGGGCGAAACCTGTACTGTCGGGGGGCGAACCTTCGCACCAAGAAGTGAACTCCTCGGCCACCATACATTTGTGCATTTCCATCTGGAATATAATGAAAATTATTATTTTCCAGTTATCATAATCCTCGGAGTACTACTTGGTTCGTTGTTCATCACAATTGTGCTGCTGATCATCTATGTTGTAGCTATGTAAGTAAAAGCAAAAATAAGAGTCTTCTTTTAAAGAGTATAGTGGTCATTTTAAATCCATCAGTGGTAAAATGGCTCAAATAAGCTATTTAGAATTTCAATAATATTTCTAATGAAATTTCTAATATTTTTTTCAAATGTTTATTCTGATGTACGAGAAAGGAATAAATTATCAAAGGTTGCCAATAACTATAATCAATAACAAATAATAATAATTGAAAAAAAAAAGTCTGTCAAATTGTATATATCCTGGCAATCACACTGTACTTGACTAACTTCAAAATCAACCAAGATCACCACTTGGCACTACTCTCTTTCCATTCACAGGGACAAAATACATAAATCATCAACAGATCCACCAGCGAATCAAAACACTGAAACTCACTTCAATGAATCCGCAACCAATGATGATTGGCAGGGCGATGGCTATACAATGGCCGCAGAATAACCAAACTCAATCTACAGCAGCTAAGAAAAGCAAAATAACTATACCAATCAGAACACTGCAAGCCAGAGACATGTAGGTCCTAGTCAGGGCCATAATGATGTGATGCAGTCAGATTCTCATTAGCCACACAAAACAGTGGTGCTAATACAAGTTTGCAGACATATAGATATTGATACTAAAGGTATAACTTAATTAACTGAAGTTTAGCTTAGTTTACTACTCTTCTTTCTTCCATTTAACCGTTTGCCAAGTTTAATATGTAAAATCTTTGGTTTTCAGTATTTTCCTTGAATTATATTTTAGTTTTGTTTTTCCATGCAACAAGCTTTTGTCGAAGCAGAGTGGTACACTATTATGCACTGTTAATGGACTGTTAAGGTTTTTGTATGGTGATACCACATAGAATAATTGCAATTCCAATGTTAATGCACAACTCAAGAGGTCTTGAATGAATATATTATTCTACATAATATACAGGAAGATTGTACATTTTTTAATTGTCCCACTTTTCTTCTTTTTTTTCCTGCAAGTTAAACTTTACACTCTATATCCACCACATTTCTTAACTATGATGTGAGATACCAGGCGTTGGCAGGCTGACAATGTTTCAGCTTCGATCCAATCTGGTATGCTCCCTGGGAAATATGGTACATATAAGACAATAATTTCAAACTGTTTAATAAAAAATAAGGAGGAAGTTTAAAAAATGGAAATTTACTTGTTTCCTTATTTGTGATATTTGTTTTAATCTGTAGCGATGTGCATGAACTTAAGTCTGGTACAAGATAATGTTATTTTTTTGACTGATGCCTAGTCTGGAGACCTTTCTATATTGGATTTGTATCTTGTGCAACCCATCAAATGCAGTCATGTTTACCATCAGCAATAATTGCTCTTCACAACTTTTGTAGTACCAAAATTTTACGTTTTTCAAGCTCCCTTGAAAAGTGAACGATGATGATCTGATCAAGGTACCACACCATTGCTGTAAGAGCAGTTTATGCAGTCCTGGAGTGCTCACTATATATACTTAGATCTCATAAATCATATGAAAGTTAGAAATTTGAATTAAAAATAAAATAAAATAGAAGTGTTATTTCTTCAATTGACCTCCTCTGCCATTTCTGTGTGTATAAGTCTAGGTAGTTGAATGATGATTTCAAGCTCTATAGCAAAAGTATTTTTACATCAGTCCTTAAAATCATTTCAATGTATTGTAGCTAAACAACATGGGAGCTGAATGATGATATTGTGTTAAAGCATTTACTGATTCTGACTATCTCAATGCCTATTTCAAATTAAGCAAATAATGTTGTTTATATAATGAAATCATGCATTATACATATTTTCAAAAAATTGTCTTGCACAGTTCTGCATTGATTTTTGAAGCAGACTGCATGGCACTTAATTGAAAAATATTCTGTGTCTAACCTGTTTATTAACCATTATTTCTCATTTCATGATTAAACAGATTCATGCCAGCACAATTGCACCCAGGATGGGACAAGTGCATACAAACACTTTCAAGATGACTGCATTTACTTGTTTGGGAACACTTGGAAAACTTGGGACCAAAACAAGGAATTTAGTAATAAACATGTCATGCAAATGGTAGAATTTACCAGCGCACTCAATGAAAGCATGTCACATCAACTTTTTGCGAGTCTGAGGTATAAAAATAATGGAGCATGGTTGCCTGGTAGGGCTTTTGATCAGGGCAAATGAAAAATTGAGACCAACAATTGATATTTGTACGCATATATAATCAAAAAGGTCAATATTTGTTTTACTAGTGAGTATATAAGACATATTCAGTCTGACACAACACAAGTTATTTTTTTCATGTTAGGGTTAGGAGTATCTTGATTTAAAATAGGACTTCCTCCATTTCTACTATTGTCTAATGTGGTGACACAGTATTTGTGCAATGATCACTTCTGCTGAAGTGTTTGTTTCGTTACCATGGATATCAGCAGCATGAAAAGTTAAATTGGTGGTACTTTGTATAAGTGTCTATGTTGGGCAAATAAAGGACCCTCTTAAAGAGTTTATGTGTGGTGTGGACTACAAGTCCTATGATGCTGTTAAGCAGACACACCAATTAGAGCATATAAATGTAAATGTAAATCTGCTTTTATAGTTTGTGATTACTCATAAGTGACTCAATCATCTTCATAGTTGGCCCTTGGTGGGGCCAATCTAGTCTTTTACACTCCCTAGGGTGTATTCAACACAGAGTTAACAGCAAGGGAATCAATGGCTCACACCTATGCCATCACTGTGGATGCCTAATGCCAGGTACCCATTACACCTGGGTGGGTGCGGCAATGAAAAAGTTCTGACCTTATCCTTGATGTCATGGAGGGAGCTCGAACCCACAACCTTTGTGATAGCAGCTAAACACATTAACCACTAGACCACGACATCCCATAATAACTAAGATATATGGAAACCAGGAAGTGTGCATTCACCAAATTTTGCCTGATTTAATGACCTAGTTTGCCGTCCTCTCAAAAATGATGTCTAGGAAGCACTGACATGATTATTCTATATGCTACTCAACAATCACCATCAAATAGTTTCATAACAGTGTCTCATGGTTTAACGTGAAGAAAATGCAGTTTAAATATATGGATATCGCATTGAAATATTTATTTGCTATCTGTATTATCGGACTATCTGACTGTCAAATTCAAGGTAGGTGGCACAGCTTTAAATTAATGTGCTCAGTGATGGAACTGGAGTGGAGGGGGGGGGCGTTGAATGGGGGAACTAAGTCCCCCCGAGCAAAAATAGGGAAAGCTCTAATGCCTCAGCTCCCCATATGAGACTGTAGCTGCATGTGTCTACATATCATTTTGGCTATTGACATTGTGGAAGAAAAAGCCTCCCAGGCTATCCTGAAGAGGACATAATTTAAAGAGGGGGGTCTTGTTGACTACAGTTCTTGTATGCAGTACCAATATCCAAAATGCTGTGTGGCAACTGTAAATACCTATAATCATCTATGAGTTTCAGAGTGTCCAAATCCTCCTGGATTGATAGTTGCAATGTTCACTAAATACCATACAGCCAATAATGCCAAAAAAGTTATTGAATATTTGAATAAATACATATTTTTTAAATCAGATTGCACAGCCGACATTTTCCACTGCAGTTTTGATGGTAAATTGCCTTCTTCTTTTCCCAAGACTCTTTGATCGTGTGTTAACATTAATAACTGGATGAAGAGTTCCATCAAATGAAACAAATTCTTAAGATTTATACAAACTGAGCTAGAATTGTTGTTTCTATGTATTCAGGAGATTACTGTCATCACAGTTGCAACCAGAAGGATAAATGTACATACAAACGTTTTCAAGATGTCTGCGTTTACTTGTTTGCAAACACAAGGAAAACTTGGGACCAAAACAAGGAATTCTGTAATGACCAGAGCATGCAAATGGTTGAAGTTACCAGTGCACTCAATGAAAAGATGTCACATCCAATTTTTAAGAATTCAAACTTCACGACTTACGGATCATGGTTGGCTGGTAGAGCCTTTGATCTTGGTAAATGGAAATTCCTCAATGACACTGACACTGATATGCTTAAAAAAAATGAAGAATTACAGAGTAAGTTAATAATTTAATTCCAACATATGACAATCCCATTAATTTCATTACTGTTGAAGAATTCCTCTGAGATAATGGCTTATTTGTTTATGATTTTTTTAATGTTAAATGAATATATTTTTTTCCTATTACAAGATTTTAATAATCATCATCACTGTGGATACATTCGTGTTGACAGTTTGGCATATGGAGCGCATGATTGCACAAACAGGAATTCCTCTATTTGTAGATACAGTAAGTTTTCCCTTTCAATGTAAAATTAATATTAAGCAAGTAGATATAGCGATAACTAGATTGTGATACTTAATAGTCAGCTCAACTGAAAAAACCACATTGGCAAAGAAGCCTTTCATACTTAGGAATCGGGGATACTTTGTCATAGGAAAGTAATATTAGCCAATTTGATTAAACAACACATTAAAAACATTTTATATCAGATAACCATGATACTGGACATTTTTGGTACTTGGAGTTAATAAAGGAGCAGAAGACATGGTTTGAGGCCAGGTGGCATTGTATTCAAAAGGGAGGAGATTTATTCCACATGAAAACAGGAGACGATGAAATCTATTTGCATGGCTTGATCCAGGAGAAGCTTCCTCCTGAATATCCTTCATACTTGCACGTTGGAATTGTTCACAGAGTTTGGAAATGGCATGGTGAATTACAAGTTATTATCATATAATATTATATTATAAGGTTTATATCGCATCTTAAATAATTCTAAATCAATAGTCTGATAAAATTATTTGTAAATATACTGAGCATTCCCTAACAAATTTTTATTATAATAAAAGCATGAAAAGCTGCATATATCGAGCATCCTTTCATTTAGGTTGATTTATGACCATAACTTAATCATAAATCTGTATTGCATCAGTTGATCAACATAAGTGTTTCAAAAGCTGCAGATATTAGTATAAACCCATGTCTGCATTGTAAAAAAAAATTACTATTTCTATTTCAAAAATAAAGAAAATGGTTGTTACAATAATTATGTTTCAATCCATCTTTTTTGTAAGATGAATCTCTAATTCTCTTCACCAACTGGGAAGTTGGTGAACCAAGTCATCCAAATGAAGACTGCCTTATGATGTATTCTCATAATGGAAAGTGGAATGATGCTTATTGTTATGAAACCAAACCAGCACTTTGTCAAAAAGGTCGGTCTGCAATATTCGATTCTTAAAATCTCCCTTTTATTAGTTATATTAAATTTGTGTTAGTTAACATCATGATAATGACAACCTCTGTTATTTTTCAAACTTTGTATGATGTAATTATACAAAAAAGCCATGAAACTGACAACTTATCCAACAAAGGCACCAACTACAAAAATTACCTCTCCTCAGACTGTTAAATCAGGCCAATCAAGCAAAGCACCATCAACAACTGAAACTTCTTTTCTTCACAATGGAACATCTGAATCATCACTAGCTGCCACAGAAGCTAGCCAATTAGACATCATGCAGACAAAATTCACAGGTTGAGTATATCTTAGAACCGGTCCCTTATAACCAGTGTCACCTAGAGCGTATACTTCTGATAAGATCCAGTCACTCCTTTGGAAGGAATGTGGGACCTTTATGTAAATATAATCCAACAACAGGATGTAACAGTGTGTTTTTTTTTCTAGTCTGAGATTCTAGAATTGATCATTTTATGCTTTTCAATTCTTTTATTATCTTGATTATTTGTTCATTGAAAGAAAACCTGATCCCAAATATTTTATTTCACATTTTCTAAAACTGAATTAACTTCCACATTTCCATAAATGTTCAGAATATATTGTTTAATGCCAAACTGACTGATCACACTTTCATAATTCTTCCTCCCCGTAATATTGACTTTATATTCAAATCCATCATTCATTGTGTAAAAAAAGTTGACATGATCTCCAGTTGCCAAATTCACCAAAGCAAATGTTTTTATCAGATACATGCGAGTTGTTGAAAAGCTAATAAAATGTTTAATATTGACTTTCCAGAGCGCATTGTTTTTAGCACTCTCTTGACTTTATCACTGTTGATAAATGCAATCTGGGCATTTTATGCACTGAAAAGGTAAGTAGATTGAATATAAGTAGAAGGAAAGTGAGAGGCAATTATAATAAAACAGGCATGGGCATTGAATATTAAATTGGTTATTTTTTGTTTTTGTTAGATACGTTCAGTCTAAGAAGTCCAACAGTGTGCAAAATGCAACAAATGACAACACATACGAAGTTCCTGTCGAACATGATTACGAAAACGAAAATGTTACCAATTACCAAAACCTGTCTCTCAACTGAGTATAAATACATATGGCTAATGTTTTATTGACTTGTATTTTAGAATGAAAATGTGACCAATTACTAAATAGTTACTATAATTAGCCTCTGAATTACTAAGTCATAACTCGTATAACACACTACATGGAAGCATCATTGGTGCAGCATTGGCTGAAGTTGGTACCCACGTGTTATTACAGAGTCTGATAAAGTAAAGCATGAATCAGGTCTTAATTGTGGCCACTAAGTCTTACATTGTAATATTTTGATGCAAAATGTACTTGGAAAACAAACACAGGCGATTCTGGTCTGTGTTGGCCAATGGATGCATCTGCCCTCTCGTGGACTTATATTGTAATATTTTCAGGTCTCAAGTTGTAATTAGTTCATAAATAATATCAAGAAAATATATTTTGTCCAAATTTATTCCATCCTGACCATTACAAAATCATGATAATTCACACAAATGAGATTTACATTCAAAATGCATAAAATTAATGTTTTAGACATAATTGAATCAGTAACTATGGAATTGTACTGCAGTAGAACAAGCTAAACGACATCCTTTTTTTTTAGTTGAGGCATGATGCCCAAAAAAAGTTCAGGTATTTCAAGCCAGCAAAAGTGGCTGAATGTAACATGGTGTTGGTCTGTTCGAAATGGGCTTGGAGTGCTGTAGTGCAGGGAAAGCATTTTTATTTTATTATTTTCATATTAATAGTATGTTTACATGTTATTAATATCTACTCTCAACTACATACAAGTCCGGTATATTAACCAATATATTACAATCAGAACATAATTTTTCTTAAACTTTTAAATTTATCAAAAAGTGTTTTTATGTTCACAGTCATTAAAACATGATAATCAAAATCCAATGGATGTTATCACATTCATGACATATATTTATATGTATACATATAACAAAAACACAATATATGGCCACTAACATGTTTTTTGACTAGATACATCTATTAATATAATATGTATCTTACATCATTAACACCCCCCCCCCCCCATTTAACAATATAAAGTGTGGATTCTCCCAAAATAAGGTAAACCTGTTGTTGTTTGTGAAGTGAAGATGCTTTTATAGCTGATTGCATCGAATCATAGTAACCAGACCGTCAGTCCCTATTGAAAGTGTGCCAGCCACATCACATGCATGAGTGCCTATTAATTGTACCTGGTTAAGCTATCTTAATCTGCTTGTGTTATGTTGTTGTGGATCCAGGATTCTGGATTGGGTGGGGGGGGGGGCCTATCCAGCACCTATAATATTTAAGTTTTTTATTTTTTGCATTTTTATATGATGAGGCTTAGTTTTGCCATTTCACAAGGACTATATTATGAGAAGGTAGGAAGATAGGTAGATAGACAGGTATACAAGACAGGAAAGATAACTATATATATATCCATCTACCATCTATCTATTTATCCATCTATCCATCTATCCATCTATCCATCTATTTATCTATCTATCCATTAACATATGCTTGATTTGAGGGTGCAGAAGATTTTTAAAACTCAGTGACCTTAATTGATTCGCAATGTTTTGAAATTTGTTGGACTTCAGGTTATCATGCCCACCAAACATTTACTGTCATAACACAATTAATTGACTGGCTGTAATTAATCCCAAAGAAATTAAGTCCATTCCTGTCTATGGGCCTGACCAGCGACCACTCAAGCATGGTAAATTGTGACATCACTAGAACACTTTATCAAGTGACTGATCACACTTATTTGCAATCCACTGTAATACGCATTACATACCCAACCTTATATCCTAAGATGACTGAAAGCAGTCTAATGCTTGTTTTGTAAATAGGTGATTGATCTGGTGCTCTCAACTGACCTAATTTCAGGACATGAATACTAATATATGGTACTTCAGTTTTCTGAATTTATTAAGTTGTATATATTGAGATTATATATAATTTTTATTTTATTCCTCTATCATTTGTATGAAATTTAAATGAAGAATGTTGCATAATAGACAGATAATTAATTCCTCATTAAACTGCTGAAAACTAAACCATGTGGGAGACCATGTGTTCAAAAATATGTTATTTATATCAAGAAAATCCAGGAAAAAGAATGGAACTTGCGTTTGTTAACCTACATTTTACTTGCTTTAATGCAATAACAGTTTAGCTTTCATTCATTAGTTGAAAGCTTTCATTCTTAAGTACAAAGTTATACCCTTATTTTCATATTATATTTCAGAAGAATAACATGCAATAATTACTTTCAGATATATTTGTATTCACTTTGTGTTCAACTTGTGTTCAATCTGTATTTCTTGCCGCAATTTTCTTGAGCTGGTTTATGCAATGGAGTACAATGATGTTGCAATAAAATGCCTATAATTGCATAAGGCTTGCCAATATTTGCAATTTACTATATATTCATGTTCAGTTTTACTTATGCATATACTTGGCATATGCCATAAAATAAAACATTGTCAAATAACCCCTATAAGCGGTGGCTTTTATTTGGTGGAATATCAAACAATAGATCTGTTGCATTCTTTTTTGGCTCGATATAATTCTGGTTGAAGTTAGACAAATACAGACTTTTAGTGATATATCTTTGTAACAAGAGATTAAAATTCTTCACAGACCAGCAAGCCACCAAACCAGCCTCAGTAACTCAAAGATCCCAAGGCAGAGGGAAAAAAAACAATAATAAAACATCCTGAGTATAAAAGTAAAAAGAAAAAAGTAGATAAAATTACATTTGAGATGTAGGAAGTGGGTAGGTAATTACCCTTCTGCAAATTTATCTTCTTATGCTAACCTAGTTTGCTGTCCCAAACCAAATAATGTCTGAGAAGTATACACACAAACTTGAAGATGCTACTCAAAGACTTTATGTAAGTCAGTTCACAATTGTTCAGTTGTATCGTATTTAAGTACCAGACCATAGAGTTGTTGGCAATTACTTTGAAATCTCTATTTTGCCTGTGTTTGCTTCAACTGAGCAAAACTCAAATGCAAGGTAGGTGAACAGACATTTGTTTCATTTAAACAGTTTGCAGGAGTCGTGATCAGAAAAACTTCATTAAAACAATTGCATGAACATCAATGCAATTGAGTATGTATGTGAATACTTACACCCAACAGTGCAAAGATGACCATCAAACGTTTTTGGTTATCTAAAATTTATCATTTTCTCAGATGATTGCCTGCTTTCATGCAAAGAGGACCGAAACTGCCTGTTGAAGAAAGTAGATAATGTTTGTTACTATCTCTTCAAAAATGACACCAAAAGCTGGACTGAAAATGAGGTATTTTGCAAACAGAGAGGAATGGAAATGGTCAAAACATCCAAGAGCAATATTAGAATGATATCTCAATTCAAATTTGACAGCGCTCATTTCAGCTATGATGGAGTATGGCTTGCAGGAAAAGCTGTGGATTTGGGCAAATGGAGATTTCTAAATAATGTCGATTCTGAAGAAATTATTGCTCAGGCTGTTCAAGGTATGGTACCACCTTAACACAACATTTTTATGATAATTCATCCCTTTTACAGTCTGCAGTTGAAGATCATCATACATAAATAAATATGAATATAATATCAATCAAATATATTTACAGTTCATAGATTTGAGGTTGACCTTATTATTGAAGTTATTTTGTTCTCTTAAGCTGTAGGTCAAACAAATTACGCCCAATGTGGCTATCTAGCCCGCAGCACTAAGCAGTTGATATTCAGGGTTGGCAATAGTTCTACTCCAAGATATTTCATTTGTCGTGATGGTAATGTATTATAACGCTTGTGTTATCATAACAGTCATGATTTTCTTCACTATCTACACATGAATACATCGCAATCTGTTTGTTTTAAGAATATTAATTACTATTGAATTTCCTTCTTATATTATTAGCTTATTATAGCTTTGACAAATAAGGATATATTTTGTGAGAATATTGATATTACATCATAAATGTTACTTCACAGACAATGTCCCAAAGGCTGTAAATGAGAACAAAACTTGGTTTGAGGCAAGACAATACTGCATTGAAAATGGGGGTGACCTGTTTTACATGAAAGAAAATGAAAACATCTCCAGCATATTCAGCTCAATCATTCAGACATTTGTAAGTTCTGATGTTGACGAAGGCACTGCCCTCAATGTTGGACTGGTTCACAGGATATGGCAATGGCCAGGTGATTGATTAATTGAATGATTGGTCAATTGAACGATTTGCTGATTGACTTTCACACATCTTTCTTCCTTCCATGTATATATAAGTGGTGAAATGAGTATTGGATG
This sequence comes from Alitta virens, assembly GCA_932294295.1. Classification (NCBI taxonomy): domain Eukaryota; kingdom Metazoa; phylum Annelida; class Polychaeta; order Phyllodocida; family Nereididae; genus Alitta; species Alitta virens. The sequence goes on along the minus strand of OW028576.1, from coordinate 620,068 downwards.
TCATTCAGTGAAGCTGAAAATAGAGCATTGTTATCATTAAATATAACAAATTGTCTTGCTGCATTGATATTTAAATAAATTGATAGTAAAGAAGCATGACATTTCTATTTTTAGTCTTATATTTACCCAACAAACCTGAAACATGGCAGTAAAGAGCAAAACAAATCCATTCAAATATTCACATCTCAAAATGTTTCAACTAGTGACAACCTTTTTCATTTCAGATACAACAGAAATAATTCACACCAACTGGAATGACGATGCACCACATTCAGATGATGAACAATGTTTGATGATGAACTGGGATGGCAAATGGAACGATGCAAATTGTTCGCTGCTGAAGCTGGCATTTTGTCAAGAAGGTTTGTTATAGATCACTTCAATTTAAAAAGAGATACTTCCAAAAGTGATAAAAATTTGTGGAATGAACCTGTTTTTCTGAACTATTATCATTTCAAACATCAAAATGTAATGTAAATCCAGGTTAATATATTGATAACATAAGGTTAACCTACTTTGAAATACCATTTAACATTCCTTGCATCTCCTGTCACTATGGTATTGTTTCTAGTATTGTTATATTGTCTCATAGCTTATATAGTAATTAAATTGTGTTTATATTACCTCTTTCTTCATTCACTGGTTTATTTTAATTTTCCATCACTGAGAAAACTGTGTAACACACCTAACAAGTTGTTACTTTGTCTTGATCTGTCAGACATATATTGTATCAGATGTTTTTTTTCCAACTTCCAGCCACCCAACCAGTAACGCAATCACCAACAACACTGTTCCATTCTACTACTCCAAGAGAACAATGCAGCCAATTAAATGACAACAACTACATAGAAGGTCAATACTTATGATTGGTGGTTGATATTTATATTTAGATTACAGCTGAACTCCTAATTAGTTTACACCACATTTTTATTCTTAAATTTCTTAAGGTTATATTCACAGCAAGCACTAAAATGCATTTATTATGTAAAATACAGATCACATTTGTATGGTGGCCAAGGAGTACACTTCGCGGTCGCGTGGTTTCGTGGGGAGACAGTATCCTTCACACCACGAGTCTAATTTTCTCGCCACGACAGTCCCACTTTCGCACCACGATAGTCCCAATTTCGCACAAAAGTTACCAACTTTTCTCTCCAAGAAGTCCCATTTTCGCCCCAAGAAACTAACAACTTTCGCCCCAAAAAACTAACAACTTTCGCCCCAAAAACTACAAACTTTCGTACTACGAAAGTACCCACTTTCATGCCATGAATGTTAGTAACTCACCCCTCTCATGGGCAGTTTAAGCTAATTAGCTCCTCCAATATTGAACATACAGTGATTTTATGCAGATCCGCGGATGCCACAATCATAGATACATCTTATACAACCAAGAACAATGCTGTAGATGCAATATTAATAATTAATTTTTAAATTACATAAAACCAATGGCAAGAGGGGAGCCCAATAGGTTAGAAAAATCGAATTCTGGGAAGTTTTAAACTCAAAATTTTAACCGAACTAACGCCTGCAAAAATATATAATGTTCTTACAGCTGAAAGCTTATAACATCACCCATCGATGGCGGATGTTGCATTCTTATAAAGTTGCATACCTGAAGTTAACTGAATTAGCCTTTACTCTCGTGGTACAGAACCTACTCTGTCGGGGGGCAAACCTTCGCACCAAGAAGTGAACTCCTCGGCCACCATACATTTGTGCATTTCCATCTGGAATATAATGAAAATTATTATTTTCCAGTTATCATAATCCTCGGAGTACTACTTGGTTTGTTCATCACGATTGTGCTGCTGATCATCTGTGTTGTAGCTATGTAAGTAAAAGCAAAAATAAGAGTCTTCTTTTAAAGAGTATAGTGGTCATCTTAAATCCATTAGTGGTAAAATGGCTCAAATAAGCAATTTAAAATTTCAATAATGTTTCTAATGATATTTCTAATAATTTTTTCAAATGTTTATTCTGAGGTTGCCAATAACTAATCAATGAAACTAACCTGAAAAGCACAATAAAACAAAATAATAATTGAAAAAAAAAAATGTCTGTCAAATTGTATATTTCCTGGCAATCACACTGTACTTGACTAACTTCAAAATCAACCAAGATCACCACTTGGCACTACTGTCTTTACATTAACAGGGACAAAAGACATAAATCATCAACAGATCCACCAGCGAATCAAAACACTGAAACTCACTTCAATGAATCCGCAACCAATGATGATTGGCAGGGCGATGGCTATACAATGGCCGCAGAATAACCAAACTCAATCTACAGCGCTAAGAAAAGCAAAATAACTATACCAATCAGAACACTGCAAGCCAGAGACATGTAGGTCCTAGTCAGGGCCATAATGATGTGATGCAGTCAGATTCTCATTAGCCACACAAAACAGTGGTGCTAATACAAGTTTGCAGTGTGTGTTGCAAGAGTAACATTAAATAGATATTGATACTAAAGGTATAACTTAATTAACTGAAGTTTAGCTTAGTTTACTACTCTTCTTTCTTCCATTTAACCGTTTGCCAAGTTTAATATGTAAAATCTTTGGTTTTCAGTATTTTCCTTAAATTATATTTTAGTTTTGTTTTTCCATGCAACAAGCTTTTGTCGAAGCAGAGTGATACACTTTATGCACTGTTAATGGACTGTTAAGGTTTTTGTATGGTGATACCACATAGAATAATTGCAATTCCAATGTTAATGCACAACTCAAGAGGTCTTGAATGAATATATTATTCTACATAATATACAGGAAGATTGTACATTTTTTAATTGTCCCACTTTTCTTCTTTTTTTTCCTGCAAGTTAAACTTTACACTCTATATCCACCACATTTCTTAACTATGATGTGAGATACCAGGCATTGGCAGGCTGACAATGTTTCAGCTTCGATCCAATCTGGTATGCTACTTGGGAAATATGGTACATATAAGACAATAATTTCAAACTGTTTAATAAAAAATAAAGAGGAAGTTTAAAAAATAGAAATTTACTTGTTTCCTTATTTGTGATATTTGTTTTAATCTGTAGCGATGTGCATGAACTTAAGTCTGGTACAAGATAATGTTATATTTTTGACTGATTCCTAGTCTGGAGACCTTTCTATATTGGATTTGTATCTTGTGCAACCCATCAAATGCAGTCATGTTTACCATCAGCAATAATTGCTCTTCACAACTATTGTATTACCAAAATTTTTATGTTTTTCAAGCTCCCTTGAAAAGTGAACGATGATGATCTGATCAAGGTACCACACCATTGCTGTAAGAGTGCTCACTATATATACTTAGATCTCATAAATCATATGAAAGTTAGAAATTTGAATTAAAAATAAAATAAAATAGAAGTGTTATTTCTTCAATTGACCTCCTCTGCCATTTCTGTGTGTATAAGTCTAGGTAGTTGAATGATGATTTCAAGCTCTATAGCAAAAGTATTTTTACATCAGTCCTTAAAATCATTTCAATGTATTGTAGCTAAACAACATGGGAGCTGAATGATGATATTGTGTTAAAGCATTTACTGATTCTGACTATCTCAATGCCTATTTCAAATTAAGCAAATAATGTTGTTTATATAATGAAATCATGCATTATACATATTTTCAAAAAATTGTCTTGCACAGTTCTGCATTGATTTTTGAAGCAGACTGCATGGCACTTAATTGAAAAATATTCTGTGTCTAACCTGTTTATTAACCATTATTTCTCATTTCATGATTAAACAGATTCATGCCAGCACAATTGCACCCAGGATGGGACAAGTGCATACAAACACTTTCAAGATGACTGCATTTACTTGTTTGGGAACACTTGGAAAACTTGGGACCAAAACAAGGAATTTAGTAATAAACATGTCATGCAAATGGTAGAATTTACCAGCGCACTCAATGAAAGCATGTCACATCAACTTTTTGCGAGTCTGAGGTATAAAAATAATGGAGCATGGTTGCCTGGTAGGGCTTTTGATCAGGGCAAATGAAAAATTGAGACCAACAATTGATATTTGTACGCATATATAATCAAAAAGGTCAATATTTGTTTTACTAGTGAGTATATAAGACATATTCAGTCTGACACAACACAAGTTATTTTTTTCATGTTAGGGTTAGGAGTATCTTGATTTAAAATAGGACTTCCTCCATTTCTACTATTGTCTAATGTGGTGACACAGTATTTGTGCAATGATCACTTCTGCTGAAGTGTTTGTTTCGTTACCATGGATATCAGCAGCATGAAAAGTTAAATTGGTGGTACTTTGTATAAGTGTCTATGTTGGGCAAATAAAGGACCCTCTTAAAGAGTTTATGTGTGGTGTGGACTACAAGTCCTATGATGCTGTTAAGCAGACACACCAATTAGAGCATATAAATGTAAATGTAAATCTGCTTTTATAGTTTGTGATTACTCATAAGTGACTCAATCATCTTCATAGTTGGCCCTTGGTGGGGCCAATCTAGTCTTTTACACTCCCTAGGGTGTATTCAACACAGAGTTAACAGCAAGGGAATCAATGGCTCACACCTATGCCATCACTGTGGATGCCTAATGCCAGGTACCCATTACACCTGGGTGGGTGCGGCAATGAAAAAGTTCTGACCTTATCCTTGATGTCATGGAGGGAGCTCGAACCCACAACCTTTGTGATAGCAGCTAAACACATTAACCACTAGACCACGACATCCCATAATAACTAAGATATATGGAAACCAGGAAGTGTGCATTCACCAAATTTTGCCTGATTTAATGACCTAGTTTGCCGTCCTCTCAAAAATGATGTCTAGGAAGCACTGACATGATTATTCTATATGCTACTCAACAATCACCATCAAATAGTTTCATAACAGTGTCTCATGGTTTAACGTGAAGAAAATGCAGTTTAAATATATGGATATCGCATTGAAATATTTATTTGCTATCTGTATTATCGGACTATCTGACTGTCAAATTCAAGGTAGGTGGCACAGCTTTAAATTAATGTGCTCAGTGATGGAACTGGAGTGGAGGGGGGGGGGCGTTGAATGGGGGAACTAAGTCCCCCCGAGCAAAAATAGGGAAAGCTCTAATGCCTCAGCTCCCCATATGAGACTGTAGCTGCATGTGTCTACATATCATTTTGGCTATTGACATTGTGGAAGAAAAAGCCTCCCAGGCTATCCTGAAGAGGACATAATTTAAAGAGGGGGGTCTTGTTGACTACAGTTCTTGTATGCAGTACCAATATCCAAAATGCTGTGTGGCAACTGTAAATACCTATAATCATCTATGAGTTTCAGAGTGTCCAAATCCTCCTGGATTGATAGTTGCAATGTTCACTAAATACCATACAGCCAATAATGCCAAAAAAGTTATTGAATATTTGAATAAATACATATTTTTTAAATCAGATTGCACAGCCGACATTTTCCACTGCAGTTTTGATGGTAAATTGCCTTCTTCTTTTCCCAAGACTCTTTGATCGTGTGTTAACATTAATAACTGGATGAAGAGTTCCATCAAATGAAACAAATTCTTAAGATTTATACAAACTGAGCTAGAATTGTTGTTTCTATGTATTCAGGAGATTACTGTCATCACAGTTGCAACCAGAAGGATAAATGTACATACAAACGTTTTCAAGATGTCTGCGTTTACTTGTTTGCAAACACAAGGAAAACTTGGGACCAAAACAAGGAATTCTGTAATGACCAGAGCATGCAAATGGTTGAAGTTACCAGTGCACTCAATGAAAAGCTGTCACATCCAATTTTTAAGAATTCAAACTTCACGACTTACGGATCATGGTTGGCTGGTAGAGCCTTTGATCTTGGTAAATGGAAATTCCTCAATGACACTGACACTGATATGCTTAAAAAAAATGAAGAATTACAGAGTAAGTTAATAATTTAATTCCAACATATGACAATCCCATTAATTTCATTACTGTTGAAGAATTCCTCTGAGATAATGGCTTATTTGTTTATGATTTTTTTAATGTTAAATGAATATATTTTTTTCCTATTACAAGATTTTAATAATCATCATCACTGTGGATACATTCGTGTTGACAGTTTGGCATATGGAGCGCATGATTGCACAAACAGGAATTCCTCTATTTGTAGATACAGTAAGTTTTCCCTTTCAATGTAAAATTAATATTAAGCAAGTAGATATAGCGATAACTAGATTGTGATACTTAATAGTCAGCTCAACTGAAAAAACCACATTGGCAAAGAAGCCTTTCATACTTAGGAATCGGGGATACTTTGTCATAGGAAAGTAATATTAGCCAATTTGATTAAACAACACATTAAAAACATTTTATATCAGATAACCATGATACTGGACATTTTTGGTACTTGGAGTTAATAAAGGAGCAGAAGACATGGTTTGAGGCCAGGTGGCATTGTATTCAAAAGGGAGGAGATTTATTCCACATGAAAACAGGAGACGATGAAATCTATTTGCATGGCTTGATCCAGGAGAAGCTTCCTCCTGAATATCCTTCATACTTGCACGTTGGAATTGTTCACAGAGTTTGGAAATGGCATGGTGAATTACAAGTTATTATCATATAATATTATATTATAAGGTTTATATCGCATCTTAAATAATTCTAAATCAATAGTCTGATAAAATTATTTGTAAATATACTGAGCATTCCCTAACAAATTTTTATTATAATAAAAGCATGAAAAGCTGCATATATCGAGCATCCTTTCATTTAGGTTGATTTATGACCATAACTTAATCATAAATCTGTATTGCATCAGTTGATCAACATAAGTGTTTCAAAAGCTGCAGATATTAGTATAAACCCATGTCTGCATTGTAAAAAAAAATTACTATTTCTATTTCAAAAATAAAGAAAATGGTTGTTACAATAATTATGTTTCAATCCATCTTTTTTGTAAGATGAATCTCTAATTCTCTTCACCAACTGGGAAGTTGGTGAACCAAGTCATCCAAATGAAGACTGCCTTATGATGTATTCTCATAATGGAAAGTGGAATGATGCTTATTGTTATGAAACCAAACCAGCACTTTGTCAAAAAGGTCGGTCTGCAATATTCGATTCTTAAAATCTCCCTTTTATTAGTTATATTAAATTTGTGTTAGTTAACATCATGATAATGACAACCTCTGTTATTTTTCAAACTTTGTATGATGTAATTATACAAAAAAGCCATGAAACTGACAACTTATCCAACAAAGGCACCAACTACAAAAATTACCTCTCCTCAGACTGTTAAATCAGGCCAATCAAGCAAAGCACCATCAACAACTGAAACTTCTTTTCTTCACAATGGAACATCTGAATCATCACTAGCTGCCACAGAAGCCAGCCAAATTGTCTTGAAGCCAGAGAAGTTATCTGGTAAAGCAGGTTTTGTAGATATTAAATGCTTTCAAAGGATGCACTAAATTTAGAATTATTTCAATTATAAATGTATATAATATATACTATATGTCTTTGAATTAATAATTTACCTGCTTAACTAGTCCAATAGTCAGATAGTTGACCAAACTTTATCAGGTAAAATAGTCACAACACAGAGCAAAAGGTCAACCAGTCCATCTTGTCACATATAGCTATATAGCTGTGTCTATATGTTTTATTTCTCAAGGCCACTGACCTGAAGGTTACAGCATATATGACACACTGCCAGAGGCAGATGTAATGATAAGATGCCTGTTCTTGGAGTCCACATGTAGATGTCACAAAAGACACAAATTACTAGTGCAGCAAACTTAAAGACCTCTGTTTTTTATCAAAAGACGGGGTGGGGGCTTGGCTCAGTGGTAGCGCACTAGGCTTCCAACTTCTGGGTCATGGGTTCAATTCCTGGTCGGGAATTAGAATAATTAAGTCATATGGCCTAAGTTGGATGGCTGTTTCATCCATCATCTCATTGCCATGGTCCCTGCCTGTCCTAATTAGCACATCATGTGCAGAAATACAGGAAGCAAAGCCCAAATCCACCCACCCACCTTGTCATGAGACTGATAATTTAAAACTGCTGTGATTGGTGGCTGAATTGAACCAAATATATTCGGTCTGAGAATTGAATTTATGATATATTTACAACTTTTATCATCATAATGATATGTAATTTATTTGCAGTTATCATTATACTTGGCACACTGCTTGGAGTTTTCTTTCTCATTTCTCTGCTATTATTGGTTTATGTCATCATCTTGTAAGTTTTATATGCTATTTTTAATGTGCCAATTTCTGCTGAATTGTATTATAAGAAACAATCCCTGGAAAATTAAACAAAAACTAGTTTGAATGACTATGCAAACCCCAATACAATTTTCTGACAAAGACCTGTAAAAGAAGTCTACAAGTAACGTGCAAGATTAGGATAACTGAAAATGTTTGTAATTTAAAAGTAGTTCATGTTACCCAATAACTCAGAAAAAATAGCAGATTTCCTTCAATTTCAAGACTTATCAGGAACTAGCAATATCCTGAATACTTGTAAATGTGGCCATTGTATTTTGTGTAAATTTATTTTCCTGCAGTATAATAAAAGTATTTACATTGTATGATGATACTTCCTAACTCATATATTTAATTTAGACTTGCCAATTTTTCAGTGGGTAAAACACCTCTAAGTTATGTAGTATATTTGTTGATCTTATTCTTTGACAAATGTAAAAATAATTCTATCTGGATATGTATACTGTAGCAAATTATTCAACAATGCCAAATATATTCATTCAGAGAGAATCTCTGTTGCAGATATAGTTTTTGAAGTATGTCTAAAAATGTCACTTGCGTACTAAATTGGTACGCTTTGTATGCACTTTGCTATTGATACTGTTTCATACATTTTCGAGATTTTTCCTAAAATTCTACCCATGAAAAAAATGACTTCACACATTAAGTATACCTGTATCAGTGATATATACATGGCCAATTGTGCTACGTGCGTTTTCCATGAGAAGGATAAACGCATGGAAAATGCATGGTTTTTGCTTCACTATAATTAGCTAAAAACCATGCGTTTTCCATGCATTTATCCTTCTCATGGAAAACGCACGTGGCACTTTTGGCCATGTGCTTATTCAATTTTCTCATACTTATAATTATCTTTCACAGGAAAAGGAATAAGTCAGTTGATGAACCTGCCACCCTGAATCCATATGGTGAAACTATTTCTAGAGATTTCAACTCTCCCCCAAGGTCTGCTTCAAATGGTGCACCAAGAGCATTGGACAATGACTACACTGTGGTGGACGAACCAAGCCAAGCTACTGCAACTTCAACCAAACCAATCATCAAGCCTCAACATGTGATTGGGCCAGTGAATGGTGATGTTTACACTACAATAGAAAAGGCGATAAAGCCTTCAAAATGAACAACACATACGCCAACACTGGTAAAACACTTTGAATGTTCAAATGTTGCTTTAGTCACAGATTAACTGATAATGTGCACTATTTTGATATCAAATGAAAATTACTTTGAATAGTTACTGATAATCCTAATTAAATTTTACATGTGACACATCAATATTGATTTATAACTCTGTTATATATATTCAAGTATCTTTAAATATCTGACCACAGCACATTGTTCAATTGTGCAATTAATTATATACAGAAAATATTACTATAACTTACAATGTTATTAAATATGTCAATCATTAACTGTATTATGTAACCCAAGGCTATGGGAATTTATTAGTATTTACAGTTTTATAAACAGTTTTTATGTTACACTTTTGACTGTACTAGATTTATATTATATCATGTATAATATTGCAAATTCTCTGATTTTGAGGCAAAATGAATTACTATAAATTATTATTACTAACATCTCAGCAGTTAGATCATTTTAAGACTGGATTTATGACAGTGGCTTTGCCAGATATATTTGGACACTGTATATCACAATAATACAAGTATTTATTCAAGATAGAGCATGTCTTTCTAAGTAAACAGAGCAGTTTTGTTTTTTGTTTTTTATACAGGCAACATTGTGCCATTTTTTGCGAGTAAAACCTTTCATCTGATATTTGCACGTAGCATTCAGTTAAATATGTCTAAATATATTAAAAAGGAAGTTTAAAACTTATATTCATTTTTTGTCATATTTGTTTATAATGTCTCGACTCGTGTATAAATTGTATGCAAACATTGCTTTGAGACATAATGTAGGCCTATATCTCTTTGTAACAAGGAAATTCTTTAAAAAAAATAAGATATCTGGCAATGTGTGATAGCAGTTTATATGTTATTGTCAATTTGATGAAAGAACAAAATAAAGTTCTCTGAGCTGGGTTCACTCTATCCACTTTGCCATCAGATCAGCTTATAAAGCCAGGTTTTTTTTGTTTAAGTGTAAGCCTGGTTGTTCTAAAATAGCTCGCCTGAGCAGTGAACAAATGATGAGTTCATTAAAATAAGTGAAGAGGCCCCCGACAGGTTCTTCATAATTGAACAACAATAAAATCAAAGCGTCTGCAAGATTACCCAACCTGGGTCCTTGACCCTTGACCTAATATTGACCTAATCTTTGTCACCGACCATAGTATTCGTTTGTATAATTATCTGGCATTATGCTAATGCATATCAGTGATACTTATATCGTGTTATAGGTCTAGATGCCATATATAAAAACGATTTGTTGATGGAAGAACTGGTTTGGAAATTGCATTTGAGCCATGGATAGAAATGACAAAAAAAAAGAAAGAATGCTAAAAGCTGTCACAGAACCAATGGCGTGTATTATGATATTCTTGACAAAAATTACAAAATTATACCAAAGGAACAAGGACATTTTTGAGTGTTAAAGTATGATACAATACAATTGAATCGAACCTATCACAATTGTCTACCATAACAATTTGTTCCAGTATTTTTGTTTATGTTTAAAATTAATATTACCGAATAATATATCATGAAAGAAAGTATATGCACTGACTTCTTACAGCCTCTCAGCCAAGTATATAGGACAAGAAATTAAATAGAAAGCATAGATCTTCTGAAAGGGTAATAATTGAAACATAATGTAGATATCGTAAAACATCCTGGTCTCCTGCTCATTCCTTTTGCATTTATTTTATAATTATTTTTAAAAACCTCTCGAATAATTACTCGTGGAATTTTTGTGCCTATAATTGGGAGATTGTAAAATGATTTGAAAAAACACCATTGAAAAATTTTTTAAATATTTATTTCCACAATGATATTCGTTATAAATAGCTTACTTTTTGTTGCACTCAAACCACGACAATTGTCAAAGATCTCTTATCAAGAAACCATGTCACCTTAGTTCAGTGTCTTCTGATTTGTATTTATTTTTTCTCTCAATGCTAATAACATCAAACTCGCGATTGGAGTTGATTTTGATAAATGACATCAGTGTCATGTATGGATGCTGAAAATGACTTTTCTGGCTTTTTCGTGTAGTGCCTGAAATAGAAAATTGGACCAGTTACAGATCATCATTGTATTAAGTTATATGCAAGTCGGGATAATATAAAGATGATATATATATATTATGTGTGTTGCGGGTATTTCTAGATGATTTTTCTCCAGGGTGTCCTGACAATGACAGTTTGTTTATTTCTTACAGATAGACAGGTACATGTATGCAATTATGACAGTTGGAAATATTCAGATGGTGATTGTCATATTGTTTCAGACATTTTTATTTTCAGTTTTCATTATGACAACATTTGTTTGGCTGCTTATGCAGTCTTGCAGAAAAGTTCAAATGCATCTGTTGACCATTCAAACCATTTTCATTTATCAAGGTTTTTATTTTCACATTGGATGATTTTATGTAATTTATATAGTCTGTTACACCGCTAGGCAGTCTCAACCGACTTAACAATTACAACCTTGGCAGGCCTGTTCAAGCATGAGCCTTTCTCAATTGCCTGGGGGAATATACAGCCGGGCAGCCGTCGCCAGCGCACATATAACTAAGCACTCTACGATTGACATCACTGCCTATAGCCAAGTACCCATTTGCACCTGGGTGGAGTGAAGCAGTGGTTCAAGGAGGATCTGCTCAGTTCTTCAATGCTGAGGCTGGGCTTGAACCCACGACTATATGCTTATGAGTCCAACACCTTATCCACTAGGCCACAGCACCACAGTTATGTCATATAATACTCACATGCACATGAATCCAATGGCCACAATCACATTGACCAACACAGACAAAGCCAGAAAACCTCCAAGAATAATGGCAACTGGAATAAATGCATAACGTGTTATCAATACTACTGGGTATATGTACTTAAGTTGCAAGTCATTAATTGAATTAGATATATTTTGATTCCGTAACATATGCTTTCAGACCTTAATTATGATGGTAAATGTCATTGTGTCTGCATCAATGTAGCATGACTGACGTTTCCAATTGGCAAGGACTTGATTTCGCATCTACAATTATGAAAAGATTAATGAAAGAATACTGACCTATGTGGAAGTAATTCTTCTTTTCTTGTTTCGGCCGTGTTGTATCATCGGTTGTACTTTTCATTTTGGAATCTACAATAAGCAATGTAATAGAAGTATTGTTTGCTAAATAACCTAAATTTTGCACGCATTATTGTGTTATGATTTATATAAAAACTACCAATTTGGTACTTTCAAGCTGTTCATCTCTGTCATTATTATATGCAGTACAATTTAGAAACTTACACCTATTCTCACTCTCATTCATTTTGATACATGGCAAATGTGCCATGTGCGTTTTCCATGAGAAGGATAAACGCATGGAAAAGGCATGGTTTTTGCCTAATTATGATGTGGTGAAAACCATGCATTTTCCATGCGTTTATCCGAACGCATGGAAAACGCACGTGGCATATTTGGACATGTACATTTATACATATATATATAGATATGTATTCTGCAAGACAAATTAAGTGCAATAGATATTTACCATTCTGACAAAAAGTCATTTTAACAGCGGAACAAGGTTCATCCTCCCACAAGGAATCATTCCCATCCATCATGATGCAACTTTCTTCTGAAGAATTTGGTCTTCTTTCTCTCCAGTTGTAATGGAGTATTTGAGATCCATCTGGAATTGACATTTTGAGAATGGTGTCTAAAAAGATACGCTAATCAAATCTGCATTATTTTATTGATCATTGAGATTGTTATTACACAATAATACATAACAGTATGTCAGAAAGATTGGTCAATCATAATATCATTGATGAAATAGCAAAATCTAGTTGACCATGGTTTCCCAATTTGGATGTTGATGGATTCAACAGTCTTACCATATAACTGATTATAACTTGTACAAGAAAAGAATGGTGGACGAAGAGTGCATAAATTCTTAATTTCATTGCCGCAGCGATATCAGCGGGGTATTAATAAACTATGTGTCCCTTTTCTCTTATGTATTTTCATGGATATCAAGGTGAACGATTCCAGCTTGACAACTTGTTTTAATAACAACTATTTAGTTTGATAGTTAAAAATGTATGTAACTTGCAAATAAACTAGTGATTTAACTTACCGTTCCAAAGCCATTTTCTGTGAATCAAGCCAATATGAACCCTTGCATCATCTTGCAAACTGACATGAAGAGTCTTATTGAGTTCATCCAGCAAGAAATCTTCATCGTCATCAAAATAGAAGAGATTTCCCCCTCCCCTTGTACAGTGGGACAATGCACTGAACCAGGTTTCTTCTATTGGGAGGAACCCTAAACAGGGTGTGTTGTTCAGGCATGACTCTGCAAACAATTGATCATTAATTGCCAATAAGACTGGATAATCATTCTCGAAATTATAATGCCCATGAGCACACAGAAAACCACTGGTTACATTGTGAATTGTATAAGCAAACTAACTATATAGTCCTCATGTGATGTACACTGTAATTCGTTGATATTTTTTGTTTTAAAACAGTGAAAACAACCTTACAAAACCTAGTAAATTTTCTCAACCAGACAAGCGTTTTGACCAACGGAGGGATCATCTTAAACTCTCCTTTAATGTGCTTTATAAACCGTCCAGGTTGGTTGAAGATATTCAATTTTATTCACAGCCAAAATGATGTGGCAGAGACATTTTGGATATTGACTAATTTTACACTGTTTTCTTTTACTTTTTTTTTTCATGTACAACTACTTTTCTGCTAAGCACTACAATATCATATCAGTCTGTTTGTCTGTCTGTCATATCCAACATGCTTTGTCAGATGGATATCAGTCAATCAATAGCTACTTTCAGATCATGAAAGAAAAAAAAAAATTGAGATTATATATATGGGATTTACTGGAAGTGTCCACTTACTGGTCCGTATGGGAAACCAATACTTTCAGGTCTAAGGACACCACTGCCGCCCTTCTGCCTTGTTGGACAAACACTTAACAATTTTAATGATGCTATGTGGGATTCACTGAGGGTTTAGCTGCAGCGCAGCCTATGTTTTCATGTGCAACTACTTTTCTGCTAAGCACTACAATATCATATCAGTCTGTCTGTCTGTCACTAGTAGCACTTGCACTAAACACACTATGCTATACAAATCTTGGATAACATGGTTCGTCGGCTAGGTATCAGTCATTTGTCCCAATCTTGCATACAATCTAGGATAAACAATGCTCACCATATCTACATATTGCGTAAGCTTTTTTCCAACATTCCTGGACTCCAACTTCCAAAGTGCTGGAATTGACAAATCCACATTTTGTGTAGTTGCTGCCTGCAATTAGAATGAAATCAATTTTAAATTGCATCCTTAATAAATTCATTGATCCGGTCTTAATTGAATTTTTGTTTTTTTAGGTAATTAAATTTAACTTATCTTTGAGTAAATTTACTAAACTTCAAAAAACTTCATTCAATCATTTTACTTCTAATATAATAACATTGAAGTTGATTGGATGCCTTATATTCTATGACTACCTTTGTAATAATTAAATTAAAAGAGTTTGTCATAGAGCCAATTCTATTTTCTCAAGTAGACAGAATGACAATTGCCAACCTTGATATTCAACGTCAAATTCTTCAGGGAATTGCTTTCTGCCATTTCCTTTCATAAAACGCCATTCGTCAGTGTTTTTTGCTCTTCCGCCTAACCACAATCCTTCTTTGAAGTTGTAATAGCTGAAATTCTGCAAAATGATTTTTATTTCAAAGCCATGATCTAAAGTCTTGCTTGATAGTTGAGCCATGATTAGTTTTTTGTTTTTGCAGAAGTCGTAATTTTCTTGCCAGTTGGTTAAAACTTTCGGGAAAAGGTAGAAACAAGAATCTTCCGACCTTTTTGATCGACATGTTCCATTTATAAGACAGGTGTGGTTGCATTCTTCACCTATGATAGCAAAATAAGAACATTAATTACGAGATGAAAATGATACAATGTTGTCGGTTTCAAACAATGCTTGTTTCACTGCGCAGAAAGCATTCCAAATCGGGCCAGCGTCGTTTCTATGTCGGACGCCATCTGTACAACATCGTTTTGACATGGCCCACATCGCGCTGACGTCAATACGATTTAGAATGCTATCTTGGTCCATCCAAAATGTTTGTTTAAAATCAGCCAAGATATTGTTTGTTCTCAAACATTGAACATGAGAGCAAACCAATATCATTGTTTGAACTATACAATCATTTTCTAAGGAAAACAATATCTTGGCTGATTTTAAACAATGTTTAGGAGTTTAGGATGGTAGTGAAACAAACATTTTCCTGAAAACTGACAGTTATTTCTAAGAGTGCCGATCATATACACATGCGGTCAATACAGCTGTACCCTGCATTTTAAGAAATCAAATGTTATCAAATAACGCATAGGACAACTAAACGCATCAATGAAACAAATAAAGTGGCATGAAGTCTTATGGAATATAATGACTGACTATAACATAATATTCACTGACCATTTTTGCAATTCTCATTTTACTGTCTTTGTGTTTTATTTTCATCACTGACTTGTCACATTGACAATTTAGTAAACATATGGCAGTGATATTGACTCTCAATGAAGTTCTGCATTACAGTCATGTGGGTCAATGTATGCATTTCCCCGAATGTGAAACTACTGGCTTTCCCAGGCACGTGTCAATAGCAATTCAGAAAAGCAATAAAAAGAGGAAAACTGACAAACATGAATTTGTTTTTATATTTAGAACATATCATGCTTATGTTGCAATTATATTGTTAAAAAAAACTAGCAATGAATACACAATTATGTTTTACAAGCAGTATAATGTAATCAAATTTCTTGAATAACTGTTAAAAACTCTGGAATGTAAATCTCGAATGCATGCTAATATTTCCCAGATATTATTGAAGCAAAATTCCACAATATTTACAGTGTTTTTTTTTTCATTATTTTATTTTATTTATCAAATTGAAGTTTAAAAGATAGAAATATCTCAATAGAAAATACATTCATTCACATTAACTAATGAAATAATATCTGTCAACATATTTCTTGAAGAAGATTATTACTGGGCCTGACCAGTGTGTAGAGCCTTTCTGATAAAACAAATGCTGACTTACCTTTAATTGCAGGTGAAGCTAGCACAATATGTATTGCACACATTGCCAGTAAGCATATCCTGTTTATTGTGGACATTCTAAACTAAGCTTCTTGCCATTCTGCGGGTAAACCATTAATGGTAAATTTTTGTTATTTTGGTGTGAATAGAGCTTCGCTGTACAACGCAACTCAAGCGTGCAAGCCAGTGAATTTAATGAAAAAAAAAAAAAAAAAAGACCATGCTTGGATTTACTAAGCAATAAAATATAATAAAGTCTCATTTTTTAGTCAAATAAAACTATAACAGGTGTATTGAGCACAAATAATGAGATAATTGCAGGTTGACTGCATGCAGTTTTTTCAATAGGATATTTTAACTAACACGACGTAGGACTAGTTGCCATAACACTCATTAACCAAGCATGAATGTTCTGAATTTTCTTTTAAGTTCATTTTGCTAGCATTTGCCAGAAACGTTGCATGTTTAGGCACATCCATATTATACTTTTGACCTGATGTTCTGTTACTAAATACGTAAACAGTTTTGCATCGTGGGAATAGCGCCTCGCATAATTTTCATGAATATGTAGTATTGTTTAAAGTTTAGTCGGCAGCTTGCAACACTCAATTAACATGCCAGGTAGTTGAGCACTTTTCCCAGAGTGGTAAATCAATGGTAATTATTTCATGACATATTTTCTTTCTTCTTTATTGAATGAATATGCTTCTCCCCCCAGAACTACCCGATTGAGACTTCGACTAATGAAATAGGTCTGGCTAAGGACTTCGTGAGGTAATACTAGACTAAGGCCCTGGTGAGGTAATACTAGACTAAGGCCCTGGTGATGTAATACTAGACTAAGGCCCTGGTGAGGTAATACTAGACTAAGGCCCTGGTGAGGTAATACTAGACTAAGGCCCTGGTGAGGTAATACTAGACTAAGGCCCTGGTGCGGTAATACTAGACTAAGGCCCTGGTGAGGTAATACTAGACTAAGGCCCTGGTGAGGTAATACTAGACTAAGGCCCTGGTGCGGTAATACTAGACTAAGGCCCTGGTGAGGTAATACTAGACTAAGGCCCTGGTGCGGGAATACTAGACTAAGGCCCTGGTGAGGTAATACTAGACTAAGGCCCTGGTGAGGTAATACTAGACTAAGGCCCTGGTGAGGTAATACTAGACTAAGGCCCTGGTGAGGTAATACTAGACTAAGGCCCTGGTGAGGTAATACTAGACTAAGGCCCTGGTGAGTTAATACTAGACTAAGGCCCTGGTGAGGTAATACTAGACTAAGGCCCTGGTGAGGTAATACTAGACTAAGGCCCTGGTGAGGTAATACTAGACTAAGGCCCTGGTGAGGTAATACTAGACTAAGGCCCTGGTGAGGTAATACTAGACTAAGGCCCTGGTGCGGTAATACTAGACTAAGGCCCTGGTGAGGTAATACTAGACTAAGGCCCTGGTGAGGTAATACTAGACTAAGGCCCTGGTGAGGTAATACTAGACTAAGGCCCTGGTGAGGTAATACTAGACTAAGGCCCTGGTGAGGTAATACTAGACTAAGGCCCTGGTGAGGTAATACTAGACTAAGGCCCTGGTGAGGTAATACTAGACTAAGGCCCGGGTGAGGTAATACTAGACTAAGGCCCTGGTGAGGTAATACTAGACTAAGGCCCTGGTGCGGTAATACTAGACTAAGGCCCTGGTGAGGTAATACTAGGCCCTGGTGCGGTAATACTAGACTAAGGCCCTGGTGAGGTAATACTAGACTAAGGCCCTGGTGAGGTAATACTAGACTAAGGCCCTGGTGAGGTAATACTAGACTAAGGCCCTGGTGATGTAATACTAGACTAAGGCCCTGGTGAGGTAATACTAGACTAAGGCCCTGGTGCAGGAAATACTAGACTAAGGCCCTGGTGCGGTAATACTAGACTAAGGCCCTGGTGAGGTAATACTAGACTAAGGCCCTGGTGAGGTAATACTAGACTAAGGCCCTGGTGAGGTAATACTAGACTAAGGCCCTGGTGATGTAATACTAGACTAAGGCCCTGGTGAGGTAATACTAGACTAAGGCCCTGGTGCGGTAATACTAGACTAAGGCCCTGGTGCGGTAATACTAGACTAAGGCCCTGGTGAGGTAATACTAGACTAAGGCCCTGGTGAGGTAATACTAGACTAAGGCCCTGGTGAGGTAATACTAGACTAAGGCCCTGGTGCGGTAATACTAGACTAAGGCCCTGGTGAGGTAATACTAGACTAAGGCCCTGGTGAGGTAATACTAGACTAAGGCCCTGGTGAGGTAATACTAGACTAAGGCCCTGGTGAGGTAATACTAGACTAAGGCCCTGGTGAGGTAATACTAGACTAAGGCCCTGGTGAGTTAATACTAGACTAAGGCCCTGGTGAGGTAATACTAGACTAAGGCCCTGGTGAGGTAATACTAGACTAAGGCCCTGGTGCGGTAATACTAGACTAAGGCCCTGGTGAGGTAATACTAGACTAAGGCCCTGGTGAGGTAATACTAGACTAAGGCCCTGGTGAGGTAATACTAGACTAAGGCCCTGGTGAGGTAATACTAGCCTAAGGCCCTGGTGAGGTAATACTAGACTAAGGCCCTGGTGAGGTAATACTAGACTAAGGCCCTGGTGCGGTAATACTAGACTAAGGCCCTGGTGAGGTAATACTAGACTAAGGCCCTGGTGAGGTAATACTAGACTAAGGCCCTGGTGCGGTAATACTAGACTAAGGCCCTGGTGAGGTAATACTAGACTAAGGCCCTGGTGAGGTAATACTAGACTAAGGCCCTGGTGAGGTAATACTAGACTAAGGCCCTGGTGAGGTAATACTAGACTAAGGCCCTGGTGATGCAATACTAGACTAAGGCCCTGGTGAGGTAATACTAGACTAAGGCCCTGGTGCGGTAATACTAGACTAAGGCCCTAGTGAGGTAATACTAGACTAAGGCCCTGGTGAGGTAATACTAGACTAAGGCCCTGGTGCGGTAATACTAGACTAAGGCCCTGGTGAGGTAATACTGGACTAAGGCCCTGGTGAGGTAATACTGGACTAAGGCCCTGGTGAGGTAATACTAGACTGAGTTTCAAAAGCAGTAGATGTAGTAGTAGTTCATTTATTGACATGACAGATGATTACATTTACAAGATTCAAACATTTTTATGTATAAGTGTGAAAAATAGCACTGTATTATTCCACAGACTGCAGTGAAAATTGTTATATTTTGTATAAATGTTCATCCTACTGCTTCTTCATTATATTCTTCATAATATTTTTCAACAATACATTCTTTAACTTGAGATGAGTAACGTAGATAAAACTACTGATGAGAGAAATTTCCATATTGTGTTTGTGTTCACTATGTAATATTAATGGATCTCTCCAGGCGGCCTCACGCTAGCAATAAAATATGGTTATCTTTGTGAGATCTCCTAAAATGTTTATAAATGAAAATATGAATATAAATTGTAAATATTATTTGGCAAAATAAGTAGAATCTGAATCTGAATTTGTCCGCTGTGAATAAACATCATCCTGTATTTTCCAAATATATAAAATCCAATGTATACTAACTACTAATGTAGTACAACAGTAATGTTAAAGTACTGCCTCTTAGAACCTTTGTAGAGGTTCGTATAATCTCTCATAATAAATGTCGTTATTGTCATCCAGTGGTTCGGAGTAAGTCTCATAGCCTGAAGGTTCTGTGCTGGATTTGCCAGGCGCAAGATACGATTCAGCGAAATCTTGTGAGCCGGATGGTTCCACGTTGTAGTAATTCCCATGCTGTGTATTCATATAAGGAGGGGGAGGAAGGGGGGCAGTGGGTGGTGGAGGAACCTTTTGGTGTGGTGAATTTGATTGCATGGGATTAAGATACGACTCTGGAATGTCAGGTTTATTTGTGGCTGGGGTGTAGGAGTATGGTGGTCCCAAGATAGGCAGCGGTGGTGGGGGAGGGGGTGACGGTGGCTGCGGGAGTGGTTCTAATATAGGTCTAGGTGGTTCTTTAGCCGGTTTAAGTTGTTCCAAAGGGGGAGCTGGAGGTTCATGTTTTGGCCGCTTATTTGTGGCTGGCGTGTAGGAGTACGGTCCCAAGACAGGCAGTGGTGGTGGGGGAGGGGGTGACGGTGGCGGTGGCGGTGGGGGTGGTTCCAATGGAGGTCTAGGTGGTTCTTCAGCGTGCTTAGGTTGTTCCAAAGGGGGAGCTGGAGGTTCATGTTTTGGCCGCTTCACTTCTTTAGGTGCATGTGCATTTTTTGTCTTAGTTTGTGATGGTTTTGCGTCAGGTTTTTCTGGTTTAGCATTCGATTTAGATGCATTTGCACCAGTTTGGTTTGGTGTTTCATCAGTCTTAGGTTGTTTCTTGTTGGACTTTGTGGTCCCTTGGTTAGATTCAGACTTTGGTACTGGTTTCACATTCGATTTAGATGCATTTTCATCCGTTTGGTTTGGTGTTTTATCAGTCTTAGGTTGTTTCTTGTTGGACTTTGTGGTCCCTTGGTTAGATTCAGACTTTGGTACTGGTTTCACATTCGATTTAGATGCATTTTCATCCGTTTGGTTTGGTGTTTTATCAGTCTTAGGTTGTTTCTTGTTGGACTTTGTGGTCCCTTGGTTAGATTCAGACTTTGGTACTGGTTTCACATTCGATTTAGATGCATTTTCATCCGTTTGGTTTGGTGTTTTATCAGTTTTAGGTTGTTTCTTGTTGGACTTTTTGGTCCCTTGGTCAGATTCAGACTTTCCAGTTTTAGATGGAGACGGTTTCGGGAGTTCTTTGGGAGCTGCAGGGGGATGCATGTATTGGTTGGAATCTTGGGAATTTTTTGAAGGTTTATTCATTTTCTCCAAATTGTTAAACTTCCTTCTTGCTGCATTCCTCTTTCGACAGTGACTGGAATGAAAAATGTTTTTACAAAAGAAAATATTAATTAGGTCTCCGACTTGACACTGTATTTTCAGCAATGTAATTACAAGGCAATTCCAAGCCAATTCCAGTTTTTCAAATATATGCACGCATTTATCATATTTTGGGAATAATATAGAAAACAGGCATCACAATCGTCCTCTGGTGTAGCACAATTTGCCCCAACCTCCCTGGATGGCTGACTGTTACCAAGGGGGAATTGGGGGGTTGTCCTACAACAGAGGGTGATTGTGATGCCTGTGATACAGAATATACATAACAATGATAACGTCATATAAGACTGAATGGTGGGGTTTAACGAAAAGTGGATTACTCCCACAATTCATATTATCATACAGTCAAACCCGCATAAAATGACCACCCGCTGTAAACAGCTACCTCGATAACATGTCCCATGTGATGTGACATTGGCTGAAGTCAGCCAATGGTGGCCACAACGTGAATGCAATCTGGGCGCTATGGAGTCCACCTATGTTACCCATTTACCCCACAGGTGGGTTCTTGTACTTGCCTCAGCATAGACACCAAGTACAAGGGACCACCAATTTAATGTCTCATTCGAACGAAAACCAGCTGGGATGTTGCTCATGAAGAGTGCCCGGGTCGGAGATTGAACCCGGGTCCTTCAGAGGAGCCGGCGAGCTCTTACCACTAGACCACACAGTTGCTGTTCAAATGACCAACTTAATCAATTCCCTTAGTGATTGCCTAACATAGGTTTGACATTATAAAGTATTGTAACTTACTTGCAGAGAAGAACAAAAACAAAGATTGCGTTGATGCAGAGTGAGATGCCTAGTAAAGCTCCAATCACTTTCATAACTGAAAAATATGATTGCATTGATTCAAATTAAATGGTTGTGATGGCTGAAAATGAGTTTAATTGAGATTAACTAATATTTTTTGATCATTTCTAAATTAATTGAATACATCCGATGACAAGATAGAGTTCAGTTGAAATAAACGATCTGTATTGATATAGTGTTATGTGACTTAAAACAACATGAAATTGAACTCACTTATGTTCAGGTAGTAACCCTTTCCTAGTTCTGTGTCATCGCTGCTGGTGACATAACCTGCAATTATTTAGATATATTTTTGAAAGAATTGCCTACGAATTTTTTAATGTTACAAATAGAAAAAGAAGAAAAAATTATAGTTTTAAAAGAATGAGATATGAATTTTGTAATGTTACAAAAAAAAGAAGAAAAAGTTGTATATGTTTGAAAGAATTGCCAATGAATTTTGTAATGTTACAAAAAAAAGAAGAAACAATTGTATATGTTTGAAAGAATTGCCAATGAATTTTTTAATGTTATAAAAAAAAAGAAGAAAAAATTGTATATTTTTGAAAGAATTGCCTATGAATTTTTTAATGTTACAAAAAAAAAAGAAGAAAAAATTTTATTTTTGAAAGAATTGCATATGAATTGTGTAATATAACAAACAAAAAATTCAAGAATGTAATATACTGCTTAAATGTGTATACAGTCAGTCCCACAATATATATGCTTCTTTTGGTAAAAAAAACTTACATACAAACATATGTAAACTTTTGGTAATAGCTGTATATGTAATAAAAGTTACTGACCACTCTGGCAAAAGGCAATTTTTGTAGTCGTGCATTGTTCATCCTGCCATTTTGCAGTTTGTCCATCCATTGAGAGGCAAGTTTTTTCAATCTTGTTCGGTGTGGAGTCATTCCAGTTTGAATATATAATGTCAGAACCATCTAAAATTGAGGTGCAATGTATCAAAATATTTAAATTAAGTTTACTTGCCAAATACTTTTAAATAAGATATACCATTTTATGATAAAATCACACATTATCATTGATTTTGCTGAATTTAGCAGGGTGACCTCCCAAAGATATTAAATATATCAGTGTTAGGAGGCCACCCTTTAGAAATACATTTTACTGTAAACATAGTTAGCTGCCAGTGGTAAGCACATTCCCACATTCATTATAGATTCACATGAATATTCAAGGAGTTATAGTCTGAAGAAAAGGAAGAACATACAAATTTGCAAAGTTTGATAATGAACTAGTTGCTTAATCAACCAATGCTTTAAAAATGACCTTATATATAATCGAAAAAATTCATCGAAAATAATCTATTTTGTATTATATTGTTTTGAACCTGCTGCATTAAATGTAACAGAAATAAAATTATCAGATTCCATGATGCATTTGTGAGATGATAAAGGTAAATAGTTCCAGATTTTTATTTATTTTTTGTGGTTGCTGTTGATCATTTTAGTGTCCGGCTAATGTCAGGCAGACTTGCTAGCCATGTGGAGTTTCTACTCACCATTCCATAGCCAATATCTTCGCGCCAACCCAACATGAACTCGTCTGTTTGCGCTCCATCTATCACGAAGAGTCTCGTTCAATGTATCTAACACCCAACGTTCATTGTCGCTCAAATAAAACAAGTCACCGCCTGCTTCGTTGCAACGAGTTCTCGCCTCGAACCAATTTGTTTTCTCGGGGACCACTCGTAAACAGTCCGTGGCATCTTCGCAAGTATCTAGAAATGGAACAAAAGTGGTACAAAAATGTTGAAGAATGTTATCACTGTATATAGGCAACAATTCTGGGAAAGCTTCATAGACATTTCATGACAATGTCATCAAAACTACGAATTATAACTAAACAACT
This sequence comes from Alitta virens, assembly GCA_932294295.1. Taxonomy (NCBI): domain Eukaryota; kingdom Metazoa; phylum Annelida; class Polychaeta; order Phyllodocida; family Nereididae; genus Alitta; species Alitta virens. Next base: position 595,981 of record OW028576.1, on the reverse strand, counting down.
AAAATTAAACCTCCAGAATGCAATTAGTCGAAAAGAAAATGCACTCCACAGTCCATGTTATTTTCTGCTTCAAATACAAAGATGACATTCTGTATTAAATACAAGTATTTTGTTGTACTGTATTGTATTGTATTACTTTGTATTGTATTGAATTGTATTGTATTGTGGTGTATTGTATTGTATTCAATGAGCCATTCACACATTTAATCATTGTTTTCTTACCATTTCTACAGATGCCAAAACCATCATTGAGGCAATCCTGGGCTCCAAATTCCAAAGTATCAGAATTTACAAATCCACACACATCTGAAGTGTTGTTACCTGATGTAAAGATAAATGCAAGTTGGTGATTAGAAGTCAGTGAAACTATATGCAGATTGGTGCAGTCTTTCGTTGTAATCCAGAAAAAATAAATAAAGTTTAAATTCAGTTGTAATATGAGCAGGCTGCTTTGCAGTAGGGGTTTAGTGCAGTGTAGCGGACCCAAATTTATGCCCATATTTGGCATCCATGAAATATGAAAATAATCAGTAATTTTTACGAAATTTCGCTGTGGCACACAATAATAATAACATATGTGTAGATTGGGGGGGGGGGGGCGCTTGGGGCGGCAGCCCCCAAGAAACAGAAAATAAAATAATAATAAACTGTGTTCTTGCCTTGAAAATGACCACTGCTGCCATTTGTTTGTGACGTCACATATTGAATTCAAGCATTTGACATCATAGGCCTGGTAATGTGGGATCTAAATATGATCAAAAATTTGGGTTGGCTATACTGCACTTTTTCCAGCAGTAGTTCACAAAGACTTCCCACATCAGTATCCCAAGTTTAACATCTGGTAGGTGCAAAACTGGATAAATATTTCACCTTGAATTTACCACTATTGCCAAAACAAAGCAGGAGTGCATGATGATAAATCTAATTCTACCCATCTCAGAATAGTAATCCAATGCAAGCCCAAAGAACATGCCATATCATCCAACATAATATGATATTTAACTGGCAAGCTGGCTAGGATTCATGGAAATTTTAAAAAAAGTATTGGTTATATCTGGCGAGCTGGCTAGGCTTTCATGGAAATTGAACAAAGCATTGGTTATATCTGGCAAGCTGGCTGGGTTTTCATGGAAATTGAACAAAGCATTGGTTATATCTGGCAAGCTGGCTGGGTTTTCATGGAAATTGAACAAAGCATTGGTTATATCTGGCAAGCTGGCTGGGTTTTCATGGAAATTTAACAAAGCATTAATCCAATCTAGCAAGCTGGCTGGGTTTCCAAGGGCATTGAACAAAGTATTGGTTGTATCTGGCAAGCTGGTTGGGGTTTTGAAGGACATTGAGCAAAGCATTGTTTCAAGGCAAGCTGGTTGGGGTTTTGAAGGACATTGAGCAAAGCATTGTTTCAAGGCAAGCTAGTTGGGTTTTTCAAGGACGCTGAGCAAAGCATCACCAAACAAGACAACAATATCCTACCTTTGTGTTCACTGTTGATGTCTGTAAGAAACTGTCTTCCACCGTTTCCTTTAACGAAATTCCATTCGTTTAAATCCATTGATCTCCCACCCAACCAAACTCCCGCTTCCAGTCTATAATAATTTAAATCTTGCAATAGTTCATAAATACTAAATCCATAATCCAATGACTCTTTTGATGGTTGAGCCATGATTAATTGTTGGCTTTTGCAGAAGTCGTAATTTTCGTGCCAGTTTCCAAGAACTTTCGGAAAAAGGTAGAAACAACTGCTGTTTGATTTCATGAAATGACATGTGTTTCTTGTTGTACATGTGTGATCGCATGCTTGACCTGCAAAGTAAAGAATCAATTACTTATGCAATATATTTATGATTTTAATATTCAATCTAGTGATCTACAGATAGTATTCAAAATCGTTTCAATATCGGCACAAAGTCGGCATTGTCAAAATGTTGTTGTAACGATGGCGGCCGATATAGAAACAACACTGGCCTGATTTGGAATGTTAGTTGGTTGATCTATAGTTGTGTCATTTATGGTACAGTAGCAACTTTAAAATATTGTCCATATGCAAAGCAAGTTTTTCCAAAAATATACATGTACTGAGAATTTGTGTCAGATTCAGTTATACGGTTCCCTCATTTATCTGCACAGTTGGCTTGAGGATGAAGTTGTGCGGATAAGTGAGGCTTGACTGTACAACCGTATATTTAACAATAGGCGAAGTTGTGTCTCTTTTATTGAAATGTGAAATTTTAGACAATATTTTGTCTCCACACAATATCAGGCATAGTGCAACTGAAGTAGTTATAATGAAATGCAGTCCAGTTCGCTTTATATACTAAAAATTAATAATAAATAAATTTGTATAGCGCCTGTTTCAGAAATGATTTCTGCTCACCTGCGTTTGGATCATAAAAGCCTTATTGTTCATAGGCAGTTCTGAATAGAATAGTTTTTAACTTTCTCTTATTCATTATATAATTACAAGTGTGCTTGCTTGTAAAGCCCCCTTCACACTTAGCCGGATCAGAGGCCGAAGCATCCCGGAGTATCACTCCGGCATACTCCAGGTAATACCGTGTAGACCTCATGTTTATTTCCGGCATTGTCTGGCATTGTCCGGGCCGATCCGGGACCACCGTGGGCCTCCGGGGGAAAAATTAAACATGTTAAATTTTTCATGCCGGAGGTCCCGGAGTAATTTAATCCGTGTTGACTCCCAGTAGACTCCGCCGATCTACGGGAATCTCCGTATTGACTGCGGCATACTTTGTGTTATCTCCGGCTAAGTCAGGCTAAGTCGGGCGTCAACCGGGCATGAAAATTTCACCGCCATATATCTAATATAGAGGAACTTGTATTCAGCATCAACTACAGCCAGTAGGACAACAGAGACAAATCCCCTGTAGTTGTAGAAAAGGGATCCTGACTTCCTTGGACATCTGATGGCAACGTGCTTCCCATCAATGGCGCCGACACAGTGGGGGAAGTTCCATCTGTTGTAGAATCCATTGGCAACTTCTTTGCAGGCTTCTGGTGTTACAGGACAACGTATCACTTCTACTGAGTACTCGTCTATGATGGCCTGGCAGATGATAAGGATAGAAATGGTATGGAAGGCTACCCTAAATCCATACTGCAGAGACTTGTAGCTGTTGCCTGTACCCAGGTAGCACAAGGTGATAGCCAGTTTCAATCCAGGTTCAAGGGCCCTCCTCCAAAATATATCCTGCTTTGTAATCCTAGGTCCCACTCTGGCAAGAACTTCATGAAATAAGTCAGGCTCCATCCTCTTGAAATTCTTGAAGCCACCCACGTCTTCTGCAATCAATTCAGTCATCAGTTTTTCATACTGCCCATAAAGAGGTCTTCTTAGAAGTCGAAGTCGCACCCACATTCACCTCCTTCTTCTTCTTCGTGCTGCAGCTCAAGCATTTTCTACTTCATCTTCAACACTTCTTCTGGTCCTCTCTGCATCTTCTTGCAGTTTTTGTTCTTCTTGACGCAGAAGTATATCCTTTGCAGCAGTAAGTAGCTGCACTTGCATGTCCAGGAACTTTAGATCCAACTCGACCCTCTCTTGATGTGATAATAAAGACATATCCAATTCTTCTGTAGCAGTAATATTCATACACTTTTACAGTATGGAAGTCCAAAGCGGAATGATGGACATTGGGGCACAGGCTGTTTAAATACCAATTTCAGAGCTATCCGTGTTAAAACCGGGTAACTCCGTATTAAGATCGTCTTATATCCGCGACGGCACCGTGTAAAATCCGGTTCACTCCGCACTCTTCCGGGACAGTCGTGTTACCTCCGGCAACAACCGGGGATCTCTTCGTGTTGCACCGGGCACCGCCGTGTTTCAACCGTACATATCCGTGTAGCGACCACATTCATCTGTGTAAGGACTGTGTTGCTCTTTGTTGACACCGTATTGTCATTGTGTACACCCCGCCAAACATTTCTTTTGTTGACATTTTCAGCTCTTGTTCCTGGACCACCCTGGAGTGAAAGAAATTTTACTCCGGGAAACTCCGGCGTGTGATCCGGCTATGTGTGAAGGGGGCTTAACAAAATCATTGTTTTGAATACCAATTCATCCATTAGTAGATCCTCTTTTGTTTAAAGCCAATTATAGCCTACTGTTTGCATTTTAAGATGATTTGCTGACAAAGTAGTTTGATTTCTTGTCTTTAAATTGACTTTAAAAATCATTCAAGCATTTGGCAGTATACATTGTTTTTTATAATACAGCTGCTTTATTTATGATTATGAACTCATAATGTCAATTGGCAAGTATAAACATAATTTGCAAGTATATTTGAGGACCTGAATTTAAGGCTGTTATTTTGAGATTTTACATTTCTGCTAACTCAACTAAATCAGACGCAATAAGTGCAATGTGAACTATTATTTCTGCTAGCATACTAGACCAGTAAAAATTTACAAACACCCTGGACTAACTCATAACAGACATTTTATTCTATCAAATGATAGCCCAGATTTTGTATTTCCACAAAATGACAATTATTTAGATGGCCACTCTGGGGAAAATTGTCCAGCTCCGTTTCCATGGCAACACAATTCATAAATATTGAAACTTAAAAACATTACAAAACTTATTATTATCTGAACTACTTATCATATAGGAATAAAATAAGTGTCGATTCATAAGTTATCATGCGTTTCAAATAAATGGCCTATTGTTAGATCAGTGGTAAACTACATTTGCATATGGAATGTTTTCAAAACAAATTTGGATGATATTTCCAATATTACTTTTAATAGTTTTTCATGGCATTCCCTATGGGAGAATAATCATTTTCAATATCAGACATTTTGGCATTCAGACTCAGCCCACATTAATGATAATATTACCTGATATTTCATGCACTAATGCACTTTAACCTAGTTACGGCTTGTAAAAGCAAGAATAAAAATTAAGAATAAGTATGTCAAATGATTATCAACTGCAGTTTCAAGATATTAGTTCATATCAAGTTTACACATCATGAAATAATATGAAGTTTACACATAATGAAATGTTGATCTATAACCAAAACAAAAATGTAATTAAAAAAGAATTATTTATGTTTTGTGAAACTGTAGATATCTAACTTAAATTAATAACAATCAGCTAATTACTTAATGATATATTCACAAATATATAAAAAAAAAACATAATTCTTATGTATCAATCATTTCTGTACAAAATATAGGTGTTTTATGATACATACATGTATAATATGTGTTAATTCTGACAAATGGTATAGAGTGTTAATTGTTGACACTTACCTTTAATTTCTAATACACAAATTGCCAATGAGACTATTAATACTGTATTGATATATCCCATGCTGATACTGACAGCCATAGTCTCTCATGTCATGATTCTAGTAATCATTTCACACACGTTTCCTTCTGAAGTCTTCCTGGTTCAGAAACCACTCATACAGAAAGTCGGTGAATATGAAAACGTGAAAAAAGTTTCCTCAAATATTGAGTGCACATTTTCACCCCATAGTGATTGAAAGTTTAGTGGCTAATGTAAATATTAAAATAGTATCACATTTTGAATAGGGAAAATAATCTCTGAAACTGATAAAGTGTAAATATGGCACAAACAAAAGTCAGAATTTAGACTAGATATTAGGCCCAATGTTTGTCCAAACATTATTGTAGTATATGTATACTGCAGAATTTTCTTTTAATGTAAATTTGATTATTTTAAATAATGTGGAATCCAAAATCCATTATTTCTACTTCTTTTTTTTTTTTTCCTTTTTTTTACCTCCCCCCTTCCCCCTAATTTATCAATTGGCAGCATTAAATAAAAACTTCTTATACCACCATGATTGCGTGTTCTGAAACACTTATTTTCCTTATTTGAGCCTTAATTTTCTGAGTTAAGAGACACGCCTCAATGCTATTTTCACTTTCCCGAAATGCTACACTGACTGATATATATATATATTTTCTTTAAATGATTTTATATTACCTTGGCCTCTCTTTAAATAAAAACTAAAATGTCGACATACACTAACTTTGTATTACAAGGTCAACTTTTTTTTATCTTCCAAAAATAATTAATTTTAAATGCAGAAAAATAACATGAACCATTTCGAAAACAAACAGTATTTATTCATTGTAAATTGTATTTACATACATCAATCATACAACAGTAAAGAAAAACTGCCATGTTTTTTTAATTTACTCACAAGTTTACTTAATTGAAGCTCTAATATAATTCATTGGTATATCATTGTTATTTGACGGTATAAACGGGTAGAGTAAAATATGTCTGAAAGAACCTGATTTGTAAAGAAATAGGTAAAACATAGCAGCATCAACAATGATCAATGTAATATACACGAAGGTACATAGCATAGCAGTCCAAACTAATAGATCATTTAGAGATTTCTCAACTAGTTCAGCACAAACTCTTATTTACATGGCAATTTAATGGCACATAACAAATTACACTACAAATATGACCTATATTCCATATGTCTAATGGTATCAACACATACTAGATTCTTCTACAATTGCATCAGCTAAAAATAATTGCGCTAATTTGCATTCACTCTTAATCAAGCATTCAAGTTCAAGGTCGATTTCAGATCTGCGAAAAGCGGCAGAATTTAAATTGAAAAATATATCGATCAACTAGAATAAGTTCCTGTCTGTTATCAATAGATATATTAACAACAAGCACCATTAAATATTTTATAGACATCTCACTATTTTAGCAATGAATTAAAAAATATTGGTTGATAATTATTATTTTCTTATTTTGTTTTGATTTTTAATAATGAAAATTTGAATGCAAATTATATTTTCGATAACTTCAATTTACAAGAATTGTGTCCATTGTCGTAAAAAAAAAGATTAAGTTAGATGAATTAAATGATCTATCAATCAAATAGAATTGTGAAATCTTCACAATATAAACACAAAAAAAATTATAGGTAACAATTTATTATATAAATTATAGGTAACAATTTATTATATAAATGGAACCAGTAGTGTAACTATTGTAAGTTAGTAGGGTCCTTTTTGTTTTATTGATGTGAGACATGCATACAATTAGTGTGCCTGGTCTAGAAGAAAACGCCGTCTATGTGCAGTTAGCATGCTAGGTTAATGTCAAAATATCCTTAACGGCCGTCAGACTAATATGGCTTGTTGCCTGGTTGCACATCAATGAGTATATTCACAGGATTTGTTTTTTTCACGTATCCCAAAATGTATGATTCTTTCACTACCATTATTATGCCAACAGTGCATTAAATGTCACCTGGAAAGGTCCCAGGTCCCAAAACGTCTAAATTCGATGTTGGCAGTGGCGACCTCTCGTGTTTATTCAAAAACTAACAGCGCCTCCTTGTGTTAATGTGGCATTTCATTTAGCGTTCGCTGCACTTTACTATCATTAGTGTCTTGGTTGATGAGATTACGCACATTCTGCCATAATTGCTTTCTGAATATCTATTCCTCTTTGATTCGAAGATTCATTCATTTAGACCCTGTGGTCTTGTTCTCCAGTATCCTCCCGTCTGTGAAGCAGTTTTCCAGACTTGTTTTTGTTGTCGTCATTCTTGCCTTCTTCGTTGAAGTCATCCGGTGTCTCCCACCAGAGTGCGTCATCAAACATTGTGTCTCCCTTTGGCTCATCCCAGATTGGAAGCTTCAGGATGATACCTGAAGTAAACATGCAGTAATTGTTTATTGAGTAGATAACTCATCCCAACGGCATAATGTATGCCCCTGTAGGGATGAGAGTGATTACAGAACACAACGTATGGAAGAAATCGAGTAGAAATATAGTCAATGCAGAAAGTCAGCGTAATTTTGAAAAATTGTAGATGTTAACATGAAACCGAACATGAATAGCAATTAAGTAGATTACATTCATCTATGTATGTCTGCAATGTCATCACCATGATATAGGATTTGTATCCATTGACACTATGTGTGTAGAGTTATTGAAGATAAGTGGATATTTGTTTGATATGCAATGTTTGGCAAATTCATGTCTCACAATGGGTAGTAAAGATTTTGTAAACACTTCACAGTTAAAACAAAACAAAAAATCTAAAATGCATGGCGGAATACTGTAAAAAAAAAAAATATTTGAAAAGGCCTCGCAAAGCCGTTAACACGCTTATTCAGTGACATTCACAAAAATAGTATCTCGTCCAGTTGATGGAATTCTTGTATAAAGTTGTTTAAATTGGTCTTTTAATAAAGTGTCGAGGGACAGAAAACATCTGCAGTAGTTTAGTCGTGAGCAGCTTCTATAAGAAAAGAAATTAGCGTAATATTTGCACTACTTCGCAACACCATACGATTTCATTGAGCATTGGAAAATACAATTTTTTCTATCTATCTATCTATCTATCTATCTATCTATCTATCTATCTATCTATCTATCTATCTATCTATCTATCTATCTATCTGTACTCACCTGTGACTATTCCACTGCCCACAGCAATAAGGATAGTAGTGGCCAGTGCTGCCATCTGGTAGCCCCCTTGTTCCAGGGCAGACCTGTTGACTCCTGGCTCCACCTGTAGGTCTTGCTGGATGGTGGCCAGTTCTGTTGTGTTGACTTCAGGGGCACGGGCTGGGAACATCAAGTAGACGCTGAAATAGATGAAAATGTTACAATAAAGATTACATAAATAATTGTATCATAATTCTCTTTTTTTTCTGATTTTACTCAGCAGATTTATTACAATAAATTATCATTCAATTTGAGCACCAATTACTGTAGTGCATAATTATGGCCATGTTTTTTCTTGACACCAATTGTTTTCAATTACTGTATAATTGTGTAATGATATGTAATCCAAAATCATATTAAAAAAATCATTATGATTTAATTAATCAATAATCACCTATTTCCCATATTTTCAGTGCTGGATAGGGCTGCCATAACAGCTCCTGCGATGCCTGCCAGAATTCCAGGCATCCCATGGAGGTTGTTCACCCCACACGTGTCAGTGATTTTCAATTTCTTGGCAATCCAGGGCTACAACAAATGAAATGAATGTATTAGCATAACTATGTTAATTTTATTCCTGATTTTATTTGGTTGGGTTTTTTCACAATACTCCCCATGGTATTCTTGCCGTTTAAAACCAAAATTTGATCCGAAGTCCTGGCCACCCAATATATAATGCTAGCGATGATGTATACATAAATATCTTCCTATAATTTAATAAGTTCTTATATTTATGTCTTTGGTATAGCCGATACCCAGACAGCATTCCAAACCGCATCAGCATTGGTGCGATGTTGGCGACGTCAAAACGATGTAGAAACGACGCTGGCCTGATTTGGAATGCAATCTGGGTAGTGTTTGCTAAAGCAACCAATTTAAATATACCCCCCGTTTACATGACAGTACCATAGTTACCTATATATGTATATCATGCCATGTAGATCAGAAAAAGTTTGAATTTTAAATTAGTCTGACGCGCTGATGCGCACGTTAGCTATGACTCCACTTTTTAAATAAGGAAAGTTTCTTTATAAGAATTGTATAAAACAAGCCATGAAACTTATTTTTCCTCAACTTGCAATGAATAGGCTCCTTGTCTGATTTGTGACCCGATTCAAGTCAGCCAAAATATTCCATTAATTATTCATCTAAATGCACTCAATGAATAACACAGTTAAATTGGACAGAATAATTATGGCCTTGTCCCACATTGCGGTTGAATGATTCTTTTGGCAATCATTTATTATTCATTATTAAAGATATAAACCTGTTCAGTTTTCTAAATCTACGTAGAATTAGGGGCTCTCCGAAAATGGCGGATTTGGCATATTATCTTGGAACATCGCTAATTCTGAGCTCTACTGGTTTGTAAAATAACAATTTTTAATATTATTGCAACTAATTATCACAGAAGATGCATAAGCATCATTATAAATGTTAAAGATAAAAATCCAGTAATTTATGACATAATTACAGATATAATATATATCATAAAAGGTTTTCACTGAAGCTTAGTAATTTATTTTCTGATTAAACTTGAGATAGGTCGCATAATGAGCTTTTACTTCAGTTTAATTCACCTGAGAGGCCGTGCATAAAAATAAGTAGAATTTATGAGTCAAATTTCAGAAATTTGACACCTGGGGGTGTTAGAACAAAATTTTATTTCATGGATGAGAGACAAGGTCTGAATTCAAGGGCATAAAAAAATATAGTAAAAGCAATTCAATATATATTGTTAGACATATCTCAATATGTCTGAAATAATCCTATATTATCCACGCAGCTGTTATGAGCCAATCAGATTGCTTCATTGTCATCCAGCATTGTTGTGTTTTGTACAGTCGCAGAGTATATTGGACAGCTGTTTAGTATGTTGGACAGATTAAGTAATATGTTGATTTGATATGCTGTGCAATGGTGGATGGTGTGTCATCCTCATCTTGGCCAATATAATTGTCCCTCATCCCACAATACTCAATGTTGGACTTTTTTCCAACAGGTATAATAATGTTGGATGCTATCTCTTTTTGAAGTACAAAATATAAATATAAAATATGATTTTTGAGCACAAAATATAACTAGATCTGCTTTTCCAATTAATTACACTAGCCACAAATACTATTTTACTGTGAATTACAATAATCTTGACAGTGAATTACTGTTATACTCACAGTGAGGTACTTGTATCCCAGAACAGATATAGTTGCAGCCACCATTCCTATTAACCCCGCCCCCCAGGGCCCCACCATCATGTCGGCCGTGGTTCCTATGGCAACTCCCCCGGCGATTGTTGAATTCTGCACGTGCACCTGAAAATGAAAAAAATGAAAATTTGAAATTATTTTGATAATAGCTACAAAAACCTGGGCCAGTAAGATCAAAATCCGGTATAATTGCAGTTTATTTTATAGTCAATATCTTGCTATCAATTAAAATACATATTTTTTTTATTGTTTATAATTTTTTTATTATACTGTTTTTTAAATATAAATATATATTTTATTATCATAATATAAAAGGCATTATCAATATAACCATTTATTCATGACCAGGGGACCAACTCCACCCCTTTTCCCCTAGAGTCTAAAACACAGAGGGGTGCCATCATGTCTCTGTCAAAGAAGTGCTTCAATTCAACCCTTCTAGGTCACCCTGTTCCCCCTTGTCTGTTTCTATTGACCATGGGGCAACCGGTGATAACCCCACGGTTCACCATTTGTTGTTTTAATGTAATTCAAATATATTTATTTACTCCTACTAAAGTGTTTTGACAGATGAAAGTGTATTTGTGTGTGGGGCACTCACAGAAGGATATCCAGTCCATTAAACCTCTTTAAGGCCTTTTTAGACTCTTTTAAAAACAACTTGAATCACTTTAAAGGAAAAAACTTAATTGAATAGTTGCAGCTATGATTTACGAAATAAGTCTGCATAATGTCAAATTTGCATTTAGGAAGCATTCAATCTGTCAAAACTGAAGTGCAACAGCTCATCTTGCTTTATTAAAGAGAAACTGACAGTGATTAATTTGCTTTAACCTCTTGAGGTATGCAACATTATTCCACACAACAGAGATGTGTGTGTGTAAACTGAGTATGGCCATAAACAAAGAGTTATTATATACTTGATAGACACAGCTGATCAACATTTGAATGTATCCAAGTCTCAATGCTATTGCAGACACTGACATACTACGATAGTACACTAGATAGATACAGATTGATAGATAAATAAATAGTTAGGGAGATAGATAGTTAAACAGATAGATAGATAGATATATAGACAGACAGCTAGACTGACAGAAAGACAGACAGACAGATGATAGATAGATAGATAGATAGATAGATAGATAGATAGATAGATATACAGATAGATACATAGCTATATAGATAGATCGATACAGAGATTGGTAGATGAATAAATATTTAGGGAGATAGATAGTTAAATAGATAGATAGATAGATAGATAGATAGACAGCTAGACAGACAGAAAGACAGACAGACAGATGATAGATAGATAGATAGATAGATAGATAGAAAGACAGCTAGACAGACAGACATATGATAGATAGATAGATAGATATACAGATAGATACATAGCTATATAGATAGATAGATAGCTAGATCGACAGCTACATAGATGAATAGATATATATATATAAACTCACCATATCCAGTTTGTTGTGTTTATCAAGCAATGATGAAATGGCAAAGGCGGTGACACAGCACATGGCTAGTGAGAGGTAAGTGTTGATGATTGCCCTTTGGTTGTCATCTCCTGGGGCCAGGGCTGCGTTGAAGCTGGGCCAGTACATCCACAAGAATACTGTACCTGCAAGAAAGTAGTAAAGAATTGTTAATCATGAAATATCACAAAATGATGAGACCACAACTATTAAATTAAAATTTCCAAAGCACATTCCCAGATAGCATTCCAAATTGTATCAATGTTGGCGCGTTGTCGGCGACGTCAAAGCGATCGGAAAACGATGCTGGTCCGAGTTGGAATGCTATCTGGGTAATGTTGGGTAATGTCATGTTTTTAACCCAATCACATTTTAATTGCTTTTTCAGAACAACAGACTGTTGAAATTACCACGCATTATAGGCAAAAGGACTTTGCCTGCTTTTACAACAGGAAACCAGTTCATTTGAGAGAGGATGAAAAATACATCCCATGTGATGGAGCAGAGAATGAGATGTGCCTTACGAACAGCTTATGGCATAGGTTTGAATCTTTAAATTTAGTTGTTTCCCAATCCCAGATAGCATTCCGAACAGGCCCAGCATTGTTTCCATGCCGGCCAACATCACAACATCGCATCAACATAGCATCAACATCGCCGACGCAATATTAGTGCCATTGCGATTTATAATGCTATCTGCGATATTCTTCCTATTGCTATTCCTACTTTATAACCGATCTCTCCCCCTCGATTCAACTTACCAATCATAGCAAAGACATCGGAGTGGTATCTTGATCCATTCTTTGTTGCTTTGTCGATATCCTTGTTGTAGAGGACGCGGGCTACTGCCAGACCATAGTAAGCTCCGAACGTGTGTAAGAACATGGAACCACCAATATCGGCAACCTTGATATCAAATGAAAATTGCTTTGAATAGTTACTGACCACCCTAATTCCATTATACATGTAACATATCAAAGATCCATGAGGTCAGTTCCCAGTCAGCTACCAGTCAGTTCCCAGTTAAGTGAACTCAGCTCCCAGTTCCAGTTCCCAGTCAACTACCAGCCAGCTACCAGTAACGTGAATTCATCTCCCAGTTCCAGTTCCTGGTAAGCTACCAGTCACTTCCCAGAAATGTTTGGTTATCGGAAAGTTAGCTATACAGTAAGCATGCAACAATGAATAGCTGATGGAATAGTAAGCAGTGCTTACTAAGCACCAATATTTGGTACCATTTAATAGCTGAGGCATTAGGCTATCTAATGAATAGACTACCAGCTCCCAGATTTCTATGTAAACATTTTCCTCAATAAATTTAACTTTGCTCAACAAATGTTTCATAACTGGATAGTGAGATGGAGCCACCCATATCGGCAAGAAATTTTAAAATTGGAGTAGAATTGGTAGTGACATGGACATTGTGCCATGACAGGAGAAAACAAGTTCATCACTATATCATTACATATGCTTAGTGAAGCTCGTCGTACATGCTTTCTTTTTTCTTAAAGTCCCTACATAAAGATAGTTTAATTACCCTGTAAATGTCAATTCCAATGTATTCATTGATAGACGAAACTCCAACTTCAATGAAAGCAAGGACGATCATCTGCAGAGGAGAGACTTTTCCCAGGACAGCTCCAAATGTGATCAGGATGGTGGCTGCGCTGAAGTCTGCAGTGATCAAACTGAAATAAATGATGTTGAAATAAAACTTCAGGATAATGTTGTGGTCAGTTACAAGTTAAACTGGATTATTATTTTACTGGCTGTTACAGTGAATTCAATGTAACTTGGTGGGTGGATTAGGACTTTTATGTCCTGTATTTCTGCACCTGATGGGCTAATTAGGACAGGCAGGGACCATGGCAATAATATGATGGATGAAACAGCCGTCCAACTTAGGCTCAACCGGGAATTGAACCCAGGATCCAGTGGTTGGAAGCCCAGCATGCTACTACTACTACTACTACTGAGCTAGGCCCGCACCCCTGGGTTCAATATCACAGTCACAGTGAAAAATTGTGATAAACACAAATAAATGAACGAATGCTGATCGAAGGTCCCGGATTTGATTCCCGACACGGGCATTATTCTTGAGCTACATCCCGACTGGATGTCAGTTGTATGGGACATGAAATTAGTGGTGCCTTGTACACGGGTGTTTCTCATTACATCTGCCTCTATTAGCTGGACATATGAGCTGACTGAGCTTTAGACCAGTACATTTGAGACATTAAATATATGAATGATTGAATGAATGAATGATTGAATGAATGAAAGAATGATTGAATAAATGATTGAATGAATAAATGGATGAATGAATTACTTACTGTCCAACATCAATGTGGAACCTCTTGCCATCCATATGCAGCCATCCTCTGAAGAGCAAATGCCACTGGATGACAAAAGCTCCCAGCAGGAAGTTGATTCCAACACTGCTGAAACCGTATCTTCTCAGGAAGGTCATCAAGTAGCCGAAACCGATGAAGATCATCACATGCACATCTTGGAACACTGGAATGATAAAGAAAAACAATGTAGAATAATGCACGATCATCTTGGCACACTGGAATGAGTAAGAGAAACCATGGAGATCAATACATGCACGTCTTGGAACACTGGAATGAGAAAGAAAAGCAATGAAGATCAATACATGCACATCTTGGAACACTGGAATGAGAAAGAAAAACCAATGAAGATGTCATAATGACATAGTTTGGAAGAAACTAAATGCTAAGGAGGTTCAACGTATGGTACCATCTTTACAAAATGTCAATGATAAGTAAAATCATGGATGTATATCCATCCATGTCTTATACATCCATGGTAAAATAAGTGTTCCGCAAGGATCCATACTGAGACCTTACATTTTTCATTGTCCTCCGTAAGAAGATTGTATCAACATCACCGAATGCTATCTGTTTGTATATTTATCTCAGATAGCAATTTTGAAATCGAGCCAGCGTAGTTTCCATATTGTCCTCCATAAGAACAACATCGTATCAACATCACTGAATGCAATTTGGGGATATATTATATATTTGTTATTGTATTTTTCATCGATTAGAAGCCTAATCTTAATTTACTTGTTTTTTGTAAAAGCTATTATGATTTCAAAAAAGTAGAAAAATGTTGTAATGGTTTTTCTAACATGAACTAAAACTGAAGCTGATAACATTTACACGCACGAGACAAAATATGAAAGAAATAAATTAAAAAAGTAATCAAATGGTTATGTTTGGAGTTGGTTGTTATATAATTAAATGGCCTGCCAGTTATATAGTATATTTCGACTTTGGGCTGACATAAAGAAAGAAACTACTGTATTTAACAACATATATATTGAATTTCAGTGGCCTGCATATATTTAAGTAAAATACTGTAAACCAAGTACTGTATACTTAGCATAATTTTTTTTTAGAAATTGATGAAAACAATTTCTTCAATCTGGTGGATAATGTTTCATGTAAGTAAGTTTAAGGTATATACCCATCTACCATGACCATGCTTGAGTCACTATGAAGTTGCCAAAGTGAATATGAGTGATTCAAACACCAAGTGTCAATTTAATCATTTATCAATTTATCTAGTCCCTTGTGAGATAGCACATAATCGTGTCTTATCATGTTTTGTGTAATGTTGCTTTTTCTCATCTCATATCATCTTATCTTATGACTAAATCTTATCTCATCTTATCTTATCTTATGACTAAATTTCATCTCATGTTATTATCTTATCTTATCTTATATTATCTTATCTCATATCATTTCATCTTATCATATGACTAAATCTTATCTTATCTTATCTTATCTTGTCTTGTCTTGTCTTGTCTTGTCTTGTCTTGTCTTGTCTTGTCTTGTCTTGTCTTGTCTTGTCTTGTCTTGTATCTTATCTTACAATGAAATCAAAATTCATAAATATAGGCAAGTGCAAAATAGCAAATTACACAATAAATAGCAGTAATGTCTGAAGTTAATGATCTTAAGTCAAATGTAGCTACTTAAATAACTAGCATCCCCCGTCCCATTACATCATAGGTATTTAAATTGTCGTTACAACACATGCATGGTGTAACAGGAAAATGGCTTCAATATTTCAATTTTTTTTATGATTTATTAATCATATTATAGAGAGTTTTCCTTGCTATGTAAGTTATGTATTTGTACTAAAATATTTCTTATTTATTTATTTTTTTCCTTTGCCAGGCCTCTCCATGCGTTAATGAGTGCTAGCTGTCAGCATGATCATAAGAATTGTTACATATCCAATCAGCATCAAACATGTTGGTTCTGTGTTAGTCATTAATGTTATTTTAGTTTGACGTTGTTGGTACATTGGCAAAATGTTTGGGATGAGTTTAAAACATGTTGGCCACTCGACATGGCCCAATACCAGTATACTTAGCAAAGATACTTGACCTATATTTTTTTGTTTTGGGTGGTACATTCTGTTTTTATATATACTCCAAACTTCAAAGTCCTGCCTGATTTTTTTGCTTGATTTATTGACTTATTTTGATCCTGTTCAGCCAGCATGCCTCCATCCTTTTCGCATTTGTGGATACTGATGACTTTTTGAACATGTTTTGTCTGAGTACAGAATGAGACAAGAATTTATTGACACACTTTGATGTCATGTTGACACACTGACACACTACAAAATCAGCTGGTGATCTATAGTATGTAAATGTGTTTTAGAAGCATATGTGGAAACACATTTCTTTTATTTCAAAACAGACATCATTATTTGGACATTACATTGAAGCAATCAGTACTATGACCATTTCAAAATCAATACCAGTTTTTTCTTAATTTTTTGTACATTTTTTATTTTATTTTGGCTCAATTGTATTTTTATTTTATTTTACCTTTCTATTAAGATCACCTCACCATTACCCAGATAGCATTCCAAATCGGGCCGGTGTAATTTCTACATCGGCTGCCATCTGTACAACATCGTCTTGCCATCGCCGACATCGTGCCGACGCCGATACGCTTTGGAATGCTATCTGGGTAGAACCGTATAAAGGCCAATTTATGTGATATATCATATATATTATATCATTATTATTTCTGCTAGCTTTGCAGCATAAATGAGAATTACAGCCAAATTCAAAAAATAAATAAAATAAAAATTAATGAAAAGTTGAATTTGGTCAACCAGATTTAAGAACATCTGCATTGTACTGATCTTTATTTTATTATTTTTTTAAATTATCTCCTAATTAGAAACAAAAAACTAATTGATCAACATGGCAGTAAATGTCCCGCTAGTTCAGATTCAGCTGTTTTCGAGTAGAAAATGTCGTTTCTCTTTCATCTATCACTTCATCTTATGTTTCTTTTGATTTGTGCTGTCTAGTCTTTTCTGAAAAGTGCTGTGCACGGGTCAAGGTCAAAGTTTACGGACAAACAAATATCTTGTTACGGATAGATAATGATGACCTGCGTCAACATAGTGGGAGACAAACTGCACTCTGTAATAACATATAAAAAAATATATAATAATAATGTCATTTTATATCTTAATGGTGAAATTTATTCTATAGTCCACCCTGGTGCTTATTTGATCTTATTTAATCATGTTGTCTTGTCTTATATACTATTGTATTGTAATGTATTGCATTGTGAAACCTAGCAGTTATGTTCGTATTTACATGTCAGTAGCGGATTTGGGGGGGGGGGATTTGGACGTTGAAATCCCCCCCCCCCCCCCGCCTGATTGGTCTAGTACATTTTAATTTAAAAATATTACAAAAAGCGGCAGTAATCCTCGCAATACATTTGAATCTGTCAACCCCCCCACCCCCATTCGTGAAAAAAGTTCTGGATCCGCCCTTGCATGATGTACATAATATACGTTTGCCCCCCCCCCCAAAAAAAAATATTTAGGTCATTGCAATAAATACACATATGTGGGTATAATCCCTGTCACTCTTTGTGTGAGTTGAGTGTGATATTATTTTTTTTTTTTTTAGAAATCTATATTTTTTATTCAGCTACAATATATAATCCATATCAGAGCTTAGGAGCTTGCTATAAATTGTGTATTTATGTCATTTCTGCAATAAATAAATGATAGTAGGTGGACGTTTATGCACTAGTTGACCTTGATAGCATGTCTTTATATATAGTGTGTTAACTTACTTATTCCCTCCATTGAATGAAGTAAACGGTACAGCAGGTCTTTCATATATTCTTACAGGTCATTGCACATTTATTCATTTGGATCAAACAAGATCAGGAACTAAGCCTGGGCAGGGAGAATAAATCCTGTCTTAATTAAGTGTCCTTTTTTGGTATTTCATAATACAGCTGTCATAATAATGTAATCTTTAACTTCCTGCTATTTCACTGATCGATTTTGGCATAGCTAACATAATTGATAGATAGCCTGGTAATATTGGACATTATTATATTATTCATCAGGTAAAATTGACCTAAATCTTGAAAATATAATGAAATACTCGGAGGCCCAACTCAATAGAGTCTGTTCACTGAGCAGCCCTGAATTCAGCAAGACACAATTAAGTCTTTCCTCTCCTCTTATTACTCATTTGCTTTTCCAGACATAGTAGATCATAACTAACTGATTCCATAAAGTTCATTTTCTCAGGGAAATAACAGAAATCAATTGAACAGTCAGATGTCAAAATTAATTAAAATGCACTAAAAAATACTGCTGCTAGGATGCACTTTGCTTTAGCCAATCAATCACAGGGAAGGGCGGGAAAATGTTTAGCCAATAGAATTGCAGTATTCTGTCGTGGCCACCTAGTGGAAATATTGAGAAACTTCCATGAAAATCCACTATTTCCCAATAACGTAATGTCTCAGTTTCCCAGTGCTACTGGGTCTGCAGCTAAGTATATGACCAGCGGCTAACAAAGATAATGATGAGATGATAAGACTTGGAGTTCACACAATGTTACACATCTATGCCATGGGTGGGGTCTTTTACTTGCCTCAGCATAAACGCCGAGTACAAGGCACCTCCAATTTAACCTCTCATGTGGTCGACATTCAGTTGGGATGTAGCTCATGTAGAGCACTCTAGCTGGGAATCGAACCAGGGACCTCATAAACACTAATAATTTCCTGAAAAGCCACACGTACCAGTGTTTTGGAAATATCAGGAAAAATTCCCAATATGTATAACTTGAGTTCCAAAAATATGCACACAAGTAATCAAAACCTGCATAGAAATAAACACCATATTTTACACTGAATACAACTGACACAAATACCCCCAGTTTATGAAATGTTCTCAAGATAAAATTTAAACTCCCAAATGGTATAGGTCATCATAAACACCCTAGTGAATGAAGAGGGCATTTAAACTATTTTACCCTGGGCCCAGGGGGTAATTTCATGCCCCTATTCCTGTGTTAAGAGGCCAGGTCAGGCCACCAGTTAGGCATTTAAAGAAATCAATGGACTAGATCAATTGCATTGTTACCTGCATTTGCTTAAATGCACTTAAATTATTATTATTGATTGTCTCCATGATTGTAGTCATTTACTGTTTATAATGTTAACTGCAATATTTCATTATATATATTTTACACTGTATATTATGGGGAAGTTTTCTAAACATGTGAAAAGTTAGTAATTACTCTTTATAAGCTGCATCGAAGATTTCCATTGAAAAATTGAATAGTTTACCCTCATTACACTGTAATATATTTAATTAGTTACATATAAAAAGTATATATATGCAAATATTTTCAATTATTTACATATATATATATATGCAAATATGATGAACTGGTTTCAATAATATCATATATAATCATGAACCTGCCACAATTAGCACTGCATTTGGCACCCATGAATGCAGAGTTGTACACTTAAATGTTGCCTGTCGTGAGAATTGTACCCACAAATTCCACAAATGAATTTGACCATGAGACCCAGAACACATAGAAAATTACGTACAACCTACAAACAGCTATACAGAGAGCTTGTTTACAGTTGGCGACAGTTATTTCGGCACAAGTATTTGACCCACAATATTTTGTTTTGCAGCAGCAGCATAAAAACCCAACGTCCTGATCAACTGAGCTAAAGGTGTAGGCGAGGGGTTGCTGCAAGGATCTTTATGATTTGAATTTACTTTTAAAGTTGAAATCAATTATTGCATAATCTAGTTTAACTTAAATTCAGTTAGTTGACTTCTTCATAAAATGTATATTTGAAAATATGCATACGATAGCTTAAAAATATTGATAGTTTTTTTTATGCACCAGAGATTTTAATCCCATTAAACTGACATGATTACATTTTATTTTGATGTACATGTTTTGACGAGTATTTACGCAGCAAAAATTGAAATTGTTAGGCATAAAAGGCAAGAGCAGGTATATTAAATTGTTCATATTTGGAAGATCATAAGTAAAAAAATACTTATAAATTTGCACTATCAAAATTGTGGATGAAATATGAATGCAATTAATTTGGATATATCCTTTTAATGTCATACATCATATATTTCATCCTGGAAAATTCAAATTTTGCTTAATTTCTCTGATTTAAAATTTGACATATTTGCAATTAAATCGTTTTGAAGATACGTGAATTTTTTTATTTCTTTTGATGGTAGGAATTTGGGGTGATATATGAATTAATTAAGCAACAAATTACTCTTTTTACATGTGAGAATTTCCTAAACTGCTTTAAAGTCATTTATACCAATCTACAGTGACTTTTGATGCATGCATTTTGCACATGTTGCTATTTGACCTATATACAAATGAATTATGAGAAAAAAAGTTCTGAAACATGTGGCTATATATAATTACACCATCTATCGCGTTTATGTCTTTCATACTTCCCTATGCTTTCATGTCAAGTCTGTTTGACACTCCAGTCACGTAATAAAACAATTATTGCTCAGTTTTTATAAAAAAAATTTAGTTTTGTTTCCCTTATGTCGCCCGCCCCCCTCCCCCCAATGCAAGTGTAGAACAGTAAAGGCATACTTTGAATTTAAATTCATTGATGTAAGATCACATACCAGTGCAAAAAATGAGCGTTTATCATGTTCAAAAAGGCCAAAAAAAACCAGGTCACATGTAGCTGAGAGTTGGATACAAGCACAAATAACACTCTCATGAATATTCATGAGCAGCCGACCAATCATGATGCAGCATTCAGCCAAGCCTCTGCCACGCCCACTACCCCTGCCCTGGATCTGTCATTTAGGCTTCAAAGTTCATGATTTGTGGTTAATTCAATGTGTCAAACTTTACAAATGTCTCTGCAGGGATTCTCTTATAGGTTAGGGAACTTGTTTTCAAAAAACATAAAATTTCAAATTGTGTTCCCAAACCAGGCCAAGCCTCAGGTTTTATGTTAATAAAGATAAGATGAGATGATATGAGATGAGATGACATCAGACAATATGAGACAAGACAAGACAGCACAGGACAGGACAGGACAAGATAAGATAATATAATATAAGATAAGATAAGATGACATCAGACAATATCATACAAGACAAGAAAAGGCAAGACAGATATGATAAGACAAGATAGGACAAGATAAGACAAGATAAGATAAGATATTAGATAAAATTACACAGAATATAAGATAGAAGAGTGTATGAAATGCAAACATTTTACTTGGGAAATCTATCCCGGATCGCATGACAGCTCACTAGATCGAAGATCAATAAAAAAAATAAAATATATAAAAAAACATGGTAAAAAAACAATAAACATTAGCTTATAGCTTTTAGTCGATAATAAAATAACAGGTAAAATAATAAACACTTTCATGAAACATGTCTGAAATTCACTTGGCACTAGAGATCATATCTGTTAATTCCAGGGCAAGTTCATAGACCATGCAGATGTATTGACCTGCTAGTTCTCAAAGAATAGACAGTGATTCATAACACGCCATTAGAGTCCATTCACAAGAATTATCAGGGCATTAAAGTATATGTTGTGTGCAGGAATACGTTAAAAAATGGTATTACTAAATTTTAGAAACAAATTGCATAGTACATGGCCAATTGTGCCACATGCGTTTTCCATGCGTTTGGATAAGCGCATGGAAAATGCGTGGTTTTTGCGTCATTATAATTAGCTAAAAACCATGCGTTTTCCATGCATTTATCCTTCTCATGGAAAACGCATGTGGCACATTTGGCCATGTATGCATGCATGAAGTTTATTTCCTATACAGTTTAAATAGTGGTTTAAATAATGTTTCATTAATATAAATGCTAATATCCCATCACATGAGATATTAAAATAGTGGTACCTTGTACTCAGTACCTATGCTGGGTATAACAATACCCCCACCCGTGGGGTAAATGTTTAACATAGTGTGGACTACAAGCCTTGTCATAGCTTCATTACGTCTGTCTGTGAGTTTAGAGCAGTGGCATTGGTGTATATGTATTAAGAAAAAGAAATATAGATGAAGATATTATCATTATATGTATGTTGAATAGTTTAAGTTATCTAAAAACAAACAAGCTTTAAAAATGGACGACAATTGTCTGGTCGTATTATATTTTTTTACTCTAAATATGATAACAAAATTATGAAGATATGACCTTGGGCTTTTCGGAAAGCCTAATCTGATTATATTATAATGATGCTATAATTATATATGATAATAAACATATTAATACCTAGACAATAGATACTTGTCTCCACTCCAAAGATAATATACTGTTTTTAGTCTCCGATAACTCTCGAAGAGTAGTTTGTCTTTAGTCTACATAGTCATGTTTTTATTTTAAACAAAGAGAGATCAATATAATATATATCTATCTATATAATATTCAATTATAACATATCGAGATAAATATAATACATATCTATCTATATACTATTCAATTATAACATATCGCTACAATATATTAATTATACATGCCAATTCATGCTAAATTGCATTAACTGTAAATGTGAAATATGTCAATATCTGCACTTGACCTACTTTGAATAGATTATCCACCATATTAGGCTTACATAGAAATAAAAATATGTATTTATAAACATGATTCACATGGAAGAAAGCCACACTAGATTTAAATTGGATAAAAAATATATGTTGAAATATAGTAAAAAAAAGCACCAGTATTTAGTATGAATATTTAGTATTAACATTAGTGAAACTATTCAATTCTTATTAGTTGGCTTGTATTGGTCATTTGTAATGTCATTGAAATCAATTAATTTCTTTATTATTATAAACCGTTTCTTTCCTCACTATTTATTATTTGCTTGCTTATTAATTTTTCATAATATGGATCAAATAATTGTGTTGACAGGCAATTGCTGAAGTGATTTCCTGAAATGTTGATACCCTCACTTGAATAAAGTTTGTTAGTTATAACTCACTCGGATTATAGTACAAAACTCACTTGGATAAAGTGCAAAACTCACTTGGATAAATAACCCTGCCTTGACTCCCAGGGGCCACTCCATCCCCTTTGCTGTGTTTTTCTTCCCTTGCATCCGCATCCTCTCCATAATCTGCATAAAATCCAAAAAGGATGATAAAAGCAATTTGGAACAGCAGGAGAATTGTCCCAAACTTCCCTCTATGCCAGGGTTTCATGTTTATGCCGTGAATGCACAACTCAGTCTGTCAGTAAATCCAAACTGTGTGAGAGAAGTTTCATGCTGGCCCCTGTATAGTTCGCTTCCTTCCCACCAGGAGAAGACTGTTGTTGCATGCATTCTCATGTATTGCACAGTTTAGTGACAGATTTACATACATAACAGTTTTCTTTCCTTGAATATTTCACAGGATTTTTTGACTGCAATTTAAAGGAAAGTGTGTTGATGTGTTTTCAATAGGGCATACATCTTCTCAAATGGATTGTATATAAATAATGGCATATCTACAAAACTTTACAGCAGGCTGATTGTGCTGTACTGTATTGTATTGTATTATATTGTTTTGCATTGGGCTGTATTGTATTGTATTATTATATATTATATTGCACTGTATTGTATTTTATTGTATTGCATTGTATTGTTACTGTATTGTATTGCATTGCAGTGCATTGTACTGTACTGTATTGTAATGTACTACTATATACTGCTATATACTGTACTGTACTGCACTGTATTATATTGTGTTGTTTGTTGTAATGTATTGTGTTCCTCATGTTAGAAAACAATAACTTTGCAAGGGAATTTAACACATTCATGAGGGAACGCAATACATTTGTGAGGAAATGCGACTCTACACTAAATAATTGTTTGTCTATCTCTTTGCATTTCATTTTATAATAATGCAATTTTACAAGAATATTCAATATTGTCAACCTAATTTTTAACCTTCCTTTCATTTGATCAATAAATCTGTCAGAATATGCATACCAGCCTTGAAAATGTTACTTGTTTGAACATAAAACTACCAAGGTAAAGTCATTATTAATAAACTAATTAACATTCCTGCTTTGAAATCAATACCAATCATTCTGCTTTTCACTCAAAATGGCTACATTTAGTGAAGTGTTAAAATTCATATTTTGAAGGTAAACTCATTCGGTACATGGCCAAATGTGCTACATGCGTTTTCCATGAGAAGGATAAACGCATGGAAAATGCATGGTATTTGCCGAGGTGAAAACCATGCGTTTTCCATGCGTTTATCCAAATGCATTGAAAACGTACATAGCACATTTGGCCATGTATATAACATGTCAGTACTGCATAAGTTTAATAACAGATTACCATAAAACGCTTTTATTTAGGTTATTTGAACTTAATACTCAGACAGAGGATATTGATTTTCTAACCATTAGAACATGTTTAGGTTTTGTAGGTGTTATTTATTTATTCCAATCTATTTGACATGCATGGGTTGCATCATCAGCACAGCTGTTTTGCAGATAGCCCATAAGAAGTACAATATAGTATAAAAACGTTTAAAAAAAAAAGGCATATAAAAACATAAATATATAAAATTAAGGTTCTTGAAATAGTTAAACTAAAATGGGGCGTTTCAAGGCATATTTAAAACCAATCAGGTTGTTTACATTAAACTTGATGGCAACAAATTCCATAAGATAGCACCAACATAAACAAAAGACCTCTCAGCAAACCGACTGGATACATGTGGCATATACATTCATGGGGTGGCTTCTGACACTTATGGGTCTGTAGTTATTTTTATCATCTTTTGAGCCTTTGCCCTTGAAGACAGGTGTCACTCTAGAACATTTCCAGTCACATGGTAATTTTGAACTTAACAGGGATGCATTTATAATCTTGACAATGACAGGGGAAATTATATTACAAGAAATGTGCAATAGCTTATTACCAAAACCCAATACATCATTTGAGGAATCTGAACCAAAAGACTTGATAATTTTGATAACACCAGAAATATCACATTGGCTAAATGTGAATCTATGGACACATGGAGGATTTTTCCACTTTAGTGGACGGTTTCTATAACAATTCATATTTTCATTTACAATAGTATGGCCAATATTAGCAAAGTAATCATTAAAACCGGGAGAACTTATCTTAGGAGCTGTTTCAAGTATATTTTTAACAGTTAGATTGTTATATCATTTTCTAGAATTGTTTAGGGTCATTAACATTATTACATAATTCATTCTCTGGACAATATTAAATCAATTAGTGTTGAAAAAGTATTTGTTATTCGTGTAATGTTTTGACCAGTCGCTTCATGTCAAACATAGTTTATATGCAATGGACTGGATCAGTGGCCAGTTTAGTATCCGACTTAGAGTCATAGTTTAAATCCCCCAGAAGAACTACATTTTCATATAAACTCACAACCTGTTCAATTAGGTCCAGCATTTGATCAAGATAAGCAGTATCACTTCTGGGTGGTCTATAGATATTTCCAACAATATCTTTATTTTTGTTTATTTCAAGGTTAGGCCATACACACTCGATATCATCAGCAGCAATATTCACTTGGCTATAAGACAATTTGTCACTTATATAAAACATCACACCACCTCCATTTCTGTTCCGCTCTTTACGTATCACAGAATAACCTTCTAAGGCGATTTCACTGTCTTTAATGGTATCATCAAGCCATGTCTCAACCACTCCAAGGACTTGTATTCCATTATCATGTATCAAATGATGAATTTGTTCAATTTGTGGTAAAATGCTCCGAACATTTATGTAGCCAATAACAATGTCAGTTTCACCGGATTTTCTGCCACGTACTTGTTGCTCATTTGATCTATCAACAGTACAGTTGATCATAAAACTTTTAGCATGTTGTACAAGACTAGGCAATGTAAGTTTGGCTATCTCTTCATGGCCTAGCCTATATTGGGAACAGTTTTTGGCCTTGTGACCCAGTCGTTTGCAGGTATAGCAGGTTACCTTATGTCCATGTCTGCAGCTATTGGATACATGGCTAGCCTCATCACAAAACCAACATGTTTGTTCAGCCTGTTGGTCATTGTGATCTCGATCATTGGTTGATATTAAATGGTTCAGTCTCGGTTGGTTCTGTTTATGAGTTCGTCCAAAACTTCTGGTCTGTACTTCCTGCCAATCACATTTGTTGTCCAGTTCATCATGTTTGTCATCCTGTTGAACATTTTGTTTCTTATTTTGCTTCACAACATTTCCATTGACAGCTTTAGCACTGGTCTTCAGCCTCATGTTTTTCACAAGGCGGTTGGTTCCCTTGTTGTTTAAGTGGATACCATCACCCAAGAGATATCCATCATTCGGTGTGCCATCATTAAGCTTGAAGGTGGGGTCGTTGTTGATGAAGGTCACACCCTCATCTCGTGCAATAGTGGACAGACAGACATTCAGGATGTCCGCTTTATCTTGGTATTCTTCAGAATCAGATCTAGGTGGAATGCTCACAACAAAAGTGTTGAATTATATCAGTGAGGGTAATTTAAGACAAAATTAAGGAATCACATTGAATTATAGCAGTGAGGGTAATTTAAGATGCAATATTGAGGAATTATGCCGAATTATATCAGTGAGGGTAATTTAAGACAAAAAAAATTGAGGAATTACATCAAATTATAGCAGTAAGGGTAATTTAAGACAAGATAAATGAGGAATTATATCGAATTATATCAGTGAGGGTAATGTAAGACAAAATAATTAATAGACCGGATGTTATGTCTATTTATAAGTGTAGTTAACAGACAAGCAGAGAGACAGAATGGGTGGCCAACCTGACAGAAGTGCAGTCCAACTCAATGTCAGCGGCCATATTGACAGCCACGGGTTATAAAAAATATGATGCAAGATTCATAAAAGGCATTTAGTGTCCGGAAATATTTGGCCACTTCTGTATAGAATTTTTTTTAATATTTACTGCAGCAAATGGCTGCTTTGTACAAGACAATCCCTGATAAACCAACAGAAGGCCCATTGGAATGTTTGGTGATTCAGATAATAGATCACACTGAAGAACTGTGTACAGATCAAAATAATCTCCTTTCTCTTGTTCAGGTGAGTTGAAATCTTCCTTACTTGTGTTACAATAATATTGTTACTAGTGGAAAGAGAAGCCTTTAACTGTCAAATTAATAAATTTTTGAACAATTGGTAACCTGATGCATACACAGTATAAGTTGGTAAGGAGGTTATAATTACAAAACTCAAACTTCATAAACTGTTTAGACCTATAAGTGACCGGTAGGCCTCATATGAAGATTAATTCACTTTTGGTATGAAATTCTTTAAATATCATGGCCAACACCTTGAAGAATTTTGCTGATATTTATATATTCACAAATTTTAGGTAATTAATGCAATTGGATTGTGTGACATCAGCAGCAATCCCACATAGCACACAGGCATCATTAAAACTGTTCGATGTTTGTCTGACAACTTTCAATTCCAGGGCAGACCCCTCATTTTGTAAAGTAACACTTTTTATGGCCTAGTGGTACCTTGGCCTGCATTGCCTGTTATGCAATGCTAATTAGAGTCTAAGATGTCCTATTTTTTAACTCTCAAATTTCATCATTTGTTCGTTATATTCTGAAAAGTGTGGAAGTATTTAAGTCTTAATTTATTTTTGTAAAAAGTAATACCCATATTAAGTCATACTTTTGTCAACAAAGTCCTACATTGTCTTATATTGATGCATATATACTTTGATATTAACATGTACATTGTAATATTCAGACGATTTGTAATATGGATAAATAGTTCTATTAAATACACAAGAACTGCATTTATTTTATTAATTAATAGTCATGAGCGTTACAATAACTTACAGGAGTTTCCATCAAATCCACAATCACAACACCGTTTAAACAAAAAGAAAGAAACAGACTCAGCGTCTTCGTATTTTTTCAGGTATTGATAGCAGCAGACGTCAATGTCCATTCCATGTAAGTATTAATGCAGATAATTTCCATTTCAACACATGCCTCGATTTCTGTATGGTAAGCTTTTGTTGGTACATTTTAGGCCCTATGTTTGCTTTCATTAATTATTTCAGGACCAAATGTCTATGGGTGCTGACTATCAATTCTGAACATGGCTTTAAAGAACACAATTTCCTAGAGTGGACAGAAGAACTTCTTTCTGCCATGAAACTTCTGCTTGAGAAAGGAGCAGATCCCACCTGGATACCATCAGATGTACTTGAAATGGACGTGGAGCATCGAATCACTGCTCAGTTAAAGTTTTTCTTGTCTGCAAAGTTTGCCCTTGTGGACAGGAAAGTCATTTTCCGTTCATTGATGGATGTCATAACATTGTTTCTATCTTATAAACAACTCAACCATGAGCAATTCTGGGGTACTATATTACATGCCCTATTGAATTTTAATCGGGAGTGGTTCACCCAGCAATTTCATCACTTATCAGCTCTGAGTCATTTCTTTCAACTGTTTAAACAAATTATTTCCGAAGTCATTGAGTATGCTCCTGCCCTCGTTGATGTGGCAGACATTAATGGAGAAACTCCCTTGCAATTCTTTATCTCAAATGTTATTCTAGATGAAAACATCATGGATAATATCAGAGACATTGTTTTTAAATTGAAATCAGAAGACAACATTAACAAAAAGGACAATACAGGAAGAACTGTTGTGCATTGCCTAGCTGAGGCATTTTCTACATTTACAAATCAAGTCCATCAATATAGACAAGTTGCATTTCTTGAACTTGCCCAGTATCTTATATCTGATTACAACATTGAAGTTCAGGATAACAATGGCCAAACTGCTTTACACATATTGGCAGGAAAAACATTCACATATAATTCACATAACATTTACTGGAAGCTTTTTATGAGATTAATTACTGAATCAAACATCAATGTTCAGGACAACCAAGGTCGCACTGTTCTCCATGTATTAGCAGAACACAACAATCAAGAGCGTAGCCTCAGTATGTACCGGGAGATTGTTAAGAGATTATCATTTAAATCAAACACGAACATCCAAGACAACAAAGGATGTACTGTGGCACATTTATTAGCTGGAAAATATCACATAAACCGTAAAAAGGATTGTCTTGACTTGTTTTGGAAAAATGTTAAAGGACTAGTCACTAGGTCTAACATTAATGTTCAAGACAACAAGGGACAAACGGTTTTGCATGTATTAGCAAACAACTATTACCAGAAACACACTGTTGGTATGCCCATAATCATAAACAAAATTCACAGCAACTCTGATATTCAAGAATATTGTCAAAAAAGTTTCTCTGAAAATATGAAGATGTTTGCATCCGTGTCAAAGAATAACATTCAGGATGACCAAGGACACACTGTTCTGCACATTTTAGCAGAAAAATACAACAGACGTGCACAAAAGCATCACCAAGAAATGTTCTGGGAAAATATGAAGAGTTTTGCAACTAAATC
Source organism: Alitta virens (assembly GCA_932294295.1). NCBI lineage: Eukaryota > Metazoa > Annelida > Polychaeta > Phyllodocida > Nereididae > Alitta > Alitta virens. The sequence goes on along the minus strand of OW028576.1, from coordinate 565,983 downwards.
GAACATTGACAGTCAAGATGAACAAGGACACACTGTTCTGCACATATTAGCAGAAAAATACAACAAACATGCTCAAAGGCATTGCCAAGAAATGTCCTGGGAAAACGTCAAAGCACTTTTAACTAATTCAAATATTGATGCTCATGACAATCACGGATGTACTGTACTTCATGTGTTCATGAGAAAAGTGTTTTGGGATCCAGACTTAGGAGCACAGATTATGCCAGTTCTTCAGACAATCACAACATCGGAAAATGTGAATGCTCAGGACAAACATTCAGTGACCCCATACAGCTGGATCCTGAGAGGGAAGTTGGAATATCAGGAAAGTGGTTCAGATGCTGGTGGAGTGTTCTCTGAAATTGAAGAGGTCTTACTCGGTAATGGAGCAAATTGTGACCTAGCAAGAGGAGGATTTCCTTTCATTAAGTAAGAAGCATTTCCTGCATTTATATTTTGTTTCTGGTTTCTAAAATCTTCATTATTTGAAATGAGTAAAATGTCTGAACATTGCCTGAGATGCTGTCGGACATTTCATGTGAGTGCTAGCGATCAGGAAGAAGACATCGTATATGCTGAGTTGAGGCAAGTGACATCACGTCACACGAAAAACTACATAATATCCTACTTCATTGTCATCTGATGAATATCAACAAAGTCACTGGCAATGTTTTCCCTCTCGCAGTGACAGGACTCAAAACTGCCTAAGTGAATCAAAGCACTTAAGCAAGACTGAACAAGGCAGACAGAGTACAATAAAAGTCTTCAAATCAATCAAAAACTTAGCACCATAAAAACTGATAATGTCATGGCATATGTATCCTTGTTAGTGTCATGACACAACCTTAATCTACTAACTCTTTTTTTTTAATGGTAATATCCATCACCATTAATTGTGCTATTTATTTACAAATCAATAATATTCATTTCAGGGATTTTGAAATCAAAGAGATTACAGAAGTTATAGACAAATGCTCAGCAATGCAATACCTGGATGAGCATGGAACAAGAATTATTGAATTACTTGTTGCACATGAAACTGAGATTCTGGAAGGAGATCCAGAGGTGTTCTTGAAAGTGATCAGAAAAGCTGACAGACTGACAGAATCAAAATTCTACTGTGAGATAATACAGGTAATGAAACTTTTTTCAGTAGGATTGTTTATCTTTGTTAAAATCCCCACATAGCCATGTATAACAAATGTAATATTGTATCTATAAAATGAAATCCCCTGGTGGCAGACATGGTAGCGGCTGTATGCCAAAGTGTCTGTGTCCAACACCATATACAAATGAATAAAATGAATTTTGATGTACATTTATTGTAAAAACAAAACAAATATTGATGGTTGGAATAAACATATATCTCTTCCTCTATGCCAGATCTGTGTAAAGCATGGTTATACAATTGTAGGAAACAAAATATTTCAGAAATATTTTCACCTGACAAAATTACATTATTTTTATTCATTATTTTTCAATTCCAACAAAATGCTTACAAAATGACGATCATTCAAGGTCACAAGAACTGATTAGTGTGATATGCAGACTTAATTTAATTTCAATGCCTCACTATTTTGCAGAAAATGGCTAATGCCTACATGAGAATCCCAAACAAGCTGCAAGAAGGCCCTTTGGACTGTTTTGTACGAACGACGGGTGACAGTGGAATGTTTTTCAGAGCATACAGCGAAAATCAAGAGAAATGCTTGTCATTTGTCAAGGTAAATCGCATTGAAAAACACCTTAATATTTATTTGTAATGGAAATGATGATCCTGTAAAAGGTAATTACAATGCAATATTACACCAACTGCTATTGTATTTATTCTGTAATCTTACAACAATATTACAAAACTACTCTTGTATTTTTCATTACCATGCAATATTATAATAAATAATCATGGGTCATTATCAAAACTAATATTGTGTTTCTTGCATAACCATCCTGTAATAATAATATTTTCTAATTTCTGTGAAAAAATATCCGATGCACTATTTCTTTTTCCTTGTTGATGTCAAAAACTAAACACTTAATACTGTGATATAAATAATCAACATTATAGTTTTCTTAAATGCAGATGTTGGCTGTTACTGATTCAACTGCATCAAGGTATGTACTGTCCATAGGCCTATATATATATATATTTTATTTTATTATTCTTTAATGCTTACAAATGAATGAATTAACATATGCTTCAATTTATCTTTTAGTACAAAGTGCCTGAGGCTGCTCATCATTAATGCAGAATATACATCTAAGAGGAAGTGGGATAACTTCCAGTGGACAGATGAGTTTATAGACACCTTGAAAATGCTGCTTTATGAAGGAGCAGATCCAACATGGATACCAGAAGGTCAAGATGAATCCGCTCTGTACATATTTCTTAAGTATTTATTCCTCATCCTTGCAAACACACAACACCGTACTTGTGCACTGATGGAATTTCTTCCATTTTTCCTGACTGAGAAATACTTGAACCACAGTGAGCCCAAAGGAACTGTACTTCATGCACTACTCAACTGGGAAGAGCTTAACCAGGAAGAGCCAGAAGAAGTACCAGGTGATGTTTTTGAGCAATATAAGAGCATTGTTCTTGGGGTCATCAAAGCCAATCCTGCTATCCTTGATGTTACTGAGGCACATGGAAGGAATGTTCTACATATCTTCTTAAGTCAAAGCATATTTAGCCATCAAAATTCAGCAAAAGAGTTATTGCCTCTCTTTCATGATCTTATGACACCAGAGAATGTCAATGCAATAGACTGTGATGGGAGGACTGCTTTACATGTTTTAATACGAGGATTATTTAGCCATCAAAATGCAGCAACGGAATTAATGCCATTCTTTCATGATCTTATGACACCAAATAACGTCAATACAACAGACTGCGATGGGAGGACTGCTCTACACTTTTTGTTGCAGGGGATATTTAGCCATCCAAATGCAGTAAAAGAACTATTACCTCTCTTTGATGATCTAATAACACCAGAGAATGTGAATGCAAGAGACAAGGACTCAGTGACGCCATTCACTTTGATAAGCACAGGATTACTAAGATGGGATGAAAACTCAGAAATGAAGACGACATTGTCACAGATGAAAGAAACAGCGCTCAGCAAAGGAGCAGATGCAGAGCTTGGACGGGCTACATTAGAAGTGCCTATGTAAGTAACTACAGATAAAGCAGCTGGTTGAGGCATCTGCCAATTCTACATGACTTTTACAAAGCATAAAAATCAGTGCTCTTTATTTCAGAGAAGCTTGACAAAGCATGTGACACACTTGAGTAATATTATACAAATTAATGATTTATTTTTGCAGACTGAGATGGATTGAGGAAGAATTTGGAGCAGAGAAATGGACACAGGAGAAACTTGAGAAGTTGCTGAGTTTGACAAAATCTGTGAAAAACTGGGAATCGCATTCGTACGAGATGAAACTGAATGATACAGCCGAGTGGAATTTGAAGGAAATGAGCAATCCAAGATTCATAGGCATTGTGATGGACATAGTGAGGATTATTGTGAGAAACAGACACACTGCACAACACATATGGGATGTGATATTTAGCATATTTAACAGATATAGTGTTTTTGAAATGCTGAGTGTGTGTGCAGAGAGTGGAGCACAGCCCAGAAATGATGCCTTGACATGGATTCTATCAAAGACCAAAATATTCAAGAGGAGTGAAGAGTGGACTGTGTCTTACTTGAAGAAGCTTGTTTCACTGAGCAGGAATACGCATTTCACTCATGATATGATTTCAGATTCAAACTTTGACTTGGAATTTCTTGGAAAATTTTATTTAGTTTCTGAAAACATGATTCAATCAGGAAGGGAGCTGGTGCGTGCGATGTACAACACGTGGGAAAAATGTTTGCAATCAGGAAAACTGATCAACTGCTTCCTTTTTATAAAAACTGGAGAAGCTAAATTTATAGAAGAATTTATAGAAAAATCATATCAAAAGAACTGGCTAGACAGGAGTCCCCTTCATTTGGCCGTTATATTCCTTGACTCTCTGAAAAGTTTTCCTCCAAAAATAATCAACAAATTCATCGACTCAAGAGACTTGCATGGGTGCACTCCTTTGCATTTGGCATACTTGCACTATAATAAACAGGCAATTCAATTCCTATTACATTTTAGTAATCAGGAAAATGTCACAGATCGATTTGGATTTACCCCACAAGATCTTGGAAGCCGCGCTAGTGAACCCCACCCTGACGTCAGACATAAAGAGCTGTGTCGCGGAGTAATAGAAGCAAATGAAGGAGTTCTTGAAAAATTGAAACCCATGCTACTCTTACCAGAAAAAGAAGCCGAAGATTTAAGTGATGAACTTGTGAGACTGTTTGAGCGTTTGGTGAGAGAAACAAAATTCAGCGAAAGTGCTAAAATACAAATCGGGGGCAGCATGAGGGAGAAATTGAAGACTGGCAGATTGGATGAGGGGGACATCCAGATCAAATTCCCAGGTTATTATGATTTTGGTGAAAGTGTGTATATTGTACGACTGAAGTGGAGTTATCTTGAATTCCTAAAAGAACTGAATTTGAGTCTGATTGAGGCCCTGGGCGAGATCAGCTGGGAGGGCATTGCCCTCAGACCGGTTTGTGTCCAAGGGCCTTGGAAGGTTATCAGAGAGGGAGATGGTTCTTGCAAAGTAGTCGCTGTCCTTGTTGATCAGAAAGACGAGAGAAGATATAATATTAATCCTCTGATAAAAGAAATAACCCCAGAAGAAGCAGCGATATATCGGGGAGAGATGTTGGAGGGTGATCGTCTTCCTCTGCACAAAACCATGGAATACTCAACACTGGAAACTTGGAATTACAAAGGATTTAAATGGACTTATTTTGCATTTGAGTGGAACATGATCGACTGCCTCCCCCCCAGTTGCCGTTTGGCCATTGTGGTGAGCAAGGCCTTTGTCCAGGTGAGTGAACTTACTTTATTTATTTCATTAAAATATTGTAGAAAATAATCAAGATGGCTGCCAAAATCCAAGATGGATGCCAGTCACTAAAATTGCATGTACAACTGATGTAGTGACTACTGTTTTGAAATCAACAATTTTGATAAAATTTATTATTTATTTTCATTAAACTTTAAAATAAGAAAAAGGCAAGTCAATAATATAAAAATATAAGAACTTTTTCAAAAGAGGCAAAATTTTAAGCTCTGGCCTCTGCCAATATTTTTGACACAATCTGCCTAAAAATTACAATTTTAATATTTAATTTTTATATTTAAATAAATTTTCCAAATGTTGATTTTTGTCCATAGCAACTGTTTCCATGGTAAACAAACAATTAACAGTTTGAAAGAATATTTGAAATTTTATTAAAAGCAAAAACCTTAGACAGAAAATAAGTTGACTGTTGACAGTGGTGTGTTGACATTGAGGGTGCATGACGTTTGTGTAGATAGGTACTCGGTTGCCATGGTTACACATTAATAAAGAAGATTCCATGGTTATGCATTAATTAATGACATATAGAATAATATTAATTTTGGGGCAGGTATTCTACCACTTTATATTATAATATTATTATTTTCATTACTAAGATGCTGACCTGGGGCACTGGTTTATTTGTAAAATGTTACAACAATAGAATTAAATGTAGCCGCATGATGTTACTAATTCCAATCACAAAAATATTTGGTTACTGGTGCCTACACATTGAAGTTATTTTAAATTTAACCGATAAAGGGATATGTGGTGAAAAACCAGTACTACTATACATAGTGTCATGTATTTAAAATATTCAGAGTATCAGTTAATAAGGAAATATAGTTAAAGGATAAAAGAATACAACTTAAAAGATATAACTTAAACCTCAAGAATTTAGAGCCTTAATAAAGGTCTTACATAAAGAGACTTAAGAATGACTTAAGGGTTGTGACTCCTGTCCACCCCAAAGCACAGGCCAATTGTATGAAGCCATGTACATGGGCACTGAAGGGGAATAGCCAATAGAATGGAGACCCCTGGAAAAAGGGCTCTTGATATTCTTGGGTTTGGGAGAAGAAATTCAGTTTGTCAGCTGTAGCTGAACTTTACCTTGTGCTGTACATTATACATATACTCTGGATTAAAGCCACCCTTTCTATGCCAAGCTATACTCTGTGTTATCTGAGTTATTCATCATCTATAAGACATTACATGGTGGATTGTGGCTCCTGCTTTTAACTTGTACACACTCTATGGATATTTTGCACTAGGAACTTAAAAGTGCACAGCTACATTATATTTCATGCTGAACAATTCAAACAGGTACAGTGCCATTTTGCTTTATTGATTTCAGTGCTAAGGTCTATGTGTTAGGTGATTCAATATTATCCCCATTGTTTTCAAAGTCAAAGTATTGCTTACATTGTTTTTTTACAAAATAGCTAGAACAGTTTACAATGGCTCAAGAAAATGCTTGTTGTAAAGGTGCCAGATATTTTCCTGGTCGCTTTGAAGGTAAACCCCACCAGAAAGCTCTAGTCCATTGGTTGCAATTCAAAGATTACACACAATTTCACAACATTACTGACGCAAATGCCATCAAAGAATTTATTTTTACTCTGGGTGATGAAGCCCGCATTTGGTACGAAGAAAATGCAGAAGCATTTACTGATATTACAGTATTAGAAAGAAAATTTAAATCCACTTATGGTCGAGCAACCACGCGTGAAGAGCACTTAAATGCCTTTGCGGAACTAACGTACACACCTGGTGAACCCTTAAACGCATATTGTAACAGGGTACGCTCCACGGCCGCACGCGCCAAGATCACTGATCAGGAGCATGTTAGATTGCAATTCATTAATGGCTTCCCTAGCCACATTCGATCAGCTCTCAGAGCAAAACGAGATAATACTCTCGATGATTGCATGCTGACAGCGCAGGCGTTAATGTCAGAGGCACCACTTCCCTCTGCCCCAGCCATGGCTATAATGCCCAATGACAAAAACCAAGAATTGGTTACGCAACTAGAAGCATTGTTACTGTCTTTTTCGGCTAACCAAGACCGACAGCCACGACAAAAGTTCAGACAATATGACAAAGACCGGCGATTTGACAGATCACAGTCACGCTCATCCTCCACACAACGAGGACGCTCGCAAAGTAGAGACAGATACCAGTCAGACAGAAAGACTTCACACGACAGCCGTTACAACAATTATGACAATAGACGAGACAGATATAGATCACAAGATCGACGGGACAGATATGACTCCTCCCGAGACAGACAGACAACAGACAGACAGACAAGGTTTAATTCGCGAGACAGAGACAGCAGCAGGTCACGCAATCGCAGAGACAGAGGCGAATCGCCTAAATCAGTCTCATTTTCGAGTCACCGCACTCAATCACCTGGTCCACAAACGTGCAAATTCTGCCACAAACCTGGACATGAATTAGGGTCTTGTTTTAAATTGCAAAGAGCCCTAAAAGAAGGTCACATTAGTGTTGACCAATTGCCTTTTCATTAGGGGCCCAGGCTGAACACACCAGACTCCCTGGCCACCCAGATGACGAGGTTGATGAAAATCCCTCAAACACAACCCCACTTTGTAGCTCTATTGTTAATGACATATCACCTTCACCTGTTCATCCAATCACCCCCTTGTCCACCTTGCACAATCAATTCACCTTGCATGCCACGCATCCCTTGAAACCAGATATTGACCCACAATATCAATCATTTTCTGATGATTCATCTTCGGTCGGCAAATTACAACTCAGCAAACAAAACATGATAAAAGGTACACTGCCTAGCAAAGAATCCATTATTGTTTTAGTTGACTCAGGAGCTACCTCTTCCCTAATATGTGCTAAGACAATCCAGGCTTCACAATTTCTATCTCAACTGCCCAAGCGTGAAGCACCAGCACTTAAGTTTACTGTAGGAAATGGCGAACAAATTCTTACTAAATACGCCATGGACATCCCTCTTACTATTGCAGGCCATGCCTTTAACATCGAAGTAAGAACAGTCGACACCTTAGGCGGTGTTGGTCTAATATTGGGCACTGACTCATTGGCTAAAGTAGATGCTAAACTAGACTTTAAGTCCCATCAGCTGCACTTCAAGTCCAACTCAGTAAATATACAAGTATGCCATGATACCATTGTTAAACCAGGCATGACCAAAATAATACAGATTAAAGGAAAGCTTCCTAACTTTATGAAAAACAGTGCAGCCTTAATCAGAGCATCAAAGTTTGCTACAAACTTTGCCTTTCCCCGCATGATTGTTCAATTTCGAAAATGCATCGCCAATGTCATTGTATACAACTCCACCCGCAGAGATATTACCTTATTAAAGCATAAACCATTTGCGTCTCTGTATTTCAATGACTTGACCAATGTATATACGCCCATTGACCAGCAAGCATTGCTGCAGTCAATCATCACAACACAAGCCCCATTAGAGAAGGGCACCACGAAATGCAATCAGCCCCAGCTCAGCTCCTCAGTCACTACTACACTTTCTAGGCAGCAATTAAGCCAAATTAAACGTGATCAATATCCACATTTAGAAGATACTGATCCAAGACTTACTATGTTTGATTCAGAGATCATTGATCGAGACATTGTGTTAGAGGATTGTGTGCTACATCCTTCGCAACAAGGTCACTTAAGATCTCTTCTCAACACATACAAACAAGCCTTCAGTCTACATTCTGAAGTTGGCAACACAGGTATGACTGTTGACTTTGACCTCAATGACACTTCCCCATTCTACATTCGCCCTTTCACAGTGGCACAGTCAGAGAAACCTTTGATTGATAAAGAACTGGAGAAGCTTGTCAAAATGGGTATATTAGCGAATGGCCACTCGCAGTATTCGAGTCCGGTCATGTTGATCCGGAAAAAGGACACTGACGCCAAGCGTCTAGTCACTGACTTCCGGTTCCTCAATCAGAGAATAATAAAACGCAATCTACCATTCCCATTATTGCGTGATGCACTCCAAACGATCGGTCACGCACAACCCACAGTGGTTTCGGTGCTCGATCTCAAGGAGGCTTACCACAGTCTCTCACTCACAACAAAGGCATCTCAATATTGCGGCATAACATCGTATTACGGGGGTAAGTCCTACGTATACAATAAATTACCTATGGGCTTGGCCTTATCGCCAAGTGTTTTTCAAAAACACATAAACGATATTTTATTAAAAGCCCAAGTTACTGAATATTGTATTGCCATTATGGATGACCTCATTGTGTTCTCTCGGACGACTTCAGACCACTTTCGCCATGTAGAAGCCATCTTGTCAACCATCCAAGCAAATGGTCTCAAAATATCACCGGCGAAAGCGAAATTATTTAGACACAAAGTCACTTACATGGGCCAGAAATTACTAATTCAGAATGGCAGTCCTTGCATCACGCCACTACGTCAACGCACGGAGGCCATCATGAAAATGCCCATCCCAGACACCAAAAGGAAACTGAAAGGCTTTATTGGGAAAGTTTCGTATCTCTCCATGTATTTACCAAAGCTGCAGAAATTACTCAGACCTTTACACAAAATAGCAGCCAAAAATGCACAATTTGAATGGGACCATGTCACCCAGCAAGCATACGAAACAATCATCCAGCTGCTTGCAAAACCACCAGTATTGACAATGCCAAATAGCACTGGCTTATTTAGGCTATATTGTGATACTAGCAAAATTGGTGTAGGAGCTGCTTTATACCAAGTACAACAGGGCAACGAAAGGCTATTGAGTTATTTCTCAAAAGCATTATCACAGGCAGCAGCCAATTATTCTATCACCGAACTGGAACTCACTGGCCTATATATTTCTGTTCATGCATTTCGTCATCTGCTTAAAAGTGTTACGTTTGAAGTCTATACAGACCATTCTGCCATTCCACAGATTATGAAAGCTAAGACAGAGCCAGCGACCACCAGAATTAAAAGACTGTTAGAAAGGCTAAGTGACTATTCATTCAAAGTAGGGTACAGAAAAGGTACAACTATGGTAGTTGCAGACTTCTTATCACGCAATCCACAGTTATCAAATGAGGACCTTGATATTGCGTTTATTGTAACAAGGTCACAGACCAGACAAGCTAACACAGCTGCCAGTACACCAGCCCCGGTCACCCACCATGACAGCTCACAGAGCCCGCCAGCAGTAGCAGCAGCTCAAACGCCGCTGATCCCACAGCCAGCCCTCCAGTCCACATCACAACAGGCCAGACCTCGCGGTCGCCCCCCGGCCAATTATAAATTAAAGCCCACAGGCCAACCACCACGATCAAGGTCAGTCACCCCAAACTACAACACCCAACCATCCGCCACAGTCCCAATAAGATCCAAGAGTCAGGTTACTCATAGTAGGCCCTCACAAATATCAAATGCTCCACAGATCCAACAAAACAATGCTGACACAGCAACATTTATTAAACATGCAGCAACAGCATCAACAGTTAAGATTACGCCACCAGCCACTTTAGTGGAATGTGCAGCAACTCAGCCTTCACAACAACAAGCAACAACATCAATTATTTATACGGATCATGAAATTCAACAACCTACAGTGGAAACGCATTCCCACCCGCCCCCCTATCTCTCCAAACAGCCCCAGAAACTGACTTTGGATACGTCACAAGTATCTCTTAGGCACTTGCCAAAACAAACTGTTATTACACAGCAGTTAGACAAACTAAGGTCCCTAGTAAATGAAGCACCCTCTGTGCCATTTTCCAAGGCTGAACTTTCCAAACAACAAGCATAATGTGTGAATTTTGCTCCGGTCTACAAATATATCAGCGACGGTATATTACCCTTCAATCGTCATGAAGCCCGCAATATCATGACGCAGGCCGATTCTTACATCATCATTGACACCATTCTTTTCAAATTTGCAGTACATGAATCTGATTGTTCCTTGCTTTTAGCACTACCACAAGTATTAGTGCCGCAGATTTTACATGTATATCACGATTCATTGTTAGCATGTCACCAAGGAGTAGTGCGTGTTGCAGCCACCATAAGACAACAATTCTATTTTCCAAGGTTGCACCAGCAGGTATATGACTATGTCAAGACCTGTGTGACATGTCAACACCGTAAAATCCCACCACAGGAAGAGAAGCCGTACTCAATGAATATACCAACATCGTACGCTCCCTTTTCTAAAGTATATGCAGATTTAAAGACAATGCCATCATCATCAGCAGATCATCGCTACATTCTCACACTAGTATGCAACATCACACGCTATGTGATCTTAGTGCCACTAGTGAACAAAGACGCAGCCTCAGTAGCAGAAGCTATCGTGCAAAAATGTGTGTTTATATACGGACCATTTACAACTCTGATCACGGACCATGGTCGTGAATTTGAAAATCAGGTGACTAACTACATCTTTCAAGCACTCAAGATTAATCACCAGTTTGTTTCAGTGGGCAACCACAAAGCCAACAAAGCAGAACGTTTCATTGGAACAATTGCCAACATGTTGACATCATGTCTACAAGAAAATGGACGCAATTGGCACCTATTCTGCAATGCTGTGGCATATGGCTATAACAGCTTCGCATTGCCCAGTTTGGGTAACTTTAGCCCATACTACTTAGTCCATCTTAGACACCCCCCAACTCTATTTGATGTCCCCGCCACTGAATCCATAGCACCCACTTACAGGGACTATGTAGATTTACTTAAAGCTAGACTACAGAAAGTTGGAAAGACAGTTCTAGACCTGCAGTACAAGCTACAACACCAACAAGCCGTTAAACAAGCAAGAAAGTCCTCCCCAGACACTACTTTCAAAGCTGGGATACTTGTTTATTTACTTGCACCAACAGCCAGCGCACTACAAACAGCGTCAAAGAAAATAAGAATGGACTTTGTTGGACCATTGGTCATCCGATCGATGGAAGATGCTTCACATGCCAACTTAGGCACTCTAGAGGGACAAATACTCACAGGCAAATTTCATGTCAACCGCTTAAAACCTGCATGGGTGAGAACAGACAATGGACCTGTCAATACAATATCAAAATTGACAGGAATTCTCAAATCCAAATTTAACCAGCAGACAACCACTACAGCTTCCCACAAACAGCTATTTGTGGATGACACCAACAACCCCGGCTTACAACCACAGAATACTTGTAAAATGATACAAGATGACCTCCCTTGCTCCAGCAAGGTCTTCACAAACCTGGCAACTAAAAATCAATCGCTAGCAGCTAATCATACATTGACGGACCAACAAATCAAATTGCTACGCAAACATGTCCCAAGCAAATCTGGAGACTATGTAATTACAAAAGCCAGAATGAAAGCAGGTCAACTTCAAGTATTCATCTCCCAAAATGACATAAATGGGATGTGGCTCTCACAAGATGAGCATCCATCCCTCTCAGACATAACAGAAAACTTAAATAAAGACAATTACAGAATATGCGGTTCAGTACGTACTTTTGTACAACGCATATTAAATTACTAGAACGAAGTCTCACACTAAAATTATTTGCTGATTAAGTTGATACTTTGCCTGACCCCAAAATGTTCATACGTCACTCATACCTCATTTCATTCATTATTTTTTTGAGATCATTTTCGTTTTTTTGATTACTATTATGATTGCTACTTTTGTGGATCAGTCGTTTATACTGGTGTCCCAAAAGAATTAAAGTGAAATTTAGTATGTATCTTTGCTGACTGGGCCATAAGGTTTGTGCCTGCCCATCAGTACTATGAACTATGCTTTGTCATTATGAAAAGCAAATTTTCCCTTTTTGCAAGGGTCAAATTTCACTCAAATTTTCTTTATGTGTTTATACTTCACACAGATCAAAAGAAGTACTTTCAATTGCTGCATAGAGCAATTAGGTTTATTGTAACTATTTTCTATGCTTTAATTCATTTTACATGTTGGATTGACGTCAGGGATTATGCCTTAAATTACAATGTGCCGGATGTATGTTAATTGCCTTCGTGGCATTTTCTTCCATGCAGTAACAAAGGTTGCAGACCCAGTAATTGGTGTACAGAACTTGCAACAGGCCTAGTAACTTTAAGGGTAACGAAATGACACAATAGTCAAATACAACAAAGGCAGCAATTACATAAGGGCCAATAGAGCCCGCTGCTACAATGGTGACGTGATTTCACACCATTCGCAATAAGAAAATACAATTACCTTTATGTTGTTCCCTATTAAGATCCTATACACACCATATAGTGACAAATGAGGAATTAAACTTAGGTTAAAAGCCCCACTTTATGGGCTGCGCCATAAAGGCAGTATAATTGCAAGTGGACTAATACCATGCCATTTTAGCACTTTCAGTTAATTGCATGGTACACCCTGACATATAAGGGTAGTTTTATGGTGGTAATATCCCTAGCTGAAGGGTTTACTACCTCCTTCATCTCATTTTAGATCAAAGTTTTTTCCCTTTTGTCCTTTATTAGAATTGTCCTTTTGTTATATTGTTCAATTTATCAGTGTGCTTGTTCACACTCATGTATGAAGATTGCAATTAATGCAATCCCTTTGTAGATAGTAAGCCCTCTATAATCCTAGATGCACTTTAGCACATTTTAGCACATGTTATGAAATACCCCACTTATGTCAAGTCGACTTAACAGTTAAGTCACCTTGATGGTCATTTTACGTACACCCTTATCTGAAGTTAAGTCTCACACCTACATGCTTCAAAGATCCAGCTTTTACTTGAAGTACTGGAATTGCTGGATGTCCAGTCAGTCTCTCGACAACCATGGAGTTCCACTCACTTCCTCTAGTGATCCTACTCTTCACCATCGCCGGTGCACAGCACCCACCGATGATAGTACGACCGAACATTGGCATCATATTACTGAAGGACCGGGAGATATCATTATCACCATCAATATGGCATCACACCATAGCCATTCCGTTCTTCCCAGACATCCCAATGACAACACCAGCAATCGTATGCGAGACACCACCCAGCAATATGACAGACAATATGGACACCTGTAACGCATTAGAAGACCTCAACACCATGTACCTCGAATTGAAACGCCGTATGACATCTGACATCCATGTCACTCATACATCCATCATGGACATCATGACGGTGAAAGAATTCGCCCCAACACGAACAAAACGAGGTTGGTTCAATTTATTAGGCAACATAGCCAAGAAAGTGATGGGTGTAGCAACCGAAGCGGACATTAAAATACTCCAGGGCCACATATCTCAACTGATGGACATGATACGACGGGACAACAAAGACCGCATACACGACGTCACTAAGCTTCATTCTTATGAAGTGAAATCTGACCTAAGGATGAACCGACTACAAAAACACCTGGTAAGACTTGACAGAACATTAATTGACATGTCGACAGACATATCCGTATTGCAGAATTATGCCCATTTTGCGGAATCTTTAGCCAACCAAGTTCAGATTCAAGGGCAACGTATTAATGCCACTATGGCTGTTGTTCACTGGCTTCACCAGTACAACATCAATCTGCACACATTAAATCAGCTTAGAATCTCTGCAGCGTCCCAATTATCAGATATCAATCAACTCATTGAGCGTCGCCTTTCAGTCAATCTTGTGGAACCTCAGCATCTCAGATCCATTCTGAGAGACATTAACACTGAACTGCAGAGCAAGTCAGATAACCTGTTTATTAAATCAGATATAAACGTATTTTACACCAATAATGACATGGTTACCAGCTCCCATGATAGACAATTTCTGTATGTTAAAATTAAAATTCCAGTGTCAAGTAAAACGACGGAGTTCAGTCTATATAAAATTGATGCAGTACCTGTCCCAACATCTCAGGACAATGATATTTACACCGAGCTTTACGGGTTTAGTAGATGGTTTGCCATCGCCACAAATTCGGCTTATTTCTTAGAAATCCCAGCTGAAGATGTCTATCTCCTAAAAGATGTTCTGAACACCCGCAACTATCTGCCATCAAAAGCTCATAATGCATCATGCCCCTATGCCTTGTTCATGGGTGACTCCACCGCAATCGCATCCGTCTGCCGCCACAAACTAGTCCATAGGCCAATCATGAACTATGAGTTTGTATATACCATCCCTACTAAAGGGTATTTAATTTACACACCAGCACGAAGTTGGACCCTACAGTGCCAGAATGAATCCAACCCCGCACAAGTAGCCCATAAGGGCCTGTTTCAGATCAATATCCAGTGTGGTTGCAAACTCACTTCTCACCTCACAGAGCTCCTGGCAGAATCAAACCAGTGTACAGACACAAAGTCAATCACCTCATTTAGCGCCAATTATTTGGTATTTCTTAAATTATACAGAGAGTCTCTGCCCATAAATATCACCATCAACGAGTTTACCACAGAACCCTATAATTTTCAATTGCTCCAAATTATACACACTAAATTAAATTTTACAGATTTAGAACTTGACGACGGATTTTCGACTGAAGACCAGACAGATTTAGACAATTTTCACTACAGTGACTCGACTGACGACATGTCCTGGACCTTCTCTAACTGGAGTGATATGCCCCAGGCAGACACTATCATAGCAGCAGGCTCCATTTCCATCATCGCCCTGCAGCTTATATGTATCATGGTACTACTACATCAACAGCGTCAACTCAACCGCGTCAACACCACCCTTCTTGCATTGGCCACCATCCATGGTGCGGATGCAGCAGATTTTTTCCTGCCCACGACGCCAATACCAACCATGACACCAACAGCAACAACACAGTTCCCAACATGGCGAACTGTCATTATCATAGCATCGTTTGTGCTATCAGTCATAAACATGCTAATTATATTGCTGGAAAAGCTAACACCACTCCTAGCCAATTGTGAACCGACGACTCGACTTAACCACTTACAGACCGACCTCTACTGTGCGATGTACAGCAATCAACATCAGCTTCATATCAAAGTAATGACCATCCCGCACGAACTGACAGGACTGACAATCAACAAGACACATGACATCCACGACGTTAGGTTTTCAACCAACTTGTTCTGCACGTTCGCATCCTTCAACTGGAATCAAACGGAAATATATGCTGATAACAAGAAAATTATCCTGCCACTTCGCATCACAGTGCCTCTATGCCAGTACGGAGAATTCCGACGCCTAGCAAGACACCGACATACAATTAAATTTATACTAATGCAGAATATGGATTCGCTAACCATTAGTGACTGGACACGACACACTGACCAAAGCCCCCAGCGACAACCACAACCTGTGACTCTCAGATTCAGAGGTTCCCCTACAGCCTCCTATAGGCGACCACAGACCAACGACCAAGACAACCTAGCATCACTTAATGACCCGACACGTGTCCCCTTACTTCCCCAACCAACTGCACTGATATCACACGGACAGCCCGCCTCACTTACAACAGCAACTGAGACGGACCAAAACAAAGACAACCCTAACTGTAACCGCCGACGGACAGAACCGACACCTAAACAGTTTAGACCGAGCAGCTCAGCCGAAGCTACCCAGTGCAGCGGCTATGAAATTGAATATACATAAAACCATATCGACTACAGACAGCCCAACCGACCATCAAACATGTGTTAAATAGTTAGTAGCCCAGGTATATCAGTGAATCTGGATATTAGTACTCCTAAGTGGAATGCACTCTTCTATATAAAATGCTTGAGCAAACATCACATCAGAGTCAAAATTTAAGATGATTATTAAAGACAACATTGTATACAAAAGGAAAAGTAATCTTTTGATTTTTGCCACTGGACTGATCTTCAAGTGAGCGATACCGCCATAGACATGCATATATCTAATAACAGAACCCTAGCAAGTAAACATAACCCAATTGAATCACTTTACCAATATACACCATCAGTATCTGTAACAATATTGTGAATACACTGTACATTGTGAAATACAGGCATGTCATGTGTTATCATCATGTCAATCAGCTGGAGTATGGACAGTAGCAACAGTCCATAATGTACATCAACAATATCATTTACATAGATGTCTAACAATGCAGACATCATATCAGTATCCAGTTTTGCAGTATACAGTGTCATCAATGCAGTCTACAACGCAGTGTCATCAAATGCAGTCTACAATACGCAGTGTCATCAAATGCAGTCTACAAATACGCAGTGTCATCAAATGCAGTCTACAAATACGCAGTGTCAATAAATGCAGTCTACAAATACGCAGTGTCATCAAATGCAGTCTACAACGCAGTGTCATCAATGCAGTCTACAACGCAGTGTCATCAAATGCAGTCTACAATACGCAGTGTCATCAAATGCAGTCTACAAATACGCAGTGTCAATAAATGCAGTCTACAAATACGCAGTGTCATCAAATGCAGTCTACAACGCAGTGTCATCAAATGCAGTCTACAATACGCAGTGTCATCAAATGCAGTCTACAATACGCAGTGTCATCAAATGCAGTCTACAATATGCAGTGTCATCAAATCCAGTCTACAATACGCAGTGTCATCAATGCAGTCTATGACGCGCCGTGTCATTAATGCAGTCTAGAAAACATCAATTGTGCACCCTGCACTATGCAGTTGCAAAGAACAAGACTGACAGACCAGAAGACCAGGAGACAATGAACATTAGCATACTGTTATGCCAGAAGACAGACAATGAGCATTAGCATACTGTTATGCCAGAAGACAATGAACATTTGTTGTATAAAATTGCATTACCTCTACCTTAGCGTAAAAATTTTGTTCAGTTTTAACTTTTGTTATTTTTGTTTAAATTTCACCTACAATTTTTACTTTATCAACAAAGGGCATGTCATGTATTTAAAATATTCAGAGTATCAGTTAATAAGGAAATATAGTTAAAGGATAAAAGAATACAACTTAAAAGATATAACTTAAACCTCAAGAATTTAGAGCCTTAATAAAGGTCTTACATAAAGAGACTTAAGAATGACTTAAGGGTTGTGACTCCTGTCCACCCCAAAGCACAGGCCAATAGTATGAAGCCATGTACATGGGCACTGAAGGGGAATAGCCAATAGAATGGAGACCCCTGGAAAAAGGGCTCTTGATATTCTTGGGTTTGGGAGAAGAAATTCAGTTTGTCAGCTGTAGCTGAACTTTACCTTGTGCTGTACATTATACATATACTCTGGATTAAAGCCACCCTTTCTATGCCAAGCTATACTCTGTGTTATCTGAGTTATTCATCATCTATAAGACATTACAATAGAATGGAAATTTTCTTAATACTGTATGGAATTTCAAGGCTAGTAAAAAATCCAAATTTATATACATTCTGAACATTTTTATATTTTTAGCTTATTGATATACAAAATACTTTTATATTTATTGTTATTTTTGTGATATTTAATTTGAATCATGTATATTTAAAATTTTACATATCTATATATTTTTAGCATATTTTCTTAATAATTGTATGAAGGGCATTTGAGATTGTTTTTGAATAATATTTGCACTGTAGATATAAATATTTATTATTATTATTTGTTATAATAATAATAAATCAATAATAATAATACTCAAATTGAATCATCAGCTGCAAGCACAATATGATTAATGGCTTCATCTAATTCAGCATCATCAAAGTCAGACAATTCACTACCTGTGTCATCATAGTCATCATCAAAAGAACCATCACTCTCATTAGCAACAGAGATGATGGGGGCAGCATCCCCTCCTTCAGCTCCATGAAGTTCATCAACTTCAAGATCTGACTCATCACTGTCAGGAGGAATCTCATCTGTCATCCTAGCCTCAATGATCCCAAGCATATTGAATGGAGTTTCATCCATTTTGACCTTCCTGCGTTTTTCCATGTGCTTCTTCACTGCACCTTCAATAATATTATCTCTTTCCTCTGGTGACCATGAGGCATGGTTGACTTTTATGATGAGAAGATCATCCATTGTCGCTGGTTTAAGAGATAGGCGCCTGTCAGACAACATGGCAGAGAGCTGACTGAATGCCTTCTCTACCATGCTGTTGCTGACACCAATGCACAGCACCACTTCTACCAAAAGACAGACATTTGGAATTTCTTTCCTGCGGTATAGCAAAACCTTTTCCCACAATTTCTTTGCTTTGAAACCCTTGTAGAAGAAACCGCAGAGGGATTTCAGTTTGAACCACTCCTTCTTTAGTTTCTCCTTTTGAAACCCAGCCAACTCCAGTGTGACAGAAAAATGCTCGGCAACTGTATTCATCATTGCCAGCTCATGAGCTGTGTCATCACTCCAGTTGGCTGGGTCAAGCCACACCATACTCTGAAACAGCTTGTTTTCTCTTTCAGATTGGAACCTATGATTCAGGCATTGGTTCACATCATCAATAACTTTGGATGCCAAAGAGTGCTGTTCCTTGGAACATTGCTCAGCTTCATGCATGTCTATCAATGAGCCTCTTTCAATAACAACATGAACAAATTCTCTGTTCCCAGCTTCCTTCCGCTTGTGGCCTGCTTTAGGCATTTTCCAGATGACTTTGTCCACTTCACCATTGATACCCTGGGAAACATGAATATCAGCATCTTTCAAACAAGTGTCGTAATCAGCTGCTGATGCCAGGAGGTCAGAATTTGCTGACATTGTTGTTGCAAGAAGCAAGGGGATCTCAAATATGTTGACATCTCCCCTTTCCAGTTTCAGTGAGAGCTGAGAAATGTTCTCCAGCAATTGGAGGTAGAATGAGCAATGGCAAAGGAAACGAAAGCTCTTGAGCTGTTTCAAGATACCCTTCATTTTGGGTTTGTTGGCACGATAGGAACCTTCTGAGCTTGCAATGCAGTTCTCCATCAGTTGGATCAGAACACCCCAGTTGTGGAGAAGGACATGTAGCCCTCGCCTCTGATGGTTGACGAACCTCGTCCCGTGCACTTTTGGGAAATTGTACACAGTGACTCCCAGGACTTTGGCATGTTTGAAGAACTGTCTCTTCATCTTGCCACTCTGTTTGAAGAGATAGAAGATGGTAAACAATGAGATCCTTTGCCCTAGAGAAGTATTTCTCCTTCAACAAGGAGTCTTTCAATGCTAATTCCAATCTGTGCGAGACACAGTGCATGGTAATCAACCATGGCCTTTGGGATCTTTGTAGCTGGACAAGCAAACCATTGTACTTCCCTGTATTTACACTAGCCCCATCTGATGTAGCACAAATCATTTTTTGTATATAAGAAGTTTCAGGTACATTCAAATTCTCAATGAAAACACTATCAATTGCCTGTTTCAAATTATCAGCATTTGCATCACCCCATGAGTCCATATCAGCCAATGAGGCACAGTAATACACAGGAACCCCGCCACGGACAACACGGATCAAGACAAGTTCCTTCTCCTGAGAGGTTTTTCTCGCTTTACTACCATCTGTGAGAATGGCAAATGAATTAGCAGTACACATAATCAAAGACAATTTCTCACGGATGGTATCCGCTAATTCATGTACAAATTCCCGTGCATGTTTGTCTGATGTGCACCCATGGATTAATCTGACACCATTGGCCTTCTGGCATTTTACTACTGTTTCAAAATGGGCCAACGGAAGGCCACCTACAGCAATCAGATAAGCAGTTTTCATAAGTTTTTTGTAAGCGACTTCGGCATTTTTATGCAAACTGTCATCGATACTGGGCTGCTGTCTTGTACTGCTGGCACCAATTGCAGGTTCAGCTCCATCACCAAGAAGGTCCCTGTATTCCAGTCCCAACTTGTGAGCAAGACCATCTAGATGGCGATTGATGTTGTGTTTCGTCACATAGTTGGATCCAGTGACATATCGATCCACTTCAGTCAGGGCAGTTCCTTTCAGGCGATAATCTGTCTTGATCTTGGAAGCATACTTTGAGCATATTCCACAGTATACCTGTAGTTAAAGGGGAACTAACCCCTTTTGCACTTTACCTCTCAGATTTTAGCTTGGGTCCATAGAAACAATTCCATGCTATTCATAACTTGTATATGTGCCCTGGTAATGAAATATCCTGCATTTATTAGCTCCGTGTTGTGAACTACGGAGGCCGCCATTTTTTAAATTCCTGGTGTTTTGCACTGACCGGAAATACGTCACTGTTGTACCAAGTCTTAGCATGGGGTCACTAGAGTGGTCTTAGCCAATGAGAGCCAAGTATTCTGGAGGCTTGGCATTGCAATTCAACTGGTGAGAACATCTGTCAACAACAGTTTTAGATACAGGTGTTAATTGCCCTTTCAGAGCTTTTGTAAAGGGCATGTCAAAGTTAGGCAATATCCTGAAATAAGCCCCTTAGGGGGAGGAGTTTTAGGTTACAAATATGTATGACATAAATTTTGAAAATCATACTTTTGTATTCTCTGTGTTTATTATCAATAAACAAAGTTTTATAAATTTGTGTAAAAATTAAACAATATATGAACAAGGAATTAATTTCAGTGGTAATATATTGTCTGTTTATTATCAAAAAACGTTTTTGCTATTTAATTTAGTTTTTGGATAATACACAGACAATATATATATACCTCAGTCGCACAGCCAGAGAGAGACTCTGCTTTAATGTGTCTTGTGCTGTCAAGAAGGTTTTTACGTAAATAGGTTCCAGCTGCAATTGCCTCCTGTAAATATGACTATTTCAAACTCAATGGCAATGTATGACTGTAATATTTTTATGCCATCTGATTTTAGTAATGTTGAACCTGTGATAGATCTTTTCGTTGATGACTGTGTGGATGTGGGGGATGGTTCTGACATTAATACTAAGATTGTTGTAGATACAATTACACACTCAGACATAAACTTAATTCATGATATGACTCAAATGTTCAATGAAAAATCTAGATTTTGGAACAGTAACAAAGGCTCAAATGATAATTTTCTCAAAATAATTTCATGGAACATTCAGGGCATTGGTCAAAAATTAGAGTTAGAGGAGATTAGAAATATGTTTACCTGTTATGATGTCATCTTCCTGTATGAAACCATGAAATCAGATACCTTTGACCCACAAATGGAAGGGTACCACTACTTCCATTATGAAAGAAAGTACAGACACCCTAGAGCTAGGAGGCCATCTGGCGGCATAGCCGTATTGATTAAGTCAGATATTTTTGAGTCAAAAGCTGTAGCTATCGAAAAAGCAAGTGAACATGCTATATGGCTGAAAATTAGGGGATCAACTCATGAAATTATTATTGGTGGTGCCTATATTCCCCCTGAGGGTAGCATGATCTATTTGAATAGTAGATATGGAAAGGATGTGCTGAATGAATTGAGGGAGGATCTTGCATGTTTTCTAGATAGAACACCCTTTGTTTCTATTTGTGGTGATTTTAATAGCCGGACAGGTGATATGAATGATTTTGAAGAACCTGTAAATGGAAAAAATTCTTCTCTCATCTCTGACTTAGGCACTGTATCTCGTGTTGCAACTACAATGCAACACAAATGGTCCCTTAAGCACAGACTGTGTAGAGATAAGAAGGTAAACGCCTTTGGAAAGGATCTCATTAACTTATGTAGGGCAAGCAGTATTAGAATAATGAATGGATTCTTTGATGAAAGTATAACCGATCGATTTACCTGTCATACTCCTATGGGACAAAGTGTTGTTGACTATTTGCTTTGTAGTGAACCAGCGTATAATTGCCTTCATGAGTTTGTTGTAAATGATAAGCTTACTGAGTCTGACCATACACCACTTAGCTTTTCTTTTAACTTTCCCAAAGTACCAAAAATAAATAAACAGACTAAAAATAGTCGGCAGACCAGAACATTCAAGTATGTATTTGACAAGAGTAAAACTGAAGAATACCTCTCTAATTTTGACAATGAAAATGCCAAGAACACACTGTATAAGCTATGCTGTGATATTGAGTCAGACTATGATACAGATGTGGTCATAGATACTGTATACCAATACTTAACTGATAGAATACGGCCAACGTTTGAGAAAAAGAAATCTAAATCTGCAAAAAGCACTTTTCCTACTAATAAATGGTTTGATAGTGAGTGTAAAAATCTCAGAAAATCTTTGAATGACTTTGCTAAACAGAATGATTTAGCCCTGGATCAAAATAAAATGCAATATGGTATTATGCACAGATATTACAAACGAGTAACTCAAAAGAAAAAAAGAAAATTTCAAGGAAATAATAGAAAGGAAATGCAAACTCTCATGGGTAAAAATCAAGCAGATTGCTGGAAGTATTGGAATAAATTAAAATCTGTTGGAAAAATCCAAGTTAACTGCCCAGACTTAGATACCTTTCATAACTACTTTAAACAACAATCGCTTCCACCAGAGCGTGACTATTTTGACACTGAAAATATGGCACACATAGTTAATGCTGTGCAAAATTCCGGTTATAGCTGCAGTAGTGAACTATCTACTCATATTTGTGATAATGTAATAACTGAAGAAGAGGTCGCCCTGCATTTCAGGAGACTCAAAAATAATAAAGCGGCTGGCATTGATGGGATACCCGCAGAATTCTATAAATATGCTGGTGAAAATCTTATAACACCATTTTGTGCTGTATTCAACCACATTTTTGATAAAGGTGAATACCCATCTCAGTGGTCAGAAGGGCTTATTAATGCTTTACATAAAAAAGGTAACCGCACAGATCCTGATAACTATAGAAAAATAACTGTAAATGTAGTAATGGGTAAGATTTTTGACTCAATCCTAAATAGCAGATTATACTTTAAAAATGAGGCTCTAAATCTTGATGATCCTTGTCAGTTTGGGTTCACCCCTGGGTCAAGCACTACTGACTGTGTCTTTGTTCTTGACACAGTTATAAGTTACCAACAAGCAATGCGAAAACCTGTATACTTGTGCTTTGTTGATTTTACTAAAGCATTCGATTACATTAATAGAAATGCTTTGTACTACAAATTGATGCAGCAGAATATTGGTGACAAAATGCTCAAGGTTATCATTAGTATGTATGATAAGGCAAAAGCAAGAGTAAACCAAGGTGGTAATACCGGTGGTTCTATTGACAGCAAATGTGGGGTATTACAAGGTGGAATCCTCAGCCCAAAATTATTCAATGAATTTATGTCAGATCTACCCGATCATCTTGAAAAATCAGATGGAATAACATTAGGTGATTTTACTCTTACACATATATTGTATGCCGATGACATCGCACTTGTAGCTGATTCTCCTAATTGCATGCAAAATAGTATAAATTCACTTCATAATTACTGTAAAAAATGGCACCTTATTGTAAATGTTAGTAAAACCAAAGTGATGCAGATTGGTAACAAAGCAATAAGCACCTTCTTCTGTAATGGGGAAAAACTAGTAAATGTTGACAGCTTCAAATATCTTGGCCATATGCTTACTAATAAGCGTAGAATACATAGCAAGATGACGGAATACCTCTCAACACAAGCTCATAAAGCGCTCTTTGCACTGCAAGGTGATTCAAAACAAGCATTAGGAAAAATCGATCCCATGCTATCTCTTCGAATGTTTGATACCTATATTTTACCTATCCTGGAGTACAATAGTGAATTATGGACAAGTGAAAAATCTATGCCTGAATTAGAAAATTTGCAACTTGCATATCTTAAAAACATATTAGGAGTTAGAAAACAAACACCATCTTTAGCAGTCTATGGTGAAACAGGTAGATTCCCATTGCATGTCAGACAGAAAATTAGAATGGTGAATTACTGGATAAGATTGGAAAGAGCACCTGATGACAGTTTACTTAAGAAATGTTTAATTTTTCAGAAGGAAATTTATGTGAATGCAGTAAATGGAAATAACTGGTTCAGTAAAGTGTGTCATGTATTAAATAACTGCAACATTGAATATGATATTAGTAACCTCAGAAACTTTGACATTGATAATATCTCTAACACAGTGAAACTAAGACTCTATGAAGCCGAACATGAGCGACTTATAAATGCAATAAATGACAGTTCACAACAACCAAAACTTAGGACATATAAACTATTTAAAACTGATTGTAGAATAGAACCTTATCTTGAATTGCAACAAATTCGCAAAGTGTTAACTAAAATAGCTAGATTTAGGACAAGTTCACATAGCCTGCAGATTGAAACAGGTCGACACCATAAACCAATAATTCCTGCTCCAAATAGAATATGTGAAAAGTGTACGTTAAACTTTGTAGAAGACGAAATTCACTGTTTGATTGTCTGTCCTGGTAATGAGCAACACCGTGTTAACCTTTTTTTGAATGCAACTAAATTTATTAACAACTTCTTGTCTCTAGATGATATAACTAAGTTTACAGCAATAATGACAAACAAGGAACCTGAGTTATTAATTAGTTTAGGAAAGTTTCTCCTTCAAGCTGATGTGTAGAGAAAACCATCTCCTGTATCCACACAGTTATTAATTTAGTTTATTAGTTTATTAGTTATGATGTGCTTGTCATGTTTTGGACTTTGAGAGTGAAATGTTTTTATTAGCGGCTTGTATTTTTTTCTATTGTGTATGTGGATTTTAAACACGTATTATAAGTTAACTTGGTGGCTGGAACCTTGATTATTGAAATTTTATTGCTTTCTGTACTTACATTAATGTCTCTTTCATGTTATCTTTTAACTGAATGACATATGTATCATTTATGATATTTTACATGTCAATAAAATCTATATATATATATTACTACTGAAATTAATTTCTAGGTCAATATTGTTTTATTTTTACAAATTTATAAAACTTTGTTAATAAACACAGAAAATATAAAAGTATGATTTACAAATTGTTCAGTATATATAGGCCCCTCAATCAATGAATACCTTCACTATTACTCCTGGAAGGCCCCTGAGGGGCTTATTTCAGGATATTGCCCTAAGAATAGGTATATAGGTATATATGCATGGGCAAATGAGCAATAACCCTGCTACGTACATGTTATGTAAGACGTTTTTCCCAAGCATAGGAGTTTAAATAGCAAAAGGTATTTAATGTAAAATTTAATAACTTTAAGATTACATTAACATATCACTATATTTGTATCACTATATTTCTGACCATATTTTTGCAAGAGAACATAATTGGAATACTGCTTTGCTTTGTAAATTAAATGTTACATAATCTTTAGGGGCAATGTGCAGTATTATGTATAGTATACATATATTTCATAGTATTTATATTTGGTGTATATGTAGTGTTAGTGGGGTTTTTTAAAGGCAGTACCTCCTTCTTTACAAAGATTAATATATATTAATTACCAAATTGTGCTTATTTCAATTGTATGTTGGTTGCATTGCTAGATACATTAAATATACCAGTTTAAAATAAAATATAATATCAAAAACTTATTTTCAACAAAACCTTGTCAATACACTATTTTTTTAAAGCTTCACTAATAAACAGTGGACGAATGATAGATAGATTTATTTGGCAACATAATACATTTTTTGTGTATGCATACAATGCTGAAATCTAATAGAATGTCAACTGCTCTAAATTACTAAAAAATCATTTAATTTAATTAGTACTCAGTTATCCAAACATTCAGTAGTTGTATTACAAAGCAGGATACTTGATAGTTGTTCTGATATTGTGTGATAATTGCATTGTCTCAAATAGTTCAATGGCAATTACTTGACACTCAGTAAGAACTTTATGTTGTTGTGATTACTGTTCTTGTCATTATAATTGCAATGAACAATGTAACAGATTGTAATCCACAGGATTGTAATTAATTTGCATTGCTGAATACATATGGCCTAGCTGTGTACATAAGTGACGTCACTATTTTGCGTGCCGTGTGCAATAATGGCGGCCCCCAGCATGTTGATGGTTGGTGCAAATTTCACTTTTAATTGGCTTGAAATCATATCAAACCCGAGTTTAAGACATTTCCTTTCACTGCAATATATTATTTGACAACTAATTGAACTTTTGAAAGAAACATACAAACTTCCATTAGTTCCCCTTTAAGCAGAGAAAGAGAATTCAGATTTGATTATGTCAGGTATCACTTTAATATTCTGTCATTATAATTATACATAGTTTGTTATTCGATCATACATCATATTTTAATACTCAATCTTTGTTTTTACCTTTTTGTCACAAAATAGCCTATGGCTAGTCTGTTTTTTTACTGTAACTTTAAATATTTAAATATTGATAAATAAATCTATTGCTATTGTTATTAAATTGTGGTAATATAAAATTTTATTTTTTATTGTAATAATTGTAATAAGCCATTATTTCATACTGTGTCCTCAAAAAAAATAATAATTATACATTTATTTATTCAATAGAAATGTCCATTGAAAGCCACGTGCAGATATTAAGTAAACAAACACAACAAACAGGCTCTGATTGGCTGAGAGAGGTGGGTGTGTCTGTGAACTAATACTGAATTCCTATTGGTTGACTTCAAGGGTATCCTTGAATCCAAAGTCATACCTCATCATGCCAAATGCCACTTCCAGCATGTTAATACCAAGCTAACTCACCTCATACACAAGATCCTTTCCATTTTCTTTTTTTATTTTGGGCACAATGCCCCGTTTCACGACGTCCCATTTCAAAAAAGTTGAATAGGTTGTCTGCTTTCCTGAAGTCGCCATTTCGAATGCTAATGTTTTCCCGATGTAAGCTGTGATCTGATTGGTTCCTCGAAATGGAAGCGACCCCGATTAACCAATGACAGACCGCGACACAACGGTTTTACGCATTGTCGGACGTGCTACCACGAGCGCACTAGTTGACTTGTAGGCGAGCAGTTTTTTGCTCGCCTTATCCTGAATTGAGGCGCGTTATGGCGCGGGCGCGCAATTGCTCGCCTTAAACGACAAGGACTGCAATTGTCACCTATTGTTCTCTGTTTCGTTTCATCATCAGATAAGTTAATAATCTGCCTACGTCCCCCAGCATGCACAGTGACTCCTATATATGAGGTGCACAGTATTGGCTGGGGCTAGCGGCCAGTTTTAGAAGTAACATATGGTATAATCACAGGCCTAAATTACCGATCTCACAACTTCAGCTGACGAAAACCCAGCGGCCTGCATTATTTATATCCTAAAGGTATCCATCGGCTATGCAGCCCCCACAACCTATGCCCACACTTCGTCTATGTTCTGTGATAAATACATGACATAGACTATTAAAGCACAGAATTGTCCCAAATATGGTTAACAACTGTTCTTCATATACCAAAAGTTGTTTTAGGCCTTCCTGTGCTGCTACAAGAGGGCATTCCTGACTAAACTTGCACATTTTGTTGAATGCGGCTCCCTTCGGCACTGACGTCATCAGTATGGGCTGAAGAACATACTGCTCTCTGATTGGCCGAAGTGAGGAAATTTGTGGTCAGTGCCGGTTTGAGCTGGAGACCTCGCTTTGGGCCATGAACAATGTTTACCTTGAGGTTATTATAATAGATCGAGTGCCGAAGTTGGTGAACGGTAATTTGGGCCTGTGGTATAATACAATATATATTACAATGTTTAAAGTTCAAATCATTATATAAACCAATACTACCTTCTTGTTTCATGATATTTGTTGCCATTACATGCTCATTTGTGCACAGGAATTTGACTAAGGTACTATAAATAATATAAACAGAGTTTTACATATCATCAAAAACTCAATATGTAAACAAACCCAGTGATGAATTCACAATACTGAACAATGGTGATGATGTCATTTCCATTGTGTTTCCAATGTTTTGGTGTGGATTTTCTCTGAATGTATGATTTATTTTTAGTAATTTACGTCTGATAAAATCAGTAGTTCACACAAATTTAGTGTGCCTTGATTAATAAAGGTTATTTTCAACTATTTGATAGTCTTAGAAAATGACAAATAGTGTGGCGCATTACTTAGTTTAGGGGAAGCAAAAGCTGAATGTCGATATATGCACATCAATATCACAAAATTATGCCAAATTTGTGCTGCGCTGAATTTACCAAATTATCAAAATGATGAAAAACAATGAAATAAGTGGCCACTAACAAAGGTGGGACGATGTAGGACAATGAAATGGAATAATATAACACAGTTGAACAGTATAAAGTTCTGCATACCTACATGTATATCTTGGACTGTGCACTTCTGTTCATGTGGTTTCATTATTTCTGATCATATTTTCAGGATGTTATGAATGATTTGCCACCATCTCCAGGTAATCTGTGAAGAATAAATTAATTTTTTTTAAATATAAGTGTAAAATAAGAATTCAATTTGCATTGAAAAATGGGAATATGAGATTTTTCATGCAGTTGTGAATCAGGTAATGCTCTTCATGAAGTTGGCCATGTCACACCAGAACCTGCTTTTTGCCTTCTCCTATTCTTATCTCACTAAACATGTTATTTATTTTCGATCCGAATATACATAATTAATGCTTATAGGCTACACTATTCGATGAGATTATTAATCTTTATGTACACAGCCTGTCTGTTTAGTAATGCATAAAAACGATGGTCTGCTACTGTTACATAAGATCATTTTAAAAAGTTGCGAATCGGGCTACGGTCTTCATGAAAATCTAGAAGCACTTCACTATAACAGAATTTCATATCGTCACTGTGGTCAGTTCAATATTGACTTGTGTTCAGAAAACGTTCACAGGTTAGACTCGGCGATGCTGAACTGAGCCACGACATCGAGATTTACCACCCTGAAAAAAGCACAAGTGCACACATTATTCAGGGCTCAACATTAACACTTGTCCGATTGTCTGGGACAAGTAAAAAGTCTCCAGGGACAAGCAAAATACTTCAGGCACTTGTCCAAATGGACAAGTGAAATCTAAATGGCTTAATTTTCTTTTAGTCATTCAAATCCAATTCAACACTAGCAAATTGCAATTGGACATTTGCTTAACAGATCATAGGAGTTGATTGAACTTCACTGTAAGTGTCAATGGTTAAGTGCAATTTAACATGAGTTCACTTCTAGAATAAAATACATTGTGCTTAATCAAAGGAATTGAAGTATCAGCAATATGTATAATCTCAATCAGGACAAGTAAGATTCTCAGGGGGACAAGTTGAACTCAAAAATTACTTGTCCGAGGGACAAGTAGATGAAAAAGTTAATGTTGAGCCCTGATTCAGTGCAATTTCATGATTTGTCACAAAACTAATGGTTTATCTCATTGCCAGTGTTCTAACACTGCAGCAGTCATCTAATAATTGGTAAACAAGTGGAGAATTTCGGTGTCGTAGGAAATTTCAATGTTGCCGAGTGTAACATTGGGATCAAATTATATTTAAATAAACATAATCATAAGTGCGTCACTACAGCCTGGCAAGCAATGCATGCGGACTATCGTCGACGATAGTAAACAAGGGCAGAAAGCTTACCCAATCAAATCTTTGCTGTGTGTCAATCAAATCTTAGACTGGTCTGGTGACGATGGCCCTCTAATAATATATAGGCTCTATAGTAATATAATTTGAACAACCCATCAAAGAATATGGCTTAGCAACGACAATTGCGCCTACGTTGAGCTTACTGTGTATATGTTCGACAACGTTTATTCAATACCATATGAAAAACTGTAATGATTTGAATACGGCTACAAGGTGAGAGGTAGATTTTGACTCTGTTGTAAGCAGTTTCTGACTCAAATGACCAAATGACCGAAAGTAGCTAAAAACCCCCGTGGCGTAGTGTCCGCATGGGTCACGGCAAGTACTGAACTGGGCGGACGAAACGGCTATACGCAAAAACGTCAACACCCAAAACATCAACAACAAAAACGGCTACACGACTATAACCAAAACGTCTACACCAATATTCGGGGACATTACCAAAACGTCAACATGCTTTTCAGTACTTAACCATAACGTCTACAGTGCTTTTCCCCCTCATAACAATGATACCAAAGGCTACAGACCAAAACGTCTACAGACCTTGTAAAAATAACTGTCGTATTGATCTGCCCCTTGTTTTCATCATGGAAAGTAGACGTTTTGGTGTGTAAAAGTGTAGCGGTTTTAGTGTATGAACGTGTAGCAGTTTTGGACATAGAATTTATGACTGTATCCGTTTTGGGCATTTGCAGACATAGCTTGTAGCCGTTTTGACATATCCATGTTGACGTTTTTGGCTGTAGCCGAGGGTATGTTGCTGCAGCAGCCCATGTTCTTTACTTGAGATAAATGAGTTCTTTTAAACAACTACTACGTAATAATATACAGTGTCAGACACCGAAACTTGTGGATTTTGCGCCGTTTAAAGTTACACTGTCAAGGCACACTAAATTTGTGTGAATAAATGATTTTATAAGACATTAATTGCTTAAAAATGAATTATACATTGAGAGAAAATCCAGACCAAAACATTAGAAACACAATGGAAATGACATCATCACTATTGTTCAGTATTGTGATGTCATCTCTGGGTTTGTTTACATATTGAGTTTTTGATGGCATGAAAAAACTAATATTTATATTATTTATTGTAAATTAAAACTAAATTGTTGTGCAAAAGTGAGTATGTAATGGTGAAAAATATCATGAGACAAGAAGGCAGTATTGATTTATACATTATTTTAATGTGCAAATTTGACAGACAGTGCACCTTTAAAAACTCAATGAAACCAGGCATGCTGCCTATCATTAGATTCCATTTGTTTCAAAAGTTTTTCTATGTGGCGATCTTCCATACTGCGTCTTATACTTATTAGAGGGGTTATCAAGCAGGAATAGATGTCAGATTAAGGTTAAAGACCTTTAAAACACTCGACACTAACAGGTAAGCGAATTCGGCGTACCCACTGTATCTGTCAAACGTCATAACTAGCTAGTGTAGAAAAATGCTCTAAAATCCTTAATAATTGGTCTTTTTTTAAATCGGAAAGAAATAACAGATAGGCCAAAGACTACTGCATGTTTTCACCCACATAAATTCCAACTATAGTCTATATTTCTGCAAAAACGAAGGCATCTTTCCTCGGCGCTAGCAGTAGCAGTACAACTGTACACAGTAGAGTGATCTCTCATGGACAATAATGGACAGATATTCAAAACTTACCTCAAATTGACCCTTTAAGAAGTCAGCACAAACACAATCTACTTAGTAGATCATCTTTGGTCAGCAGTCCTTCCTGATGACAAATTCTGTCTAGACTGCTGCTAGATGTGTGTTGATCCTCAGATCTAGTTCCCATCTAACCTTTGTGAAAGGTATTCCTACGCGCTCAATAAAAACTGTGTGACTGTCAATGTAAAGGCATTCGATCCATATTTCTCGTCATTCATAAATTTGTAATGTGATATATATTCATAATTATGTTCATATATATATATATATCAAATGAAATCATACAATTAGTGTGTGAACATAGAACTACTTGTTTGTGCCTATAGAGCTATCAAGCATGGCAGTAAAATGTGGGTAATTGTATAATGCGGACCAGGCGGACCATGCGGACCACGCTAAAACCAACAAGCGCCGATCGTCCGTTTGTATACTAAACAGTTGTTTAGACTAGTACAACCCCTATTTCGCCATAGATGAAAAATGCGGACCATGCACACAATGCAGACCAAAAGAACTATTAAATTTTCTTCTTAGGTAGGCTGTTGCTGTGATTATGCAGTTATAAGGAGTGTAATTGCACTTGATTCGTAATCCATGTGGAAAGCATGTGGGTGAGTGTATAATGCAGACTAAAATTGTTTGTACAAAAACAAAATCTTCTGTCATGCTATTCTCAGATGACCGGATCGAACTATGTTGTCCTAATTAATCTGCGCGGCCATGATGCGCAAATATTTACAATGACCTACTTACACAAAAATCGTTCTTTACTCAGGATTTTCCTGACAAACTTGAAGAAACTCACGTTAGAACTCCGTTAATGACCATTTCTAGGTGATTCCAAGACTGGACAAGCAGTAGAACTATGGTTTTGAATTTTTCATGGGACATGATGGGAGCCATGTCCATTGCCATGAAGCCTGTCAACTAAATGAACGTTCGACCAATCAGAGTAGAGCTTATTTCTTTGCAAGGCCATTTTGCAAGGCAACGAGCTCTAACAAACTCTGTGATTGGCTGTGGCGCTTAGGCCTTAGAAATTAATGCATAAGGCCTCATTGTTCATCAGTAAGACTACGCAAGCAACGAGCAGAAGGGAATGAAATAAAGCTTAATTGCAGAAGGAAATATGAACTAACAGTAATGCAAACAACACCAACCTGCAGTCCATTGAT
Source organism: Alitta virens (assembly GCA_932294295.1). NCBI lineage: Eukaryota > Metazoa > Annelida > Polychaeta > Phyllodocida > Nereididae > Alitta > Alitta virens. Next base: position 532,832 of record OW028576.1, on the reverse strand, counting down.
AAGATATCAGTAAAGAAAGAGGAGGCCGTTATTTTCGGGAAAAGCCCTAAAATAGCACCAGGCTATAAATAGATGTGGGCGTGGCCTAATGCAAGCACATACTTTAGTTTACAAACGAATCTGTGTGTTGACAACTCAGTTTTGACAGCTTGCTGATAACCCGATTTTGATAGCTGATTTGAGGGAAAAACTGTATCTATTTAAATAGAAAGTTAGGTGCAGTCGATTTCTCCTGGTGTGACGTGATAGTTGCTTGTTCAATTTGATATTTAAGCAAAAACTAATTCAGAGCATCTGACACATCTGTACGTGTCACTGAGTAAAGTGCATTAAAATTTTCTGAAAACTGTTTGGTACAATAAATTTAAATACGTCTGAATTTGTCTTATATACTTTTCTGGTGTGCCATGACAGTCGCTATCCAAACTAGTACCACAAATTAATTAATCAACCTTACAAACATTATTTATTTTTGTGGACTATATAACTATAACATTCATTTAAAGATAATATATTCAGGTTTATCAAATATATATATTGTCATTTAGGTATATTTAATATCTATCTATATAGATACACAATTCATTGCATCAACAATGCAATTTCATTTAATTTTGTTATATAGAAGAACCATTCAGGGGCAGATCCAAAATTGTTTGCAGTGTTCCCTCTAATTTCTCACGCACAGTGATGTATTAGGCCAAGAAGGGGAGGGGGGCTAAGAACCCCCTAGTTCAGTTACTGGACTAAGAACACCCTTTAAACCCACCCCACCTTTGAATCTGCTACAGCTCTTAAAAAAAAGGGTATAAAAATATATTCCATGGTACATGTACATGACAGAGGACTATCCCTGCGGCCCCTCATGCACATTGCATTATCATATTATTTATATTGTTTTATTTTTATTATTTTTTTTTTTTAATTAAGCTGGTGATTGCTTAAACTTCTTTTTGGTCTGCATGATCTGCATGGTCCACATTCTTCAATATACGGCCAAAATAGGGGTGTGTTGTATTTGTCTAAACAATCAAAGGCTTGTTTGTTTTAGCGCTGGTCCGCATGGTCCGCCGGGTCCGCATTATACAATCACCCGTAAAATGTCTTCTGCAACAACAACATCTACAGATATTAACATTTGAGGTGGTAGTTTGTGTTAATAGCTCGGTTTTTCCACATACAAAATTCAGGTGATGACGTAGTGTTCAGTCAGTTCTGGCTGATTGGTTCACAGCACTTGATTTTGTAAGAGCTAGAGTGGTTGAAAAGTGGTTTATCAGTTCGGCCCTGCATTGCAAGGCAGTCTGTTCGCGTTCGGGCTACACGAGTTCACCCTTTGTTTACACACTCAGCATGTCATGAACATCATGTTTCTTCAACCCATACGACTTGTCACAAACTGAAAGTTTTAAGAATTGTTCAGAACACTCACCGGGTTAATTCTGCTAACTGGATGTCAAAAATCTCAGCTTATTTGTCGCCAAATTCGACGAGATGCAGCATAGTTCCATCCTGTCTTCATCAACATGGCCGAGTCCGACACTGCCGCCATATTAAGTGTGACGTCATTCAAAATGGCCGTAAACGCCGGTCTCTAATTGGTTCACCCTAGTTGCTTTGTGATTTTGCTTCCTTTGTAAACAAACCGCGCACACTGCTGGAGTTCTTTATTTTATTGAAAGGAGCAACATAAAGAAAATCGATAAAAGAGCAGTTTTCAACCTGTGAGTATTTGTAAATAGCTAAAACTGTAACTAAACGGTTTCTTAAATCCCTGTGGCTTAAATTCATACAAATTGTTGTGTGTTGTCACTAGTTTAGACTAAGTTTAAGCTGTTAGAAGTTTCTGACAAGTTTTAGAGTATTAGTTGACACCAGCTTTGCTCTGACCATCCATACACAATCCACACTTTGTAGCGAACGGAGGTATATGTCAAAGGACCCAGGTCGTAATTATTACAACCCTGTTCTTTCATAGGTGCTCAGTCAAAAGATCTAGATATTTTAGCTATTTGCGAAGCCTTGGTGTCAAATAATGGTGTCATATAATTGAGGTGCAATCTGACAGGTAAGGTGGAGCAACAAGCTGAGAATGACAGATAGACAAAGCAACACATCACTTTCATCAGAAAAATTTACGTTGTGACATGTAATTTTGAGTCAAGTTAAAATAAGCAGTAAATTTAAAATGAAAAAAATTCAAATATTGATATATTTACTTCAGTGACTGAATATGATCATAATTATTTTTAATTGAAGTTTGTATATTGTTACAAGATAAAAGCTGTGGGAAAAAAGATTAATATTTCAGGTACTGAAACTGTGAAAGTTAGTTTATTTGAATCTAAAACATAATTATTTATTTTGCAGACTGAGACAGATTGAGCAAGAATTTGGAGCTGAGAAATGGACTCAGGAGAAACTTGAGAAGTTGCTGAGTTTGACGAAAACTGTGAAAAACTGGGAATCGCATTCGTACGAGATGAAACTGAATGGTACAGCCGAGAAGAATTTGAAGGAGATGAACAATCCAAGATTCATGGGCATTGTGATGGACATAGTGAGGATTATAGTGCAAAACAGCAAAACAGCGCAACATGTATGGGATGCGATATTTGGTGGATGTGAAGATAGATTGATTGTTGTGGAAATGCTGAGTGTGTGTGCAGAGGGTGGAGCACAACCCACAGATGATCAGCTGGAAGTGATTCTATCAATGACCAGAAGATTAACAGGGAGTGAAGAGTGGACTTTGTCTTACTTGAAGATTCTTGTTTCACTGAGCAGCAAAAAGAGTTTCACTCAAGATTTGATTTTAGAATCTGAATTTGATCTGAATTTCCTGGGAGAACTTCATTCAGTTTCTGAGGACAATATTAAGTCAGGAAGGAAACTGGTGCATTCGATGTACGACGAATGGGAAGAATGTTTGGAATCAGGAAAACTGATAAATTGCTTCCTTTTTATGACAAAGAAACAAGAAATGTTCTGTGAAGAATTAATAGAAGAATCATTCAAAGACATGTGCCTGCCAAGGAATTACTATGGAAGATTTGGAGAAGTAACATTTGCTTACTCTAACTGGATGGAAAGAAGTCCCCTTCATCTGGCCGTCATATTCCTCGACTCTCTCAAATTTCTTCCTCCTAAAATAATCGAGAAATACATCGACGCAAGAGACGTGAACAGGTGCACCCCTTTGCATCTGGCAGAGTTGCACGACAATCAACGAGCAATTCAATTCCTAAAGCCCCGTTCCCACATAGCCGAGTTACTCGTAGTCAACTCGTAGTAATAACAAAAATTACGTAACACCCAAAATTCGAGGAGTTGGCGACGAATTTTTGCGGAAAAAGTGACCAGGAGTGACTCGCCGAATTACTCGCCGAATTACTCACCGAGTTACTCGGCGGGTTCAGCGAGCGACTCGCCGAGTACCAGGAGTGACTCACCGAGTTGCAGCCGATTAGTGAACGATCTCGAGGAGAGTGTCGGCGAGTTAGAGGAGTAAATCGCCGAGTACCAGGAGTAACTCGCCGAGTACCAGGAGTAACTCGCCGAGTACCAGGAGTAACTCGCCGAGTACCAGGAGTAACTCGCCGGGTGAAGCAAGGTGTCTACAACAGCGACGAGTCACCCATCGAATGATAGGCCGACGCCAGCCTACCTGCATTCTCAGATGAATATCTCGCTTAATATTTGGTCTATTTTCGATCCGAAAAAACCTATGGAGTCACTATGAATTATACCACAAAACAATCTTTATTTGACGAAAATCGGACTAATATTAAGGGAGCTGTAGCTTTTTAAAAAAGCGCTCAGCTTTCTGCATTAATACAGTCTGGGCGCGGACGCTTCAGGGAGCACCAGTATAAGTAAATTAAATATAGCAAATAAAATCACAGATCAAATCACAAATACTTATTACAATATCAATATTAGATTTAAATTTTACAAAATATACACAAATTTATACTGATCATAATATCACAATAAGATTCAAATTAACACAAAAAGATAAGAAAGTTATACAAATATAATCATTGCCTGGTAATTACAATTAAATATATTGCTTTTAATTAATGAAAGCAATTACATATTTTTGTAATTGTGAATGACAATCAAGACAATGTCATATTACTGTGTCATCTTTGAACAAACCATGAAATGACAGGTCAAAGAACCCCAATTTAGGCAATTAGGCAATTGACACATGTATTGAATTTGCTGTATGCTCTACACCCATTCTTTGTATCATTCAAAATGCTAATAGCAATTACTGTGTCATCTTTGAACAAACCATGAAATGACAGGTCAAAGAACCCCAATTTAGGCAATTAGGCAATTGACACATGTATTGAATTTGCTGTATGCTCTACACCCATTCTTTGTATCATTCAAAATGCTAATAGCAATTGACATAACAGTCATGGCAGTTGGCAGAATGAGTAGAAATGAATTGCAATAAAGCTCATCCAAACAATGTATATAAAATGGTCAAAAATATTGACTACACCATTCAAGTCAGGGCCATACACATTATACACTACCTGCCTTCTCAGACGAATATCTCGCTTAATATTTGGTCTATTTTCAATCTGAAAATCTGTGTGGAATAAGTATGAACTCGACTATAATTCAATATTTATTTGACGAAAATCGGAATAATATAAATGGAGCAGCAGCCGCCGCCAGACAACCGCCTTCTCAGACGAATATCTAGCTTAATATTTGGTATATTTTCGATCCGAAAACACGTATGGAATCAGTGTGAACTATACTAAAATGCAGTCTTATTTGATGAGAATCGGACTAATATTAGGGGAGCAGCAGTCTTTTAAAGTAGCGCTCAGCCTTACCTGCATTGATACAGTCCGGGCGCGGACGTCTGCGAGAGCACCACTGTTTGCCTCCGCCAACCTAGCTACATTCTCAGACGAATATCTCGCTTAATATTTGGTCTATTTTCAATCCGAAAATACCTATGGAGTCACTATGAATTATACTACAAAACAATCTTTATTTGACGAAAATCGGAATAATATAAATGGAGCAGCAGCCGCCGCCAGACAACCGCCTTCTCAGACGAATATCTCGCTTAATATTTGGTCTATTGTCAATCCGAAAATACCTATGGAGTCACTATGAATTATACTACAAAACAATTTTTATTTGACGAAAATCGGACTAATATTATAGGAGCAGCGGCCTTTTATATTATATACGATCCCCTACGCTGATGATGCATGTACTAAAGGTAGAACTCGACGAGTTACTCGGCGAGTTCGAGGAGTAACTCGGCGAGTTCGAGGAGTAACTCGGCGAGACATGACCAAGATTTTGAAACTCCTGAAAATCCGCCGAGTGTGCCGTGCAGCACGGCATACTCGGGAGACTCGGCAAACTCGGCTCCAAATCTCACGAGTTCGCTACGAGACTCAGGAGTTTCTCGCCGAGCATCTCTCGAGTGCGAGGAGTAATCGCAGAGTTTAGTAAGAGTTGGGCCCGAGAGGCGTGTTACGTAATACTACGAGTTGACTACGAGTAACTCGGCTATGTGGGAACGGGGCTTAAAACAAATTAGGAATAATGAAAATGTCGTTGATCGATTTGGATTAACCCCACGAGATCTTGGAAGCCACGCCAGTGAACCCAACCCGGACGTCGGACATAAAGAACTTTGTCGCGGAGTAATAGAAACAAATGAAGGGGTTCTTGAGAAAATGAAACCGATGCTCGTCTTATCGGAAAAAGAAGCGGAAGATTTAAGTAAAGAACTCGTGAAACTTTTTGGGCGTTTGGTGAGAGAAGTGGAATTTGAGTATTTAGCTGAAATACAGACATTTTTCAAAGAAAACGCTAAAATTCAACTTGGAGGAAGCATGAGAGAGAAGTTGAAGAGTGGACGACTGGACGAGGGAGACATACAGCTTTGTATCAATGGATATTCTGGTGGAAGAAGTGTATATATTGCAGGAGTGAAGTGGGGTGAAGATGAATTCTTTTATGAACTGAACTTGAGTCTGATTGAGGCCCTGGGCAAGATCAGCTGGGAGGGCATTGCCCTAAGACCAGTTTGTGTCAAAGGGCCTTGGAAGGTTATCAGAGAGGGAGATGGTTCTTGCAAAGGATTGGAAGTCTCTCTCGATGTAGTCGCTGTCCTTGTCCATGAACAAGAAATGAAAAGATATGAGGATGAAATAACCCCACACGACGCACACAGTTCTCAAGGAGAAATGTTGGAGGGTGCTATTCCTGTGCACGATGGCATGGATTACTCAACACTGGAAGCATGGAATTACAAAGAATTTAAGGAGACTAAGTTTGCTTTTGAATGGGACATGATTGACTGCCTGCCTCCAAGCGTAATTGCGAAGGCTCTCATTCAAGTAAGTGAACCTTTTTTATCTATTGTGTTAGAGCAGTAAAACTAGGTAGTTAATTTTCTGATCTTTTGGATCTTAAATTGTTGGATTTCAGATCTAATTTAGACATGAATTTAACCATTGTTTATTGCAGTCCAATTATATTTTCCTTTTATTTGTGTTGATAATTCAAAGTCATTGTAATATTACATTACTGATTTTGTTCAGATAATGGAATGTGAAAGGCCCTCTTTCTATGAACAATGCCTAGAATGGATATTTTATGTTTTTAATAAGTAAGTTAGGAAGTTTTTGTTTACTCAAACCAGTGATTTGGTATGGAGTGGTCTAAATACAATATAAATAAAAGTAGGCAAATAAGAAAGGATATTTCATATGTGTGTATACAACAACATAGGCCTATTAACATTGGCATAAACATTTTAGCAACGATGACATGAATGATATTATGTGCTAATATGTTAATGCCGAAGGCCACTATGTCATAAAAATTAAAATGTAATGCATATACATTATATATAATATAATATTTAACTTGTCAAAATAATAGTATAATAGTGATTTAACATGATGATGACACAGCATAAGAGGGCGGCGACCAGATATTATAGCCATCCGCAAATTTCAAACCATCGCATGAAGGTGCACAGTGACATTTACACACTTCATGGAACGAATCATTTCTGAAAAATGCAATGCCACATTCTTCAATCGTTTCCAATGAAATTCACATGCTGAGCAGCTACATGAAGTGAGCATTTTCAAAATCATAAAGTAATGGACAAAAAAGAAAAAAAGATTCACGTCACAGTGAAATATAATGAAATGCCATTTTGATTACAGTTATTTATCTGCACTACAGCAAATGTATTACATGGTACTAATGTTAAATTAATATATGTACCTTTCAATCATCCAGAAGAACATTCAGCTACCAGCACATACATGGTCTATGTTTTTTTTATAGTTGAGTTCAGGCAATTAAGCTAGTAATTTTCTAAAATGCTACAAAATGTTTGTTGAGTTATTCTTGCATACTCAATATGTTAGACAACTTCTTTTATTTCATTTCTATTTATCAGAATGGGATATGCTGAAACAGCTATTTAGCAACACTGGTTTAATAGAATTACATGGCACAAAAGATCTGTGGCACTGTCTGACTGACATTCCCAGTGGCCACTATACTGGTATATTGGTTCACACGGAGATGGTACTCAAGACAGACAGACTCTTCAGCTACGTTTCATCACTTTATTCAGTAGATAGTCTATATAGCCTAGGTTCCCTAAAACAGGAAACATTCAAATAGTTACAATATAGCAATAGCAATGATATGTACATATATATAATAAATGTTATGCAAATTATTATATATAGCTCAATAAATAATCAATATACTGAAACAATAATGTATGACTATTATGGCACTAAATAAATGAGAATATAATATAAAATAGAACTCATAATCTCTACCGAGATATGCCAAATACCAGATTAGCAGATTATACACTGTACTGCTCTCTCAACTGTCGCAGAAAGATTTCTGTTTGAGGACATGAAATGCAGTAATTACAACATTGAAAATCTAATGAAAAAAAATACATAATTTTGAAGCTGATAAATATGAATTTGAATAAATCTAAAACAAGAGCCATATCACTGCAATTCATAAATAAAGATATAATAAAGAACTTACATTTATGTAGATACACACATTCTCAGGGAAAATCACAGCTAAGCAAATGTTGCTTCTAAAAGTGTTGGCTGCTGAATGATTTGAATGGCCTAACAGGAAACAATTCAACCATGCAGTGTGAAATACTGTGATTTTGAAAATTGTGTGAAACACAAAAAAAGTACACTGGCTGTCAAATTAAAGTGACACCCAGTGACAAAATGTTGGAGATACCAGCACAGCCACTGTCCAGTCCATTGAAGTCCTCAAGCACACAGAAATGAACACTTCATGTCATCGAGGAAACAGCGTGAACTTCACATATTTCAGAGATGCACGCAGTCAAATGCCAATGTAAAATTATTGCCTGAAGTGAATAACATTGCAAATGCAATGAGACTTCGAAGAATTAGCATATAAGTCAACGGACCAAATTTTACCAGATTTGGATATTTTGGCTTCAAAAGTGATGGAATTATAATGTTACAAAAAGATGAAACAGTGTTGCTGCATATACTTACATGTATCTTAGCATGTGCACTTCTGTTCATTCCCAAAACTGTAGGTCCAACATTTTCAGTGTGACTGGCATTTCTGTCTTGAATTTTATCGTCAATAATGCGCCAATTTTTTACCATCTCCAGAGTGTCTGTAAAGAGCAAGTGGCCATTTAAAACAAAAATATATCAATTTATATATCATACTCAGATACATATGTGTGCCAGCACGTTATCTGTCAATGAGTAGTTAATTTTACAGTTGACTTAATCATATGCCACAGCACATAATCTTAATTTTCATCAGGCCATATAATTCTTTACTGTGTCAATTGCAATTTACCTGACACTTCTTGAAACCGGCTAAAAAAAAGAAGGTCTCCCTATTGAGTTGTCATTTGTTTAATTAATCTAGTGGTCTGAGCTATCAAACTAACAAAAACAGATAGACAGTTAGATGGACTTCACTCATATGTAGTGTGAAAACAGTGTACAATCTTCATAATTACTTTTAATGGCTTAAATTAATGTAGATTGATCCATCAGTCCCCACATAAGAGATGTAGGGACTGATTCCAAATCATAGGTTTTTTCAGCCTATGGGGCATTTTCAAAAATTTCAATTTTGTCAACATCGACTAATTCGGGCACAATCTCTTCGGTCATAAGTAAAATCAATATTTTTTTCTATGTTCATGTGTGGTTACTGGTCAGATTGCTGACTTAAGTATATTAATATAAGACGACTACGAGGAAATCATGCTAAAAATGTTGCGATGGTCACGCCATCCTCCAAAATATCAACAAATCAATGAATGGCGGGGATCACAATCCATTCCTCTTAAATTAACAAGTTGTTGTGTCACAGAACCATAATCTGACTATCCTAACGTGTTTAACACATCAATAACAGCATCAACACATTTCTACATACTTGTAAACGCAATAATTTGCGGCATTCCATTTGTTTACTTGCTCATGACGCAGCTTATGTGGCACGCCCGAAAATGTATTTTAGTTTGAAATGACAGATAAATCACTAGATATAGAAAATGTGCTTTTTGTAAATCAAGCAGAAAACTTATTTTCAGATATTTCCATTGTGGTTTCTGTGATTTATGCAACAATAATAATTTAGTGAGAAATAAATAAAGATTATCTATTCTCAGGGGGCGCTGCGATTTGTTACGAGGTAAAAAATCTCAGATTTTGAGCAGCCTGAATTTGTACTATAATCAAACTTTTCTCGGCTTCTACTGCTCGGATCTTCATCATCAAATTTGGTTTTTAAGTTGCGCTTTTGTATTCTAACGGTGCCATTTATAGTTGTACCCCCAAAACTGTATCAAAGTTAAAACAGTATTGGCAGAATTTACCACTTATATGAAACCGGCTGCTAAAATGTATCAATGCATTGCATAAAACTGTATGTGATCTTCGTGAAATTGATGTATACACACCATTTTGTGTGAGTTGGACTTGGCAGCATGCCACATTGGCGTTCTCAAACACAAACACAAAATCGGCCAAAACGTTTGATACAAAAGACAGATTTTAATCTCACCTTCAAATGATCACAAAGACATCACGATTCACTTCAATGATCCGGTGTGAACATCTCCTCTAGATGACAGATTTTTACATTTCTTGAGTGCCTGAGCAAGTCATGCTGACAGACTCACTTGGAGTTCCACGTGATGAAGACGTCATCACGCACGCCTGAATCCCCTCCCAAATCTCGTAACCAAACACGAGGAGAAGTTTTTTTATATATAACTGCGCATGCGTGAGATGGTAATATTATAATGTTCCTGCAGTAATCTGACTAATTGTGGCTCCTGCCAGCTTGAACATACTTCCTACGGCCTCTGGACTTCAGCTTTTAGTATTTTAACATATAAATCAAGTTATTTCATTATAACACTATCTTGATTTAAACAGAGTTATTCTTTTTAAATTTACAAATGAACCCAGAGGGGCTTAAAAAATAATTAACATGAAAACATTTTTTTCTTAGTTTCACTGAACATTGCTTCAATCATACACTTCAAGAATGATTTGACATTCATCATGGATGTTACCCGAGTTACATTTATTATATATCCTTTAATTCCTTGGAATATTTTGTTATCTTCCCATAACATTGGGTTTTAAGTAGGTGGAAAGAAATTGATCCTTGGCTGTTGGGTTTTGAGCTAATTTTGTTTCATTGGCCTCTTCGTTCGTCAATTCTTTACCCATTGCCTAACTTTACAGCAACCTAACTACCTCACTTAAAATCAACCTATCTACATCACCTTAAAGGAACCTAACTACCTCACTTTACAGCAACTAACTAACTCATTTTAAAAAAGAACCTAACTACCTCACTTTCCTGCAACCTATCTCAATTTAGTGCAACCTAACTACCTCACCTAACAGCAACCTAATTACTTCACTTTAAAGGAACCTAACTACCTCACTTTAAAGCAACCTAACTACCTCACTTTACAGCAACCTAACTAACTTACTTTGAAGCAACCTAACTACCTCATTTTAAAGCAACCTAACTACCTCACCTAAAAAGCAACCTAACTACCTCACCTTACAGCAACCTAACTAACTTACTTTGAAGCAACCTAACTACCTCATTTTAAAGCAACCTAACTACCTCACTTTGCAGCAACCTAACTAACTTACTTTGAAGCAACCTAACTACCTCATTTTAAAGCAACCTAACTACCTCACCTAAAAAGCAACCTAACTACCTCACTTTACAGCAACCTAACTAACTTACTTTGAAGCAACCTAACTACCTCATTTTAAAGCAACCTAACTACCTCACCTAAAAAGCAACCTAACTACCTCACTTTACAGCAACCTAACTAACTTACTTTGAAGCAACCTAACTACCTCATTTTAAAGCAACCTAACTACCTCACCTAAAAAGCAACCTAACTACCTCACCTAAAAAGCAACCTAACTACCTCACTTTACAGCAACCTAACTAACTTACTTTGAAGCAACCTAACTACCTCATTTTAAAGCAACCTAACTACCTCACCTAAAAAGCAACCTAACTACCTCACCTAAAAAGCAACCTAACTACCTCACTTTACAGCAACCTAACTAACTTACTTTGAAGCAACCTAACTACCTCATTTTTAAGCAACCTAACTACCTCACCTAAAAAGCAACCTAACTACCTCACTTTACAACCTAACTAACTTACTTTGAAGCAACCTAACCACCTCACTTTAAAGCAACCTAACTACCTCACCTAAAAAGCAACCTAACTACCTCACCTTACAGCAACCTAACTAACTTACTTTGAAGCAACCTAACTACCTCATTTTAAAGCAACCTAACTACCTCACTTTACAGCAACCTAACTAACTTACTTTGAAGCAACCTAACTACCTCATTTTAAAGCAACCTAACTACCTCACCTAAAAAGCAACCTAACTACCTCACTTTACAGCAACCTAACTAACTTACTTTGAAGCAACCTAACTACCTCATTTTAAAGCAACCTAACTACCTCACCTAAAAAGCAACCTAACTACCTCACCTAAAAAGCAACCTAACTACCTCACTTTACAGCAACCTAACTAACTTACTTTGAAGCAACCTAACTACCTCATTTTTAAGCAACCTAACTACCTCACCTAAAAAGCAACCTAACTACCTCACCTAAAAAGCAACCTAACTACCTCACTTTACAGCAACCTAACTAACTTACTTTGAAGCAACCTAACTACCTCATTTTAAAGCAACCTAACTACCTCACTTTACAGCAACCTAACTAACTTACTTTGAAGCAACCTAACCACCTCACTTTAAAGCAACCTAACTACCTCACCTAAAAAGCAACCTAACTACCTCACCTTACAGCAACCTAACTAACTTACTTTGAAGCAACCTAACTACCTCATTTTAAAGCAACCTAACTACCTCACTTTACAGCAACCTAACTAACTTACTTTGAAGCAACCTAACTACCTCATTTTAAAGCAACCTAACTACCTCACCTAAAAAGCAACCTAACTACCTCACTTTACAGCAACCTAACTAACTTACTTTGAAGCAACCTAACTACCTCATTTTAAAGCAACCTAACTACCTCACCTAAAAAGCAACCTAACTACCTCACTTTACAGCCACCTAACTAACTTTCTTTGAAGCAACCTAACTGCCTCACTTTAAAGCAACATAACTATCATGTCTGCTCCATTACAAAATCGGTAAAATTTGGAATATAAGGGAAAGGGTAGGACTTCAAAATTTCCTGAATTTGTATGGAAGTCATCTTCACAAGTCAAGGTGGCTTTCTGGCGCTTGTTGCTGTACCAGTCCCACAGCGACATTTGCCGGCGGGAAAATGTATGGTAGTAGGAGGCATTGCCTTATTTACATAAATGTATATCAATACACCAGCCTTTCTATATATATTTTTTTCTATGACTTGTGCAGGGGTTACAAGGATCTTGTGAAAATGCCCATCACATCGTACACAATAAAGACTGCCCTGTTCTACCTCATTGCGAACCGGACAAGTCAGCATGAACTAGAACTGAGGAGAGGCCAATACACTGATAAATGTTTCTACCTCATTGCGAACCGGACAAGTCAGCATGAACTAGAACTGAGGAGAGGCCAATACACTGATAAATGTTTCTACCTCATTGCGAACCGGACAAGTCAGCATGAACTAGAACTGAGGAGAGGCCAATACACTGATAAATGTTTCTACCTCATTGCGAACCGGACAAGTCAGCATGAACTAGAACTGAGGAGAGGCCAATACACTGATAAATGTTTCTACCTCATTGCGAACCGGACAAGTCAGCATGAACTAGAACTGAGGGGAGGCCAATACACTGATAAATGTTTCTACCTCATTGCGAACCGGACAAGTCAGCATGAACTAGAACTGAGGGGAGGCCAATACACTGATAAATGTTTCTACCTCATTGCGAACCGGACAAGTCAGCATGAACTAGAACTGAGGGGAGGCCAATACACTGATAAATGTTTCTACCTCATTGCGAACCGGACAAGTCAGCATGAACTAGAACTGAGGAGAGGCCAATACACTGATAAATGTTTCTACCTCATTGCGAACCGGACAAGTCAGCATGAACTAGAACTGAGGAGAGGCCAATACACTGATAAATGTTTCTACCTCATTGCGAACCGGACAAGTCAGCATGAACTAGAACTGAGGAGAGGCCAATACACTGATAAATGTTTCTACCTCATTGCGAACCGGACAAGTCAGCATGAACTAGAACTGAGGAGAGGCCAATACACTGATAAATGTGAGGCATTGAGAGATGCATTGGACAACGTAGAAGGCCAAGTTGAAAGAAACAGCAAGCTGAAATTCAATCCACATCCTAAATGGACCACTGATGAAGATTTGCATCAACATGGAGAGGAAGCAAGAGTTTGGGCATGCAAGATTTTCTCGCTCATCAAACATCTTGCTGAAGAAGGATTCAAACTAAGGAATTACTGGAACAGAGAGAGGCCTACTCTTTCAACATGGAATCTGTCAGAAAGACAACCAGGGTTTGGAGAGGCTGAGTATATCTGTGATATTTGTGACTGTGCATTAGATCGCCTGAAGAAACACAAATTCTAAGTCATTTTTGAAATGAAAATTATGTTTCGCAAAGCAAGCACAGTTCTAAAAACAGTTCTAAAAGTCAATGTCAAATATTGAAATTATACTCTAATTATTTATACATTTATATATCTCAAACAGTGAACAATTTACATTTATTCTTCACATTGAAAAGTCAAAACTGCATGGGACTATCGTATTCTTATGCTAGTACTAATCATCCAAAATATGGAAATCAGAATATATAGATTGCTATGAACATTGACTCTTTGGTACTGAAACAGAATGCTGAATACTAATGTAGGCACTGGGTACTAGTCGTGATGTACCAAATATCAGCAATGCAAAATGTCACTGCATGAAGACATGTAAAACTCTTAATGCCCAGTGTATGACATACACCCTCAAGGAACTGCTTCTGGTGAGGGACAGAGAGACACATTGCATGTTGACAATTGATGAAGTAAATGAACTCATATATCAAATTTCTGTACATTAATCTATATCCTTATAAAATCATGTGTATATCAATTTTAACATATTGTTATATAAACTTGTGTGCGTACCACTTGGTATGAAATGAAGATGATATCAATTTAAAGGACTTTAAAATGGTAAGAAATGGTAACAATCCAACAGAAGATGTCACCCAGATCTATTAAACGTGAATATACTTAATATAATGTAAGATAGATATTTACCAACCATAGGTACTTATGCTCCAAAATATAAAATAATCCTACCACCCAGCTTTGGACTCGGTATTGATACGTTCTTTATATACAATACGTATTGTGATGCAAAGTTCTGATACACAATACGTTTCGTGATACAGTCTGTGTTTGGGAATTGCAATGAAAATTGAAACCAGTAACTGTTATTTCATGTCTTTTTCTTACCAATTTGATATTTATTGTTATTCTTAGGTTTTCGCAATATGTATTTTGGTTATTTGGTTCATTCTATGTAGTTATCATTGAAAGCACTGAGTGTCTATTTTTCGTACAATTTCATCTGATAATTATTGAGGTATTTTTAAACTGATGACATTTATTAATATTTCAGTTGTATATTTATTGTCGTATTATGTTTCATATTTCTAATGTTTACTTATATGTCAGTCTAGCCCTTCTTTTTTTGGTATACATTCCATTGTATATCCAGTGCACCTGCATCATTTGCAAATAAAGTACATTCATTTGCAGGGTGCAACTGGCCCCCACAAAAGTTTGTTTCAATTGACTGTACATATAGCAATTTTTCAAATGCATGTCTTACTGCCAGTTGTGTTGATATTTTACTAGTGTCTGTATGTACTTCAACATTTTGAATAAATACATTATTAATGACTTTCAAAGTTCTAAAATGACAATAAAAATGTATCACTGTTGTTTTTATTGAATATAATCCTAAATATAATTATTCCTTCTGTTACTTTTCCAACCTGGCTGCCTTGTTTCCCATAGCAACATATAACTAAAATGGACCTGGAATAAGTGTTGTAAACATGGAGAAAAAATAATATATTGTGGAAGAAAAATCGTCCTTTACTGTACCAAGTTTGATGTTCATATGATATTTTGTTCTCAAAAGAATGTAAACATATGTTGTTCTTTGTTGTTCATTTTGCATTATATTAATACATTGTGTAATGTGATAATATTTCAATAAAACAGTTTATAATTATAATTTTTGTGTTTTTCTTATGACTATTGTTTGTGAACATAGCAAAACTTACCACTAAGAAAACTTTACCTGAAATCGCATCCGTGCCTTGACCACTTCCACGCTATGACCAATAATTTTCTTTTTTTGTATAATGACTCGTAATAAACAATGAAAGTGGTCAGAGCACTGAATCAAACAACAATTAATTCAACGACTGTTGAGTAAATCAGACGTGGCGATACATCAAAAGAAGCACCTGCTAAACTGTGCGAAGGCGTTTCATCCACATTTTTTAGAGCCGTAAGGTTTCTTAGTGCTTAGATGATTATTGAGTAACCTTGTATTCTAACAGAGATTCTGTTTTTTTTTGTTTTGTTTAAAACCTCATTATTACAGATTAAATAAAAGGTTCATGGACCTTTAAATATGAATTGATAAATAATGGAAAAGTTAGTTTGCTGTATGGGATAAATCAAGACGATTTCTGAATGATTTCTGTTCCAGTTGATAAACATTTCTATGGCAAAACATCAGCTAAAGCTAGTTATATTTGTGTGTTTTTGTTTTTGTGTTTTATTATTATTTTTTAACAAAAGCTGTTAAAATTGTTCAAAAACTCAGAAACCTCACCAACAAAAAATAAAAATTATACAATTAGAAGTTACTTGTGATTTCCAAGTAGACTTCTTATATATATATTTATTTATTATTTGTTTCTCTTAGGAACTAAAGCAGGATCCAAACTAAATGTTGTTGTTTTTTTTAAAAAACGGACAGAAATTTTACTAACAAAGCAAAGCACAACTTTTAATCTTCCCAATGATATATTTTTTGCCATCCTGATGGCTATTTGTCAGGGTTACAGAGAAGCAGAAGAAATTTCAGTGGAAAATACAGCTAACTTTACCATACAAGAAGTGTATCGTCTACAGAGGTCAGCCTAAACCTAAAAAGTTGGATTTCGACATATTGCTAATTTTTTTGTCAATTTTTTTGCCACTCTGGTCACCTAAGTACTGTGAATCTGAAATGTTGTTTTGTTTTTTTCTTGCTTTTTTTGTAAGATTTTTTATTTGAGAGGTCAAGGAAAGTCAGAGATACCCCCCTGCTTGCATATACCTTTGCATAACTAGAAAATAGCTGAGCATAGCTGACCTGGTTTCTATGGCAACTCATTTGTTTATGAATTGGAGGCTTGTCAGGCCATGATGGGGGTGTAGTCCTGGAGATGGCTTCTGATTGGTCAGTTGAGTGACAGGCCCCTTTCTGCTTGGGTCGTTACATACAGGGACGTTCTCAAAATGAACAAAAAAAGTCAGAAAAACTAAATGCAAAACATCTGTGATATAATGCATGGTTGAAAACATCATATTATATATAAATATCTCCCTGATTGCAACAAAATAGCTACATTCTTAGCCCCAAAGTATTTCCAGCAATATTTTATTGTAATATGTTATATCTTTTAACATTAATAATTTGGAAATTTAAACAGATTATTTCTATGAGTCGATACCTAACTCTAAACAGCTAAGGGTCACTCGGTACAAACCAAACCTAAGGTTCAGCATGATAAAATAACTAATCAGTTTATTTTATAAAAGGTTGTTTTTTTTGCTCAATATGTATTTCCCTATGACATCTCAAATGTTTTATTTCAGTAATATTGTGTGGATCAGTACAAAGTTTAAATGAACCCATGATCTTTATTTTCTTGAGCATTATGGTTAAAAACAAAAACCCTGTCATTTGCAATGATATGAATTTTGAAGATAATAATCTATTTATTTATTTTTGGTCATAAGTTTCTGTATTATTTAAATAGAAACAAAAATAAGTAAATACATGTAAACTGCAAAGCCTTGACCTTAATGAACAGAGTCAGTTTCCAGCCATAACCTCTCAATGTTCTCTGTTCTCTCAACCATAAACCTATTAATCTTCCAACCCCAAACAGCTTTCTGCAACATTTGCAACATCTTGGCCCATTACCCCTTGCCCTTATAAGGCAGTCAGTCACATGGGCCAGTCAGGTGACTCTTGTGAGTCAGGGTATTCACTCGGATACAACCAGCTCTACCTGGTTATTTGTTTATTTGGAGAAAAAGAAACTGCTATAAAGTGGCTTTTTTTTTTCAAATTTCATGCTATTTTTAGCAGCAAACTCACGATTTTAAAATAGTCACATTGGGAGCATTTGAAGTCAAGGATATATTAGATTAAAAATTGATCTCAGTTAAGGTTTAGAAATAAGCCAATTAATCTGCAAGGAATTCAGCTTGGAATTCATCAAAAACTGCACCAGACATGTATGAAGTCAGACTCTAAGCAATTCAGCACTTTAATTTCATACTATTTGGATTTTTAGTTTCTTTTACCAATCAGTTACCAAGGTAACCACTCAACATGGCTAGAACATGGCGAAAAGGGAAGTTTTCAATCGTAGCCATAATTCTCCAGCTTATCATGCTAGCGTTGTTCGCCATTTTTGTGGAATATGACGTTTCGGCTGATCCCAAGAAGGATAGATCGTTCTTTAATGAAGATTATGAAGGTCACCATAGCAACAAGACATCTGATGGTCATGGGGGATATGACCAACCCACTGTTGCTGAATATTATCCATGTGAGTTATTTTGTTGTTTATGTGTTTGTATAAGGAATAAATTTTGATTTGATATTGAATTATCCTAGAGAAAAAAAAATAAAATAAAATAAATATAAATAAATATATACAGTTGGTCCCACAAGTTCACACACACTTGCTCATTTCCATTTTCACATATTTTCTCTCAAGCAAATAATTGCCATTTTTTATATCTTCCAATTATAATTATAATAACCAGTTTTTCTTATTTCTATCTAAGACCGAATGATGAGCTTACATCATGTTAAATCACACCTTTACTTTAGCAGTGGGTTATTTTACTTGCCTTGCATAGACACAGGGTGAAATGCACTATCAAATATATATATATTATCACCTAGAAATCTGGTGTCCATGTGTTAGCTATATATTTAAATCCAAAGCAATGGAAGAAGTATATAAGCTCAGAAGAAAAACTGGCCTTAGAAGATAGTGGCTCAATAATAAGTAGAAGTCACAAAATAAAAAAAATCCCATTATTATGTTGTGTGTGTATATTATGAAAAATGCAATATTGCAAGATGTAGTGTCGTTTTAACACTAACAATTGGAAAAAAAAATAGCAAAAATATTTAAAAATAAAAGCTTTTTTCTGTGAAATGCAGAAACATGTCGAAAATAACCAAGATGGCACACTAAAAGACCCAAAGCATGATAGATAATATCATTTATTTGTGTAATACAAGATTCAAGAAAAAGTGGGCAAAAATACTGGAGAAAGCCCATGAATTTTCATGGTGAAAAACTGAAATGTGTACCAATAAATAAAAATATAAATATATTATGTGTTATTGCACGAAGCCAGGGTGGTGCAAATTTATATCATTTATGATTTTTTGTGTAACCAACAATATGCAGAACTTTATGATTTTATGGCTGTATGATTGCAAGAAATATATTACACCTAAAACCAGTACCATCCAAAGTGAAACCACAATATCTTATTCCACTTTTACTATGGAGTTTGTGAGATGTCCCCCTCCATGACAATGACACAGTAGCCTGTTCACTGACTGTGGATGAATTATGACCTGGAATTACTGCATGTTTTTCAGGGTATACACGTGTTAATATATGTCATAAGAATAAGTAAATAACTCATAAATTTTACCATAGAACCTCACAGGAATAAATATAATATTATATCAATTTAGTTTGCTCCAATTTTGCCCCAAATCAAATCTACACAAGAAGCGTATATTAATCGAACCTAACTGAAAGGGAATTATAGGCATACATAATATTGTAAAATGAAAAATTTCTGGTCATGAAGGTCAAGCTGGTTAAATTGCTTACTTTTTTGTGAAAGGGTTATGCAATTCAATATTAATTTATTTTATACATTTTATACAACTATACATTTTCGTCATATTCTTTTAAAAATATTGCAAATCAAACTTGTACAAAGTCCTCTTCAAAGATTCATTTTTGTTAAACAAGTATAATTGATGTATCACACATTACATAAGTCTAAAGTAAAGTCTGACCCTTGACCTTGGTGACACATGTTTTAAAGAAGTTTACAAGAACTTAGCTCTCATGGGTGGTTTTAATGCATGGCCTGCTTTCCCATTTAACTCCCTTCTTTAGATATTTTTTCAACGGTTATTTGTAAGGTCTTCATATAAGTTAAGCTCTTCGTGGTTCAGCTATTTTAGATAATTATGTTTTGCAACAACCAAAACCAGCAGTGTCTTAAATTACCAGCATTTAAGTGGAAGTTGACATGGTGATGGGTTTATCTCCAACAATCAGACAGGGACTGAGATGGCTCTCAAATACTGTAGGGTACAGAGGGTGAACCCATGCACCCAAATTCAATGACCACCATTCACTGTGACAGTCATAAAGTTGATATAGCTGTCCTGTAGGTCCTAACAATCTCCCCCTTTTAAAAGTGATCACAAAATCCTCTCGACTGCTGACTAATATTGGCTGTTTGAACCCATGCACACAAGGCATTGTGTTGATATGGTATTTTTCAATGAGGCTATGGCCAATCCTTACGGCTAATCCCTATGACCAATCCCTATGACCAATCCCTATGGCCAATCCCTATAACCAGTCCATGACCAATCCCTATGGCCAATCCCTATGACTAATCCCTATGACCAATCCCTATGACTAATCCCTATGACCAATTCCTATGGACAATCCCTAGGGACAATCCCTATGGCCAATCCAAGTTTCTTGTTTGTTTAAATAATTCTTGATTTCTTGGAGGTTCTTCATTCTGCACACGATCAAAGCAATACATGCGCAGAATTATCTACCAATCATAAAGTACACTCCTTTTTGGTTATTTTTTGATTTATTTAATGTAGTTGCTTCCTCGCCACACTCTAATTATTGACCACTGCCCAGCTTTAAATTATCCCCTACTTCTTACAGTTATCAATAACATCTCCTAACCCCTAACAAAATACTTGGCCACAAAACATTCACAAAAGACTTGACTTCTGTTGACATGAATAGCATTTTTGTGCGAGCGAGTTATTCAACCATCCTGAAAGGGTGAATTCCTGTATCAAAACAACCGGGTCAGAAATAAGGGGGTTAAATTGACCCTGGTATGCAAGTGAAGTGACCTAAAATGCCCTTCTCTGTTAGCTACAATTACTTAATGACCCTTGACCTCACGCGACACGCAAGAGTGGTTTTGAAACAGAAAACGATTTGTTGAAGAAAGTTTTTTTTCCATAGAAGAGGCAGAATAAAAAAATGTATCAAACACAAAAGTGAAAATGGTTGTTACGAATATAACACATTCAAGAACATAAGTTATTGGGGTGGCTCCAGACTTTTTCACTGTAGCATCAATATGTGTTATTTGCTCATATGCAGACCTTCATCTAAAAAAGTGATCCAGCACAATGCTTGTAATGAAAGCTTGACAACTTGAAGTCAAATTACTGGGAAGCCTCTAAGAGCCAGTTCATGCAGTTTTATGTAAAATTGGAACATACCAAATAACACAAATGAACCAGAAGATCACAAACTACCTTCTCTATTATTATTTTTCTATTTTTCTATGTCTGTAATTTATTCAGAGTAAATATGTTCAACCCTGCAGGCAACATAATAATCATGTATAAAATTCATGTCCTTGCTGTAGCATCAATTTGAGGATGGCTAAAGACTTTTGCACAGTACTATAGCTGAACACTATACTGAGTTAAACAATCCTCAGAAAATAGAAATAAACAAAAAATGTGAAGCCTGTTTTGTTTTGGTATTTTTTTTCAGTTTTTCGATGACCTCTATGTATAAAACACCCATCAAGTGATATAGTGCTCTCTGTTAGTAATATTCCCATCGATGTGAAGCAGTTTTTATTTATTGAATACATTTTAAAAGGGTGGCCCAATAAGGAGGAGCTGTTTTTCACTGAGGCCCTTTGTACACAAAAAAAAAAGACAAACAATAAATGAAAAGTATGTTAAAAACTGTTAAATTGGGGATCCCTTGTACTCAGTTTTTAGGCTGAGGCAAGTAAAACATCCCAACCATAGGGTAAATGTGTAACGTGGGTGGACTCCTCCTCTCTCTCACCTCATCAATCAACCCTCGATATTGCCAAGAACTTGTGCCTTAGACGGCTGCACTTTCCATATCTATCTATCGATCTATCATCTGTCTGTCTGTCTAACTGTCTGTCTAGCTATCTATCTATCTATCTATCTATCTATCTATCTATCTATCTATCTGTATATATATCGATCTACCTACCTAACTATCTACTTATCTATCTATCTATCTATCTATCTATCTATCTATCTATATATCTATATATCTGTCTTTCTATCTACCTATCTATCTATTTACCTGTCTGTGTACCTGTCTATCTATCTATATATATATATATATATATATATATATATATTAAAACACAATATATATAAAACCTTATGTGAAGACTGTGTTTTTCTTAGTATAATTTCCAAGCAATGATTGATTACCACCAATTACAAATAATTTCCATTGCAGTTTTCCAGGATATCCACATCATGATGTTCGTTGGCTTTGGTTTCCTGATGACCTTCATGAGGCGTTACAGCTTCAGCAGCATTGGGTTCAACTTCCTCATCGCCGCTTTTGTCATCCAGTGGGGATGCTTGGTTGCTGGATTCCTGCATCTCCACGACGGAAAGATCCTCATCAACATGATCACGTAAGTACAGCATAATGTAAATCTTAAAAAAGACCATAGTGAATTTAATTGTAATTCACAGCTTGGCAGGCTGAGGTTTCCCACTTGCCACACAGGGAGCAGCTCCCCAGTTAGCGACAACTGATTGTCTTTGGGGAGCTCCCTCCACATTCAATTCAGATGTAAAATCCTATATGGATATATTTTTATGATGAGGAGCCAGTCACTATTCTCAGTGAATAGTGCCCCCGGGTCACTAGTACTTTCCAAGCAATGTCATGTGACCTTGTATTAGCCAATCACAGCTCATGAGACATAGCAGAAGTATAGTAATACAGATTGCTACCTAGTGACTATCTATATCATCGTTTCTCTAATTATGATACATTACAGATTGCTGACTAGTGACTTTGCAGCAGCAGCTGTCCTCATCACTTTCGGGGCAGTTCTAGGAAGGACGAGTCCTCTTCAACTCCTGATCATGGCTCTCTTGGAAATTGTCATCTTTCAAGTTAACGAGTGGCTGGGTCTTACTGTATTCAGGGTAAGGCACACAAATTAGCTAATTGGATACATTGATGAATTGGTTAATTTCCTATAGAGCTGGGTGGTAATGTCCAGCTTCATTGGGGATAATAGGTCCAATTCCCAGATTCATTCTCAGCTTCCTAACATGGAGGGTATAATGGAGGGTATAATTGTTATATCAATGGTAGGGTAAAACAGAAGACGTATATTTTATTCCAGACTTTATATTAAGCTCCCTGCATATCTGGATCTTGGCTATTTGTCAACAAACTATGTCACCTTTATACCACATTAAGTCATTTAACTTTCTTTGCACAAGCAACAGGGGCACACAAATTCCTGCTGGTTACTACTCAGCTTCATCAGGTGGAATGAATGTCTTGACAACATGTCTGTTGATGATTTCCTTGTATTAAAGAAACTTGATGAATATTGCAAATGTCAATTATCTTATACACAGGCCTTTCCACCTACCTTTCGTCGGTAAATACATGGCCAAATGTGCCATGTGTGTTTTCCATGAGAAGGACAAACGCATGGAATACGCATGGTTTTTGTCTAAATAAAATTAGGCGAAAACCAAGCGTTTTCAATGTGTTTATCCAAACCCATGAAAAACGCACGTAGCACATTTGGCCATGTAAACTCCAGAGGTTGTCATGAATCAGTATTGGCTAAGAGAGTCCATCAGCTAAATGTAATGGAATCCCAGGATTCACATGACATCCTCTGAGGATAAGTTTCTAATTCTATGAAATCGGCTGCATGAAGGAACAGGCACATTGGTTAAAGACATAATGTTATCATTATTTGCAAGTATACAATGTATTGTTTTTTATTTTCATCAGGCAATAGACGTCGGTGGGTCAATGTTCGTCCACGTCTTCGGAGCGTATTTTGGTGTGGCGGTTGCCGCTGTCATTTACTACAAGGATGAAGTGGAACGAGCAGCTCACAAGGAGAGGCCGGTCTACGACTCTGATCTGTTCTCGCTAATTGGTAAGTGGAAAGTCACCGAGATAATCCTAGGAGAGATTACTCTTTTAAAAAAGCAAGAACCTTTCAATAACTGCCTGATGAGCAAGCAAGATGCTATGAATGAAATTGTGAATAGAATTATCCAAATAAAAAAAAATTGAAAATATCATGTGAAAATAAGGAAAATGGTTGGAACTATTAATGGAATGTTATGGAAAATTCATCAGAAAATATGTGAAAGAGGAAGTGGCCAGTATACACCCTTTTCACATGGTAGCCATGTTGCCTCATTGACCTCTCTTTGCACTAAGACATAGTATTGTGATGTCATCAGTAGACAATGGCCATGGTGAGGTCACAGAGTGCAAGAACAATGGAGAAGTAATGATGTCATAATATATGATCAAAATGGTCAATGAGGCAAAGATGCCAACATGGTTTATGCAAACTTTTAGACCTGACAGTCAAAAATTTGTATCATTGTGACATTTGTCACTAAATATTGTGCTTTTTCGCATGAAATCAGTTTCCCACGAGTAACTTACAAAGCTCTTAGTGGGGTTTATCCCAGTATAGTTCATGCTCATTACACTTAGTGTGATTATTATGTCATTCAATACTATATATGACAACTGTTTTTCACTAGGAACACTTTTCCTGTGGATGTGCTGGCCCAGCTTCAATGCAGGTTTAGCGCCTGGCGATGACAAGGTCAGAGCGATCCTCAACACTTACTTCGCCCTGGCTTCTTGCACTGTTGTCACATTTGCATTCTCCATACTCACCAATAAAGAGGATAAGATTGACATTGTGAGTCATGGAAAATACATTATATCTATCCATTTCTGTGAGCTGATAAGTTAATGGAAATCAATTATGGGATTTTTATTTCTGTGAGCTTTATGTGATGAGTCCTTAAAAACCAGTTATAGTATCTAAATGTATGACCATATTTGGCTTCCATAAAAAATATATATATATATAATATTTATTCATACACTATTGATACAAAGTTTGAGTCATATATAATCATATCACATTTAAAAATGTACAATCGAATAAATTAATTGAATCTTTGTAAGGAAAGAGTATTTAAAAATTCAGTTTAAGTGCATTCTACACACAACACCAGGTATCTATTTATTTTTTAAAAACTTTTTATCTATTTCGCTTATTAATAGATATATATTCTATTTCAAATTCCAGGAGCATATCCAGAACTCGACCCTAGCAGGTGGAGTGGCAGTAGGCACAGTGGCGGATCTCAATATTCACCCATGGGGGGCTATTGTAATTGGCATCATAGCTGCTATCGTATCAACTCTTGGATTTACCTATATATCTGTGAGTGTTCTACTCTCTTAAAACTGCACTGACTGTCAAAATTGCAAATTTCTAAAACTTTATCAAATAGTTTGAAATTGCCTTAATAAATCAACACACTCTAAATTTGCATCAGCTAGAACTCAGAACGAATTTATTAAACCAATCACATAAAGAAAAATGTAATTGGACTAGTCAGCCTATCAGGCATTAATTCCATCATAATTTGAACGAAAATCCGGATCAAAACATTGGAAACACGATGTAAATGGCATCAGTACCCATTGTTCAGTATTGTGATGTCATCACTAGGTGAGTTTACATATTTAATTTTTGAAGTTAAATTGCTGTGCACAAATGAGCATGTAGAGGTAAAAAAAAAATATCATGAGACAAGAAGGTATTATTGGTTTATATAATTATTTGCTTATGATAAATCTACAGACAAAGATTATTTTGTGAATATTTTCTCCCGACCAGATCATGCACATGCAATTTACTTTTAATTCCTTTGTTTCCTTTCAAATGCATAATCTACAGTGGACATCTGCGAGTAAGACCTCCTTATAATTAAAGCTGGGTTGTCACTCTATATGAGGGTATGACAGTGGCCAAAATCTATTGCATTCACTTCATTGTCTTAATACTGATTACCTACCATCCAGAGCCTTGCTGGGTTCACTATCTCTCTATAAAATACATTAAATTTTTGGTGCCATCCAAATCCAATATGTAAACAAACCAAGTGATGATGTCGCAATACTCAACAATGGGTGATGCTGCCATATCCGTTGCTTTTCCAATGTTTTGGTTCTGATTTCTTTCAATGTATCATTTATTTTTCGTGATTAATGCCTGATAGATTCATTAGCTTACACATATTTAGTGTGGCTTGATCAAATAAGGTGTTGAATGAAGTTTTAAAAAACAGTAATTTTGACAGACAGTGGAGCTTTAAGACTACATTATGACTACAATATACTATTATTGTCCATGTTATGTGCATCAAAGTTTTTAACTTTCTGATTAGATTTAATTGTAGTTTTTCTAAATTGTGACAGCCATTCATGGCAAACAAGTTGCGGATCCACGACTCTTGCGGAGTAAACAATCTTCACGGAATGCCCGGATTGATCGCTGGGGTTGCCGGTATTATCATGGCTGCCATGGCAACCGAAGAACTCTATGGGCCCAGGTTTATATCCTTTCTTATATAGATTGTTATTCTAATAGAATCATCTGGAACAGAACAAAATAATTTAATTTGAATAGAATTCAATATAATATTTGACAACATCGGTTTATTGCATTGAAACATATGGAATGTGTGCAAATAGCAATGGCGTTAAAAGTCCATATTTCCACTGAATACTTTATATTAGTACTCAGTTTCTTGAATGGATGATAAAACATAAGATGCAAGAATTATAACTAGGAGAAACATGTGTTTGAAGTATATACCATGATGTAAATTCCTTGCATTTCTCTTCATAGTTTAATTTGTTATTTGTTTACTAGTTTTTTTTTTTATCTTTAGCTTGCAACAGTTAGCAGTTACAATTTTTCACCATGTTCCTTGAAACATTTTGTGCTGTCCTTTTCCTCCATTATTTGGCATTTCATTTTTAGCCGGATTAACTTTCCCTACATTTAATATATTTGTCTCCCTTTTTTTTAGCTTGTACCAGATCTACCCAGCCATGGCGCCTAAGAATGGAACGGCTGAATGGGAAGAGTTCCACAAAAAATATACGCTAGAAGCCGGAGACGGAAGAACTGCCAGAGAACAGGCCTTGTGGCAGCTGTGTGCTCTTGGTGTCACAATAGCCATGAGTGTTGTAGGAGGCATACTTACAGGTAAGATGCACAAATGATATATATATATAGAGAGAGATATGTTTATTCCAACCATAAATATTATTTGTTTACAATAAATGTAATAGTATAAATCAGAATACATTTATTTATTTTTATATGGTGTTGGAGACAGACACTTTGGCATACAGCTGCTAGCATGTCTGCCACCAGAGGATTTCATTTTATAGATACAAGTTTACATTTGTAAATACCTGGCTATGTGGGGATTTAAACAAATATAAACAATCCAACTGAAACAAGTTTCAAACAACATAGAAAGAACAAAGAAAGTGGTTGGAAGGATATTTTCATATTATAATAATGGATCTAAGACAAGGCTAATTACCAGAATTTGGCTAACAAATATAATGAATATAAACCAAATTGGAGTGTGTGCACCAGTTACTAACAGTGTGAAAGAAAATGTTACATAATGCTTTTTGGAAGCGATATAGCTTCATATTTGCATTTTTATTTCGTTAATTGCTGTTATTTATTTAGGTCATAACCATTGTTGAATGATTTTTGTCATAACAGAATGCTTCCATATTATTCAGATGTATGCCTATATGGCCAAATGTGCCTTGTGCATTTTCCATGCGTTTATCTAAACGCATGGAAAACACATGGTTTTAACCACATCATAATTAAGCAAAAACCATGCGTTTATCCAACTCATGGAAAATGCACGTGGCACATTTGGCCATGTACATATGACCCCAGCTATAGCACACACCTCTAAGCAATTCTTAGTGTTTAGTTTTAGCTTCAAGCAAACATCTGCATGTCTTTAATCCTTCAATGTTGTTTTATAGGCCTGGTAATGCGAATTCCAATCTGGAACAGACCTCACCAGGCAGTTCTCTTCGAAGACACAGAATTCTGGGAAGTTCCAGACGGATACCCCCCTGAACCACAAACAATGGACGAAAGGGAAGATTTAAAGAAAGGGATGGTTCTAACGAATGACTACATCTCAAGGATCTAGATGGACAGCAGTGATAGCAATGATGATTTTGTGTTGTTGATTTCATTGTAATATGTGTTCATTTTGTATATGTCAACTATATGTCAACTTTATGCTATGCTGTGGGGAGGTAAAATCAACGGAGGTCACTGGTGTCAAAGCCGATAACCATTGTTTGGTGATGTCATCTCTTCAGTGATGTCATTTTTGTGTACAATAGATAGATAGATAGATATTTTAATTTGATGGAATGGTACAAAAATTATTATTCAGTAAGACATTTACATGATGTTAACAATGAATTGTAATCTATTATAAATATAGGTCCATCAGGAAACCACCTGAGCATTAGCTGTAATGGTGGCACCTTCAATAAAAGATGACAATAAATGATGACATCATCTATTTAAAAATGGAATGTCACTCAAAATGACAGTGGCCAAA
Organism: Alitta virens; assembly: GCA_932294295.1. Taxonomy (NCBI): domain Eukaryota; kingdom Metazoa; phylum Annelida; class Polychaeta; order Phyllodocida; family Nereididae; genus Alitta; species Alitta virens. Next base: position 504,101 of record OW028576.1, on the reverse strand, counting down.
ATCTATTGCATTCACTTCATTGTCTTCTTAATACTGATGACCTACCATCCAGAACCTTTCTGAGTTCACTATCTCTCTATAAAATAAATAAGCTTCACCTAGTATCAATGTTTTCATGGCATAGAAATATCAATATGTAAACAAACCAAATGATGACTTCACAATATTCAACAAAGGATGATGATGCCATTTACAATGTATTTCCAATGTTCTGGTCTTGATTTCTATCATTGTATCATTTATTTTTTGTAATTAATGCCTGATAGATTCATTAATTTACACATATTTAGTGTGTTTTGATGAAATAAGGTGATTTTCAATCATACAATGAAGTTTTAGAAAAGTGATTTTTATAGACAGTGGAGCTTAAAATTGCTGGGTCTCCATGAACGTCTCTGATTGCATCATCGAACACAGGTTTGTAAGTTCTGCTGTGCAACAAATAATTATGTACCTCACTGTATAAAGAATCGATCATTCGTCACACCAAATAATCCTTGTACGCATATAGTGATAATATAGTAGTAGTACATGGCCTAATGTGCCACGTGCGATTTCCATGAGAAGGATAAACGCATGGAAAACGCATTGGTTTTTAGCTAATTATAATGAGGCTAAACAATGCGTTTATCCAAACGCATGGAAAATGCATGTGGCACAATTGGCCATGCAGGAATTTTAGTAAGGATCTATATGGACCACAGGGATATGACAATGTTGTATTCGGACAGTGTTAGATACTCAAGAATTGTGTCCAGTGTGTTAGTGTAGTACAAGTTCAGTACAATATAACATGTAAAAAAAATATTATGTAGACCTATACTGTATGTCAACAATATGAATGAACTGTAGCAGTATATATCATATTGCAATTATTTGTATGTTAACATGTAATACCTTAATACTCATAACTTGTTAACATGTAAATATACTCCTATTCTCCAGACATAATATCTGCCATTAGTGGATTATATAGTTCTAAAATCAATGAGTTATATCAACATGGCTGCAGGGTAAATGACAGTAAGATCACATTGATGTATTGCTGGGTGGCAAATATCTAATTGCAAAATGTAAAATACTAAGTTTCTAATTGTAATACTGTCTCATTATAAAAATTAGTTGCATTTTGATTGAATCCATAAAGTTTTATGTGTGTGTAAATTTTAATATTTTGTCAAGCCATAATCTTGCCATATTATACCAATCCTGGTGACTTACACATTTGCACATACATTTTCATATTGTTTATGAAGTCAATAGTTCATTTTCTCTTAATAATCTTTTGTTGTGCCATAATATTGCTAATGTTGTTGCTTTAAGTAAAATTTATGCATTTCCTTCTAATTGTTGCTACCTGACTAGTTTCACTATAGTTTATCACACTTAAATTTCCTCCAATAATCCTTATTATTCATGATGGTGCCATTGTAAATATTGTTAAAATGTATCATGGTTATTTCAATATGTTTCTTCTTAACAATAATGGTAATTACTGGTAATTAAAAATGATGCAGTATTCCATAAATGAGTCACAATTAGATGTACATTCAATAAAAAGTTCAAGGAAATATTTGATGTGGATATTTTATTTGCGTTCATTAAATATCAAACAAATGTGTCATAAGCATTCATGGAATAACAGTAATATTGGCAATGTTACATGGCCAATTGTGCCACGTGCAAACCATGCGTTTATCCTTCTCATGAAAATCGCACGTGGCACAATTGGCCCTGTAATGCTGTTAGAAAACATTTACAAAAGACCGCTAGACGAAATTTACTCAGAATTGCATACTATTAATATCAACATGGATTCAAAATGCTTTGGTAACTTCTATAAACAAGCTTATCCAATATCTTGTTGAGAAATAATGTGGCTTACCTATTATATCTATTAGTTCATTATATTTATCATGTGTTCATTACCTTTCACTTCTTTATAAGTTAGACTCTTGTAAAACTGAATATGTGAATAATTAGTGGTGTGTCCTGATGTTCTTGCAAGTCACTGAGTTGTATGTTGATATTTTCTTCAATTCACAGGCTCTTGGCCCAGATGAGATGGGTGATGTTGCCAGCAGGATTTTTATGTGAAATTCTCACATTGTGTTGTGAAAAGAATATCTGCCATTTTTTTAAAAGTTCTCTGATGTTTCCAAGCGTTTATTACAAAACATTCAAGTCATGGATTTGTGGTATTGCATGACAAGTCATTTGCACATTCAGATATCATTCTAACGCAGATAACCCTGTTAGTTATACTCTAAAAAATTGATATTATTAAATTCGAAAAACCCCCCAAAAAACTTAACAACAAAAATATATAATTGTTATGCTTTTTGTCAAATTCTTTGTAAACTTTATTTAAAACATGGTCTGACCAAATGATTCCAGTTATTTTGTCACCAGTTCTTGGCACCAGATATATTTGTGCACCATGAAACCAGCTCTCAGATGGCAGGAAAATGATGAAGACAAAAGTTGACATCTTTGCCCCTGCAAGAAATCAATGACTTTCAGCTTCAGATTTCTGTCCATCTTCAGAGTTGAGTGTTCCAGTCGTGGCCCAAGACAATCTAAATCTATTTGAGAATCATGAAAGTGCCTTTTCAACCGGTCTGTCATTTCAGTCGAACATGTTATAATCAGTTTTTCATTTGGTTTCACTTTAGCGGCATCAGCAGTGACGACTGAGGAATCGATTTTTTCGAAGTCCATCATCTCTAAATATGATGCCGACATTGTGTCCTTACTGTAAACAAAAGACAATTAATATTTATATTTACTTAGACCCATACAAATAATCTTCAATTTAATGCAAAGATGCAGAATCTAATTAAAAAATGTGTCAATTATTTCTATCCGACTCAAATTTGAAGATTATTTCTACCTGACATTCTGACTCAAATCTGACTCAAATTTGAAGAAGATTACTTGTATGTTCATATTAAATAGAAGAATCTTCAAATCTAATGAGATAGATAGACATTGTGTGCTTGAATTATATTTCAGATATTTTGTAAGTCAAGTCACTGAAGTGGAACAGTATTTCAGAAATGTATACCGGCAAACAGAAGATGTGATCGTAACAGTTTCACTGGGAAATTAGGTATAATATATATCGCCAAGTACTTACATATATGCTTATATTGGCCATATGTAAATAAGCCCTAGGTAGCTTCCAAATTGATAAAGATAAATAACAAGAAACTGTTTGCAAAAACTAATTATGTTCATTTCAACACCTACTTTTGTGTGAACTGAATTGTTGTTTTTATTCAAAAGAATATTGAATCATTAACTGACTTCAAGAATTTCAATTTTCTGACAAGTTTATATCTAGCCATCTTTTCTGTAGTTCCAAGTACCATTGTTTATATCATGTTATACTTACTGCGTGTTTGAATAATATTTTAGATAACGGTTTTCTCCAATGACCCAGAGTCTATATGCTTTGCAGTTTTGTCAGTCTTATGAAGTCAACCCGGCAAGCAGACTGGTACTAGTTGATAATATTATTGTGTGGGAGTATAGTTTCATTGACAAACTTGATATCAGAAATTGATAAATGTGTTATATAAATATCTTATCAGTTGAGTGACTTTGCTTGATAATATCATGTTGATGAATGTAAAAAAAAAGATGATATAAAGAGTGCATAGCATATCATTACAAATCTTATCAGCCAATCCTCTGAATCATCGACCCCCTTTTTGCTATGCATCGTTTAAATGTTTCAAGGCCTCACCTTGCCTCTTTTCGTAACTGACTTTCAGCATATGGCTACTAAATTCCTTGCCATTGTCATAGGTGGATAAAGATCCTATCTACATCTAGATCTAATTGTCAGAAATGCACCCATTTTGCCATTATTAACTAAGTGGGCCTACTATAACTTTGATAGCTTAGTGAGTACTTTTTCAAAAATATCATATTCTTAAGTGGGTCAAAATATAGCTGTCCCATCACCCCTTCAATAATTGGATTTTATCCAGGACAGCATGATTTTGATAATATAGATAATTGCCAATTTCTCATCATAGGGGGCATGATAAGTGTCTCCCACTGGTGCACTTCTAGCATGTTTAAAAATAGATCAATTTTCATGCAATAACACTCAATAATTATTGAGCTTGACTTATATCAGGACCCACAGGTCAAGTTCAGGTGTGATTGCAGTAAGAGGTTTATAACATTGCACACTGGTGACACAAACATTTTGCTCAATGAAATGTCAGTCAATTTGCATGACAATTGGTACAATATGTAAACAATCTTTAGCCTATATACATGCGTTTCTTGATATGTTAATTAGTTTTTGTATTATAATCATGTCATCCTAAATATTACACATAATTTGTTATGTAAATATATAAATACAGGTAATCTTCAAATTTCACAGTGCAGATGATAATTATATTATTATATAAGTGAGCAAGATATATCTACCTATCTATCTATCTATCTAACTATCTCTTAACTATACATCTATCTATCTGTATATATATATGTATGTATATTTATATCCATATATCTATCTATATATATACATCAATCTATATATCTATATATCTATCTATCTGTCTGTCTCTATCTATATATCTATCTATCTATCTATCTATCTATCGATCTATCTATCTATCTATCTATTTAACTATATATATATTTATCTATCTACCTATATCTATCTATCTGTATATATAACTACTAAGAGGGGTAGGTCTGATCCCTCCCTAGTTTCAATGCTAATTTTCATCCTCGATGTCCTCTAGCTGACCCCCCCAAAAATCACCAAAAATTTGACCCCACTTGACCTTTCTCTTTGCACCCAGGCACTTCCCATGCTAACTTTCATCGACCCCCCCGCCGACCCCCCCCAAAATCACCAAAAATTTGACCCCACTTGACCCCCACTTGACCCTACTTGACCCTCTTTGATCCCCTGTCCCCATGCTAACTTTCATCGATCCCCATATCTAATTAGCACACGGGCACTTCCCATGCTAACTTTCACCTTTGATCCCATGTCTAATTAGCACACCGGGGCACTTGCCATGCTAACTTTCATCGACCCCCCCTTGATCCTACTTGACCCTACTTGACCCCTTTGATCCCCTGTCCCCATGCTAACTTTCATCGACCCCCCCTTGATCCCACTTGACCCTACTTGACCCCTTTGATCCGCTGTCTAATTAGCCCATCACCTGGCACTTCCCATACTAACTTTCATTCTCTATGTCCTCTAGCCCCACCCCCCCCCCATTTGCATCCCCCCTGTCTAATAAGCCACTCCCTCTCTAATAAGTCATTCTAATCTACTCAGATATATAAACAGATAGTCTAGAACAAATATAGATAGGCTAGATAATTCTAGACAGATATTCTAGGCTAGACAACTAAACACTACAGTCCTCTGACCTAAAAAGCATACCCCCCCCCCCCAACCAGAGGGCTGCTGCCATTTTCCCCTTGTTACTCACCAGGGGGGAGATCTGCTATTTTTAACCTTGTGACTCACCAGAGGGGAGACCAGTGTTATTTACCCTGGTCAAAGGTCATGACCTCACCAGGTGAGAGCTGTCACCTCGATTCTCTCCTTTGAAGGATGATAGTTTAGCCTAATGCTTACAATTCTACCCCTTTGATCATTGTTGACAGTGAAAATTGACATTATTTCACATGAGTCAGTTTCTAAAAATAAATTACCTATATGCATTACTATTATATACTAGGCTCATTATACTTAAGTATGGATACATCCTACCCCCTGTCTATCCTTTGATGTTATTTGATGGTAACTGATCAAATGTCTCACTACTTCATCTTATGACTCATCTGTTTGGATCTAAAAATACTCTATAACAGCAACATGATCATACATGCTGAACAAAGAATAACTCTGGTCTCTATAAATAAAGAGAGAGAAACATTTTATCATTCAGAAATGGAAAGTCACACAGATAAAATCAGTCTTAAACAGCTTACTGTTACTTTCAATACTGAGAAAAACATAATTCACCCAATAAATCCTGATGATGAAAGTAGAAATGGCATAATTTGGCAACTTGAAGCTATGAGGAGATTGAATGAAGAAGGAACAAAGGATCATGACCCCAATGAAGAGACTGGTATGAGTCATTCACTGCAGGTCATCTAAGGTCATCAACTGTAGGTCATCTAAGGTCATCAAGTATGCTGCATGTCCAGACTTGTTTGGCCCTCCCATGCACATAGACCAATCAAATTACACACTAATCTCATTCATACAGCACAATGATCTCAGACAGGATATTGTTATTCATATGAGACCTGAATCCCTCCTCACTAGAAAGACCATTATGGACCACATGGAAAAATGTATGACCACCGGTCAGGGCCCAAGGGCATGGACAATTTTACTTCTTGTCATAAAAATAACGAAAATAAAACATCAACTAAAAAAAAAGGCAAACAACAAAAACATAAATCTATCTTAATTATAAAACACAAGTTTAATTGTGAAATTTTAAAATGAAATTACAAGAGTAAAAAAAATTAATGACTAACGATATGCATCAATTTACATACTCAGACCTCATAATTTCACAACAACTTACATACCTCGTTAATGGTCGTAAGTTAAAATTACATAACCTGTACATAGCTCATAAATGATCATTATATTTTTCTTTTGTGTCAAGGTGTTCATAATTAACACGTTTACATAACTCATAGGTCATCAAGTATGCTGCATGTCCAGACTTGTTTGGCCCTCCCATGCACATAGACCAATCAAATTACACACTAATCTCATTCATACAGCACAATGATCTCAGACAGGATATTGTTATTCATATGAGACCTGAATCCCTCCTCACTAGAAAGACCATTATGGACCACATGGAAAAATGTATGACCACCGGTCAGGGCCCAAGGGCATGTACAATTTTACTTCTTGTCATAAAAATAACAAAAATAAAACATCAACTAAAAAAAAAGGCAAACAACAAAAACATAAATCTATCTTAATTATAAAACACAAGCTTAATTGTGAAATTTTAAAATGAAATTACAAGAGTAAAAAAAATTAATGACTAACGATATGCATCAATTTACATACTCAGACCTCATAATTTCACAACAACTTACATACCTCGTTAATGGTCGTAAGTTAAAATTACATAACCTGTACATAGCTCATTAATGATCATTATATTTTTCTTTTGTGTCAAGGTGTTCATAATTAACACGTTTACATAACTCATAGGTCATCAAGTATGCTGCATGTCCAGACTTGTTTGGCCCTCCCATGCACATAGACCAATCAAATTACACACTAATCTCATTCATACAGCACAATGATCTCAGACAGGATATTGTTATTCATATGAGACCTGAATCCCTCCTCACTAGAAAGACCATTATGGACCACATGGAAAAATGTATGACCACCGGTCAGGGCCCAAGGGCATGGACAATTTTACTTCTTGTCATAAAAATAACAAAAATAAAACATCAACTAAAAAAAAAAGGCAAACAACAAAAACATAAATCTATCTTAATTATAAAACACAAGCTTAATTGTGAAATTTTAAAATGAAATTACAAGAGTAAAAAAAATTAATGACTAACGATATGCATCAATTTACATACTCAGACCTCATAATTTCACAACAACTTAACATACCTCGTTAATGGTCGTAAGTTAAAATTACATAACCTGTACATAGCTCATTAATGATCATTATATTTTTCTTTTGTGTCAAGGTGTTCATAATTAACACGTTTACATAACTCATTAATGTTGTATAATGTCACATGTCCACATTGGTACACAGATAACTCATCATAATTTCACAATCGCAATCGGTATTCACCAATACATAGACATAACCAGGCCACCATTGACTCATCACAATTTCACAATGACTATTGATATGCATCAATGCACAGACAATTTCACAAGAGGTTAGTCTCACATCAGTGCACAACAGTGTAGAGAACATGTCAAGACATGTATGACCACCTGTCTGGGGCCCAGGAGCATGGACACTTCTACCTATTGTCATAAAAAGAATAAAAATAAAACATAACTAGAAAAAAATTAATATATGAAATAAAAAGGCAAACAATAAAAACACAAACCTATCTTAATTATAAAACACTAACTTATTACTGAAATGTTAAAATGAAATTACAAGAGTAAAAAATATTAATGACTAATGATATGTATCAATGCACAGACATATTCAGACCCTCTATGACACTCAGATGACTCATCATAATTTCACAATATTTTTACAAAAGTAAAACATTTAATTTTACAATCTGCAAAACTACAAAAACATTAAAAAAATGTCAACTGATCAATTTTAAAGATTAAAACTTAAATATAAAATAACAATTGTCTTCATTAAAGAAACAGACTAATTGAACTGACCGTAGGGAAGCGTATATTGACTTATTTGTTTCTCAATCTGTAATTAAATCACCTCAATAACCCTTGTAGTGTAAGCCTACTTTGAAAAAAGCTAAAGTAAAACAGAAAAACAGCTGTGTACTGTTAGGCAGTGTTAGCCACTTAAAAGACTCATCATAATTTCACAAAGGGTTGGTTCCACATCAGTGCACACAGCATGTCCACAATGGCTGACTATATGCATCAACGCACAGATATGGCCAGACATCTATGACCACCTGGTCAGTGTCTTAGCTATATTCAAGATCCTATATGTTGTTGAGATATGGTTCAATGATTCATTTTCAAGAGATCATGTCTTCTATCCTATATGGAGAAGGTATGTTTCACATCAGTGCAAAGAAAGTTCATTGTCATAAAAAGAACAAACAAGAAATACATATAACTAACAAAACAAACTGCAAAACATGCACCTATAATAAAAATTTAATTTTGAAATTTAAAAAGTTGCATCTTATCACTATATTAAAAATTAAAACTTAAATATTAAATTACAAAATAACCATTGTCTAAGTTAAAGTAACTGTTTAAACTGACCATAGAGAAACATATTTTGACTTACTTTTTTCTCCCATCTGCAATTAAATCACTTCAGTATACACTATCCTTGCAGCCACTTTAATTGTGTTATTTGTAAAAAATGTTACCAAAAATTAATATGACATAAAGTTACCAAAAACCAACACTACATACTTATTTCTCTAATTCAAAATCAAATACAAACGATGCAAACCTTTTATCCAAAACTAAACAAAAGTCAATAAAACGGAAAATTTCAGAAAAACTGTGCACTTAGTAGATTGCACAGTGGGAGTTAGGCAGTGGTTTCATATCAATGCACATGAATGCAGTGAGTATGTGAGGAAAATAAAACTTAGAACTTAAATATATAAACTACATGCTCAACAACAAGATATAATCATAACTGAAAAAAAAAAACATATGCAAAAACATATATCTAATTTTGAAACTATTTCAGATTTACTTGTAAAATACATTAAAAATTAATACGACATAAAGTTACCAAAAATAAACACAACATACTTATTTATCTAATTTAAAATTAAATACAAAAGATGCAAACCTTTTATCCAAAATTAAACAAAAGTCAATAAAACAGAAAATGTAAGAAAATCTGTGCACTGTTAACCACTTAGTAGACTGCACAATGGGAGTTAGGCAGTGGTTTCATATCAATGCACGTGAATGCAGTGAGTAAGTGAGGAAATTAAAACTTAGAACTAAAATATGTATATAAAACTACATTCTCAAAAACAAGAAATAATCATAAATGGGAAAAACATATATGCAAAAACATGTATCTAATTTTGAATCTATTTCAGATATGTAAAATCAAAATTAGAAAAATTAAAAAATTAAATATTAAAATATGCAGAATGTCAAACTTCCCCAAATTTCATAACCATAATGACTCTTAAGATAGTTTTCCCCTTAAATATATGTTGAGGAAAGCATCCCCTATTTGTCCCAATTGCTGCCAGTTTCTCCATACCTGCATGATCAGAGGGCCAGCAATGGGGGCTATAATTCAATACCAACATAATCAAAGTAGTATATGCCAGTATACTATCCCAATATTTACACAACATGCATCCACAAATTGCTATAAGCATTTTCTAAGATGCAATGCAATTGTGAAAATATATTATAAGATAGTTTAGTTTCTTGTATGGAAGGTAGTCACAAAGCAAGCCTGCTCAGGTAGTTCAACCAACTTGAAAGGTGAGAGGTTCATATATTACTCACTAATAATAAAAATAATCAGAAATATATTGTTCACATTTTACTGAAAATGTATGAAGTAAAGATAGCATAACTGAAATATACATAGAATAATTTATCCTACTCAAGAACAATAATACAATATAGTGTTAAGTTTGAAAAAAAAAACAAGATCTGCATAACTTCTAAATTATCATTTGGCAGTTAAAGAGTAACTCAGTGACTCTGGGTGGAAAAGGTTACACAAATTGTATTTTCTTCATTATATTGCAACTAACATTAATATCTCCAAGCTATTGTTTCGATCAAACAATGCAACAATGCTTTCCTCTTTGATGCAAGTAGAGACTTCAAATGTGGTATATGCAAGCAAGGCAATCATCACATGACATTTTATTCTGATCTATAATCCTCAGTTGAGACATAGGCACAGAGATAAAGTCAAATATGTTATTTAATAGTCATGTTCTAGCAGTTGTATGATCACCCAAAGAGATTATGTTTAATGATAGGAATAACCCATATTTCTTGCCTAAACCTTTGCTTAACTAGACTTGGTGGAAGTGATTGTACAGAGTAGCTTGTGTATAACCTGTGCTAATGATATACAATATAAAACATTGCAGCTGGTGATGTATTATTTCTGAGAAATGAATGCATCAACTACTAACCACTAGCAATATTGTTTATAAAAAGTTTCTATTACCCTGAGTTTGTTGTACTTCATTTAGATGGCAAATTTATTTGGCATTTTGCTGTGATTGGCCGACTCTCTAAGCAACTGATATTAATTCAAATGAACAGGTCAAGTCTTGTTTATGACAGATTTAAATTTCATAGAATAACATGCATTATATTCTAAGCATTAAACCTTAATAGTGTGCATAATTGTTTTACAATTGTCTACTGGCATTGTCCAAGAAGCAGAGGGTTAAACACTGATGTCCAGAAAGTGAGACATGTTTCCTTAACTTTATTATTGTATAGACACTGTCAATTGCTTAGTAGACTCAATAAGTATCTTATTTCTCAAATTAAAAAATTGCATAATAAAGGTAAAAAAAATATGCCTGCAAAATACACCAAACTTATTTATTACCGTATCAAAATTCTAAGATGTACATATATTACTCAAATGTTACACAAAACAAAAGCCCAATATCAAAGCTAAATAATTACAAAATTTATAAAACCAAATTACTATGACCCCTCTTTAAGCTGAGCAAGACTAGACCATCTTTATTATTTCTCACTTCCCCTAATTTATTACTCCCCTTAATCTGCACTGGCTACTTTAGCCATCTTGTTCATAAATAATCTCTCTTAGGCAGTTTCTCCATTCTGACAAAAATATATCACAGTGTATGGTGGCATGCATCCCATATTATGTAGATCACACAGAATTCATCACCACCTCCATGATCAAAGGGTCACCTACCTGCATACTGTCCATTATATTTTTTCAGTAGGCATTCAGTAATTAGCAATTGGATGCAATGAAATTGTGCCAATATATAAGTCAGTTACAAATTTAGTTTCACCCAGTCAACCTTAGTTCACCAGTTCTAACTTAAAAGGTGAGAGAATTGACAAATTATCAATATATCAGGTAACATATTTTACCACAACATTTATTGTATAATTTGTAAAATATTGATACATGACTGTAATATTTGTTACAAAAAATGTGCATGGCTTCATGATAAAATGTAAACTTATGTCTCAAATTTAATATAAAAATACAAAGCTAAAAACCTTAATATTACAAACTATGTGGTTGGCCTTCTGGGTTCCTATAGGTGATGACAAATGTCTCTTAAATAGTTTTTCATTATAATCTAACTTAAACCTTTAGCAATATGTAGTGGAATGCACTAAATTCTAGCAGCAATCAAACATTTGTCCCATGGACATGGTCTCTGTTATCATAAGATACACTTACATATTTTGAAATTTAAAGAGTAAACTTACAAAAAAGCATAATTATTTCCATCAATTAGATTCCAATCAAATGTTATAAGAAAATATTCTTTAAATCTAAAAAAGCTTAAGACTTTTAAAGCTTAAATTTTTCTCTCTCCCTAGTTCATTACACCAGTCTGCAACATCAATCACATGTTTTGTGAGCATACATGCCCCAGGGTATTTCACTTTTGTTGTTATGAAGAAAACTACAAAAATGTCTTAAACAAAAAATTATATATAATAAATATTGCAAGATATGTGTTTGCACACCTCCTATGCACCTGCTGGCAGCAGTGAAGGCAGAATTCACTGCTATGATATCAAGGGGTCATAATATTATATCGACATAATTTTCACAATGTATTTATAAAACAGGTACTTAATGCCAAGCATTTGTGAGATGCAATGACATTTTTCGGTGTGTAAAAATAGAAGACTTCAGTTTCATAAAAGTCAATCACAAATTAAATCTGCTAGCTCGAAATAACTACAGTTTATCAGTACTTTTTGTCAGAGGGGAGAGATAAATATAAATATTATTCCTTAACTGTCAACCTTACAATGGTTTAAAGACAGACATTTATGCCAGGAACAAATCAGAAACTAATTATAGTTTTCACTTTAAACTGAAACTTCACACAAGTTAATACATTTTGTTAAGACATGAACTAACTTTCAATTAAATTAATCTGCCAAAAAAATGTTATACAAATATTTATATATATATAGAATAAAATAAGAATTTTAGGAATGAAAATTACAAGTTGGTACTATTGTAAACACATTTATTACATAACTGGTTTTCCTTACTGTAAAACATTGGCAAGTACTACAAATTATTCACTACATGGATCATTACTAGAATTGTGGATTGTCATCAATATAAATCAGTCTGTTTCCACTAGAAAATTCAATATCATGAGGTATGGACAATAACTTTGAACTTCTTTTTATAAGCCCAGCAAAGCGTCTGCTGGATGATTTCCATTAAATCATTATAATGTAATTAGAGTGTGTATCAGTGACTTTGGGTAAAAATTTTACATTTAAAAATCATGAGAGCCAAATGTAGAGCACCTTCTTCATTTTCTTCCAGGTATATGAAAAGGACCACATCCAAGTTCCTGATAATAATTCTGCATTAGTTTGTTTCATCTTTTATTACAAAAGATACAAAATAGCCAGTTATCTGATAATTTAAAAAAGACATGACTTATGGAACACAGTGCTCCTGAACAAAAATAAATCTGATGGAATTCTAAATATTTCATGTGCTCAGTTAAAAATGTATATGCATGTGCTTGTGAAAAGGGTGGGGGCACCCACGCCGCAATCTATGAGACCGCCCGGGCGCAAGCACGGGCGCGAGCGCGGGTCAGAGGGCGGATTCCTCTGTCACGCTAAATAGAATCCGCCCTCTGACCCGCGCTCGCGCCCGTGCTTGCGCCCGGGCGGTCTCATAGATTGCGGCGCGGGTGCCCCCACCCTTTTCACAAGCACATGCATGTACATTTTTAACTGAGCACATGAAATATTTAGAATTCCATCAGATTTAGTTTTGTTCAGGAGCGCTGTGTTCCATAAGTCATGTCTTTTTTAAATTATCAGATAACTGGCTATTTTGTATCTTTTGTAATAAAAGATGAAACAAACTAATGCAGAATTATTATCAGGAACTTGGATGTGGTCCTTTTCATATACCTGGAAGAAAATGAAGAAGGTGCTCTACATTTGGCTCTCATGATTTTTAAATGTAAAATTTTTACCCAAAGTCACTGATACACACTCTAATTACATTATAATGATTTAATGGAAATCATCCAGCAGACGCTTTGCTGGGCTTATAAAAAGAAGTTCAAAGTTATTGTCCATACCTCATGATATTGAATTTTCTAGTGGAAACAGACTGATTTATATTGATGACAATCCACAATTCTAGTAATGATCCATGTAGTGAATAATTTGTAGTACTTGCCAATGTTTTACAGTAAGGAAAACCAGTTATGTAATAAATGTGTTTACAATAGTACCAACTTGTAATTTTCATTCCTAAAATTCTTATTTTATTCTATATATATATAAATATTTGTATAACATTTTTTTGGCAGATTAATTTAATTGAAAGTTAGTTCATGTCTTAACAAAATGTATTAACTTGTGTGAAGTTTCAGTTTAAAGTGAAAACTATAATTAGTTTCTGATTTGTTCCTGGCATAAATGTCTGTCTTTAAACCATTGTAAGGTTGACAGTTAAGGAATAATATTTATATTTATCTCTCCCCTCTGACAAAAAGTACTGATAAACTGTAGTTATTTCGAGCTAGCAGATTTAATTTGTGATTGACTTTTATGAAACTGAAGTCTTCTATTTTTACACACCGAAAAATGTCATTGCATCTCACAAATGCTTGGCATTAAGTACCTGTTTTATAAATACATTGTGAAAATTATGTCGATATAATATTATGACCCCTTGATATCATAGCAGTGAATTCTGCCTTCACTGCTGCCAGCAGGTGCATAGGAGGTGTGCAAACACATATCTTGCAATATTTATTATATATAATTTTTTGTTTAAGACATTTTTGTAGTTTTCTTCATAACAACAAAAGTGAAATACCCTGGGGCATGTATGCTCACAAAACATGTGATTGATGTTGCAGACTGGTGTAATGAACTAGGGAGAGAGAAAAATTTAAGCTTTAAAAGTCTTAAGCTTTTTTAGATTTAAAGAATATTTTCTTATAACATTTGATTGGAATCTAATTGATGGAAATAATTATGCTTTTTTGTAAGTTTACTCTTTAAATTTCAAAATATGTAAGTGTATCTTATGATAACAGAGACCATGTCCATGGGACAAATGTTTGATTGCTGCTAGAATTTAGTGCATTCCACTACATATTGCTAAAGGTTTAAGTTAGATTATAATGAAAAACTATTTAAGAGACATTTGTCATCACCTATAGGAACCCAGAAGGCCAACCACATAGTTTGTAATATTAAGGTTTTTAGCTTTGTATTTTTATATTAAATTTGAGACATAAGTTTACATTTTATCATGAAGCCATGCACATTTTTTGTAACAAATATTACAGTCATGTATCAATATTTTACAAATTATACAATAAATGTTGTGGTAAAATATGTTACCTGATATATTGATAATTTGTCAATTCTCTCACCTTTTAAGTTAGAACTGGTGAACTAAGGTTGACTGGGTGAAACTAAATTTGTAACTGACTTATATATTGGCACAATTTCATTGCATCCAATTGCTAATTACTGAATGCCTACTGAAAAAATATAATGGACAGTATGCAGGTAGGTGACCCTTTGATCATGGAGGTGGTGATGAATTCTGTGTGATCTACATAATATGGGATGCATGCCACCATACACTGTGATATATTTTTGTCAGAATGGAGAAACTGCCTAAGAGAGATTATTTATGAACAAGATGGCTAAAGTAGCCAGTGCAGATTAAGGGGAGTAATAAATTAGGGGAAGTGAGAAATAATAAAGATGGTCTAGTCTTGCTCAGCTTAAAGAGGGGTCATAGTAATTTGGTTTTATAAATTTTGTAATTATTTAGCTTTGATATTGGGCTTTTGTTTTGTGTAACATTTGAGTAATATATGTACATCTTAGAATTTTGATACGGTAATAAATAAGTTTGGTGTATTTTGCAGGCATATTTTTTTTACCTTTATTATGCAATTTTTTAATTTGAGAAATAAGATACTTATTGAGTCTACTAAGCAATTGACAGTGTCTATACAATAATAAAGTTAAGGAAACATGTCTCACTTTCTGGACATCAGTGTTTAACCCTCTGCTTCTTGGACAATGCCAGTAGACAATTGTAAAACAATTATGCACACTATTAAGGTTTAATGCTTAGAATATAATGCATGTTATTCTATGAAATTTAAATCTGTCATAAACAAGACTTGACCTGTTCATTTGAATTAATATCAGTTGCTTAGAGAGTCGGCCAATCACAGCAAAATGCCAAATAAATTTGCCATCTAAATGAAGTACAACAAACTCAGGGTAATAGAAACTTTTTATAAACAATATTGCTAGTGGTTAGTAGTTGATGCATTCATTTCTCAGAAATAATACATCACCAGCTGCAATGTTTTATATTGTATATCATTAGCACAGGTTATACACAAGCTACTCTGTACAATCACTTCCACCAAGTCTAGTTAAGCAAAGGTTTAGGCAAGAAATATGGGTTATTCCTATCATTAAACATAATCTCTTTGGGTGATCATACAACTGCTAGAACATGACTATTAAATAACATATTTGACTTTATCTCTGTGCCTATGTCTCAACTGAGGATTATAGATCAGAATAAAATGTCATGTGATGATTGCCTTGCTTGCATATACCACATTTGAAGTCTCTACTTGCATCAAAGAGGAAAGCATTGTTGCATTGTTTGATCGAAACAATAGCTTGGAGATATTAATGTTAGTTGCAATATAATGAAGAAAATACAATTTGTGTAACCTTTTCCACCCAGAGTCACTGAGTTACTCTTTAACTGCCAAATGATAATTTAGAAGTTATGCAGATCTTGTTTTTTTTTTCAAACTTAACACTATATTGTATTATTGTTCTTGAGTAGGATAAATTATTCTATGTATATTTCAGTTATGCTATCTTTACTTCATACATTTTCAGTAAAATGTGAATAATATATTTCTGATTATTTTTATTATTAGTGAGTAATATATGAACCTCTCACCTTTCAAGTTGGTTGAACTACCTGAGCAGGCTTGCTTTGTGACTACCTTCCATACAAGAAACTAAACTATCTTATAATATATTTTCACAATTGCATTGCATCTTAGAAAATGCTTATAGCAATTTGTGGATGCATGTTGTGTAAATATTGGGATAGTATACTGGCATATACTACTTTGATTATGTTGGTATTGAATTATAGCCCCCATTGCTGGCCCTCTGATCATGCAGGTATGGAGAAACTGGCAGCAATTGGGACAAATAGGGGATGCTTTCCTCAACATATATTTAAGGGGAAAACTATCTTAAGAGTCATTATGGTTATGAAATTTGGGGAAGTTTGACATTCTGCATATTTTAATATTTAATTTTTTAATTTTTCTAATTTTGATTTTACATATCTGAAATAGATTCAAAATTAGATACATGTTTTTGCATATATGTTTTTCCCATTTATGATTATTTCTTGTTTTTGAGAATGTAGTTTTATATACATATTTTAGTTCTAAGTTTTAATTTCCTCACTTACTCACTGCATTCACGTGCATTGATATGAAACCACTGCCTAACTCCCATTGTGCAGTCTACTAAGTGGTTAACAGTGCACAGATTTTCTTACATTTTCTGTTTTATTGACTTTTGTTTAATTTTGGATAAAAGGTTTGCATCTTTTGTATTTAATTTTAAATTAGATAAATAAGTATGTTGTGTTTATTTTTGGTAACTTTATGTCGTATTAATTTTTAATGTATTTTACAAGTAAATCTGAAATAGTTTCAAAATTAGATATATGTTTTTGCATATGTTTTTTTTTTTCAGTTATGATTATATCTTGTTGTTGAGCATGTAGTTTATATATTTAAGTTCTAAGTTTTATTTTCCTCACATACTCACTGCATTCATGTGCATTGATATGAAACCACTGCCTAACTCCCACTGTGCAATCTACTAAGTGCACAGTTTTTCTGAAATTTTCCGTTTTATTGACTTTTGTTTAGTTTTGGATAAAAGGTTTGCATCGTTTGTATTTGATTTTGAATTAGAGAAATAAGTATGTAGTGTTGGTTTTTGGTAACTTTATGTCATATTAATTTTTGGTAACATTTTTTACAAATAACACAATTAAAGTGGCTGCAAGGATAGTGTATACTGAAGTGATTTAATTGCAGATGGGAGAAAAAAGTAAGTCAAAATATGTTTCTCTATGGTCAGTTTAAACAGTTACTTTAACTTAGACAATGGTTATTTTGTAATTTAATATTTAAGTTTTAATTTTTAATATAGTGATAAGATGCAACTTTTTAAATTTCAAAATTAAATTTTTATTATAGGTGCATGTTTTGCAGTTTGTTTTGTTAGTTATATGTATTTCTTGTTTGTTCTTTTTATGACAATGAACTTTCTTTGCACTGATGTGAAACATACCTTCTCCATATAGGATAGAAGACATGATCTCTTGAAAATGAATCATTGAACCATATCTCAACAACATATAGGATCTTGAATATAGCTAAGACACTGACCAGGTGGTCATAGATGTCTGGCCATATCTGTGCGTTGATGCATATAGTCAGCCATTGTGGACATGCTGTGTGCACTGATGTGGAACCAACCCTTTGTGAAATTATGATGAGTCTTTTAAGTGGCTAACACTGCCTAACAGTACACAGCTGTTTTTCTGTTTTACTTTAGCTTTTTTCAAAGTAGGCTTACACTACAAGGGTTATTGAGGTGATTTAATTACAGATTGAGAAACAAATAAGTCAATATACGCTTCCCTACGGTCAGTTCAATTAGTCTGTTTCTTTAATGAAGACAATTGTTATTTTATATTTAAGTTTTAATCTTTAAAATTGATCAGTTGACATTTTTTTAATGTTTTTGTAGTTTTGCAGATTGTAAAATTAAATGTTTTACTTTTGTAAAAATATTGTGAAATTATGATGAGTCATCTGAGTGTCATAGAGGGTCTGAATATGTCTGTGCATTGATACATATCATTAGTCATTAATATTTTTTACTCTTGTAATTTCATTTTAACATTTCAGTAATAAGTTAGTGTTTTATAATTAAGATAGGTTTGTGTTTTTATTGTTTGCCTTTTTATTTCATATATTAATTTTTTTCTAGTTATGTTTTATTTTTATTCTTTTTATGACAATAGGTAGAAGTGTCCATGCTCCTGGGCCCCAGACAGGTGGTCATACATGTCTTGACATGTTCTCTACACTGTTGTGCACTGATGTGAGACTAACCTCTTGTGAAATTGTCTGTGCATTGATGCATATCAATAGTCATTGTGAAATTGTGATGAGTCAATGGTGGCCTGGTTATGTCTATGTATTGGTGAATACCGATTGCGATTGTGAAATTATGATGAGTTATCTGTGTACCAATGTGGACATGTGACATTATACAACATTAATGAGTTATGTAAACGTGTTAATTATGAACACCTTGACACAAAAGAAAAATATAATGATCATTAATGAGCTATGTACAGGTTATGTAATTTTAACTTACGACCATTAACGAGGTATGTTAAGTTGTTGTGAAATTATGAGGTCTGAGTATGTAAATTGATGCATATCGTTAGTCATTAATTTTTTTTACTCTTGTAATTTCATTTTAAAATTTCACAATTAAGCTTGTGTTTTATAATTAAGATAGATTTATGTTTTTGTTGTTTGCCTTTTTTTTTTAGTTGATGTTTTATTTTTGTTATTTTTATGACAAGAAGTAAAATTGTCCATGCCCTTGGGCCCTGACCGGTGGTCATACATTTTTCCATGTGGTCCATAATGGTCTTTCTAGTGAGGAGGGATTCAGGTCTCATATGAATAACAATATCCTGTCTGAGATCATTGTGCTGTATGAATGAGATTAGTGTGTAATTTGATTGGTCTATGTGCATGGGAGGGCCAAACAAGTCTGGACATGCAGCATACTTGATGACCTATGAGTTATGTAAACGTGTTAATTATGAACACCTTGACACAAAAGAAAAATATAATGATCATTAATGAGCTATGTACAGGTTATGTAATTTTAACTTACGACCATTAACGAGGTATGTAAGTTGTTGTGAAATTATGAGGTCTGAGTATGTAAATTGATGCATATCGTTAGTCATTAATTTTTTTTACTCTTGTAATTTCATTTTAAAATTTCACAATTAAGCTTGTGTTTTATAATTAAGATAGATTTATGTTTTTGTTGTTTGCCTTTTTTTTTAGTTGATGTTTTATTTTTGTTATTTTTATGACAAGAAGTAAAATTGTACATGCCCTTGGGCCCTGACCGGTGGTCATACATTTTTCCATGTGGTCCATAATGGTCTTTCTAGTGAGGAGGGATTCAGGTCTCATATGAATAACAATATCCTGTCTGAGATCATTGTGCTGTATGAATGAGATTAGTGTGTAATTTGATTGGTCTATGTGCATGGGAGGGCCAAACAAGTCTGGACATGCAGCATACTTGATGACCTATGAGTTATGTAAACGTGTTAATTATGAACACCTTGACACAAAAGAAAAATATAATGATCATTTATGAGCTATGTACAGGTTATGTAATTTTAACTTACGACCATTAACGAGGTATGTAAGTTGTTGTGAAATTATGAGGTCTGAGTATGTAAATTGATGCATATCGTTAGTCATTAATTTTTTTTACTCTTGTAATTTCATTTTAAAATTTCACAATTAAGCTTGTGTTTTATAATTAAGATAGATTTATGTTTTTGTTGTTTGCCTTTTTTTTTAGTTGATGTTTTATTTTCGTTATTTTTATGACAAGAAGTAAAATTGTCCATGCCCTTGGGCCCTGACCGGTGGTCATACATTTTTCCATGTGGTCCATAATGGTCTTTCTAGTGAGGAGGGATTCAGGTCTCATATGAATAACAATATCCTGTCTGAGATCATTGTGCTGTATGAATGAGATTAGTGTGTAATTTGATTGGTCTATGTGCATGGGAGGGCCAAACAAGTCTGGACATGCAGCATACTTGATGACCTATGAGTTATGTAAACGTGTTAATTATGAACACCTTGACACAAAAGAAAAATATAATGATCATTTATGAGCTATGTACAGGTTATGTAATTTTAACTTACGACCATTAACGAGGTATGTAAGTTGTTGTGAAATTATGAGGTCTGAGTATGTAAATTGATGCATATCGTTAGTCATTAATTTTTTTTACTCTTGTAATTTCATTTTAAAATTTCACAATTAAGCTTGTGTTTTATAATTAAGATAGATTTATGTTTTTGTTGTTTGCCTTTTTTTTTAGTTGATGTTTTATTTTCGTTATTTTTATGACAAGAAGTAAAATTGTCCATGCCCTTGGGCCCTGACCGGTGGTCATACATTTTTCCATGTGGTCCATAATGGTCTTTCTAGTGAGGAGGGATTCAGGTCTCATATGAATAACAATATCCTGTCTGAGATCATTGTGCTGTATGAATGAGATTAGTGTGTAATTTGATTGGTCTATGTGCATGGGAGGGCCAAACAAGTCTGGACATGCAGCATACTTGATGACCTTAGATGACCTACAGTTGATGACCTTAGATGACCTGCAGTGAATGACTCATACCAGTCTCTTCATTGGGGTCATGATCCTTTGTTCCTTCTTCATTCAATCTCCTCATAGCTTCAAGTTGCCAAATTATGCCATTTCTACTTTCATCATCAGGATTTATTGGGTGAATTATGTTTTTCTCAGTATTGAAAGTAACAGTAAGCTTTTTAAGACTGATTTTATCTGTGTGACTTTCCATTTCTGAATGATAAAATGTTTCTCTCTCTTTATTTATAGAGACCAGAGTTATTCTTTGTTCAGCATGTATGATCATGTTGCTGTTATAGAGTATTTTTAGATCCAAACAGATGAGTCATAAGATGAAGTAGTGAGACATTTGATCAGTTACCATCAAATAACATCAAAGGATAGACAGGGGGTAGGATGTATCCATACTTAAGTATAATGAGCCTAGTATATAATAGTAATGCATATAGGTAATTTATTTTTAGAAACTGACTCATGTGAAATAATGTCAATTTTCACTGTCAACAATGATCAAAGGGGTAGAATTGTAAGCATTAGGCTAAACTATCATCCTTCAAAGGAGAGGATCGAGGTAACAGCTCTCACCTGGTGAGGTCATGACCTTTGACCAGGGTAAATAACACTGGTCTCCCCTCTGGTGAGTCACAAGGTTAAAAATAGCAGATCTCCCCCCTGGTGAGTAACAAGGGGAAAATGGCAGCAGCCCTCTGGTTGGGGGGGGGGGGGGGGGTATGCTTTTTAGGTCAGAGGACTGTAGTGTTTAGTTGTCTAGCCTAGAATATCTGTCTAGAATTGTCTAGCCTATCTATATTTGTTCTAGACTATCTGTTTATATATCTGAGTAGATTAGAATGACTTATTAGAGAGGGAGTGGCTTATTAGACAGGGGGGATGCAAATGGGGGGGGGGGGGGTGGGGCTAGAGGACATAGAGAATGAAAGTTAGTATGGGAAGTGCCAGGTGATGGGCTAATTAGACAGCGGATCAAAGGGGTCAAGTAGGGTCAAGTGGGATCAAGGGGGGGTCGATGAAAGTTAGCATGGGGACAGGGGATCAAAGGGGTCAAGTAGGGTCAAGTAGGATCAAGGGGGGGTCGATGAAAGTTAGCATGGCAAGTGCCCCGGTGTGCTAATTAGACATGGGATCAAAGGTGAAAGTTAGCATGGGAAGTGCCCGTGTGCTAATTAGATATGGGGATCGATGAAAGTTAGCATGGGGACAGGGGATCAAAGAGGGTCAAGTAGGGTCAAGTGGGGGTCAAGTGGGGTCAAATTTTTGGTGATTTTGGGGGGGTCGGCGGGGGGGGTCGATGAAAGTTAGCATGGGAAGTGCCTGGGTGCAAAGAGAAAGGTCAAGTGGGGTCAAATTTTTGGTGATTTTTGGGGGGGTCAGCTAGAGGACATCGAGGATGAAAATTAGCATTGAAACTAGGGAGGGATCAGACCTACCCCTCTTAGTAGTTATATATATATATCAAATGTGCAATGTACAGAGAAATTATCAAGTCACCTATATTATGCCATTTACGATCCAATATAGTGAATGATTATACAAACAAGGAAAAAAATATAATAGAGTGGAGACTCTTAAGAACTTTGATATCTGGAACGTTGTCCTTAAATGTCGACCTAGAATTGGATGTGAATATCTAGGACACAGATATTTAGTTGCAAGATTCTGCTAAACGTGTACATCTTATGGGAAACTGCCTTGTTTAGAACCAAACTGCAAGTAACACTTTCAGGTAAGGCCACTTAAGCAAATCTACACTATATTAGTAAACTACTTAAATGTAGAAATATAGTCCGGGTTATTTATTATTTTTTGACAGTTTATACGTTTTTACAATGCTATCTTATAATAATAATTGCATTGCAGCTGTTTAGTTAATTATGAGTTTGACTGTCTCCAATAATTGTGTCTCCCAAAATGAATGTTTATTATTACTAAGCTAGCCTCTTCAAGAATGTCCCTGGCTGTGGTGCACCAATCATTTATGTCCAAGTATTTTTAAAGAAAAAATAAACACACATAGCTTTCATGGTTTTAAAATTATATGTGAAAAAGAAGACAGTTGAGGCTTATATTGAAGAATGCAATATTCCAAATTGTTACTCATGCAAATTTAATAGGCCTACAAATCAAAATTACTTCTCATAATCTTCTACTCTTACGCAAATTTCCTTTTATTACATTAAATTTGTAACTGTATACTCTTCCCAAAGGCTTAATGACATGCCGCTTTAGGGAAGAGTAGCTTTATACAATTCAATAAAATTCCTAGCTTAATTTTGATTATGTGTGTCTTATTGTGCATTCCATTCACAAAACAATCAAATCAACATATGACTACTGTATTTTATGGACAGGATGCCCACCTACAAGCTTATCTACTTCAATGGCAAGGGGCGAGCGGAGGTGGCCAGGTGGATCTTCATCAAAAATGGAGTTGAATTTGAGGATAAGAGGATGGACCAGGAAGCATGGATGGCAATTAGAGAAAGTAAGGTGTAAATACCTAATGTCATGTATAAAATAAATATGAATAAATGTATTTATTTAAAGTGGGATAGGTTAATTTTACTAATGAAACAGATCTAAATCAACATACGATTAAGGAATTATGTTATTTCAACTCTGAAGGGTGTTGGCATTATACAATAAAATTCTAATTTTGTGTAAATCACATAATCATGTTTATATTAAAAAAAAGCACATTTACAGAATGTTAAATAGCTAATTGAAATTATGTCATTATTATAACATTTCATAGCATTGTATAATAATATTTGTCAAAGTTAATTGGTCAAATATACTTTCAAAACATATATGGTAACAAAGAGACTTTGAACAAATAAGTCTTTTAATAAATTTCTTTATTATTTTCTTTAGCGACTCCTTTTGGTCAGCTCCCTCTGCTTGAGGCGGACGGTGTCGTCATTTCTCAAACTCAGGCAATTATTCGATTTTTGGGTCGACGATATGGTAAGAAACAAAACTTAATTCATGAACTCTAGACCTCACCCCATTTGATTAAGGACATGTGAATATTCAGTAAATAATGTAATTAAGTAATATTTATTCGAGTCTCACCATGTGTTAATTGTAGAAACATTTAAAATCAGCATAAAACATGGCACTCACAAATTGTATAGAGTTATGAGAAATTTATCAAAAAGCTAATAAACTAACAATTGAAACCAAATATTTAAATAATCACACATATATATCAGATATTTTTCTAATGTGACATCAGTAGAGATTAATCAAAAAGGTGATATATAAAAGTTAACAAATTAGCAAAGTATTGATATAATTTAATGCCTGAAACGGGTATTAAGAAAACTTAACCTCAAAGAAATGTACTGAATGCAATCTGTCTGAATTCACCCCAGGTTTGTACGGACAGACAGATGTTGAATCCGCCCTGATAGACGCGGTGCTCGGATCAATCGAAGACACCTTAGACTACTTGAAAGGAGTCTTCGGTGAGAAGGATGAAGCTAAAAAGGTTTATTTTCTTTGATTTCTCCAAGATGTTTAAGCTGTTTTATACTCTAGCCAATATAATTGACTTTTTACAGCCAAATCCATTGACTTGGAAACAAATCCTAAAGTGTTGGAATCTAAACTCCGGATGACATCATGTGAATGCAGGATTCCCATTGGCTGAGTTGAGTGACTCCCTTAACCAATGGGAGTCCCACACTTACATGACGTCATCTGGAGTTTTGCTTCCAAGACTTTAGGATTTGTTTCCAAGTCAATGGATTTGACTGTAAAGGAAAATAGCAATGCGCAATGCTCATTTATTGACCACATATACATCGGATCTACATATCTAGCTTTTTTGGGAGGAGTAGGGATGGGATGAAGGCTGCAATTTATTATCATATATATATATATATATATATATATATATATATATATATATATATATATATATATACATATATACTTTTATTTGACCAAATCATGTCATTAATGACATATGTGTCATAACGTAATCAGAAAATACAATGTAAATGACATGCAATAACAATTAAATAATGAAGAAAAGTAAATAAAACTAGGTTTCAGTTACAATAAAGATTTGTTATCTCAATTTTGCAAAAATATGGTTAGAAATTGAGTTAATTTAATTGTCCATATTTGGCAATGACCTTGTTAAGTTGTCTGGTTTCTTAGTGCACAGTACTGGAGACGTATCTCATTGTCCAAAGAGTTCCCAGCATGTATGAAAGACAGTTACAATACAATACCAACATAATTATGTCCAGTTATCATTGTAAAGTTCAATCTTGTTATATTTATATATATACATCTAAGAACATGATCTATAACCAACTAATCTAACACATAGGTAATGAGAACATTAGTGGGAGCACATCATTTCAAATGCCATTTTCTTTCTATGCCACTGATTATTTTTGTAATGAAATTTCCTAGAGACAGATGTTTGATTCTTGCAGGAAGAACTGAGAAAGAACTTTGAAGAAACACGTATGCCGACATGTTTGGGCTACATGGAGAAAATGCTCATAAGTAACGAAGGAGGAGACGGCTATTTTGTGGGAAATTCTGTAAGCTGGTTTTGTGAAAACATCACATAGTAAACTCAAATCATTGATATTTTACATTAACCCCAAATGATAATAAGAGAAGTCATGTGATAAGTGTGGATAAGTAATGCCTTTATTGGCAGCAGAGATGTATTAAACATATAAACCACGATTGCCCTTGTGCACGCCCTTGGTTCTTATCTACTCACAGATAGTGGATTTTCACGGAAGGTTCTCTGTATTTCCACCAGGTGGCTAAAACAGAATAAGTACTGCAATTCTATTGGCTGTGATTGGCTGAGGCAAAGTGCATCCTAGCAGCAGTATTTTTAGTGCATTTTAATGTATATTTGACACTTTATCATTTAGATGATATTTATTATATTTCTGAGAAAGTTATATTTATGGAGTCAATTAGTTATTACCTACTGTGTCTGAAAATTAAAATGAGTAATAAGAGAAGAGGAAAGACTTATGTCTTGCTGAATTCAGGGCTGTTCAGTGAAAAGACTCTATTAGCAAATATGCTTACGAATACATTAGGATTAAACAATACGCTTATGAATAATTAGACACAAGGGTATACCCAAAACATGAGGGTTAACCCGAAGAAAACAAAACTCATGCTATCAGAATGCCAACAATAATAGCAAAAGAAATACTCACACTTACATGGAGCATACTGAAATAGTGCCATAAAAATGTTTAATTTATAAATGGTGAACCATAAAAGAAATAAAATAAAAGGGATGGGAGGGTGGGAAACGAAAGGGAGAAGGCGAATGGGGAGCAAGCCTAAGCTGCTAGATTTTTCAAGGAATGAAAAGAGGATTTAAATGAGATGGGCTATGATTGGTAGTTTAATCTTAGTGCACAATTTGAATCCATTCTGCAAGAAGAAAGATCACAAAAATGCAATTAAACGACCCTGTAATATATTCATTTTGCCAAGCTATTTGAAATATGCTTAAGTGCAATTTCAAACCATTGTGTGTTACAAAAAGCACTGGCAGCTTATGATTTCACAAATTCCAGAAGACATGCATGACTGGAGCAGGTCATTTGGTATTTTTTACATTATATGTCATATTTCACATAATACTGTCAATACAAATTATATATATACATTATAGGGATGCTAAGGGACATAAAAGCTGAAATCAATCTTATTACAGATGAAATGACTTGAGTGTGTACATTTTGAATTAATAAAGATTCTTGTCTCAGGCTCTGATTTTGTTTAAAATGAGAGTGATGATTATTTTATATGTTTCAGATGACAATCGCTGACATGTATTTTGCCCACAGCATCACACTCCCCGCAATGTGCAAAGTGGACACAAAACTTGCCAATTTCCCAAAATTACAAGCCCTGCAGAAAAGAGTGGAAAGTGACCCAAAGATTGCAGATTGGATCAAGAAGAGGCCTGAGACTCCATTCTGAACATATCTCAAGTGATTAATATTTCATTTTGAGGACTATGTATACATAGAGTTTAATTTAGAAATTTTGTTCAAATAAAAACATTTGAAATAAATAGTAATTTCTTATTTATATTAAGACACAAATGTGACATGATAACATAATTTATAGTCACTGTGAAGTAATTATTATCATAAATGTATCTTGCTATTCCTAATAAAGTAAAATTAGTTAACAAAGCAAGATTTTTTAATTTTTTTTTCCTTTTATTATTTATTTCTTAGACATTTTTCTAAAAATGTTAGTTTACATTTTCATATTCTAAGCCCTTATTTATCAGTTTCCAAATTAACTGATATATATGAAGATATACAATACATGTTTTTCAACATCAATTCAGTATATTAGGTATAACCGCATGTGCAAATGATGATATATATCACTTTATTCACTCCGTTACTCAAACTCAGTTAATCTGAACAGGAAAATACATTTTTACAATAAATTAATAGAGCGAAAATCACGAGAGCTGCGCTCTTCCGGTAACACGTACATAACCTGATAACAAAACATGATGTCAAGCTTCAGCAGTAAGGTTGTCATCAATTTCAGACCGTCACAAACTTTATTTGCCGCAAACCAGCTGCATGCCGTAAACGCATGAACCGAATCAACTTCACGTCATATCATAACATCATATAACATCATAATATAAGCAATTAAAATGTTATGACGTTGGAATAACCCCTAATTTTACACATAATGAATATCTGAAGACAATAAAGAGCACAAAGATCACAAACTTCACGAATTAGCGGACAGACATTTGCGTGTATTCCTGAGCTGAATCGACCGCTGAGGTTATCCACAAGGTGTCACCACTACATATCTGCTAGGTGGCGCATCCTGCGTGTCGTCTGCTTGTCGTCTGCTGCTGTGGTGTGCAGTCAAAACGGCCTATTACCGGAACGGCCTCCACCAAAACGGCCCCGTACCTAAACGGCCTCCTCTGTTTTTTAAATTCCGTTTTTCAGCGTCCAAATCCCATATGAGACTTCTATTCAATACTAATAATGTTCTAGAGGTTGCCACTAGAGGCCTCCCCAGCCAATATGAAGGGAACAACCTTCTGCATCATTAATCCAGCATAACTTGGTCATTTCTAGTCCGATTTTCAAAATTTAAAGTTCCTAGTAATTGCCGAAAAATCCTCTTTCTATATAGGAGACTGCAGTTAACAATTCTTAAGACGCAGTATTACGTATTTAGCGCGACGCAACAATATCCATATTTTTTGATAATAAAATATTCAATTAATAAAACATGTGTTTGTTTTCTTTCAAACTAATGAATATTCTTGCAAGAATATTAATGAAATGTATATGTTCCTAAATGATCTGGGACTGTATATAGAGAAAAAAATGTATCCAGACAAAGTAAGTTTTAGATCTAACTAGGCAAAGGACAATATAGGTCACTGACAATCACAAAAAAAACGTTCTGACATTATTTATATAAATATGTATTTATTGCAATCCTACAAGAGGTTATCTGTCATTATACTTCAAAAGTATATTCTGTCATAATTCAAAAGGTAGCATAATCCATTTATTTCATCATGGGATCAATTGCAATTAATGCAACAATTGCAATTAATGCAACACAGGGGGTGGAGAAATTATCAAACACAACTTCAACAATGTTGACACTTCAACAATGTTGACAGCATATAAACCACATTAAATTTCAAATCCATTTCCATTCCTTCAGCAATTTTAGCTTTTCGCTCTCTTCTGACAGTGGCAGATAACATATTAGTTCAGACTCGCACCACAGAATCACATTAACATCACTGATATAATAACATTACAAAAACAATGAAACTAAGTAAGCTAGTGTGGGGAATTATTTCGTTTTCATGACCAGAAACACAAACGCAACTCCAGTCATTTTCAACAGGAAGTCAAAACTA
This sequence comes from Alitta virens, assembly GCA_932294295.1. NCBI lineage: Eukaryota > Metazoa > Annelida > Polychaeta > Phyllodocida > Nereididae > Alitta > Alitta virens. The sequence goes on along the minus strand of OW028576.1, from coordinate 474,635 downwards.
TTTATTTTCTTAACTCAGACATGGGAGAGCATCACACTTAAATAACCTACAGAGGGCAGCACGTTACAGTTCACAACAGCTAGAATTAGCAATTAAAGTCCCAAGACAATGCAAGGAATACAAAGTGTAAAGTTTACCAAATTTACTTAACTTTATGTATATTATTGACTGTGCATACACAGTTAATTAACAACAAATCACATCATGCGAACCAACCAATATGTATAAACCGTCACACAGGAGTTATTTAGGCCTTTGAATGTCGACCATTTCCCTAAGCAAGTCAAAAGATGACGTATAAATAACCAAACTCTCACATTGCAATTAAATCACATGATTAATTTGCCAAAAACTGCTTTCAACATAGCAATTTACCATAGCTCATAATGATAAATAATGCCTATAATATGTGGTCATAAGTGTACAATAAACATGAAAATAATAAACATGAAAATAATAAACATGAAAAAAATAAACATGAAAATAATAAACATGAAAATAATAAACATGAAAAATAATAAACATGAAAAAAAATAAACATGAAAATAATAAACATGAAAAATAATAAACATGAAAAAAATAAACATGAAAATAATAAACATGAAAATAATAAACATGAAAAATAATAAACTTAAAAATAATAAACACAAAAATAATAAACATGAAAATAATAAACATGAAAATAATAAACATGAAAATAATAAACATGAAAATAACAAACCTGAAAATAATAAACATGAAAATAATAAACCTGATTGATTGATTGATTGATTGAATTTTATATTTAGCATCCTGATATCACTCATACATGTACATACATCAATTATTACAATAACACTTTTCATATGGCTTTAAATTACTAATTATTATGTAAAAACTAGGACGCTGGGTCAGGCATCTGAACTATAAGCTGTTTGAATGATGCCTGCCTGTATTCTATATGAGAAAAGAGATTTTAACCGTAGAAAAATAAAAAATATATATATAGAAAAATACAATATATCAGTGGTAATTATAATAATAAGTCTATAAAAAATAATATACCTGAATATACAATTTGTCAATTGAAGAAATACTGAAATGGCATGCCTTTTTGAAATGGTGTTACTATATATTAGAGTTAAAAAATGATTTAATGTTTGTGGGGTGTGGAATATATCTAGGACATTAACCCTTTTAGATATAGAGTTAGGCATTGCCCTATTTGAGCCGGTTGGGTCATGCCTATAAATGAAAGAAGTCCATGCAAGCTGGGTCACTGGGACTTCGTGTGCACTGAGAGCGGACACCCTTGTTGTTAAAAATCAAGTAAGTAGTTAATAATATTTACTTACTGTATAAGCTGATTGGTATTTATCACGTATATAAATACCATTGCTATTAACTTTATTTTTGCATATATCTAATAAATTTATTTCTCTAAGCATGTTTATATTATCTATAAAATTAAATGTATTTTTTTACAAGTAACATTATTTACTATATGTGAATAATATTTTCTATATATTACCACTATTGTTGCACTGTAACATTATTTAAAGGCAAATATACCAGATGGTGTAAGAATACTGGTATTTTTATCTTATTAAATGTAGGATTATGTATTTATATAATCGTGTAATTATTATCTGGTAATAACTTATTGAATCTTGAAATTATGGTTGTAACCTTAACTTAATGAAGTAAAAGAAATTACGTAATAAACACTATATGTTAAGTGTCTATCTATCTATATGTTATCTATCTATCTACATATATATCTATCTATCGATCTATCTATCTATCTGTCTGTCTACCTGTATATCTACCCATCTATCCATCTATCTATATGTCTATATTGATTTATTTATCGTACATGACTAACATGAATTATTGACATTATAAAAAAATGAATTGCATTTGATATGCTGATATTACATAGTGACATAGCATAGTAGGTCAGGATGGATCCAACTACATGTATTGTTATTGCTGGCATAATACGGATGCCCCTCACCTCACCAAACTAACAAAACAGAGGCTGTGTATAGGTAAAATAATGTGATCATGGCATTAAACATTGCATAAATATGAAAGCCCAGATGATAATAGGGCGATGTCAGCTTCATTGTGCATGTAAATACACTTATAAATCATACTGACATACTTTATTTTTAGGTTTTGATATGAAAAAATAGTTTGTTGAGCATTTACATTTTCAGTAGCCTACTGAAGACTTCAGGAAGTGTTTACTGGCTACTGTGAGACAGCTAAAATTACCCAAATAGATTACAAAGAGCTGTGCATTATACTGGGTACTGGCATTTCTCAATTACTGATTAATTTCCATATTTTATTTGTAGAATGTCAAACTACAAGCTAACCTATTTCAATGGCAAAGGGCGGGCGGAAGTTGCCCGGTGGATCTTGTTCAGGGCAGGAGTGGAATTCGAAGACAAGAGATTGAGCCGCGAAGAATTTGCAGACGTTAAAGAAAGTAAGTTCAATGTCTCAATGCTACTGGGACTGAAGCTTAGGCAGATGTAATGATGAGATGATTCAACTTGGAGTCCACTCTATGTTACATATTTACCCCATGGGTGGGGTCTATAACTTGCCCTAGCATAGACACCGAGTACAAGGCACCTCCAATTAACATCTCATGTGGTCGATATCTAGCTGAGATGTAGCCCATAAAGAGTGCCGGGGTGTGTGCCAAAGTCAAAGTTATATTTCAAAGAATTTTATTCTGCAAAATAGATATGTATGTGATAAATGTATACCCTTGAATCTTTATTTTTCCTTTTTTTGTTGGTCAGTTTGTCCATAGACTCCCATTCTTGCCGGAATAAGATGATTGCACCATTTAATTGTTCATAATTTTCAGCTATGCCTTTTGGTCAACTGCCTACTTTGGAAGTGGATGGCATTGTCATTACACAAACTCAGGCGATCATCCGATTCCTAGGAAGTCGATTCGGTAAGGAAACTTCAAGAGACCGGTTAAAAAGGTCACTCAAAATACATTGATTCCCAAATTATATATATACATGGATATGATTTTATTGACACAGTAATATCATACATGATAAATTTGTCAAAAAAATATAATAAAATAACAGATAAACAACATTTGCTAAGTCTACTTCTACTCACTATTTCTATATTCAATATATATATACATGGTATAAAAGTTAAAGGAATACATTATCAATAGATTATCTACACATCCATGGTCCCAGTTGCTGAACAATAGCACGGAAATAAGAGCAATATGTTTTGTTTACATACATTTGTTAAATAAATAAATATATATATATATATATAGACATATATCACATGTATACAGTAACCCTAAATTTATATATTACGGCAGTTATTACTCTTCATTGTCACAATGTTAATTTAAGTACAACATTTGAACAAGGCATAGTCAATAGTGCAGAAACTGCTGGTTTGGGGAGTGATGGTTAATGCTTGACGATGGGTGTATTGACTGAAATTCATCTGAACTATTTTCCCAGTAGATCTAGAGACTGCAAACTACCCTCTTATGACATTGTCATTATGAAAATGTTAACAATTTGCATTGATCAGTTTTAAGTTTGGTCAAAGCTACCCAGATCTTTACCATGTCACTTTGGTTTGTCAGACCAACCTGCAATTTCATCCCCTGTTGCCATGACAATTCTTTTCGAAATTCCAGGATTGCATGGGAAAAGCGACGTAGAGTGTGCCCTGATTGACTCCGTGATGGGGTCAGTGGATGACACCACTCAGCCCATGTTGGCAATTTTCATGGAACAAGATCAGCAGACAAAGGTCAGAACTTTACATTTCTCTTCTTTTCCTTGTTTAAACTGCACAACTGATAGAATTGCATCAATCATTTCTCTATGCTACTGGTCTGAAGCTTAACCAGTTTAAGTTACTAGGTAATATGCTTGCCTGTTCCTCTGAAGTACTCGGGTTCAATCCCAGACCCGAGCTACCTTTCATGAACATCATCGCAGCTAGATGTCATTCTGATGTTAAATTGGTGGCCCCTTGTACTCAGTGTTTATGCTGAAGGAAGTAAAAGATCCCACCCATGAGGTAAATGTGTAATGGGTGAACTCCTCTCCTCATCAATCAACCCTCGATTGTGGCAAGAACTTGCCTAAGAAATTGTATTTTATTATTAGTATTTTTACTAGTCACAACCGGGACCAACTTGCTGTAAAATATATAGGGTGTTACAGCATTTAATATAGACTGTTAGCTTAACACTTTTAGTATTTATTACTATTAAATAACTGTATTATTGTATCTTATTGTATGTTTAACAAATGTATCAATTATGATAATATCCTGTCAATAAAATTATATATATATTACAACAGGAAGCGCGGAGATCAAGATTCGAGAATGAACAGCTTCCCAAATCACTCGGCTACCTGGAAAAAATGCTGGAGAAAAACAGCGCTGGAGAGGGATATTTTGTTGGAGATACCGTAAGTATGCTCTTGTTTTTTTTTGGTGCCATAACTTGTTTGAGTATCTAGAAAATGTGGGTGGGGAGATTTATTTTATACAATCCAAACTTAAGAGTAATAGAACAGTTCATCTATAGAAATGGCATAGAGGCCTTTCACCAACCTTCCTTCATTCCTGTTATCATAAAATGCGAAAATACTACATGGCCAAATGTGCCATGTGCGTTTTCCATGAGAAGGTTAACGCATGGAAAATGCATGGTTTTTAGCTAATTATAATGAGGCAAAACCATGCGTGTATCTAAACGCATGGAAAACGCACATGGCACAATTGGCCATGTAATTACTAAACAGTCTGTGCTATTTAGATTCATTCATTTATTTTTGATTTGCAAAATATTCCATAGCACCCATATTTTCTCCAGTCCTATATTTCTGAGCTAATAAGAAAGATGCTTTAAGATAATATAATATAATATAATATAACATAATATAAGATAACATAACATAACATAACATAACATAACATAGAACATAGTATTTAAAGTTTGAGGATACACTAGTTTTTTATTGTTTTCTTGTGTTTTCAGATGACAATAGCTGATATGCATTTCGCCCACTGCATGTCGCTACCAGGAACCATGTTGCAAATTGACACAAAATTGGAGAACTTCCCGAAATTACAAGCTTTGAAGGAAAAAGTAGAGAACGACCCAAAAGTTGCCGAATGGATAAAGAACAGGCCTGAGACTCCTTTCTGAGAAATATAGGCCTACAGTAAAATACTGCATGCTGCTAATTGTTCAAAAATAGCAAAACAAAAAAGAAGTGCATCCCTGTAGCTGGTAGTGCAGATATTTTCATTATTTTCGTTCCTTAATTTCCTTAATTTTTTTTAGCTTTAATAGTGAACTATAGCAAAATACAGTGAATATAAATGACAGGAATTTTATTTAAAATTTGAAACAATCGCCGTATAGTCAAATTCTTTATTAACTGGCCACTATTAATGGATTTAATTAAAATGAATGCATCATCACCATTTGCGTATTGTTTTCTTTGTTATTAAAATATATACTGCATTATGTAATCACAAAATATCTAAATAGTTGCGCATAGAATCAGTTTCACGATTTTATCATAAGAGCAAACCGTGGTGGCGCTGTAATCGATCTTCAATCTGAAGCGCCATCTGGCGTATTCTGATGTAATTACACAAAGGAACAGCGAACGAATGTTTTGTAAGAACAGGTGATTACTAAGCGTTTTGAATGTTCTTCACCTAATTTCGGTAGAATCATTTTGTATATTGGTGAGTGCCCTCGAAAAAGGTGATTATACTACAATTGTGTGATAGGCCTATGGCTTGACAACTACTCCTGCTGCTCTGGGCTGCTGTCAGCAAGTTCCAGAAAAAATTGATGCTTATGAAAATTGACGATGTTTTGCTGATTGCCATTCGTTGACATTTTAAATAACAGTTTAAATATTACCGATATTGCTGGTACCAGAGCTTTGTAGTATAGTTAATGTCACAAATTCCGTTTGTGCAGTTGATTGACACCTTATTATTATTAATCTTTATTGCATACACACACACACATACATTATATTAGTTACAATATATGGGGGTCCATATCCTTCTAATAACTACCTAACTACTGAGTATTATTGTATGGCACTGTAAAAACGAATTCGCAAAACAACAGTACGAAGCAACTCAGCTGCTCGTCCAATACAAATATAACGATGACTCCCAATGTCTTCTAATGTAAGAATGCTTTTCACTTAATGTTTGTTTTTTGCAGTGAGATAATACAAAATGGACCCTGCAAAACAAAAAGAAATGAAGGAATTGGAAGTTCTCCAGGGTGAACTGAAAAACTTGAAACAGGGAAGAAAAGTCTACAAACAGCAACCGAACAGCGATGTGTTCTTTTTGACCGACAGGAACCGGGTGTTCAGTCAAGCGAAACGGTCACTCGATTCTCTTCAGAAAGAATATGGGGAGATTGGGGAACAGTCTGGGGTTGGCAAAACCTCCTGATATTGGAAATATGTGTTATTTTATTGTTTTGCTAAATATCATTTATTTTGTATATATTTTTTGATACTACATTGTCTTTTCGACTAAATACACTTTAAGCCACGGATATGACCAATTAAGTATTAACTAAACAGTGTGAGACAAATTAATTTAATTTCCTCTCCTGGCGATGTTTTATTGTGTGTTATATTTTTAACATGAACAGCATTGATTAAATATTTTTTTTGTGTATAATTTTCATGTTTTGAGCATATTAGAAAATGGTGGCCCATTAAAGTCGTTCGCTTTATTTTTTATGGTGTATTTCATTGATTTCATCTGAAACGATATTCCGTATCTTATTCCATATTATTGTAGGATTAGAAATGAATGTCATAATGTTAATCAACTCAGCGCGCATGTTTGCATACTGATACATGTCCATTTGTGATTTCATCTGAAATGATTAACTGTATCTAATACTATGTTTTTATTAAACAAAAGCTTAACTGGCCATAAAATGGCTTGGAGGCTTCAAAAAGTATTTTGCTTTGCTTTCTGATTAAACTCAAAACACTGGAGCTATACACTTTTATGGATAAATTAGTACATTGGTAAGGTTTGGCTAGTATTGTGGAAATTGCTTAGTTTTTAATAGCATGTGAATTTCATCCTATATTATTTTGGAAAATGCTCAGTTTTAATAGCATGTGAATTTCATCAAATATTATTTCGGAAACTGCTCAGTTTTATAGCATGTGAATTTAATTTAATTGTGTTGAGGTAATTGGTCAGTCTTCAATGGCAATTTAATTTCATCCATTATTGTTGAAAACGCTGTTTTTAATAGGGTGTATTTCATTAATTAATTATTTATTATCCATTGTGGAATTGCTCAGTATTAATAGGATGTGAATATCATTGAATATTATTTTAACTATGGCTCAGCTTTATTTGCATGTGAATATTACACATTATCGTGGAAATTGCTCAGTTATAAGAGAATGTGAATTTCATTCAAAAATTGCATGGTCAACTGTGCCAAGTGCATTTTCCATGAGAAGTATAAACGCATGGAAAATGCACGTGGCACATTTGGCCATATATGGTGGTAATTGCTCCAATATTTATTGAAAATTTTATTCAATGTGGTGGAAATGTTTAACTTGAATAGCATGTGCTCCTATATTTTTTGTGGAAATTGCAGTTTTAATTAGCATGTGAATTTCATTCATTGTGGAAATCGCTCTTTTTTTTGCATCATCAAATATTGTGGTGGGAATTGATCCAATATCAGCTCAAATGCCTTGGTGAAGATCATTGCACTAATATGACTGAGTAAATGCAAATGCACGGCTGAAAAATTTGTAGTATTTTATAATTTATTAAGCATTAATTTATCGTCAGGTTCACAAACACAGACAAATTCTTCCATTCATCCATCCTATATAAAATGTAATCATGTACACCATTTGTACTACATGTACTTATATTGACACATCTCAAATATCACATGAACACCACAATTAATAGATATTATGTATATTTATACAAGGTGCAAAAACACAACTTCATATAATATTGCAAACCCTTAGCACCATTTAAGTGATAATGCTTCATGAAATTATACATTAAGACAGTCGGACGTCATATTAACAACTATTTGTGACCATACAAAGTTGTTACCCGGTTCAATTCAATGCTTATAATGTGTAAATTATCAAATAAAAAATCATCAATTTATTTCTATAGTGTTGTCAGATGCGCTTAACATATAATTGTTATAAATCGTAAGTATAGAATACTAAAATATATCAAACAAAAATGTGTATAAATAAAATGTAAATTGTATAGATAGAAGAAATCCATTCCTAAACGGTGTGAATTATAGAGAAGGGAGTAATCCATTAATGGTTAATTCTTCAATATGTGCTGACATAAATAAAAGCCGACCCAACTGTATTTTGATTTAGTCATTAGATGACTAGCCCAAAAAGCAAGAGATCATCAAGAAATTAAATAAAAAGCAAAAATGTAAAAAAAGGCAAAGCAATAAATAATAAACAGCAGATTTCATCATGAAATTAATAGATGAATGTAAAGTTTTGATTATTATAACTATTATAATAAAGACTAGAAATGCATCTTCTGGTAAGAAACAAAAATACTATGAAATCACAGGGGAACAAATTGTAAATTAACAAAATAGCAGAAAATTGAAATATAAATTATATTAGGAAATTATGTACAGTATATATTAGGTTAACAACTTCATTGCCAGCTTGAAGCGATCAATTATTTACACAGTAGCAGTAACTCAGCAGTGTTCTTGTATAATATATTACAGTGATTTAATTAACTGGATTTTAGTTGGGAATCCGTTAATTGGAAAGGTGTCTGACTAGAGCCATGAGGAATAGCACAAATAAAAGATGAGATAAAGTGATGTCATCACCCATTTTCCATGTTATGTGAATATTATAAGGAGAAAAATGATACGACAATCTCTTATCTGTACATTAGCTTAAATGAAATCACTGTAAAGGGAAACATGATTTACTCGTAGCTTTTCAGACATAAACCGAAGTGACATCACATCCATCCTCCCTCAACAAGACCTCCCAAATCAGTTTCATTGACCTACTATTTTAGCCATCGTCTCTAGTTGGGTGCCTTGTGCTCTCAATACAGGGAGCTGTGTATTGTAGCCTCCGATCGGCTGGTGGCATAACCAGGTCGGTTAATTTATTATTCCTGAATAGCAGCAGTTGATTCGTTGTGATATGATATGGGATGATTTTCCTCATAATTGTTCATACATAAACTGACAGAGAGAATGGGAAACATTTCATCCTCATATACATCTGTCCGTACACAAAGGGGAAACATTTTCCTCATATCCGTTCATTCATAAACAAATGCGACATCCTGTAAAAACGTTTTCATTGTTCATACAAACGCATGTTCCGCATATCTGTTCACACGTAAACTGATGTGACATCACTGTAAACCGGGGACATATTTTCTGGTGAAGAGTCTTTTTCTCTGCCACCCTGATTGTTTCTGTCATCAATCCTCATAGTTCTTAACCTTGAAGGTTGATTATAAGATGGAAAAGTAACATTCGCTACATCGGGAGGCGATTGGGTAAACTGCCTTATTCCGCTGTCATTACTCGTAGACGAGTTATCGGACGGTCTCGAACTATCGCTGTAAGAAGACTCAATTTGAGGCGTAGGTTCGTAAGGGGTTAAAGAGTCGTAGGGAGAGTAGTAGACGTCAGAATCTTGACGCATGTAAGGTGTTGATGCTGGTTTTCTTGTCAATCTGCGACGGGCGTTTTCAAAAGCCATGTTGAGCTCTTCCTGAGCAGAGCTGGTCGTTGTCTGACTAGACACGGTACTCAGTCTGTTGCCTGCAAATTAATTGTAATTATGATAATTTTTACAGTAGAATAATCACAGATCATCTCATTCGTGATGAAAATTGCAACATTTTAGTTCTGCTTACAATTGGAAATATAATTTAAAGGGATGTAAAACAAATTGTCATTCTCCTTTTTAACAAACATTAAATTTTCAATACTTTCGCCCCTTTAAGTTACAAAATTGTTGGTATTAATTTGAAATATTATAAATTTAAACACTTTCTCACGAACTGAGTAACTGTAGGTAAACCAGGCATATAAATAAATAAATATATATATATATATAATATAATCATGTGATATTTTTTTTTAGTATCTGGTGACATTCTGTGTTAACATTGTCCAAATAAATCTTAACGCTTTCCTGTATTTTACCAAAAGCTAATGTTACAATTACGTCACCTAAATTTATAAGACGGAACTCAAGATCAAGGCACGGAGTACTTGGGAGTTGACTTGGCTTAATAATAAACATCATGTTTTGTGGGTTTTTTCTGAATTACGGTTATTTTACAAGTTTGCTGACTTAAAAGGGTTGCCCAGGACTAAACAATTCATTGTTGTGAATGATTATTATAGGTTTATTAGCATTCATAGGGAGCTTATAAATAATAAATTATTTGCTCTAACAAACAGGAAGCAAATGATGAGAGTAAATTATTTATCTCTGAAATTACCTGGCTGTGGTGTGACATTGCTGTAGATGTTTGATGTGTTCTGTTTGTCCGAGTTATTGGGGTGATTTGTGGAGTACAAACCTGAAATTATAAAGGGAGAAATTATTGAAGATTTATAGCCAGACTATAGATTATTTATAATATTTGTCAACAAATCTGGAAAGTTCTTAACCATGAAAAAGTGTCCCCACTGTGATTTTAATGTTAGATGTGCCGTTCTATGGAACATTCTTTACACTGTTGCAGTTACATTGGAAATCATTTCTTTCGAGAAATCAGTTATTAAATATATGAGAGGGAAATTGATATTTGACCAATAATTAATTATTGTAAAGGAGGCATTATTGGATAACATATGCCACCTTACGTCACTACACTGGTCCCATCCTTAGAATTAAACTATGGTAGCAATATAGGGACCTGTCACTTGGTGCCCTTGCTAGGGTTAAAGGCACGTAGTAGAATGATAAAGAATTATCTTAAATACATAAAGTATCAACCATCGTAATTATTAAAATATTTCCAGATATTATTCCAAATTATCAAAATTTTGCATTCAACTACAATTTTATAGCATACAAATTACTTTGTTTAACTCTGTTTATTCATAATTTCAATATCATTTTAATATACATGTAATTATTATCTCAATATAACAATGTATTGTTAAATAGTCTCTATCTTTAATTTGTACCAGCTCGATAAGCATATATGCTTCTTCTGGTAAAAAAACATATAAACAATAAACTGCATCATCCAGTTAACCTACGAAGCTATGCCCCGAAGCCCAGTGCTATTAGGCAAGGTAGTTGCTGGCTTGAACCATATCACCAGAGAGCAGCTGATATCTTCTAAATGTTGGATCATTAACTGCATTCAATGATATGATAGTTTGCTTACAAAATTTACACATTTTCAATTACGGTCATACTCACTAGGCTGACATCTTCTCGGAGATACGTTAATTCTTGAACAAGACGGTGCTCCGGGCACGTAACTGTCTCGGTTTTTGTGGTGATCCTGAACAAAATTAATTGAAAAGCAAGTTGTTAATAAATTTATACGCAGAAATGAATGTCAGCTGATAAAATCATTTGATATAACTACACATTTAATTTTACTCATAAACAGGTAAAGCTTAAATAAGTTATTTATCGAAATTCTCATAAATGTGGAAACGCTGATAACATTTTTAACAATTTAATGAAAATTATCAATAGAAAGCAGGAATTTTTATATTATATTGGATGCTTATTTAATTAGAAGCTACTCCGATCTGAGATATGATGGGAAATATGCGAACAGAAAATGTGAAATTTAATTAATTCAAAGGAAGTACAACTTACATAATTAGGCATCTGTTCCCCTCCTTGATCACCAGATGTCTCTGAGTACTGCGCTTGCTCCGAACTGCCATCTGCTGGCGAGCGGGATAAATTGAGAAGGTTGGAGTAAACATCTTGGTCACCTGACAGGAAGAGGAAGCGACGTCACAATACACACCACAAACACACACACAGATGGGTGCCATGCTTGTATTTACTGGATGTTTTTAGCGGGTCTATTTTTGACAATTTCTATTCGCTTTCTTTATTTGTCATTTTCTCTTATTCGGTTATTTATTTCAAATGTTTCATCAGTATTGTGGTATTAGGAGTTACCTCTAAAGCAGTCATATGGTTCTAGATTAGGAGTTACCGCTACGGCAGTCATATGGTTCCAGATTACTAACGAGTTATAATTCCCCAGCTTATTGGATGTTAAGCAAAACATATCATATATCACAAGAATAGGGCAACTGAATGATACATAGCCACTAAGAGTTATGCTTATTATTCAGGGCCCGATAGCAAAGTTGGGGCTGCCAGTTGAGCTGCAAGCTATGATAATTATGTTCAAGGAGTGGATTCAAAACATAATGACATGGAAAAGTGGTAGATTATCAACAAATCTATCACCTTTTCATTCAGAATAATTTGAATGTGCCCTCTATAATGGCAAGAACTTGCATTAGAGGGCTGCACTTTCCACATCTATCTATATATCTATCTATCTATCTTGCACTGACAAAAACTTTGATGTCTGCCACAACTTCATCGGTAATAGATCTAAAAAACGGGTAGATTCATCCAGCAAATACAAAGCATGGCATAAATAGTGCAAGCAAGGGCTAGTAAAGAAGTAATAATTGCACTAAGCCGCACAATAAGGAAATAACATTGCAAAATGAAAAAGTCAATTGTAATATGGGATTAAGACTAATTCCTCACTAATTCTGCACTAATTCTACAGTGTTATACCTTTGTCGTTATTCAAAGTCTGCTCATAAGGCTTTGAATATCGATTCTGTCCACTGACAGTGGTATACTGCGGTTCCCTCTCGAGTAATGATATTCTCTTGTCGCTTTCGGTCAAGGACGTTTCTGCTGTCAAGTCTCTTCGCAAGTTAAACGTGTTCTGGTCTGTGGTGGACGAAATGTGCACATGTGAATGAAATTGGTGAAGTGCGTATATACAGATATATATACAAACGGAAGATATAAGTATTACTAAGCAACAGTGTGAAAGTGCAATTAGAAGGACAGTTGTGGGAAGTGCTATAATGATGAAGACAAACAAAGTGCAACAATTCATATAATAAAGCATAGAGAGACAAATAAATTCATCATAAAAAAAAGTATATCATATGTCAGGTATGAAGTCTGTCCAAAAGTTAATCTAAGACCATTGCTGGCCATAAATTTATCGAAACAGAAAAAAAAAATTTAATTACCAAACTCTAGTGCCTGTATTGGACTTAACCTTATAACAGTATTCCTTTCATTAATGCTTTTATTTCTGCTAATTTTCAGAACAAATGTGTTTCGAAAAAAGCTATCTCATTGGAGCTCGACTACATCCCCAAGCCAGTAAAAATAATTGAGATATTTACAGAAATATAAGTTACCTCAAATAATGATAAGAAACTTAAGCAATTAACAAGTTTCTTGGGTTATGTAGAATGTTAGATTGCAATTGTATCAATCTATTTCAATTTACCTGCACAGTTATTGGGCTTGTCTCTCCTTCTCTTTACATAAAGCGCCGCTCCAACCAGTAGCACCACTGTTAGTACGACGCCTGCCACTAGGGGGATGATGACATGTGCCCTCTGGTGCATTGGCTCAGAACTCTGTGTGTGCACTATTCTCATGGGTTTCACTGTTACTTTAATGTAAAATAAAAGTATTGTAGTTAGCGATGCATTATACCTTATGGCAACTGATGCATAAATATAAGGATATGACTTATTTTACTTGGTAAATGTCAACATACCTCCTTTGTATGGGGGTGTAAGGAATTTGAGAACGCTCTCAGTTGAACCAGCTTCATTATGGGCAGTCACGCGGACTTCATACCAGGTGTATGGGTGGAGATCTATCTTGTACATTCTCTGAAATGGGAATACCAACATTGTGTGGTGAATATTCTGAGTAATGTTTAAATGAACTACAATATATGCAACTATATGTCTTGTCAAGATGTGAGATTCAGTCTTGGAAATATGAGTGCCTTTCACTTGTCACAACATCATAAATAATATATATGCCCCAACATTCATGTGTACCCAATTTTTTTGCTCTACATCTCTCCTGTCATAATTATGAAATTAATGTATTTTATAGAAAGTTTTATTAGTGACCAGCTGATTCAAAATGGAGATTTTTCATGAACAACCCTAAAATTCTTAATGCAAAATCTCCAGCCCTAAATGTAGGCAATTCTTGTGTAAATCATTACATAGAGCAGAATTAGGGATCATTTGTTTGTGTATGGTAATATTCCTCCAAGAACAATAGAAAAGATGTCCTGGAGTATTATTAATTATTTTATCATTACCCTTGTAGCACTAATGCGTGATTCCACAGTCGTCCACTTGGTGTCTCCCCAGATCCTGTAATTGATGTCGTAAGATATGATAGGACAGCCTCCGTCCAACCAGGATTGCAGATCCAGAATTACGAAGGTTGAATTCATATGGCCGACCAACATGCTCTGCGGGGGCATTATGGGTGCTGCAATTGTCAAGTTATAATTGTTTCATCATCATTGCATTTAACCTCTCTACAAGTCGCCTGATAGCGATAATAATTTGCAAGGAACAGTGAAAAAAACACACAAAGATTATATTTATGATATTGCTGCGCTCATGTAATGCATCGTTAAACTCGAAATAATTCTATGTTCACTGCTCTAGCTTTACTTAAGGCGTATAAATATCCTAATTGGCGAATTTGTCCTCCTTGAATGATATTAAGCAAATTTGAATCTGTGACCATGCTCCAAAAGTGGCTGGATTTCTTGTGCACATATTTATTGGAAGTTCTTCACAATGAGTTTCCTTGGACCCACTAACCTGATCCATTGGTAGAAGTAACCACAACATTTGACCGCTCTCCTTGACCGATCTTGTTTTGTGCCGTCAGGTAGAACTGGTAACGTGTACCGCATCTTAAAGGAGATAATGTGGAGGTCCTCTCAGATCCGTCTATGTCTGTCATTTGCCAATCTCCGTGGTCTTTCTTCCAGTGCAGATTAAATCCTTCAAAATAAAAAGCATATAAATAGTGAAATTCAGGCTTACAGGTCTTTTGTGAGCTTTACACGTTGATAAAATTTCATCAATTCATTAATGTACCTCAAAACTTGTTAACTTACAGAACACTACCAAGCATTTCTTTGAGAAGTTTTTGAAAAAGTATAAAGAGCAATGGCCTATAAAATGGTTTTTCTTTCAGGTACCAATAAATCCACCAATTATTCTCATCTATTATGATTCATTTCTTTTATTTTGATGTAAATTTGCGTGAAATTTTTCCATCTAGATAAGCCTCGTGGTTTGTTTTATAGCAGGGTTAACTGTATATTACCTTGAATTTTGCTTCCACCATTACTGCCTGATCTCCAGTTGACCTGGACGCTTGTTTTGGTTGTCATGGCAACTGACAAAGAAGGTGCTCTAGGTGGTGCTGCAAGAAAGAATGTGACAATATTTAAAACAAAAGCTCAAAATCTAACCCGTAAGAATATAGTTGTGGTCAGCATATTTTGTACAAGCCAGCTGTTTCATGATCGTTTGGAAAGGTTTAACACATTTAGTACATTCATACTTATGCTGAGGTTTGCCAGAAAAGGTATATTTTGTGACTCCATGTTATCTGGTGAGAATTATTGCCATCATGAAATAATTCAAAAATTCATGAATTAAATCATAAATTTGCTGATAATTGTCACAGTGATGAGAGTTATGAGATTAATGAAAATACAATTTTATTGATCATGCTGAATATATATTTCTCTTCATCTCAAATTCTACAAAATAATGTTTTTATCATGTGGTAATTACTCGAGATGAATGTTTAACTGATAAAAGTGAGAAAGTTTTTGACATGCAAACCAGACAATAAGACTTACAGAGAGAGAGTCAAAAAGAGGAACAATGCAAACAGAAAAGAAATGTTGTGACTTTAAAAAGTGTGAAAAAATTATGTTGCACATTTACTCACTTATTGAACCTCTGTCTACTATATAACAAAACATTACAGATTGATTATTTGTTAATATTTATTATTTGTATTCAATGTATTATAGTAATGAGAAAAGACCAATTGTGATGATTACCAATAGCAACATTGCATGTTCATAGTTTTTACATCATTAGCAAAATAAAAGGTCAAATTTTGAACTTTTTCCTTGTGTTATTTGTATTGGGTCTCCTGCAGTGAAGCAAACACATACAAAACAATTTATTTGGTTGCTTCATTTTAAGGGTATATTGATAAACATCTTCAATTTTGAAGATTTTGGTGTAAGCAAATTTTTTGATGAAGTCCTTGACTTCAAGATTATGTCTTTCCTGCATGAATTATTAAACTGCACAGTGTAGTCTAGAAATATACACTTGGGGTCATCGAATTTGGCCAGGGTCATCGAAATTCGCCACTCTAAATAAACTATCAAAAACACTTCTAATATGCTTGTTAAAGTATTTCACATGTTGTCAATGACTCCAACAGTTATTTTCATAACACATCACAACATTGCAAGGTGTTTAATTGTGTTTGTTAGGGGTGGCCAATTTCAATGACCTGGCCATTCTCGATGACCACGACTATACATAATTAAACAGACTGACTGGAAAATAGTGATGGCAAGTCTCATATTGGGTCATCGAAAGTTATGGGAAAAGTAATGCAATTTAATTTTTCAAAATTAGTTTGAACTCTGTTACATTAGCTACACTTTATTCCTGAAAGGTAGGGTGGGATAAATTTTTTGTCTTTAGCATATTTTGATGACGGTACACACCTTGTACGACCAATTCATATCGTATCTCATCTTTGCCAAAGTGGTTCGTAGCCCGACACGTGTAGTTTCCTGCATCAGTTGGTTGGAGATCGTTAATAATGAGAGTGCCGTTGGATAGAATCTGGATTCTAGGTGACAGTAGAACATCTGAATTTCTGTAATGACAAAAATACACACTCACAAACACTGCATAATATCCCAGCAAACAATGTATAATATTACAGGAAAGTTATTAGAGAAAAATCACCTATTACCAAACGATAATGTTAGGATTATCTTCTATTTTTCCATTAGATTTCTTCTGAGAACTTTATCTTTGTATTGTTAACATATCAAAAAAACTAGGCCCTATAATAATATGTCTAAATTTCAGAAACTCGTTAATATAATTATATATATAGTTATGAAGCTAGATTTTGTTATGCAAGTTATTTTGAAACATTAAACATTTTCTGTGTGTAACATTACCATAGCAAACAGCGGCAAACTTATTACCTAAGAGGGAGTCTCTTTGCTCCACTCTAAGAAAACATTATAAATTTTTATAATATGTAATTACTGGTATATATTATTTAAGGAGCCAATAAAAACGGTGTCATTGTTTTTGTCATAGCTAATGAAATACATCTTCCTCAAGCAAATAATGCAAATGTGATGACACACAACTAAAAGGAAAAAATCTTACTTGAAAGACCAGGATATTTTAGGAGTAGGCAACCCGACCGCTTGACATGGCAGGTGGATGTTATTATTCCACGAAACAAGAATTTTCCTGGAGAAGCTTCCAATTTGAGCCGCAGCTGAAATGTCAGTCAGGAATTAGTTCATTGTACACACTTTGAAGCAATTGTATTGCATTATACTACCAGCTGCCAGATATGTAGTGATGAAGTCATGCGAACAACATTTATTTTATGAGGTCAGTGATTGGCCCACGAATCGAATACAACTGCTACCAACGAATGTGCTCTATCATTGGGTCCTTAGGTGTGAATGCTGATGGAATAAGCTTCTTTTATTGGCTGCTTATTCCGTGGTGCAGTTTTAGTCGATATCTGGGCCCAGTGATGTTCAAAATAAATGAAACGTGTTTGTCTAACTATTTATTGATACGGTTAGGTTTATTGTAGTATTATTAGTTGTACGAGGTTTGGAGACAAGATATTTGCTTATAAGTAAGTTATATATATATAATACCAATACTTTTATTTGACAGGTTTGGAGACACTTACAAGAAGGATGAGGAGTGGCATAAACGACCTCCGAGAAGGGACCCTCTCCGACAGCGGTGCTAGCACATAGCTTTATGCTGTACTCTTTGTCCTTCATGAGTCCTGTGAGGAGTATGCTGGTCTTTCCTGGTTCTACCTCCTGGGTCATACCATAGCCCTGTAATATAAAAGTTACTAAATCATTTTCCAAACTCTTTTTTTTTTTTAAATGTATATCAAGTAGTTATTTTTTCATTGTTACTTTTCAATATTTCATAAACTGTGTCTGACACTAACTTTGCCTAATATTTTTGTTTAATTATATTATTTTATTAAAAGAATTAATGAGCAGCCATCATCAGCAAATATGCAGGTGATAATATTCATGAACTGATTCACAACATTCTGCCAGAGAAAGACAGTACATGCAGGACTTATCTAAAAGTAGTTATTGTCACTAAGAATGCCTTGACTCTGCCTTAAGACATCATTATTATTGCATATATTTTAAATAATGTCTTATAAATAGTGTATGGTAACAGTTTCAGAAAATGATTTCTGCTTGTAAGTACCCAGTAATAAAGATAGGTTTATTTGTGGCCAGTATAGGACAACACAATATGAAGTATTTTGGAGGGAAATTCTAATCAAAGTTTACGTCACAACTCGAACAAAGTTGAGAAATAAGACAATTTACAATAAACTTCTATTGTCATGCCGCATACCTGGTTGTCAGCCTTGTGGCTTATGAGCAGAGAATACTTGGTTATTTTTCCGTTGCATTTGGTCGGAGGTTTCCAAGTAACGAGGATGGAATCTGGTCCAGCGCTGACTGCTTTTATACCGGCTGGTTTCTGAGGCACTGCAATTAAATGGAATGACAAAGCTTTATGATTATGTTCATGGTATTATAGTTCTGAAGCCCTTAACATTTAAATGGCAATTGAATAGCCCATTACAATAAGGCCAAGGGCCTGCCTGTGTAATGATTACAATTCTTGCGGTATATGATAATATATATATAATTTTTATTGACAGTAAAATATCATCCATGATATATATGTCATAAATAAAATAACAAACATAAAATACAGGAATACAGAAAATACAGAAATGTTCAAATAAAATTTGTAAACTAGATAAGCATATGTTATACTAGTAACCGGTTCCAGCTTCCAGACTTTTTTTTTTTTAAATAATGTTTATAGTAACATCTATGTATGTATACTGTACAGTGTCAGAAGATGGAGAACATATAACTCACATATCAATATCAATTAAGAATTTTCCCAGGCACCTCAGTAGCTCAGATTCCTTTGAGCACATGATAGATCTAAATTTATTGGTGTCATACATTATGTCAAAATCATATATGTAAACTCTAAAAAGCTTTATAATAATAAAGCTTTATAATGATCATGGCATCATATTTGTGGAGTAGGGCTGTACACCTTCATCTTTAAAACGATACGATACATATCACGATACAGTGAAATCGATACCATACGTATTGCGATACGTATCATTAAAATATGTCTTTCAGAACAAATAAAAGGTTATTAGAAACCCTACATAATGGAAAGAGACCACTGAATTTATTAATCAAATCTTTATTATAACTTCACACCCTTGTGCTAAATCCTCATGTAATTAGAGTCAGCGGATGTTTTCCTTTGAAAACACTTAAAACATCTGGGCAGCACATGTTTTTTTGCCCAAAATGCCGATCTTATATCGTTCAAGTGTATCGTTATTATTACATAACAGTTATCAATACCCTTATCGTAGTGCTTGTACCAGTGCAAACAGTATATCGAGAACCGGTGTACAGCCCTATTGTGGAGCCCTTTAAATGGCAATTTCATAGCACTTACAATCAGGCTGAGTAACAACATAGACCGGCTGACTTCTGATGCCCTCTCCACTGCGAGTGTAAGCCAGGACCTCGATGCTGTAGTTAGTGTAAGTCTCCAGCCCATATAGGGCAGCGCTCAACTTGTTTGACGTCACAAACATCGCGTCGTTCTCATCTGCAAAAATGACAGAAACTGTTATACATAGGTTAAACATACACAGATTAGACAGTTCCTCATTTGCATAAGCCATCCAGGGATTGTGAGGGTTAATGGATGATGTCCAGGGACGTAATACTTCTGCAAGCTTGGAATTGTAGGAAACCTGAACCACAATTAAGTATTTCTATAATAATCATTTGAATTTTTATAGATTTTAGCAATCTTGTAGGCCTATTAGTTATTTCTGTTGGTTACTGATAATATGGTATGAAACGACATAGCTTGGAAATTATTAAGCTGCATTTAATTGATGTAAATTGATAATCACCTTCATCGTTCCTGACGGGTTTATAGAAGATCTTGTATCCTTGTAGGATGCCGTGAAGAGTGTCCAAAGGAGGGGGAGACCAGACCACCATGATGCTGTGGGAACTGAGAGCTGAACCCTGGACGTCTCTAGGACAATGGCTTGGGACTGCAAGGTATTGATATGCGATGTCATGCTAATGTATGCAAATGTATGAACATTTCCAATGAACAAGGTAATATTTCAGTTGTGTTTAATAATATATAAGTTTAAAATGATAATATTAAACTGTCATGTTTAGATGGCCTTCCACTGGAGGGTATCAGGTTCCCGAAAAAGTTGTCTTAACGTTATCACATCTAATGCCACAATAATTTTATCCATTTGATGCTTTATGCACATACAGAGTCTATAATCTTTTTGTCCTGTTGTGTGGGTGTATGGAGTGTCAAAATGTCAGCAATTAGTCAATCCTTAACATTCTAACTCATTGAAACAGCTCTCTTTATTCACTTTTCCTATGTTATCTGAGATTGAATTGAATGGCTGCAAAATATTGATATCACTACAGTACAAGATGGAAGTTGTTCTGGGTGTTAATAATGTGGTAGCTTTATCAACCTTCCGATTGATATTAATAATCTATTATATAATTACCATCTTCCAGTGTCAGCACGTGCACATCTTCGGATCTCGGCCCTACTCCCATGGCATTGTAAGCCTGTACATGCACCAAGTACATTGTGAATTTCTCCAGGTTCTCCAATCGCTGCATGGGTTCGTACCGCCTTTCCACCGCTTTTGAAATGTACATATAAGGCCCCGAGGAGTTGTAGGGTTTGTAGCCGATGTAGTATCCCTTAATTTGGCCATTCTGCTTGTTCTCTTCTGGGGCCTGGAAATATTTTGAAATTAAAGAGATATCGATATGCATTATTATGACATAACTTAGAAAGTTATATTCATTTTGGATAGATAATAAATAGAATTGAAAAGTCTCATTTCTGGTGCCTGGAAATATTTTCAAATTAAAGATACGTTGATATGCATTATTATGATATGACTTAGAAAGTTACATACATTTTGAAGACATATAAAATATAATTAAAAAGCCTTATTTTAACGATATAATGATGAGGATATTCTTTGTCATTAAATTCACAGTGGCACCAGGTACAATTTAATACAATTTATCAATTTGATAATATTCTGCTGAAACATGAAAATTATATGGATATGTTTTGATCATAGTACAATTTAAAATGAATTTGAAGCTTAGTAATTTTGTTTTATCATACTCACATCCCACTTGACGACCAGTTCCGTAGGTGTTGCCGCGGCAACCACAACTTTTGTTGGCGGACCAATAGGAGCTGCAATAAATGCATATATTAGTTTCTAGAAATGGAGTTACAGAGGTTCTATATATTTGAAGTCATCAGAGAAATATATTTTTGCAACATTGCCCCACCAGGGGTCGCTTAGAGAAGGGTGATATTGGACAGAACAACAAAGCTATTGAGGGATCCAAGAATTTGGTTATCCACTAGGGGCGTTGTAGTTTATGCCTTCTACTCCCAGAATGCCTAACCTACCAGGAATCATGGGGGAAGGAGGCACAGTGTTTACAATGTGAAGTATAGAGAGTGGAGCTTATTGGTAATCTTCTTTGATATCGGACACAACAACAAAGCTCTTGAGGGAGCCAAGAATTTGATCAAGTATTTCAGTTTATATTAACCGCATGTCTGCAAAATAAGGACCAATCTTTTGGGAATAAAGTGTAACATCAGATTTTGTGATATTAAAGATATACTTGTGGTCACTGCATTGATATCAAGTTATTAACAGGCGAGGTAATTGACATACTTTGAGTGCCAAGGGAAATAATACATTCAGATGATTGTAGTATTTGCGACCTACCTTCCTCGCCAGTGATGAGTTGGGCACTATGACTGGGCTGTCCCATACCCACCCCATTCACAGCTATCACTTGGACCGTGTATTTAGCCGCAGGTCTTAAGCCTTGGATCAGAGTTGTCTGTTCATGGAAGGACACAGTTATGTTTATCATGAAGTCATCCCAAGAATCTAAAAAAGAAAATTATTGGTTCTAATATTGTTCACACAAGGTTTTTTCAATTGTCTTAAAGGTGAGATGTCACAATGGTGAGATGACCTATGGTGATGTTTCATTCAATGACCTACTAGATTCATTCTTGATCTGCACGATGTAGTTCTTGATGGGACTGTTGTTGTCGAATGGCACTGACCACGAAATGACCGCACTCCGACTCTCGCTCTGGATGACCTTGACGGGAGAAGGGGCATCAGGGACATCTGTAAGTAAAGCCAAAGTTTGGTAATTTACTATCCGTAGAATCATATACGAAAACCCATTTAAAAGCTCTACTGAAAACAAAGCATAAGCTTAATAACGTCTCCTAGAAATAATCAAACCTTAAAGAGCCATTTACTTTAATTTATATATAGTGACCCACGAATATATTTGAAATTGCTCCAGATACTTTACTCATTATCAAATTAATAGATAGACATGTTGTAATTACCTGAAAAATATATTATGGTTTAATTAGAATTGCACACATTATAACATAGACATTTTATAAATTGCCACTTATTTATATTTTGACAATTTAAAGATAATCTGGCAGCCTGGGTGAGGATTAACATTATTTGACCTTTAAAATCTTGAGATTGAACGGATGTTAAAGTCGATTACTTTGGAGTTAAAATCTGAAGCTCTCATTCCCCAAAAAATATAATTTTGTTTATTATGATGCTTATCGTGTCCCTACCTTGTATTATGAGCTGGACCATTGTGACGTCATGACCATAAACATTCTTCGTGTTGCACACATAGAATCCAGCATGCCCTCTATCAACAGGACTTAGAACCACGCTGGAGTTCTTTCCATTTTCTGTGTCCCACATATCCAAGGACATTCTGAAATAAATTAGAAATAGAATATAAAAAATTTAAGATTTTTGAGTTGCAGCACAACAGTAATATCATAGTCTTCATATACTTATGATAAAAAGGTATTTTTTCATCATGAATGCCTTTACCATAGAAGTATCAGAAAAGCAAATACGCATTATGAGGAGAGACCAACTTTCTACATCTGGTTTGTCCATGAATAAATAAATAATTCTCTGATTCATGGTATTTCCAAGAATATAACTTTGATACAAGTAAACTTAATAAGTTGACACATAAAAGTGACACACATTATGTGAGATAAAATACAAGATATGACGATGATTTTGAGTTTGTTGTGTTCCAAAATTAACTACCACTAAAATGTATTTAAGTGAAATTATAATGTAATATAACCACACCCATCATCATTGTAATGATTGAGATCTTTGCCGTTTAAGTTCCATGACACCGAGATGGGTTTATCTCCTTCAGCGTCACATCGTAACGTCGCGTTATCCCCGACCATCACTGTCACGTTGTGGGGTTTCGTCGTGAATCGTGCTCCCACTGGAACCACAAAACAAGCATCTTGAAGTTTGGATTGAAAACATCATGAGGTGTGTATGATATTGGAGCCGTCAGTTTACCAGATGGCTTATAAAGTCATAATGAATTGCAATCTTTGGAACATATTAGCCAGAATCGGTCAAGAATTTATGGCAATGCATCCTTCTATATACAATTTTTGTGTGGCAACTTTACAGCATCAGTAGAGCTAAAGAATAGTGCTCTGGCTCTAGCCAGGTGCTAGTATGTGAAATAATTTCATTCACACCATATTTCTAATTCTAAAAGTATTTATTATTTAGGAAGAAATCGTTGTGATAAGTTTCAATCATCAAAGGTTGGAAATACTTAATTAGACTTCAAACTTACCTCTGACAGTGAGATAGACAACCTTGCTAAGCCCAGTGCTGACCCCATTTGAAGCATGACACAAATAGTAACCTCCGTCCCCCTGGTGGATGCTGCGCATAACTAGAGAGCCGTTCTTTGCTATGTGGCTCCGTCTGGTGTTGTCTGTGGAATTAAACTCCAATGATTCATAATTCTCTGGTCCTTTTCCTAAATAATACCAAAAGATAAAAATTAATAATAATGAAGCTTGTACTTCAAAATGACATTGCATTGTAAGAAACTTTTTTAAAGAGGAAATTTGTCTGACCTGTTGCTTTCAGCCATGATACAGAGGGCGCTGGTGTACCTGTTGTTAGGCAATCTATTATGACGTCATTTCCGGCAATTACTTCTTTGTCGTCTGGTTCTGCTACCCATGTAGGTGGCACTGCATGTCAAAAGAATTACAGTAAATATTATGTCATGGTTTAGGCATGCAGTGCACAATTTTTTTGAATGATTGATTGATTGATTGACTGATCCTTACCCAGCACAGTGAATGAAGCAGAGTAGGTGGCGCTGGCTGCCTTGTTGGCTGCATTGCAGGAATAGTTCCCGTTATGGGAGGGTTCAGCCGATCTGATCGAGAGGATGCTCGAATAGTCCCCACTCCACTGCAAATAAAAAACGACAATGACATGTGGACAGATAGACAGATAAACAGGTGGATAGATGGCTAAGATAGATAGATAGATAGAAAGTGATAGATAATGATGGAGATAGATAGATAGATGGATAGATAGGTAGACAGACAGATAGAACAGATATATAGAAAACAGATAGGCAGATAGATAAATAGACAGATAGGTAGATTGATAGATCGATAGATAGATAGATAGATAGATAGATAGACAGATATATACAGGGTGCGCCATAAAAACTTGCACCAGCAGCTACTGCTACCTCTTTTGTTATTACCTCAATTGACTAATCGCATGCAGCTGCAATCATACACACGAAAGTAATAATAGTCCTAAATTATGTTTATAAATATATTTTCGTTTTTCCTCAAGAATTATAGATAATATGGATCTAAATATAGCACATGCACACTTATCACACCTTCGGGTGATTTTCACCTCGGCTTTTGCAATATAAGCATTAGATTATGTCACTGATCATACAGATGTGTTACAGACACCTTTCTTGACCTTTGCCGCCAAAAATAGGGCAAATAGATTCATTTTTAATAAGAAGGTAGAGCACTGACACTTTTGAGGCGGAAAGTGCCATTTTGGATTTTGGTCAATTTTCTGTCTTTTCTGTCTAATTAACTGGTCAATCCTCCTGAAAATTATGTGATTATTTCGAGATTAGTTGTAAATGCAAAAAGTCCCTCTGGAATGCCATTATATTTCTCTGTTTTAATTTCATGACCTTGCTGAATCAAAACGGGAACCAACCTTCTTATCATCTAATACCTTGATATATATATGCACATATAAAAAACATTGAAGGAGGATTCTGTGCAAATATTATATTTTCTATGGCTTCAGAGGTGTAGTAATTAGGAAATATCTAATTTGTAAACTTTCTGCAACTAGAGACACCATGCAAGCAGACAGAAATTTGACTTCTGTGATGTGTATCACTCAGAACAAGCCCTACAGCATACACCCTCTCAATAATTCAGATACTGATATTGTCTAACATTATAAGATCAAAAATATAACAATGACCAATTGGTTATACCCCTAACTAAATGTGGCAAAACTTTAAAAGACTTCATAAGCATTTGAGTAACCTAGAGCTATCCCGAAAGTAGAGATGCCTTGTGCAAGTTTTTATGGCGCACCCTGTAGATCGAAAACAGATAGGTAGATAGATAAATAGATAGATAGGTAGATAGACAGATATATAGATTGAAAACGGATAGGCAGATAGATAAATAGGTAGATAGATAGAAAGGTAGATAGGTATAAAGATAGATAGATAGATAGATAGATAGACAGATATATAGATCGAAAACAGATAGGCAGATAGATAAATAGGTAGATAGATAGATAGGTAGATAGGTAGAAAGATAGATAGATAGACAGATAGACAGATATATAGATCGAAAACAGATAGGCAGATAGATAAATAGATAGATAGGTAGATAGGTAGATAGATAGATAGATAGATAGATATATAGATCGAAAACAGATAGGCAGATAGATAGATAGATAGGTAGATCGATATATCGATAGATAGACCTACACCTGAGAGATCCTTCCCAAAACAACTATGACAATCATGAAATCACTGGACCATGACGTCAACTCAATTGCCAGCCGCAACTTAATATATTGCCAAGAACAATCTGAGGATTACATTATAAATATGTACCTAGGCTGTAGTACTTTTAACTCTTTCTCAGGCTTATTGCAAGTTCTGCTTGTTAGTAAGTTGACTTAGGTAATTTATGTGGTCGAAATATTTTATATTTCATTTGGATTAAAAAAAAAAGAATGTAAGTGTGGACATAGGCCTGCTGAAGAAACAAAGAAATCCAGACACCATCGAGATTTGGAACCAGACTCAATTTATGTGATTTACAATCGTGATTAGCTATTCTGGCAATAAAGAGCAATTAAATGACAAAAGGTCAATTCCCATTCAAGAGTCTATTGTCATAATGAAGGGCATTGTCCCCAGGTGGCGTGTGTGTGTTACAGGCTGCTCCACCTGGTGCATTGTAAGTGATCTGTATTGAGGGACTCCCGGCATGCCCCAGTGATTATGTAATGGGGAGGGGGTAAATAATACTTCATGCATGGATGGAGACAGGTGCCAGTTCACGTAATATGAGCAACTGGTGCCAAGAAAAAGTGAAACTGTTTACTTGTGCGATTTAGCGTAAATTGGCAGCAGGTATAATTCCCTGAACTCTACAATAGTGATTGGGGCAGCATATTAGTAGTAGTAGTGTGGTATAAAATACTAGAAATAGTAGAAATAGTAGTAGTAGCTATAGTATAAATACTAGTAGTTATAGATGATGTTTACTAATGTGTAAACGGGGTTAACGCCCTCTTGGTCAAGGCAACATTCATTCCAGGCAATACCTTGATGGCCACCAGGGTCAAGTTATGTTCGCAGCCTCCACCAGGGACTGCCAGCTGGGCTAATCCAGTTGTCCCAGGTATATAAGTAGTAGTAGTAGTAGTAGTAGTAGTAGTAGTAGCTGTAGTACAAGTAGTAGTAGTAGTATTAGTAGTATAAATAGTAGTTTAATAGTAGTATTAATAGTAGTAGTAGTAGTAGTAGTTGCAGTTGTAGTTGCAGTAGTAGTTGCAGTAGTAGTTGCAGTAGTAATAGTAGTAGTAGTAGTAGTAGTAGTAGTAGTAGTAGTAGTAGTGATAGTAGGAATAGTAGCTGTAGTAGAAATAGTAGTAGTAGTAGTAGTAGTAGTAGTAGTAGCTGTAGTTTTCTGGAAAAACTTATTCAATTGAAAGAGACATCCTTTTAATTATACGTAGCTATATGCAATAATTGCGAATGTGTCAGTTATGTAGTATAATTGTGAGTCAAATGACGTTGCTGACCTGAGTGTGGATTCCCGGTTGATCGTTGATTGGCTGTCCGTCCTTGTACCACGTGACATTGAGGGGCAAATCACCGCTGCTGACGACGCACGTGACTGTGACGCGGTCCCCCTGCTTCCGGTCGGGGAAGTTGAAGGGGTCTATAACTGGGGGCTCTGTAAGAAATAAGAAAAGGAGTGAATAAGTGAGTTAGGAAGTAAATAAGTGAGTTAGGAAAAAGTGAGTAAGAAGGTTTGAGTAAGGAAATAATTGAAGGATTTATTGAAAGAAAGTAATAGAAAATCTTAAAAAGTAAGTGAATAAGCAAAACAGTAAGTGAATAAGCAAAACTGTAAATGAATAAGCAAAACAGAAAATGAATAAGCAAAACAGTACGTGAATTAGCGAAACAGTAAATGAATAAAACAGTAAGTGAATAAGCAAAACAGAAAATGAATAAGCAAAACAGTACGTGAATTAGCGAAACAGTAAATGAATAAAACAGTATGTGAATAAGCAAAACAGTAAATGAATAAGCAAAACAGTATGTGAATAAGCAAAACATTATGTGAATAAGTGAAACAGTAAATGAATAAGCAAAACAGTAAGTGAATAAGCAAAACAGTATGTGAATAAGCGAAACGGTAAATGAATAAGCAAAACAGTAAGTGAATGAGCAAAACAATAAATGAATAAGCAAAACATTAAGTGAATAAGCAAACAGTAAGTAAAAAACCATCAGTGAATAAGTAAAAAAGTCAGTGAATGAGTAAGTGAGCGAGCAATTTAGTGGGTAAGAAAAGCTGTGAATAAGTGAGTAAAACAGCCAGTAAACGAGTAACAATAGTTTTGGATGATTGAGTAAAGAAAAATTTGTAAACGAGTAAGAAACTGAGTGAGAAAGTGAGTAAGAAAGTAGCCTAATTAGTGAATGACCTAAAAAGGGAACAAATGAATGTTGAGGTTAGTGAGTAAGTGAATAGGTAAATGAGTAAGGAAGTGCAGAAGTTGACGAGTAGGTGAACCAGTGAGTAAAAAGGGAGCCAATACAACAAATTTGTTCGAAAAAATTGTCAAAACATGTCTGAACTTGTATGTATGGAGAGTATAAGTAAGATGAAAAGAGAAAAAGATATCCAAATGACACTGACCCATGACATGAACTTTGACATAACGTCTCCTTCTTTCTCCTTTGACGTTCATTGCCTCACACGTGTACATCCCAGCATCCCTTGCGCGTGTGACGTCATTGACGCTCAACGTTCCATCCGGTGAGACCTTTTGCCGGTGGTTGCTAGGTAACGCTTCTCTGCCTTAAATTTTAAGTAAATTGATTGAAAATGTGTTAATATTCATTTGTTTCATTATTATATGTTTTTATTTATATTATAGGTCTATTTCAAACCAGGTGATATATATATATATATCATTTTTGTCAAATTCTTACCTCTAAACCACGTGACCTGGGGTTCAGGGTATCCAGTCACGTGACATTTCAAGGCCATGGCATTTCCGGCGACGACTGTGACATCTGGGATGGGTCTTATGTAAGGGGGTCCTGCAAAAGCAAATTGTTTGAGAGTAAGATAAAATAACTACCAGCATATTAAAAAAAAATTTGCTGTGAAAATATCTCAAAATTCTGAAAAATGCAATCTTAAACAAGTTAAAGATGAATTTCATTGCCTAATGATCTGTGAAAAAAATGTATGTCATTGGAAATAACCTATTTATTATAGTTTGTAAATGTATTGATAACTTCTTTGTTATTAACCCATCTGAACAATTCCTTTACAGATTAAGTAGAGATACTGACCTAAACTTTTTTTTTTGGTTTATTCACCCTAACAAGAGATAATTTAGCCCTAAAACAATTTCATTTAGTGGGGGGGGGGGGGAGGGGTGAAATTGTGGGTTATTCCCAAATTGCCATCAAACATCAACATATTATGGCACTTATTGTGGTAGCTATCAGTCACTTAGTCACCGTTTGCAAGTCAGTTATAAACATAAATCTGTCACTTCTAATAAAAAAAATTATGGGAATTGACAATATGCCATCAGCCATAATTGCAATCAATCTATCCTAATTCATCATTTTCCGAAATGGGCTAATGTTAGCTGTGCAGGGTGCCTGTGCTTTTTTTTGGCAATTAATCATAAAACATGGCTGACTCGGGTGAATGTTGTCTGCTGCTTCAGAAAACTCCAAGCCCTGGCTCTTAAACAAACCTGCATTAGGTTGCCATGGAAACAAAATAAATTGACTCCTACGAAAGGATATAATAAATAATTTTTTACATGAAATATATTCATTTTATTGACAGTTGTCTAATATTTGAATTAGAAATTTAAACACATTCAATTTCTATCTCAGACCAAATCAAGAATATTTAGTCTCACCAAAATATTTCAATCTACCCAGGAAGTTATAACTCAAATGTTTTCAGTGTCCCATCAAAACTGTTGTGATTTTAGCCAATTTTAAGAAGATCTATGCTTTGGTACTTCTGACGCACAATACGTGGCGCTGCCTACACTTGCTTGCTCATAAACTCTGGAATAATTTTCTCTTTTTACGAAATTTTAATGGCGGCATGAGTCACTATGCATTTACAAGTCTTCCCCCTCAGGAAACTTGACTCCATTCTTCATTTGCCGGGGTTAAGCAGCCCCTTTCCGTCGCATTGTTGTATTTCTGGGAGGGTGAATTTCGTCTGCTTGGGTCGTTGACCTTTGACCTCACTCCCTGCTCACTCATGCGCATCGCACGTGCCTGCACGTGCCCCATTGTGACGCCCCCTGCCGGAAGCATAACGCACGCCATCTATTGGGCAATTGCAAGCAACAAGGGGTAAAGTGCTGGGAGAGAAGGGGTAAGGGGTGGGGTAACAAGAGGGTAAATATAATTGGAACCCCCCCCCCCCCCCCCGCCCCTGTCTGTGGCTGGCATTATCCAACTATATGGCTTTAGCCGCTTGTTGGACAGGTTTTACAACCCCCTGCTGGCTTAAACACCCGGGGGGGGGGGGGGTAACAGATTTCTAAATTTTGCTGTAAAAAATTCTTTATTTGTAATGATATTTATTTTCATGCATTTGTTATTTATTTATTAACATTAACTTTGGTCATTTTCTCCAAATATATATAAAAATAATTATGATAAATTAAACGTCTGCTCTAATCAGAATTACTTCGTTATAAAGACTACCCCTTCTTCATAATATTTTGGTTAATCAGGACATGTTGTAACTGGCACCTCCATTTTCTCAACCCTACAATTACGTAACAGGCTCTTTTACCCCTTGCACCTCCCCCCATTAAACATACCCCACTCCTAGGGGCAGGCACAACTGCAAGGGGGGGGGGGGGGTTTGTTGTGCTCTGCCCATGACAGGTGATCCTTTTTATCCTAATTTTGTCTTTTTTATCAAGTGTGGGGAGGGGGGGGGGGGGCTGTTATTCAGCAGCATTAATGCATTGACATGTGCTAATGGCTTGACAAATGCACCCCCCCCCCCCCTCAATGCATCTCAACTCAACCCCCCCCCCCCCCTAAATATGGGATTATGGATTTTAACGAAGCGTCCTTTCACGTGAGAATGAATTTAGCGTTTGTCTACAACAGGTGACAGGGGACCTCCTTGCATTTGATGGACAAGTGGATTGTGGGATAGCAGGGCATTATGGGATAGTGGGAATGGGGTTGTAATAGTTGTGGACCTGTCAAAAGTTTATGTTGTCATTAATTAAAAAAAATAATTGAAAATCAGGTGGCTTAAATTTGCCAATTTTCTCACCGTGACAAATCAGAATATTCTTAACAAAAAATCCACAGAGGAATAGATAAACTTTAATCTAGTCCACTTAAAACTCAAATTCAAATAAATTTTAAGAAGTTGCAAACTTCAA
Organism: Alitta virens; assembly: GCA_932294295.1. NCBI lineage: Eukaryota > Metazoa > Annelida > Polychaeta > Phyllodocida > Nereididae > Alitta > Alitta virens. Next base: position 442,851 of record OW028576.1, on the reverse strand, counting down.
AAGAATTACCTAGATCAATCTGTGTAAATATTTTCTTTTTGAAAAAGCAGAAATTACAGTAAGTTAAGAAACTTGTCTCATCTTGGCCACTAGGGGTACCCAATTAAATAAACAACTTCAAGACGCCAAGTTGAGCCTTAAGTAGCGTCATTACGTAACGTAAACAGCGTCCAATTAAGGGCCATACGTTCCCAGGGGTGCCCCAATTTCCCAATTTCCTCACAAGCTCAAATAAACAAGACCCACTTCCCAAACTCCTAACCATTTCTGCATTATTTTGTTGACCTAGTTTCGAGTTTCCATTTTCCTTCTTAAATTTGAGTTCAATAACTTCTGGAAAGTTTCCAATTGCAATTTAATTTTGGAAAGGTGTTAAAAGTCGTTCGTGACTTAATTGCATTTTCTCAAAATGCTAGAATTACTAAGTAGTGAAACATAGTCCTGATCATGTTTGAGCCTTTCTCAATAAAATTACTAATAAGAAATGTAAGAATAGTGAAATTACTTATATCAAATGCTCAGGCTTTAATAGCCTAATTCATTGCATTACTGGATAACTTAAATTATGGATTTTAATTACAAAATTTTCTTAAACGCTTTCTTAAGTTGTTGTTATGCAATACTGTACATTAATTAAGAATTAAAAAAACTGCTGGAAAATATCAGAAATTTATCTTTAAAAAAAAAAAAATATAGTGTAATGAAAATGGTTGACATTTTATAATAGGACAGTTACACCAGTAATAAGCCTGTCATTGACATGTTTGTCAGTTATAGTCATGTGATATCATGATATTTGTATACTTTCATCATTTAATAACAAATATCCTGTCATTACAGACTATCATGGCAGATAATTAAATGTCACCAAATTATCTCGACATTAAAAAGAGCCTAAAAGCAAACGAGAAGGGGCTACCCTGGATGGTCATGTGATCTTTCATGATTCACGTGGCGTGACGTCATCAGTCACATGACCAGCACGTGTCGAGTGACGTAAAATTCGAACTCATTTTAGGGGTTTCCTGTTAAAGGAAGTGAGATAAGATGGCCTTTTATTTTGATAAGGCTATTTGCTAGCTTCTTGGATTTGACAAGTTTTTCTTTTTTCTTGTGAAAATTAAATTTAACAACTTTAATTCAAAATGTAATAGGTATCTATTCAATTGTCAACCTGTTTTGGGCCTATTATAATTATTTGTAGATTCTAAATTAATGTTAATATATTTCTAATGAAATAAACTTGTTTAAAATATCAAAACTTGTTGATTTCACAATCAATTCCTAGAAATGTGTCATCCATGCAGATGAATTGATCACAATGGATGAATTTGAGCAAATTTGGTTTTCATATTTAAACTTATAACTCTGACATTTTAAATTGGCAAATATTCATTAAGCTTAAAAAAAAAAAAGTCTAATACTATGTTCATACCAAAATATGTTAGGCACACGCCCCATGCCCTTATATGGAATAAATGAACCCCACTCACCGTGAACAAGCAGCCTGGCCACGTGGGCTGCCCTGCCTACGTCATTGACGGCTGAGCAGCGGAAGTTCCCAGCATCCTCTTCGGTTATGTTGGAGATATGCACAGAGGATATGACGTCACCTAGAATAACACAAACAAAATATATATGATCTATCGGTCTATCTATCTTTTTATCTATCGATCTATATATCTATCTATCTATTTATCCATTTATCTATTTTTCTTTTTTATATATCTGTCTCATCTATCTATCCAACTATCTATCTATCTATTTATCCATCTATGTATCTATTTTTCTTTTTATATATTTATCTATCTATATATCTATCTATCTACCTTGTGAAGTGTAATTGGTTGCCAGCTTAATGTTGTCTTTCAAAGGCAGGGGCGCCCCATCCAGTTCCCATGTGACTTCCGGTCGGGGATTTCCGGTGACGCCACAATGGAGGATGACGTCATCACCAGGGTGAACAATGTCTCCCTCAAAGTAGGAGTAGAAGATTGGTTTTGAGGCTAAAAAAGGTTATTTTATGCATAAGAAGTAAATGTTTAAAAATACCAATGGGTAATTATGTTATTAAATGGAAATGAAATAGGGTATCGTCAAGGATGGTATTATCTACAGGGCGGGTATTATCGACACTTAAATCAGTTTGTTAACAAAATTGTAAATTCTAATGTGAGTGTCGATAATACCTGTCCTGTTGATAATACCATCCTTTATGGTAGACATATTTTTGATTATATTTGTGATTCATTCTTATTTACCCCCAATTTCCAAAATGGCCGCTCCCTGCGTGTCATCAAATGCATTTTGCACCAAGCACTGGTAGATCCCTCGGTCATGACGTTGCACGTCTTGCACAGTCAGAACTGATGACGTCATCATTATGCGTGTACTATTGGCCAATGGGAAGCCGTCTTTAATCCACGTGACCTCGTCGACAGGATGCCCGGATGTGACGCAATGGAAGGAAGCTGTGTTGCCGACATCGACTTTTTGGGTGGGAGGGTCGATTGCGGCCGAGAGAGGAGCTGCAGAAGAATTACAAGTGTAAGTTATCAGTTATTATTCATTATTTTGCATGAAAGTAGCCTAAGCTAGCAATGGTTGATTATATTTTTGTAATCCCAGATGGATGTCTAGGCCTATAACGTTGCATTGGTATAACGTTGCATTGGATTCATGTCAGTCCGACATTTGCCTAATGTTGCGTTTGAAAAATTAACGAATTGATAGTCTTGTGTTACATTCGAATTAGAGTTTGTTTTATTAAACGATTACGAAAAGCGACAAATAAGAAAAAATTGTGACACCGCAAATCATTGACGCAAGGGTTACATCATGAATGACATGTATTGAAGTCTCCAAACTAGTTTATCTCACCATAGATGGAAATGTATGGCTGAGGGATGAATATACAGTCTTATTGATAAAATACAAAACATTTCTCACCAGTAACCAGCAGGCGGTGCTGAATGCTTCTTCGGCCCATGTCGTTTTTCGCAATGCATTTGTAAACCCCGCTCTCCTCAACTTTTACTCCATTTATCACCAAATTTCCTCCCATTGAGGAAATCCGCGAATTGTTATTTGTTTCCATGGCAACAGAAGACTGTGACGTCACTTTCTGCCAGTAATATCTAGGAGAGGGGGCGCCACTTGCTGCACAAGGTAATTGTGCATTGTCCCCTTCAGAGACCCGGATGTTGAGGGGTTCTGTTACGAAGTTTGGGATGGAATTCACAGCATCTGGAAAATAGTGCATAAATTGATAAATATAACAATTAATAAACAATAAATAAATGATGGAAAATTATGTCAAAACATGCAGAAACTTGCCTACTAAATGATTGTCAATATTTAAACTTGATTTCATTATTGTAGATTTAAAAGAAAAAGAAATATTGCATAGATTAATAAACAGTCCCCTTGATAATAAATAAGTATAAAATTTAATTTTAATGATACTCAGGAATCAAATGTCATTTTTAACAAATTTGGCTACATTCATCTATCATGGTTTTGGTACATTCAAATTTGTGTAAAAATCAAGAAATATTTTAAGTCTTCAATTAATTTACGTGCAAATAAAAAAGCCTAGATATGAATAAATACCATGAAAATGATGAAGCCATTTTTAACAGCAATTACCTCAACATAAAACCATATTATTTCTACAATTTAGGTAATTAATTTTTGCTTGAACATCTTAAATTAACATTGTTGAAAAATGAATTTAACTTCCCATAAAATGATGATTATATAAAACCACAATTTGGTCTCCATGGAAACAATACAAACAATAGATTTTTACCTATGATGACAATAGAAGCTGGGTCACTTGTAACAATGGCCTTTGTTAGCGAATTGAGCGCCACACAATGGTAAGAATGGAAACTATCCTCAGTTGAAATTCTGTTAATCTGTAGCTCCCCTGAATGCAACAGAATTGTTCTGTTGTCTGAAAATTAATTACAAAATATCAATTATTAATTTATTGCAATTAATTTGCTCCTTTCTGAGCTTTTATTACTATTAAGGTACATGTATGCAAATTAGTATTTGATTAAAAATCTGTAAAGTTTTAAATTCTTATAAACACACAGATTGCTTAGCTGTATTATTATTTTATGCATTAGCAATATTTTGTGATAATTATTCATAATATATTAGTTGTTATTATTATTGATAAATACATATTAAGCTTATATTTATCTGATTATATCATAACAGTTTTTTTACCTGTTTCGATATCCCTTCCATTTTTGGTCCAGGAGATAATTGTGACGTAATCTCTTACGTAATAGGGGTTAATTTCGCATCTAAGGACTGCTGTGTTGTTTTTTGTGACAAAAACGTCATTGACTCGAAGGTTGAATCTCTCGTAGGCGCTGACTAGAACTGCAAATATAAAAAATAAAATGTGAAAAATATAATTAAATAAATATCATTACTACATCAGTATATTTTGTATTTTTGTCTGTAGTTACATTAATGCCAAAAATTTACAAACATATAATAATTAAATTGTTGATAAAATCTAACAAATGAAGAAAATTTGCAAAAAACTGTGATAGTAATGAAGGATAATTGTTCGAATTATTAAAAGAAAACAAATTGAACTGTTTTCTCTTCAGGTGCATGTAAACTTTTGGGTCCTACTGTAATACTACATTCCCTATTAATTAGAATGTCACATATTTTATTTTATTATAATTTCTGGATTTTCAAGAAGTAGGGCTGAATAATTATTTGAGACTTTTCCACGGATCAAATATAAACATTAAAATTAATCCTGCCATGAAATAAATTATTTTAACACGATCTACATTGTAATAAACACGATTTAAGATGCCCCTAAGAGGAAACCCTTCTCCATTAAACTAACATGTCCTCCATTGTGTTTGCCTCAAAGAGAAACTTTTACGACATGCTGCCGTCACTCAGACGACACTTTTACGACAATTGTTTTTAATGTCTAATGGAAAAAATCTTGGAAAGGAGAAAGAAATAGAAAAAAAGGAAATGAAATGGAAAATGTTGCTTTATCTGCAAAACACTACATTCCACTCAGACATAGCACATATTTCATTTCATTACCAGTTCACAAAATTTGCACCCATTTAAATTATTCCATGTATTTTCAGTTTGCTAACTCAAATTTACCTTAATTAGAGTTCATTATATTGCAATAACCAGTATAATTAAACAGGAGAAGAAATGCAAGTTTATATTTTACATCAAATGGTTCTTATGGACGAAGATGTGCTGCTTGAAAAAGATGGAAGCTAAGCTTGCTAAAAGTTTTAAATGTGTTTAAAATTCGGTAATAAATATGAATATGTGGATAAACATATTAATCATTCTATTATTTTGGGAACATTATCAGCACCTCATGACAGATAATACTCAAGTTGGAACGTAACTGGCATTTGATGAAAACCTAGACCTATTTCTATGATTTTACGAAATGATTTTAAGATATATTTTAAATTAATTAAACTGGGTTGGTCTGCTTTTTCTTGAAAGAAAATAAATCCTAAAAACAAAATAAAGATTGAAAGAAAGAAAGAAAAATAAAGAAAAATAAGTAAATTGGAAAATTTGGGAAAAACTGATGCATTCTGGCAATAGCTAAATTTAGACACTCCATTTCATGACAATCTCTAATTATGACACGAAATAATTATCTAACTCTGCGAGTACAAAATTGGGTCATCCAAAGGTCAGGCAGAATTGGGTCACATAATGAGGTCAAATAACAAGGTGGCATATCCCGGATTGACCCATAAATCATATTTTTGCACGGACTCCCAACTTTTGCTTGGATGACTCCGAATACGTGCATTTATGACGTCATAATGGAAGGCTCCCAGAGCACGTGCTATCAATCATGTCACATGACAGTCACATGACCGCGTATGAATACCCCATGTGATATTTCCGCATTTTTCTGGGAAATGGGATCTTCCATGGGATATAAGAAAAAACGTAGAAACCATTTGTATAATATTTTCCGATATTCTACTTTAAATTGTGCTGATATTTTCAATTAAAACTATTTCATATTATAATTTCAGAAAGCTGTATGTGTTGGCATAACTATAATACATTTTCAATAATTCTAGACTAAAAACTGGTTTATGATACATCAATAATAGTTTAATCTTTGTTCCGAGAGTGTCCAGCTGTCTGTATGTCTGTCTATCTATCTATCTTTCCATCTCTCTATCTATCTATCCATCTACCTATCTATCTATCTGTCTATCTATTTATCTATCTATCTATTTATCTATCTATCTATCCATCTATTATCTATCTATCTAAATGTCTATCTGTCTATCTATCTATCTATCTGTCTATCTATCAATTTATCTATCTATTGATATATCTATCTTTTTATCTATCTATCTATCTAACTATCTATCTAGCTATCTATCTATATATATATATCCTTCCTTACCTGCTTTCAGGCGAACACTCCTACTGACTACTGTTCCACTTTGATTGGTTGCTAGGCAACGGTAGGTGACGTCATGTATTGTTCTATTGTACCCATTGTCATCAAAGGGCAGAACAGCCAATGAGTGGTTAGCATAGATTTCTAATATCCCTGGGAGTTCTGTGATTGGTGAATTAAGACCACGTGTCCATGTCACATGATGGTCAGGTGATAGGTCAAGGTCACATGGTATGACAGCGCCCTCTGTGTTTGTTACTGTGAGGAATGTAGTTCCATGGCAACCTGCAACAAATGAATAGATAAAATAAAATAATTAATACAAGAAAATAAGCTAAAAACAGTTATCATTCAAATTATTAGTAATAATTATTACTCTTATAAATGACATTGTTAACAAATCATTATTTACATTTATTTAGGGTTTCTTCAGAGAAAAAACAAGTTATAGGCCTGTAATTTTTATTTGTAGCCCTGATTTTTTTTTTTTAATACTTAATAAAATATAAATATATATATTAATAGTTCAATTTGAATAATTTTTTTGTCAAGTAGATGTACTGTTTGTCAATTATATATAAGTAAATCTGATATTCCTAAATATATCTTTATTGAATTATTTGTATATAATTTATTTGTAATTCATTCACCACCAGCCAACTATTGATTATATTATTACCCTGCCAAACCCCACAAAGTCATGTGACTGACAGCGTCACATGACCTGCACGTGTTTATTGCTGACTTTAGCTCGAATTCATTTTGGGCCGAGTTGTTTTTTATCATCAATAACACAACATTGCTGTGTCAACATTGTTGTGTCAACATTGAGGCATTTTTTGCTCAACTGTCAGTCTAGTTGGCAAAGTTACACGATTTTGTGTGGTCGAATAAATTAAAAGACAAATTTGGTGAATTCTCCCTTGCATATATTGATCAACCAGCTTCTAAGGATGCAATTGATTGCCACAATTGCAATTATTAGTGTTAGGTTATTGACCCGATAAATCATTCAATATAATCTAGATTTTTAATTCATTTCCACTTTCTCTATGTAGAAAAATAATAACTCAGGTATAACTAAAAATACATGAAAAAATTGATGCAGTCTTTTAATTTTTTTCATCTGTTTTTCAACTTTATCTTATTTTATAGTAGTTATATAATAATTATATTATATTTGTCGTATCTGTTCCAATTGCGGCTTAAATTGCAATTAACGTAATAATGAACTTCTACCATTTCTTGTGGTTGCAAGTAGGTTGATCATTTCTAATATATAATATTATATAGCTATCTGAGCATTTAAATCCCAAGAACAATAAAAGCCTTTAATATTTAGATATTGATCAATCAGCATTTTAAAAATGCCATTGAAAAAATCAATCATTACCAGTTTTCTCACAACTACTTTCATATTAGCCTTTTACTGTTATATTATTTCTATTTGATTATTTGTTATAATTTTATTCATATATTCATTCATTTATTTCTGTTTTAAAGATGTCATTAACAAATAATTATAAAGCCTTAAGTTTACTTAAGTTGATGAATTCATTTATTATGTATATTCAATGCAGAGCTGAAAATATTTTCCTTTTTTTATTTTTTGTAAACAGCGTATTCCACAATTGCGGCTCCAATTGCAATTAACGGGTATATGAAATGTTAGCATTTGTTATGGTTGCAATTGATTTGGTCATATCCAATATATATGTGGCCAATTGGAGCGAAGCAAATTAATGGTAGAGTTATGAAACAATTATTAATTACACCCTTGCATATAAAAACTTGGAAAATGTCACTGCTTTCATAAAATATATTAATACCTTATATTTTGTTTGAATTATTTTTTTATTCTGTGTTCAATTTTTAAAATTTTATCCATGTTTTATATTCAAAACATAATATGCAAGGCCATAGAGTAGAATTTTATTTTTTTATGTAATTATTATCTATTATTTTAGGATAATTAATTATTAGTATTAATATTATTTTGACTTGACCAAGCAATAGATTACATTTCATGTGGCAGCAGTTTCTATTTTTCAAGGTCTTTGCATGTTAAACGCCATTTTGGTGAACATTACGTGTTATTACATAATTCCTATCAGTTTACCCCCCCCCCCCTCCTATTTTTTATTATTTTTTTTATATTTTTTCATCTTAGCCATTTCATTTTTTCTCTCCCTACATCTGCCTAATTGCGCAATCAAGGCGCATATTTTTACATTTTTGGGTGAGATTTTTGGGAATTACGAAAATGCCAAATTATTCTGTCACGCTTGAGTGAATTTGTCATGGTCTGCCTGAGTTGTGCGTGATAAAAGAAAATATGTCAAGATTCGCTTCACTTGTTTATAATTACTGTCAGGTGTTCTAGGATATCACCCTAGAATTTGATGATACTTTTATGTAATGATTAATATTATTAATAAATATTAGAATTACATAATTATTATATCAGTTTTGTATCTTTCAGAGCTGTGTATGAATATTTATTTACAAGTTATATATTTTTTTTTAATGGTAAATTGGGTAGTAAAACCTAACTTGCAACATAGGCCTGTACTTAAGTTAGTTACATAATTGAAAAAGATATGGTCAACTCTTAATTTAACTTAATATGATATTTTTGTTGATATCATTTGTAATGCATTCATTGTTTTGGAATAGTGTATCTATTAATTTATTTTGTCTTGCATGTATATTATACTTGAAGATATCACTTATCTGTTGATTTCATTTCCTTATCTTAGATTATCATAGTCCATCTTATCTTATCTTATCTTATCTTATCTACTCTCATATACTCTCACCGTATCTTATATTATGTTATTCCTAAAAAAAAGTTGAAAATCTTAAAATTAATTATTTCATCTCACCTAATATTATGTCATCTCTTCTATATCTCTTCTCTCAATATCTAATATCTCCATATCTTATCCATATCTCCATATCTCACCTTATATTATCTCATATTATCTTATATTATCTTATCTCTATCTTTATCTGTATTTATCTCATCTCGTCTCTATCTCTATCTTTATCTTTATCTTATCTTATCTTATCTTATCTTATCTTAGCTTAGCTTAGCTTAGCTTAGCTTAGCTTAGCTTAGCTTATCTTAGCTTAGCTTAGCTTAGCTTAGCTTAGCTTAGCTTATGTTATCTTATCTTATCTTATCTTATCTTATCTAAATTCACTCACCTTCCAATACCAGTGTCTTGATAAAGACCATCATTATGATGACATCCATGTTTAGGTTAATAACTCCCATCTTCATCAGTTTCATCATCCACTCAGTTGCAGCATCCAGTGATGCATTTGTTACTGCATTTAATGATTTGTCGATGCATTTGTGATGTATTTTCAGACGAAGGGGGTTTCCAAGGCGATGCAAAATTCCCCACGGACTGTCGATGGCTGAAAGTACAGGTAGAATAGTCATCATGCTTAGGGGAATACCCATATGATAGAATAGGATAGGATAGGATAGGAGAGGAGGGGATAGGATAGGAGAGGTGAGGAGAGGATAGAATAGGATAGGAGGGGATAGGAGAGGATAGGAGAGGAGAGGAGAGGATAGAATAGGACAGGATAGGATAGGAGAGGATATGATAGGATATGATAGGACAGGAGAGGATATGATAGGACAGGATAGGATATGATAGGACAGGAAATGGCAGGAGAGGATAGGATAGGATAGGAGAGGATATGATAGGATAGGACAGGAGAGGATAGGATAGGACAGGATAGGATAGGAGAGGAGAGGATAGAATAGGACAGGATAGGATAGGATAGGAGATGATAGGATAAGATTATTTTAGTTCATGTACATATTAAACAGAACAACATAAATAGCATGTTGAAATGTTTTAATGTAACAGTTATGTTATAGGTACTACCAGACACTATTATGATTCAGGTAGAAATTGTCAATACATTTTAGAATTATGTTATTTTCCATGCTGTCATTACAATATTTCACAAACTGTCAGTAGATATTTACCTGTGACTTTGCTTGACGTATTCTGTATAAATCCAATGTTATGTTGGATTAATGTCAATGGCAATAAATGATAATAATTCCAATTTTAATTCCAAGGTAGAATTTAAAATAATTCCGATGTCGAATTCACTCAGTTAGATGACAATTCAAATGCATTTCAGTTGAGAATTGTGTTACCATAGAAACATCTGTTCCTGGCCCACGTGTGTGTGTTTGTGTGTGCTGTGTTCAACTGAAGCATGACTCCAAAAATGGTGCTATAAAAAGCCCAACTAGGTCAAGGGGCGGGGCTTATTGGACATCTCGATGCTGATTGGCTGAGGAAGGTGTCCGTTAGTGGATGCTTGCCAAAATTGATGGAATTGTTGATAATTGTGAATTGTGGATATTTCACTAAATTTAAGGTGAAATAATTTATATTTGGTGGTATATTGAGTTTTTGTGATATATTAGGATTTAGTTGTATGTACTATTTGTTAGAGACCTCCATTACATATGTTATTATTCATCAAAAGAGCGTATAATATAAGTATATTGTACAAGATATTTACAGTAACAATATACATATTTAAAAAATAATAATAAGGACAAATTATTACATATAATTATTCAAAAGTGAAATATACAAAATGGTCCTATGAAACTTGCTTTAAGATATTTCAAATTCGGGAAATTAAAGTTATAGTTTACGCTGATTTGCAGTTTTAGGACTTGCCCCGAGTTTATGAATGTATAATATTATATGTATGTTTAATTCAGTGTTTACCCCTTATTACGTAATTACAGAATCTCTGCCAACTCTTAAATCAAAACTACTCAATTATTTTCTGGCATGGGGTCTACTTTTTGTGACTTGCCAACTCTTTCACACACATATTGCCAAATAAGTCTACATGAATATTCATGAGGGCCCGTTTTCCATATTTGGAGGTCAGAGTAATTAAGGCAGGTGTGTCACATGACCTCAATGGCACGTGGGCTCATTCAAGCGTTGACAATACCCCAATACAACTGCCCCCCTGACCCCCCTCTACCCCCCCCCCCCCCTCAACGTAGCGTCAGAACGCCATGGAAAGCGTCATTTACCCTTCACCCCGTGAGAAGCACCTGGCAGAGAATATGCTTCAATTTGGGAGGGGGGGGGGGTGGAATTAGGAGGGGGGGGGGGTTATGAAAGATTGTAATGAGTTATAAGAATACCCAACACTTGTACTAACTGGGGGTAAAGTATTGATCTTAGGGGGGGGGGTTAGGTACTATATAATTAAGTAAGTACAGTGTATGGTTGCAACCCCCCCCCCCCCCCTTCTTTGCCTAGTGTACATTTTTATTTAAAAATATTAAATAGCTCAGCCGTCCCCAATACATTTTAATTTGTCAACCCCCCCCCCCCCCCCAGAAGGTGAAATACACAGAAATAAAATCTATACAACTATTATTTTATCAATATTTTGACATTTGTTTCTGTCAATTGATTAATTAATTTTATTCAAAAAATAATAAGTTGTTAAACGTGTATTGGATATGGTTCCTATATTTAATAATATATGTACAATGTATGTATATTAAATTTACTTTTTTCCTGGTTAACTTATTAATTATCTCATCTTATTGCTAAATTTTCCAACTTATCATTTGAATCTTGTATTTGCTCATGCAATCTGTTTTGGTATCACAGACCATCATGCCCCCCTCCCCCTTTTCTCACCCTTTCCCCCCTCCCCCAACCCTGTCACCCCACCAAGACATATGGAGATCTGAGTTACCCTCTTGTAGCCGAATTGTCATAATATTGTCAAAATGCAGAGGGGTGGGGGGGGGGGGCAGGGGGGCATGGAGGTGTTCAAGGAAGAGTGGGGGGGGGGGGCGAGGGCACAGGATTATTTTTTGACATTGCTGAGAGTATTTACTAGATATTTGAGAAATTGTGGTTGAAATCAATGTTAGTGTGAGATAGAAATGGGGGGGGGGGGGGGGGGGTTAGTTTCAGAAATTCATAACTTTAGCTATTCTAACAATTTGTATTTTAATTGTGTATAAGCTTACACTTATGTTTTTTTTGCGTTGCATATTTTCTGAAGGATATTTTAAGGATTTTCTTTTTTTATATATGATGGAAAAAAATTAATAAAAATCTTCATGAAAAAAAAATTTGTCTCTCATAGAAATATCTAATATTGAATGCATGCCATTTTTCTAAATACCCACCAGTTCAGGGTTATAATAACCTTCCCCCCCCTTCTTACAAAAAATTACCCCCCAAAAAAATAAAAATTCTCAAATCTGGAAATCAGGTAGACACGGACGCCGCCTGTCGGTAATTACTAGAAGCCCTTCCCTCGTGTGGACTCCTTCCTCATTATTTCACTTCCCTGGGTTTCAAGAACAGAACCTGCAGCCCATTGTTGCCTACTTTCACCCATTGTCAAGCAATTGCAACCCAATATTGTCCCTTTCCGTGGGAAATTCTCAATTCCAATAATTTTCTCATAATTATCTCTTGAAATGACGTTTAGCTATTTGCATATTTAATGCCTTATTTGGTCATGCTTCAACTCTGCAATTTGAATTAGGGCAATTGAGAATTTTGAAAGAAGTTAAAAACGTTTAAGTGGTTAAATATGTTTCCATTGGTTGAGCAGTGATTTATTTTATTTCAGCTAAATCTTGTTCATGGCTTTTAAAAAAAGTGTATTTATTGTAAACAAGAATTTTAGGCATCTTCTTCATATAATAAGATTTCCATAGCATAAGGTAAAAAATATAATAATTTTAAGGAATTATAAAGTTAAATTAATAAAATATAATAATGTTTAAAATGCAGTTTTCAATGCCCGGTATTCAAGGTAGATATAATGATGAGATGCTAGGATATTTCATTTTTGCCCCTACCCCCCTTTTTGGCCATATACCCCTGGGATGAGTATGAATATAATAATATATATTAGTTAAAAGAATAAAAAGAAATTGAATATGGAAATTAATATTGCTCTATGATATTTTTACCAATGGACGAACTAGACTTCCAATACATACTCAACAAAACGATATCAAGTTTCAATATATTTATTGCTAATTATGTTAAGAAAGCATTAATAAGCAAATATCACATTTGAAAACAAATTTACATTATTGAAGTTTAGTCATGAACATTTGGTGAAAAAATAAGTATACATGTATATTATATTATTTACAATAATAGTTTAAAAGCATCATTTGCAAAATAAAGAATTGTGCACCTTTAGATTGTTATTTACTAAATGACAATTATCTAAAACTGATAAACGGACATGTACAATACTTTTAATATATTCCAGCATAGTTTTCAATTATTACATCAAAATAATGATACATTATGTCGAAATAAAACGTATTCATGGAATTGCCTTGTAAACAAGGCTAATAATTTGTATTATACAAATTTATATTCTTTGCAGTTCATACAATTCTTTGGTCTTTCAGTGATTTGCCAAATCGACATCCACAGAGTTGATCTTGGTAATCTCCTCTAGGTGTCACTGCAGTTCAACAATACTTCACCAATGCCCTCTGGGGTTAGTGACAGACTGTGCTGCCACCAGTGCTGATTTTGTTAAATAGCACCAAACAAATCATTACCTTGGAATAAAGGAATATTTAAAGCTCACACTAGTCAGGGTTGTAGTCCACTGATCATTCCGCTTGTACCTATAGCAATCTCACTGATTATCCTATAGCGTAGTTACTCCATATTTTATGCCGTTCAAAATACATCTCTCAGTGGTTGACGCTTAAATTTTTCCTGTATAATCAATATTTTTTTTAATCAATATCAGTTTGGGTGGCTGTTGGCCTTTCCTAATACCTGAACCGGTCGTGACTGTTGTAGTCAGTCGGATGGTCTTCAACTCCGTTGTCATCGGAAAGAGGGCGCTGCAGTGAGTCTCTGTTGTATCCCCTAGGGGGCACTGGTGGAGCGGGAACTTCATTTACATATTTGGGGTCACTTCTCTTCTTCTTTTTGCTCTTTGGTTTGTTTTTGTTTTGGTCGATCAGTTGACCGTCTTGCACTCCTAAGATTATTTCCGCCCGTTGTGATGGTAATGCGGGAGTCAATGGCGCATTCCTTGCTCTTTTTGATTTATTATCATTGCTGGAATTTTTACTGTTCAGCCTTTGGATTTTGTTTTTGCTGTTTCTTAAATGCCTGTCTTTGTTATTAGGACTTCTGTTCCTGTTTTTGCTATTCCGTAACTGGTTCGATCCTTTACGGGTGAACAGCGGCGTTGACTGAGGAATATGACCATGTGATCCGGACACTGCGGATATCAAAGGCGGCGGAGGGATCGGTCGATCGCCCCATGATGACCTACTTTGTGATATATCTTCCATGGACACGGATCGCATCGTCTGGGCGACGTACGTCTGGGGTGTTGTTGTAGATGACAGTGAACGCTGTAATTGTCTGTTGTTCCCAGGGAAACCCCCTGAATGCGGTCGGACGTTACCCAACCGATCTCTTTGGACGTTCGCTGAGATCTGAAGCTGCGATGCATTTGAAACCTGCAGAAAGAAAATGATAACACGTACATATATATAGGTAATACTATTTGTATTGGTTTCAAAATCTATAGGTTTTTCTCCAGAATAACAATACGGTTTTTTGTGGACTTTTAGCAGTTATGAAAAGCCTTAAATGGCATATAATTGTGTATTATGTCGTAGTTCAGTGGGGGAATTCCTTGTTTAACTTCAGGGGCCCCTGGTTGGGTTTCCGCAAGAAATTTTGCAAGGGGTTTTGAAGGGATTTACAAGTGTTAAAATGCCTTTCCCAAGTTTTGACAATTCGGTCCATTAAGATTTTTCTCATTTGTTGAGGATCTGTACTTGTGTCATGTCCCTAGAAACCATCGGTAAATCTTCATCACTGCAGTTTCTTGCAATTGTGCTCACATTTTCAGAGTATTCTGATTATTACCAGCAGAAATTTATCCTAACAGTACTGTGTGATTGCATACTGCTACTTTAGCATCTTTGACTCACATTTCTTAACAAGTTGTTGTTGACTGGATTGGCGTGGCCCCCTGCGGCCGTGATATCTTGTTGATGGAAGACGTCTTCCGCTGGCATCGTCATATACCTCGGTCTGTCCAGCGGCTTCTCATCCGATTTCCTGTAAAAATTAATTTAATGACATCCTCTTTATTTTTCAACTCTTTATAATGTTCTTTTTCGGACATTTTATTATGAATTTACATAATATTATATAAGTTTCGACTGCGTTTATTGACCCGAAAGTTGTGTTAAACCCAGCTACAACTACCAATATTACTTCTACTATGACCAATACAAGTAACTGTTCGGATAACTAAAGTGGTGGTGGGTGAATTAGAGTCCTGTATTTTTGCACCTGATGGGCTAATTAGGACAGGCAGGGACCATGGCAATGAGATGATGGATGAAACAGCCATCCAACTTAGGCTCTACCGGGAATTGAAACCTGTCCAGTGGTTGGAAGCCCAGCACGCTACCACTGAGCTAGGCCCCCTTATGTGTCCCAAACCGCTTTTAGGATAGTGAGATGTTGGGATAACTGAAGTATGTTATACTACAACTACTAATATCATCTGGACATAATAATACAAACTCAGTGTCTATGCAAAGACATGACAAAGTCCCACCCGCTACGTAAATGTGTTAAGTGGTGACTGACCTGCATTTGCACATCCATACACAGCAGAGGACAATGATGAGTAAAATGACTATTCCTCCTAATATCCCTCCTATTATATCTGTCAAAAATAAATGAATGAATGAATACGTAATGCATTCCTTTCTGCGACAAACGAAATGTCGATCAAATGTGTTGCTGCAAAACTTATCATGAACGACTCACAGTAATTTATGGAATAGCTCCCTCCATTCTGCTTTGTACCTGAGTTGACCTTGAACTCTGGAAAAGACACACACATCAATTAATTTTATTTATTTTTTGCTTTTGTATATTGAAATATACTTTTTATGATTATGAACATCACTACAGACCAGCACATAGCAGACTGAAGCTGTCATTGCATCTCTGAGTTTGCCACTCTCCGCTAGAGGTCGACACCGTCACACAGGTGGCGTTGACAGCAACTGGAAGTTGATAAAGTGACCAATCAGCTTCAAGCACTTCCGTTCCTGAAATAAGAGTTCATCTAAATTTTAGTGTCTTACTTTCTTGAGCAGCCTTACCTGTCAACTCTAACAGGTCCACCACAAAGGAAATCCCTGCTAGCCAAGCGCTGGGAGATGGGGTTATTGCTGCTACCCAGGTTCTTATTTATACTATAGGACATTCCGCATGACCTCTTGCGATTCTGACGCACAACACAAGTCAAACATCGCACAAGACCTATTTATATACCTGCCGTGGGCGGGGCTCGCACTCCCTACCCTGAACCCCACATGCAGCTCACAGAGGTCGACGCACCATTTCATGAGCAGCTTTACTCTGCATCTCTAACAGTTCTGCCACAAAGGATATCCCTCCTAGCCAAGTGCTAGGAGATGGGATTGTTGCTGCTGCCCGGGTTCTTGTTTATACTACATGGCACTTACCCCTTTTAATAAAAACCATTTGGTCTCTCTGTGAGTACAACATTTCTGTTCCTTTTTAGACTGGTAATTCGTGGGCTGTTTCCCAATAAGAAGCAACAACAAAATTTGGAAAAAAGCACTCCAAACCAATGCCATTACAACACTCTTCACCCTCCACAAATCTTTCCCTGTAATTTTATTCTATCTTTTTTTCTTCTTCTTAAAAAAAACCATATGTAATTACATGCATGTAACCTCACATAACATATCCATTCTTAAAATAAGTTGTCTTCAGGGGGCTCTGGGAGAGGTCACTGGTCACATAACCCTCGTTGGAACATGTTACGTTTCAATTCCTTCATGATACTACATGTTACTACAAGATATGACACGTTAAATATCATGTATAGTACTACATGTAACCATGTTCTCACACTATGCAATGATATTCCAATTGATAATATGCTATTCTATTCAGCATTTATTTAATTAGCAATTCAAAGGTGTCATCCATTGTGAATTGTAGCAGCAAGATTTCATTCAAATGATTATGGCACATTGCCAGGGCTAATGTTAAATACTTCATGAATATGAGCCATGTTATATTCCATTCTATTCTGTTCTGTTATATTCTATTGTATGTTTTCAGTGTTGTTAGACTGATTGAGAATTAAGTACATGTAGGGGACAAAAGATATCAAAAAATGTCAAGTAAGTAAAATGTACATGTGTAGTAGAGTAGTACTTATTTCAATAAACAAACATCCTATTTACATTGTAATTCTCTGGAAATCATATGTATCTATGTTTTTATTTTATGTTTACTAAGAACTTCACCTAGAATGTTTTCTTCAAACGTTATTTTGCTACTGTATGCCCCCTTTTTATATGCATAATATAATATACCATGCATAACATTGTATTCTTCATGCTCCATAAATTGTCTTGCTGTAATTAGAAGTGCACTCAATTGCCCTAGCATGCCAAATGGTCTTGTAATGGCCAATGTCCAATTATGAAGAGACCAATTCAGTTTACAGGGTCATTTGAGAAATATGTTATGTGTACTGTCACTTCTTATACAGAAAAGGGAAGCATTAAACAGGGCAGTGATTTCATGTGACATAAAAAGTAATATATGGAGTTCCTCTTCATTGCTTTACTTCCTTAAAGCGATTTTGTTTTTATGACACTTAGAGCCATAATTTCATTTTTATATAACATATTGCCTTTCCATGGCTGGCATGGGAAAAGCCTTACATTGTGTTTTATTCTTGAAAAAGACAATATTTTTAAGAGCCACATATCAATTAAGTTGTATATTGTGAGGAATATTCAGGTATAGTTAATTTCATTAAAAACAGTCTGCCAGATTAAAGCTAGACAACTTCTGTCATACAATGCTACCTGCCACTGAACGGAAATGTCTGACTATAGCTGGCTTCTCAAAACCGAATCTAAATAACATGTAGCACCATCCGGGAGTTACGCGTATTTGTAATCTTTTGCTGAAAAGTTGCATGTCCTGTGCAAATACATGTTTATAATATATTAGATAAATTTCTTACATTTACCAAGGTTTATATTTTTTCAGTGGTGGTAGGTGTAAGCCAACTATAAGCTAGGAGTAGACAGAAGCAGCTGGCTTTAGCCAGTTATAGCTACAGCCAGGTATAGGTTGCTACAGCTGTCTAGAGTTGACCGTACTTTATGAAACTAACTGTACACGTATTTCACGCAGGTGCTTAGAGGCTGATCCATCTTTATTAAACGTTTACATTTGTCCAGTCATACAACTATATATAAGTTATTATTTCCTCTCACCATCATTCCACTGCCACAGCGCTCTCCTAAGTCCGACCCAAACTTGTTCGGCCATCTTTATATTCCCCAACACGGAACTGTAAGTCTCACTTCCTCTCAGGTACAAGAGATCGCCGCCATCTTCGATGCATTCTTTTCTCGCAGCAAACCACGTCAATCGTGAGACCATGTGCACGCTGATGCAGTTGAGTCTGTTCTCATCTGTGATGTCATTGCAGGCAGCTCCATCTGCAAGGTTAAATATTAATCATCCAAGTTTTGGGTGAATGATTGGTTGGTTGATTGATTGACTGATGGATTACCTTTCCTGCATACGTAGTATTTTGATGAGTGTAGACATGGATGTGCTTGTCGTACCAAGTCTCCTGTCACCGCCTCCTTTCCAGGCCACACGGCTGCACAGTGGTCAATATGAGGGTTGTCTATAAAACAAAAAATAACTGTTACAACCAATAGCACTTATTGCCAAATTAGCTGACCTGGTAGGTTATATTAGTTTATTTGCAAAAACCAATCATGCTTACCATACCCAGAACACTTACTGGTATTTGTCAACAAGCCTTACGTGATATTGTTGCTTGGTAAGCAAATTTGTCTCACTGGCAAACTACCTTACTGACATTATAACGTTATGATCAGTGTCACCGATTCCCGATTTTAGAGTCGTTTTATGAAAAACTGAACATTTATGTACATAATAAACCTTGACGTTTAAAAACGGACAGAAATTGAAGGAGCTATGAATTAAAATGTATTACGCTAATGACGTTGATGACGTTCTGTGCCTCGTTTTCGTATTCTGTAGTATTTGCCAAGCAATATAACTGACCGTGATATTTGTCAATGATATTTGATATTCTAAAATAAAATGGTTTATTTGCCGTAAGCACCATTGGATGCAACAACAGCAATACTATCAAGAATGTGGTTCAAGATCAGTTTGCAGCTGATGTCATACTGGTCAGTTGTAAAGAAATTCAAGTCGCGTAGTCTTGGCCAAAAGTTTCCGGAAACTTTGAACACTCTAATGTTGGTCTGGTTTTTGCTTTGTGGCGCCTTTTCTTAACAATTTCTTTTTGGAATCATTTTAAATATCCTAAAATAACATTTGCACAATAATCACGCCAGTTTTGCTAGCAGAAGTTGAGTGAAGAGCCACAAGGTTCTGACCTCAAAAAAGTCATAGTGATCCACTTTTGAACTCCATCAAGGTCTCCTTCTCAGCTATATTACTTGTAATTCCATGAGCTTAGCATCAATAGAACTGAAGTTATCATGTCTATATGTGTAGTTGACACACAGATAGACAAGAGGGAGGGACAACTTACTGACATGCAGGTTATAGCAATACCCCAGGTCATATATAGCTAAGGGTTATAAAACCTACGATGCAAGATCAAAAAAGTGCCACAGTCACCATCTATAGCTAGGGTCTGAAAACTTATCTTATAAATGTTGACGAAAGTTCTATTATAGTTAGGTCATGTTCATTATGTTCTAGGAATGTATTTTATTTACCAACATAATCAGATCAGAATAAAATTAGAATAAAACCCAAATAGTTATTCAAAGTACTTACTTTGAACGACATGCTCCTGTCGTCCATACACATAACCCCGGACATCCGTAAACTCATCGATGACCTTCAAGTGGACATTGAGCCAAAACACTCGGTTTGGGTAAAGGGTGAAGAGGAAGGCACTGAATGAAGGATCGAGTCTGTTGAGCAGATGAAGGTCAGTCCCAAGGTCAGCCCCCAGGCACTTGCAGTAAGTAGAGGCAGATGAGAAGGGAAGAAGGCCATGGATGGTTGTCACACATTGCACCTGAAGAATACATGAATTAAGCAATCATACCATCCAAGATTTCTTGACAGGATTTACAGTAACACTTGACTGAACTAGACCTAAACTTAACAAAGAATGCTAGAGAAAATAGTTGAATAGATATCTTTCTGCAACCATTTCCAACATAGCATACGACATCGGATTGACGTCAGCCAATGCGGGTGATGTCAGACCAAAATCGGGGCAACATCAAACCGATGTTATGAGCATTCTCTCTGCGCCTCAAAACATCTGCCAAAACCGGGCTAAATTCCCTTTTTCTAACTACCCATAGCTAATTATTATGACTAACATGATGAACCCAATTGCAATCGATGCCAAAAAATCTACTGCAGTATTCAATGGAGCTACTTTTATTGCAATTTGATTAACAACAATGTATTAAGTATGTTTTCTTTATTTTATTTTTTTCATTCTGCTCGAAATAATGGGGACAAATTACCCAGGAGGCACTGCAACCACAGCAGACGAAGCATAATCAGATGATGTCATCGCTTAATGGACACAAGAATGACATCACTGAATGGATGCCGTCATCAAACAATGGTTATATTCCCCATTACTAATTGCTCATTAACATATAAGTAATTTTGTACCTCTGATGCTAATTCCCTGCATTTGGCCACCAGGGGTGTTGATGTCTGCAGACTAGTGGAGATCTCTTCACAGCGACTAGCAACAACTGCAATTGGAAAATGAAATATAATTTAATAATATAAATTTAGTTAATCATTAATGTGTCCTGCGTTTCCGGGCACCACCGGTTCGTCAGCTAACCAATCATAGCCCATGTCATTTTAATCTTATTACTACACCTAATAGAATCGAGTGGCTCAGGGTCAAAGGGTTAAATATTAATCATCAAATTGCCTAATTTTACCAAAAAATTGTCTATTAATGTGCCATGTTTTTGTGTCAACCGGGTGGGAAAGTAATTTAAGGAACATAGCAATTTGAGAAGCAAGATTCAAGATATTGATTAATATATATATTCTGTCTGAATTTCAAAAGATCAAGATTAAAGTCACCTACAATTATAACCCGCGTTTTTCTGTCTAAATCTCTAAAGATCTGTTGTATATTATAGGTAAATGAAGTAATACTATGGCAAATAAAGTCACAATTAATTTGTGATTCCCGTCGCAATGGTTACAAACACTGTCAACCACGAGGGATTTGTTCACTCTTTTGGCGAGTCAGCAGAGACCCAAACATTATATTAAATTAGTTGACCCCTCCATGACATGGCCTGACTACTACCCCCTGGCCAATGAGGTCAATCCTTCAACTCAAAAAGGGGAAATTCCGTCGCAATGGTTACAAACACCGTCAACCACGAGGGATTTGTTTACTCTAGAAATGATGTGTATTAATTGAAGCCATGAAAAGTGATTCTGAACAAGGTAAACTGTTTTCACAATCCATTGGAGTAAATCATACAATGTGAACAGAGGAGAAGCCCATGTAATTGTTTCTGTTAGTTTGACCACGTGGGCCACATGAATAAATTATGATAATACCCAAACTTTGCAGATTTGCCTGGGGTAAATTTCATGGGTGTTGTTAGTTAGAGTTCAAGGGTAAATGCAATTGCAATTGCTTAAGGAACAGACATTTGCAGAAATATGCCGAGGCAAGTATGGATTAATTGTATCGCCACAAGAGACATATATGTCAAGTGATTGACCCCACCCATTGGGTGAGTTTGCAGCATGGACTCCAAGCAGTCTTATCATCTCATCATTACGTCTGCCTGCAGCTGGTCACATGAGCTGACTTAACCTCAGACCCAGTAGCATTGAGACATTGACATTAATTAACGTGGAATATTGCCAACTAAAATTATGAAAACAGAAAAAGTTTGTAAATAATTTATATTTACTAACTAATTTGATAGACAGAAAAATTTTAGAATTTAACGCTTTGGACAATGACTTCACAAATATTTAAAGTATTTGCTTCAACTTAACCAGCTTTGGGCACATCAAGGTGTTTCACTCAAATATTTTGTTAAAAGACCATGAGTGAATTTAATCCTTTGTCTGAATGATAAACACAGCTAAGGTGCGCATGTTTAACGATGGAGTTTGAATAAACATTTCACGAGCAGTTCATGAATGTATTATGACCCCTGTGTTATATAACAAAGGGTAAAATCACATAATTGCTTGTTATATTTTTGGGATTTTTCATCTATTTGAAGTCATCTTAAAATTTCCATGTGTCACACGTAATTGTGGAATTCCCATTGAAAAGATCGAAAGGTTGCCATGGAAACCAAACAGTAAACACCAAATCCAAGAAATTGGACACTTGTTTACACTGGGGGTAGAATTCCGTCATGATAGAATGACGAATGCAGGTCAATTCACGCTTGGGTGGTCAGTGTACCAGGCTGTTTTTCAATATGGAAGTATAAATTTGACTGTGAATATTACTAATTATTTAAAAAGATTTTAACTTAAAAAATAAAAAAATAAAATAAATAGAAATTAACACCTCTTGTTTTTATTGTGGTTTTGTCCACTATATGTACATCATTGCTTATGATGTAACACATTTACCCCATGGGTGGGATATTTCACCTGCCCCACATGGACAGTTACTACAATTACCATTTCAGTCAGTCATCCAGTAAGTCAGTCAGTGAATCAGTCAGTCAGTGAATCAGTAAATCAGTCAGTCAATCAATCAATCAATCATCAATCAATCAATTAGTCGGTGAGTCAGTCAGTGAGTAAGCTACAATTTAACTTATTTGCCATAATATATGGCATTCGGACACAACTTTCATCCATTTTGTGTTTCAATATGCCTGTTCCCTCAAGACCTGTTATTTTTATTTTTCTTCTCTCTCTCTCTCTATTTGTTCTAATTTATTCCACTTCCTTGATCTTTGTTAAATATGGCCACAGCTTTATTTGACATTTTGTCATGTTTTTATACAGAATTTTGTCATGTTTTATCATGCATTTCTCGTGTTTTTATCTCTTCATTTCCTTGTTCTTTTCAGATATTCTAGACTTCTATGCCTGACCCTGACATTGAAATCTCCCATAGGACCAATGTTTATACTTAGCATAGAGAGGTGCCATTCATAGCTGCTCTCTGAGCCCTTCGTGAATTCCTCAAATAGCAAAATGAAAGCTCTGTAAAACTAGGACTTGGAACGAGCCTAGATGCATAATACTAATGTTAAACTTCCTTCATGGACACAGTCACTGCTATACTTTATATGGTGCTAGGTACTGTAATAAATTGCAGGTCTAGACTGTGTAAAAATACATTCAGCTAAAAACAATATAGACCAGACTTTAACTGTAATTAGCATTAGAAAATACAAAATTTCATGATTCGACAATTACTGTCATTCATAAAGTTCTTATTTTGTCTTATCTCTTATCTTGTCTTATCTTGTCTTATATTGTCTTATCTTGTCTTGTCTTGTTTTGTCTTATATTGTCTTGTCTTGTTTTGACTTATCTTGTCTTATCTTGTCTTGTGTCTTATCTTATTCTTGTCTTATCTATCTTATCTTATCTTGTCTTGTCTTGTCTTGTCTTGTGTCTTATCTTATCTTGTCTTGTCTTGTCTTATCTTGTCTTATATTGTCTTGTCTTGTTTTGACTTATCTTATCTTTTCTTCTCTTATCTTATAGCATTTCTCATACATTTTGTAAACGTAACTATGACATATGTCAATATTTGCACTATTTTTATTTTTAAATCTTAAAATCTTAATACACATTTAAGTCACCACAGATGAATTACATGTTCAAAATATTTAAAAACAACTTCCTAATATACACTTCAACCCAAATGTTCCCACACATGAAGGGCTTTTAAGTGAGGCCATTTTCAACCTTCAGAATATAATGCCATCAATTATATTATGCCTGAGTGCCGGGCATTCTATAATATCTTTGATATATGACAGGCATATATTATCATAATAAAGCTATAAGCAAGAATGCCTTTGATATTAATATATAACATGGGTCGTTGCTATCTTGTAATTATGATATTGGGTGAAATAATTACAGATTAATAATATATTTAGCTCAATAAAGTTGCATTTTGCTTGAGGGTCACCATTAGCATGTAATATATATATACTATTTTTTCCACATTTTTGATATCTGGCAAGTTAGATAGAAAGATAGATATATAGATAGATAGACAGGTAGATAGGTAGATATATAGATAGGTAGCCATAGATAGATAGCCATGGATAGATAGATAGATAAAAGATAGATATGTAGATAGATGGATAGATAGATAGACAGATAGACAGATAGATAGACAGATAGGTAGATAGATAAAAAGATAGATAGATAGACTGACTAACTTGACCAACTGACTGACTGACGTGCTGATTGACTGACTGACTGACGTGCTGACAGACAGACTGACTGACTGACTGACTGCCTGACTGACGTGCTGACTAGCTGGCTGACTGACTGACTGCCTGACTGACAGACTGACGTGCTGACTGACTGACTGACTGACTGACTATAAAGTTGCATGGTGACTGTATTATCCATGATTAAATACGTAATTATAGCTCTACTATTCTATATGTTTACATGCATTCCAGTATTATTCATAATAATACAACTTTTACTGATGTTGCATTTTCGTTTGCGTGTCTTCATTCATGCAATTCACGCTTGCCTGGTTGTCTTCAGGGCAGTTATGCAAGATTTTCACTCAAGCACACAAGAAAATTATTCAAGATAACTCACACAAATCTGTAAAACCTGAATGAGTGAGGAAGATGTTGTAGAATGCTGCCAAAAACATGTCATACTAGGCACCATGAATACATAATTTATCAGTCAATCAGTCAGTCCATCAGTCAGTCAGTCAGTCAGTCTGTCAGTCGGTCTGTCAGTCGGTCAGTTAGTATTTCAGCTAGTCAACCTGTCAGCTAGTCAGTTTGTCAGCTAGTCAGTCAGTCAGTCAATCAGTCAGTGCTCTAATTTCATTTGAATATGTTCTTCAATATTTTGTTCATTATGACACTTAATAAAATAAATTCTACGAAGTATGTTTTTTACTTAATACTGTGAATTGATAAATTATCATGGATCTTCATTTAAGAGTGATAATAAATCTTGTATATTCTGCTTATTATAATTTAAATTAAAAAGCATCTCTTGTAATTTTGCAACTTCTGCCACGGGTCATGAAGTTCAGAGCAAAATATAACAACAGAATATTTATAGCACTGATGTTTCAATGAAATTTACAGTATTATGCAAAAAGACTCACCTATAAATGGTACTGTAAATACAATAAATCCAGCCAGGAGCCAATACTGTAAATTGACAGCATACATTTTAGGAGATCATTTTGCAAGTTAATCGGTGCAGACATTTCAGGAGGTGTCAGGCAGTTGGACAGAATATTTTGGAACAGAAGCCACGCCTCACTGCCCCTCCCGTCATGCCCCAGTGAATAATAGGTCACCTGCCCCCTAGTGGTGACCTCATTAGCAGCCACGTGACATGCCTGGTCATGTGACACCTTCCATCAACCCCCAATTATCGAATTAAAATAGAAAACAAAAAATCATTGAAGAGGGTGTCATGACTGGTCAATGGAGGTTTGGGTGTGGGAAAAGCAGAATTTGGTGGTTTCATTAATAACTGGTTCTTTGTTTCTAAAAAGTCCTAGGATCGATCCCACGGCAAAGGAACTCTTCATGATCCCACGGCCAAGGAACTCTTCATGAGCTACATCTCAGCTGCTGGATTTTTTTCGCATGAGACGTTGAATTGGAGGTGCCTTGTACTTGGTGTCCATACTGAGGCAAATAAATGACCCCAGTCACCCCACCCATGGGGTAAATGTAACACGTTGTAGTCTCCAAGTCATATCATCTCCTCATTATGGCTGCCTCAGACAGCTGTTCATATAAGCTGACTTATTTATACCACTTTGAGAAATGTCTACATATTTTAACCCTTTTCTTTATACTTTAATCTTTCTTCGATGAGCTCAATCTTTTAACTTCTTCACTTGATTTCCTCATGACATATATTTTAATGCAGTATTAAAGCAATCAGTAAACAAAGGAAAGCCTCTGATGACAGTCACTTTAAACATCAAAACAAACACAGACATTAGAAAACGTATTCACTAGCTGGCATTTATGCCACTCAACAAACTCCAGACAATTAGTTTTTTCTCATTTGCTATCTCAAGCCCAGACATGTAAAACACATTTGTCTTCCCGTATTTATTTCCATTGCTTTTTTCTCATGTCTACGTGCCCTGACAGGGTGACATTTGCACTGTGTAATTTTTGCTAGTTTACCTACTTGAATAATTGTTTAAACTATGTAGCCTATTGGCTGTATATTGACCAAAAAATCTTGTCTTAAAAATACAAGAGAAATGGATTCATATTTTTTTAGTTTAGGCAATTTTTCCGAATTGTCTTCTTGTCAGAATAAGAAATTGCATAAACTCAGAACATGAACATCTATTTATTCTGTAATTTCATTGTTAGACCTTTAATACCATAAGCCAGTCTATAGACTATAAGAGAAATGATTAATTTACTTTAGATGAGTAAACGAGCAAAGCATGAACATAATTAGGTCCCTGGGATGTGAGGTGACAACACACGGTGTTAATGTAAGTGTGTCTGAGCTTTAGAGTCTTCAATTACATCATGAATATACTCTGCTGACCTCACAATTACACCCTTGGCAGGCCTGATCAAGCTTGAGCCTTTCTCAGCTCCCTGGGGAACATACACCCAGTGTGCAGCCTTTTAGGCACTTCTTAGCTCAATAATACTCAAGCAAAGAGTTACAGAGGATCTGCTCAGCAAGGTGTGAATAGAGTCTATAGTGATGGCACTGGTGTGAACTGTTAAGCTCTTGATGTTTACCTTCTGCTCGTGGCTGCCAATAGAAAGACTCAAGCTTGCCCTGAAGAGTGTAATGTTTCATCTAGCTGACAAAACAGGAAATGCAAAATATAATTCATATCCAGAAAGGAAATAAAGGAAACAAATTGACTATTTTATGAACATTGAAAATGTTGTCATTTCATGGAATATCAATCGATTGATTGCTGATGTAACTGTTTCCCCACTCCTTGTTTATGCTTTTTTATTGGGTACTGCATGATATTGAGTTGCAAAAGTTGCAAAACATGGCAGTTAAGCCATCAAAGTGACAGGAGAGGGTTGACGTGGCATTTCATCTATGCGAAATACAGCCATTCACAATTTTGATCATTTTATTGGACAACAGGAGCATTATTTTATATCAAGTTCTTGTGTTTATAATACCTGAATTTGAACTGTACTGGATTTTTTTAATTGAGTTCTACTTTGACCTCATAGTGAAAATTTTCAAGTTTGTAACATATCAATAATTTCAAGTAAAACAATGATCAAATGTAACAAAATATGTTAATAAATATCTATCTGGTACAGGATATTCATTTTACTAGAAAGCTAGAATATGCCATGAATGCCACTGATATGGTTTAAATTCTGTTCAATCTGCTTTTTAGTACTGAAAGCATTTGTCAAGTTTACCTTTTCAGAGACCATTTATTAATTTCTAACTTCCAACTTGTGATGTTCTAACCTCAGGCAGTGGTGAGCTCACTCCAGTGCCATCTTGTGGTAGTTCACTGCCAATTTTAATTTCTCAATGCTACTGGGTCTGAAGCTTAGTCTGCCAGTAAGACCAGCTGCCAGAGGTAATGATGAGATGATAAGGATAGGAGTTCACACAATGTTGCACATTAACCCCATGGGTGGGGTCTTTTACTTGCCTCAGCATAGACACCGAGTACAGAGCACATCCAATTTAACGTCTCATGGGATCGACATCCAGCTCAGATGTAGCTCATGAAGAGTGCTTGGGCCTGGATTCGAACCGGGGTCACTGTACCCTACGGAAGAGCTGTAGATTTGACAGATGCCTTAACCATAAGGCCAACCAGTTATTTTAATGACCCCATCAGTTACTGCAACTTTTCTGCCAATTCTTCCTAAATAATGTTACTTTTCAGGTGAAGTTATGTAGTTAAAACTGCAATGTGTTTATAATGTCTGAAAAAAAAAAGGCGAATTTTGGGTTATTGGATTTGTAAAGTCGTAACTCGACTATCATAATACCCCGCAGCAATAAAGGTATCATTACAATATCAACAATAAAATATTATGATGTGGCAATAAATGATGAAATCAACAAATGGTATAAAAAACGTGTGCGGTGAAGACATCCAGCATTAGAATTACACTCACATCTGGAAGGCAAGCGCATTGGTTACAAGATGAAGATGATATTTCTGGTTGTCACGGTCCTGGTGGTTTTTCTGGGAACCTCAGCACAAGGTGAGTTATCATCAAATGATGATGATGATATAATGATTTTGTGATGGGTTCACACAATGGCTCATATTTACAATTTAGCTGGACCCTCTAGAATGCATCTGGAATGCATCCCATAGCCGGCCTGCAGGGGGCAGCACTCCTACCCTAGAATTTTGCAAAATATAGTACTCTTATGGTGACCATCAGAACATCAGAAGTGTGACTTGATACCTAACTGCCCCCCCCCCCCCCCAGACTGTCTCCCAGGCTACGGCCCTGGATTACCATGATTTTATTTTCGATACTACTGCCATATCTGTATGGTGCTGCCAACTGACAACACTCCCTAAAGCAAGTTGATCATGGGACGGTTGTTGAGCCAAAGGGGGAAGTGAATACCAGTCCTAGCAAACAGCTGGCTTGATGATGTAATAATACAATCAGCCTGGTCACAATCAACCTGTACCCAGCATTATGTGAAGTGTTATACTCAATTATATTACACTTCACATGAATGTAAACATATTTTGCCAGTTATTCATAGCACAGGGTATGCTAATTTGTAAATACAATGTATTATTGTTGATTCAAGCGGGTATGTTACCCGTAACAGGTAAATTATGATCACAAACATAGGCATATTTAAGCGTTGTGCGTGGCCAAGTCAAAAACATGCATTTTTCGTGTATCATTTTTGCTACATTTGAAAAGAGATAATATCTTATTTTTTCCAATTTCTAATAGAAATATGCTTTCTTTTGAAAGTTATTGAATGGGATTAGCCCTAAATTTGACCAATTTGATGACAAGATGAACAAAACCTGGCCGCCGTTATACATTTTATTTCCTTTCCGCATATTGCTCATACAATAATACGTTATTTCATAAAAATATGCAATTTTCTGTCCAAATTACACGTGTAAAAAACATGTATGACACAAATAAATGAAAAGAACAAAATCTGCTTTCTGAAATGTTTAATAGGGATCAATAACAGATTATTCAAAATTCACATAGCAGAAAGTTGAAGGACATCATAGGCCACACAACAGTTATAATCACAGAGTGATTTGGAAGGGTCAAGAAATTTACCACAGTGTCGGCCCTTGGTACAGGTTGATAGTGACCAGGCCGAATACACTTTTTTCACAGTGCAGCCATGTTGGCATTTTTCCTTGACCTCTCTTTGTACTCAGGTATAGTATTGTGACGTCATCAGTAGACAATGGCCATGATGAGGTACCAGTGTTTATGAACAATGGAGAAGTAATGATGTCATAATATATGACATAATCAAAATGAGGTCAATGAGGTGAAAATGCCAACATGGCTTGGGTTTGTTTTCAGAATCGCCAAAAAAAGGGCTTGTGAAGGTGGATGTGTGTCAGGCAAGACCATTGTCATATGGTAGAAAGTTGAACATAGCAAGAGCAGTTGCTCCCGAAGAGCTTGGCAGGGAGGGTGTTGAACTGAGAGAGAATTCTTACTTACAAGGAACATTGAATACCAACGAACCACCAAAGGTCGTCAACTTTATCTTCTACGCTAAATTCGACATGGCTCCTGTTACGAGAAAAGCCGTCTTATTTCAATTGTATGGTCTGGTGGATCTGTACAGAATGCCTGACAATAACATTGAAGCTGAGATTTCGCTTAAGACAAGTGACAATACATATGTGGAGAGAACTTTGCTCGTAGAAAACCCGGTCACCAGCATAAAGTACAACAACAATTCCGTAGAGACAGAGGAATCCGGCTGGTTGCAGTTGGTGGGAATATTGAAAATGAAGACCATTAACAAGAGGGATGGCAGTGTCACCCCAGGAAAGAATTATGTAACTAATACAATAGGGGACTTAGGAGCCAACAGGGGAAGTGTCATACCAGTCCTTACAATCTTTGTGATGAGTGCATTTGATGACGTCACAAAGTTCTTGAGGACTAGCATACAGCTGCTTTTGTTGGCCCAAAAGTATCCCATTGAACATCTTTTTGCATCTTAATGATTAAATAGTGATCTGATCATTAATTTCCTCCTACCTATGTATCATAACAATTTTGAGGTCAATTAATTTTCATTTTCTTCATCAATTTAGGTTGTAAATATGATTGAGATGTTGAAAACACTGGAAGTAAAAAACAACGACTTTAATTTAGTCAAGTTGAATGCTTTTTGTTTGCCCTGCTATTGTTCATGCTAAGCATAATTGCAATTAACATGACACTTGGTAGGATTACTGCGATCTTCAATTAGCACTTCGATTTACATCTCCGAGCATTTCATCTGGTTTAGAAGAATATTTGTAATTTGTCAGCCTTTACAGTGATCTTTACTAAGATAACACCAGTCCTACGCTACTTACACTGCCCCCTGGTGTGATTTGACGTCATCGCCACAATGTGGAATGGTTAGCGAATGTCATTCATTCAAGATGATTTGTCATCATAAACACTATTTCTAGGCACTGTAGGAATGGTTACAGTCAGGCAAACAAGTTATATCAAGTTTGAAGTTAAATTAGTAAGAAATTATGGACAGCAAATTACTTTTGAACCAGCAACGTTATTATGACGTGATGGTGTAGTTTCATTCTGGACCTTTAGCCAAATGGGCTATGTTAGGACCATTTGCCATAGGAAGTGGCTTTTCATAATTTTAGAATAGATTTCATAATAAGAATGATTTCTAAAAAAAATTGAAACAGTCCATTCTCCTTTTTGTTTACAGACAAATTGGGTGAAGATTGGTTTCAGGCTCCACGAAAAGCCTGACAGATTTGAAGGGACTCTCTTCGTTGGAACCAAGCAAAAAACAATGCAAGAATCCAATCTGGTTATTCCAAAACCAATGCAAGGTTTTCGTCTTCACCAGGCATCCTTTTCTTGCATGTACTATGACTTGGAAACCCGCATGGAGGATGCATTCTTCACTGCTCCAGGAATCCCTGAATGCCGTAAGTATGAGAGATCTCTCTTCAGAAATAGATGAGAATTTATCAATTTAAAGTCACCGAATCTAGGACGATCTGAGAACTTGATACAAAACTATGATCATGACTAATCATATGCGAGTTGCAACAGAAGTGCAAAACCTTATTTTCATATGAACAATAAGCAACAGCTATAACATGAACCAGCTGTAAAACTTGGCCATAGCTTCTGTTTATAGTGTCTGGCAGAAAAGTGGTTACATTGCCACACGGTGTTACAGTTGGTGGAATCGATATGTCAACTTTCATTTATTTGTAAGTGAAAATTGCACTTAGTGAGTCAATGGTGATACATGGACCCATATTTTTTGTTGAAGTTTTAAACTGCCAAAATGGCTCATACTAGAATGCATGGCAATGTATGATCTTGTGAGGATCCAGCAGTCACTAAGCCGTGTCACTAATGCCAAGGAACAGCTGCAGTGACACCACCTGCCTTGTAGTGATAGAAAACTCCAGCGACAGTGATTGATCTTTCAATGGCTCGAATGTGAGTCATAACTACCTTATGAGTCATCATGGTACAGAACAACTATAACAGAACATATAGGAGTGTGACTTCTCAATTATAATGCAATTCAAGAAAAGTCTACATATCAATTCCACCAAAATATAAAATTTCCAGTCTTTTAAACTGTGAAAACCCATGCACACCTCCAATAAAACATAATAATCAATTGATGACATCACATTTGGCTGATGTCATCAAAAACATTGTTCCATCTGCTTTAGTTATAAAGCCACAGCTGTAAATTAATTATTGTCATATCTTAAAAACTATATGATTTAAATTTCTTGATTTTTTTCATCTTTTTCAGAGGAGGCATACAAAGGTATGTGAAAGTATTTACATCTTTTAAACAAATATCAACAGTTTGATAAGAAACCGCATTAAATAGATAGAAGGATATAATAAATATTCATTTGGTTATACTTCATAATTATGGTTTTTAAGCAATGCCTTCATCCTGTAATTGCATTTAAAAAACAAGAGTATTAAAAAATAATATTTTATTTTTAATTTAATACCTTTATATCAGGAAAAAAATTAAAATATAAAATATATATATATGTATCTTCTGTTCAATTAAGGCAAATATGGTTATTATTTACAGTAGATTGAAATTTACAATTAGAAAATATTGATTATTTTTCAGGTACATCAGAGTCTGAATTCGTAAAATGTCACGAGTATGAGAAGTCAAGGTGGATGCAAATGGGTTGAGAGTGATTCAGCCTCGTTTTGACATTGATTAAAACATTGGTACTTTTCTGGTATCTATTAACTCTGGTGGTGGGCATAATAAATAACACTAATATGCTATTATTTTTAAAAAGTCTTTGAATTTTAGTGCAGTTTTGCTCAGGTTTAGCAGGAGTTTGTGGGCAGCAGCTCCGAAAGAATTGCATTCTATGTATGCCGTCAGACATCTGTAAAGTTCCAATTGATAATTAGACAATGCTAATATTACTAGGGTTCCAAAAGTTTTTTTTTTTTTGGCTTTTTACTTTTTTCTTTTAGATGAGGCTGAATGCTTTGACAGCCCACAGTAGTTTACAGATTATGGCAGTGAATTAACATTTTAATAAATACTTAATCATTCCTTGAGAGCAATTAAACTCAGAGTTTATTGTTTGTGTTTATTTCATTGAGTTTCAGTTGACTTTATAAATAATTATATAGACAATTTATGCAAATATATCTTGTCAAATAAAGAAATCCAAAGGTAATCATGCCAATACAGCTACAGATAATGTATATGAATAAGAAATTAAAAAAAAGAAATACAGTGCAAACAATGGTAAAAATCCAAGTAATCTATTTAAAGTCACATTTGAAAATGAGATAATGTTTTATCATTAACCAAGGACAGGTGCGATGTCATGGAAAAATATTTTTTAACGAAACCATTTAGTTAAAGCTGGATTGTCAAACGTTATGCAAATGAAGAAAATACTTCTAACTGATGAATTCAAGAACACACATTGCCGAAATGAATAAATATCGGAGGAATTTACTACATCGATTTTGTTTGAAGTTTAGCTAATAATGCATCGCAACGTAATGAAGAGGATTGCAGATTCACAATTTCAAGGTTATTTTACTAAAAACTGAGATCAGAATTGTTTCAAACTGTGCCATAGGCGAGATACCTAAATATTTGTGTACATAATAAAGTGAATTTTGAAAATCAGCAAAAATTGAAAGTGCTGGGTAATAAAATGTAGTCAGAAGCAACGACGCTAATGACGCCAGTGACGTTCATCTGTGCCTTTTTTTCATTATTCATATGTCATTTATGGATAATCTCATGTAAACAAAATTGAATTTTTTTTGTGCCATGAAAAATTTAATGCCAGGACAGATTTTAGCCACTGTCATATGAGTGACATTACTGTGACTGTCTCAATTGAATAACAGGTACTAACCAGAAATGTCTATGAATTATATACACATATGATTGCCCATTTTATCAGAGGGTGGCGCTCTGGTCCTTACAGTGGCGACACCTGGCTGTATCATCATAAGCCTACCAATTGAGCATACTACAGAATGGAGTTGCAATTACAATACTGCATGCTTTGAAGAGAATCCTTCAGAACTGGGAGAGCAACACAAATAGCAATTCAGCCTGTAGGCCTATACATATAAGATTGCAATTGTATGATTCAGCTGTTCCAAGTTTAATTAGGTTTTTACTGGATTTGGTTTACCATAATTATCAGAATCATAGTTCAAATATTACCCCAATCAGAAAATTCTACTTATTTAATTTATTTTATATTTCATGTATTCTATTATTTGTCCCCAATCATTATATAGGACGATGAAGTAGATCAATATATCTGTAGTTAAAGTGCCATGAAGATGAAATGTACAGAAAATTGTGTCTTCTAAAGTTCAGCCAGTTCGTATGTGAAATTGATATATTTATGTTTCCCCGAAAATTCTTTGATTGTGATATGAACTAGCAGATTTGGAATGACATGACGGGTTATAATTGTAGGTGACTTTAATCTTGATCTATAATATTAATCAATATCTTGAATCTTGCTTCTCAAATTGCTATGTTCCTTAAATTACTTTCCCACCCGGTTGACACAAAAACATGGCACATTAATAGACAATTTTTTGGTAAAATTAGGCAATGCCTCTACTAATTTATCTGATCATTGCCCTTATTTTATCATCTTAGATCGTTTGAACCTTTGCCATAATTTACAAAAAAAACTGTTATAATTACCCCAAACTATGACAATGCCCTGATACGCCCTCGAAGGTCCTGGGCCTCCACGCGGCGAGGGTGGAAACACTTGGGGTGAAGACCTCTATCTCCAGTGGCAAAAACAGGACAGTGCGCATTGCACAAGCTGCTCCAGCTATCCAACGCAGACACTGATTGATTTTTTACATGCTTCTGGTTTCTACTACCAACCATAGCTAATCAATCTTACCCTAGAGAGCCTCTACGTAGCCCACTCAGGTGCTGATGAGGCGTTAAACAATAACACTACTACTACTACAATGCCCTGATACAGTTTAAAGAAAAGTTGCATGAATAATGTGTAATTGCCAATTTTTTTTGCAGAAATAATGCAAATCCAAATGAAAATTATAATAAAATTATTGCTATTGTAAACGATACGATATCACACTGCTTCACACAAACAATTGTAAAATTTGAGAAACACAAACACCGTAAATCAAAATGGATAAAAAGTGGTATTATCAGGTCCATAGCCTATAGAGACAAGCTTTATATCAAATTGAAGTCTTTGAATGTTCAGAATTCTCAATATAGTAATATAAAAACAAATTTAAAGACTTGTAATTGCATACTAATGAAAATCATTCGCCATGCCAAAAAACCTGATTATGAGAAATATTTTGCAAAATATAAGAGTGATATCAAAAAGACATGAATAACTCAATTATTGATCAAAATTAGAAAAATTAATTTCCGAAATGTTTTGTGGTGGACAATAATTATATATCTGACAAACAGAAACTTTGATGAATATTATGCTCAAGCAGGAACTAAATTAGCACAGACGATTAGAACCCCGGATGGAATTAATTAAAAAAACTATACAAATCTTCCAGTTGCCCCAGATTTTGAGTTTCATACTACAAATAGAAATACTGTAAAAAAGTAATAGAGTCTCTAAAAACAGTTGTGGGTTTGACATGATATGTTAACCAAGTTACTTCAAAACGTAAAAATTGAAGTTTGTGACATAATTATGGTCCTGATGAATCAGTCATCTGTTTCAGGTATTTTCCCTGATCAATTGAAAATTGCCAAGGTTATTCCATTGAACAAAAAAATGAAAATAATCAAATTGAAAATTATAGACCTGTGTCTCTGCTTCCCAGTGTATCAAAGGTCTTTGAACCCATTATTCTTAGACATTCTCACTGCCGCGTTAGAATTGGTAGAATTAATCATCACTGAAATGGACGTCAAGAAAGTACCCTTTAATATTTATCTTGATTTATCAAAAGCCTTTGATACACTGGACCATGAAATACTTTAAATTAAAACACTATGGCGTGAAAGGTCTTTCAGTGAAATTACTTCCAAACTATTTAGCTAACTGAAATCCTCTAAATGATGAGTTAGTCAGCGTGAGCAATTTTATGAAGGCAAATAAGCTATCTATTAACGAAAGCCATGGTTTACCATGCACCCCAAAAAAGAGTTCAAATTAATACTATTAAAATATCAAATTTGTCAATGAACTTTACTTCCTAGGCATAACGCTAGATAGACATCTATATTGGAAAGCTCATCGTGCTATGATTACCAAGAAATTGTCAAAAACAGTAGGCATTATGCACAGATTAAAAAATATGTTGTCTCTCTGTGCCTTGTTACATATATACAATTCCCTTGTGTTATCACACTTCATCTATGGAGCTCTTCTTTGGGGTTGGCAATGTCAAAATATATTCATTCTACAAAAAAAAGCTGTCAAAGCTCTTACTAACAGTAAATACAATTGTCATACCAGTGGTCTATTTGAACAACAAAATCTTTTAAAATTCCATGATATTTGTGCACTGTGTGACCTAAAATTCTACCATAAATGATTCAACAATGCACAGTATTTTCTACTGCTATTTAGAGATGATCCTCATTACTATGAAACTCGAATAGCTGATCAACTACGACTTCCCTTAATTAAACATGAATTTGCAAAACAGAGTATTAAGTATAGATTTATCAAAACCTTTAATAATATGTCCATAACTTACAGAGAAAAACTAGCATCACATAGTTTAGACGGATTTAAGAAATATGTGAAAAATAGCACTGTAGCATCTTATTCCGCAGACTGCAGTATTGAAAATTGCTATATATGTATAAATGTTCATCCTACTGCTTCTTTATAATATTCTTCATAATATTTTTCAACAATATATTCTTTAACTTGAGATGAGTAACGTAGATGAGACTACTACTGATGAGAGTAATTTCCATATTGTGTTTGATTTAATGTTCACTATGTAATATTAATAGATCTCTCTAGGTGGCCTCACGCTAGCGATAAAATATATTTATCTTTGTGAGGTCAGCTTGGGAAACAAATGTTTATAAATGAAAATATGATATTAAATTGGAAATCACACTTTGATATCTTGTATGCTATCAAATTACATCATAATATTGGTAGACTGTTGACATAGGCTAGGAGGGGGGGAGACGTGGATGAATCCCCTTCAACACGCCCCCCATAAAAGTGAAAAAGTAACAAAAAAGGTAGTCCGAAAATAAATCAATCAAAAATTAATAATAGTAAGTCATTGTTTATCATAATTGTCATATCTGTCATGGTGATGTGAGAAAAAACTTAGATTTTTAAATCTTATCAAACAAAGTTCGAAATTAGGGGGGGGGGCGCTCTGGGCCCCTTGACACTTACAGCAATCAGTTACTGTGATAAAAGTGTTACAAATGTTTGTGCTAAGCATTCATTGATTGATTCATTAGTTTAACAGTGACTTTTGCTGACAGCACTCAGCCAACAAGGGGCTTAAAAGTTACATGTTAAAGTGGACAGCAAAAACATGACAGAACTATATATAACCTGTGCCAAATCTAGAGACGTAGGTTAGGAATCACAGAGATCTAAAGCTGTGAGATTTTACCGCTATATTATTTGGTTCCTAACATAACAATAATACAATTTTAAAAGTTCATTGCTTTAATATAACGCCTATTATGCCCACTTACGAAAATAAACTATCAATATATGCAAACAAAATGTTTGAATACCACTTGTAATTTACAACTGATAAAGTATTAATTAATGTATATTCACAGTTAATAGATAAGTTACACATTTTGCCAGTTAGTTAGTTAACATTTTCCTCATTTCATAAAAAGATTGCTGAGACAGGTCAATGAAACTATCAAAAGGCACAACTAGCCACAAAGACTTAATACCTAATTATATCAAAGTACATGGAATTGGGCTGTAGCTCCGTAAATGCATGTGAGATGCCCGCCGCCCGCCTGTCTGCCCTGCACACTGACAAAATAACTACAATACCTTCAAGTAGTTCTCGCTGAGGGTAAGCAAACATAAGCACATCGCGCTTATGACCGACAATAAAATAATATCAATTAAAACGGTGATAAAACAAAGAGTACTTGAAACTGCATACTGACGGCAACAAAATACTAAAACAAAACGCAATGAAAACAAGTATGTATATATAAAATCATATATCACAGCATAGCAAACATAAAACCATAAATATTATTGTAGCTGTAAAACTTTCTGCACAGCAAGCATGATTCACAGCAAAATATTGGTCCATTCCATCCACCTGGTTCATTATGAAAAGTTATTAAATCTTCACATTGTTTAATGTAATTTGATGTGACTTGAAACTTGAGACCATATTTGCTAGTTCGGCATATGGGTTTAATCAATTAAGTTTTGTGATCGAAAATCAGAACAAAAGAGTTTGTATTACAAGAAATCAGATGAAAAGGGCGTGCCATCACCTTGATTTATTTTGAAAATCCTTAAGAAGTATATTTGTGCATTGAAGATGTAACATGGTGTGGACTTCGAGCCTTATCATCTCATTATTATGTCTACTTATAAGCTGACTAAGTTTCAGATAAGTAGCACTGAGCCATGAAAACATTGAAGATAGAGAGTTGAAACAAAACTTACAATATTTCCTATCTCATTCAATTGTACCCAATGGCTATAAACAATTTGTAAATTATAGTACTAAATTTAATGTTCAAAGGTTCATTTAGACTTTGATTTTACAAACTTTTTGCAGTTAATTAAAAACAATGCTATCCATAAAATTGGAGAAATAAAATGTACATGATTTGGAATTTGATACTTTTATTGTGATTCACTTTGCATAAGAAAACATATCTATGAGGAAAAAAACCATTTAAGTGATTTGGCTAAACAAATAGTTATCCTTCTGCTTTTCACTCAGTATTGTCTATGCAGTAGCCTAATATTCAATGCTTATTTACCCAAATTTGCCGAGGGCATGTTGCTGCAGTAGCCTATGTTTCATTTTAGACATTGGAAAACAAACTGTGCAGTGAAATTTACCAACAATAAATGTTAAATAAAACATTAAAAATTATGTGTTATTGAGACAGTACAGTCTGACATCATAACATTACATAGCAATAAATGATCATTGAAACTTGAACAATACAATGTTGTATAAAAACACTCCCAGTTAGGATAGACACACCGCATTGGTTTGACTGACATCTAGAAAGAAATCGCACTGAAGACAAGACAAAGATACACAGACATACACTGCGTTAGTTTGAGACCCGCATTGAAAACACGAATCAAGATGAAGATGATGTTTCTGGTCGTCATGGTACTGATGCTTCTTCTGGGAACTTCAGCACTAGGTGAGTTATGATTACTGGCAAACGGAAGTCTGAAGATGGACGTGTGTCATGCCAAGTCATATGACTCATTCAACATAGCAAGGGCAGTTGCCCCTGAAGAGGCCGGCAGGGAAGGTGTTGAACTTGGAGAGGGTTCATACATAATGTCATCTAAATATATCGCTCCTTCAAAGGTTTTCAACTTGGTGTTCTATGCTAAATTTACCAAGGCTCCCGTTGTGGCAAGAGTTGACTTTTTAAGACTAGAAAATCTGATGATTTTGTCCAGAACACCTGCACCCAAGCATTCTCATAGAAGACCCAACACTTATGTCAGTCATAAAATGAAACTTTTCATCATCTATCTTGAAATTCTTGTAATAAAATAGTTATTTTCATAATGATGATTAATTGTATAGTGGACTGAAAGCATATCATCGATTTCCAAGTTTCTTCCATTGACTTTTGTTCTATTTTGTAATCTGGTATATATCTTGTATCGTTTTCTCTGAAGACTGGCTGCTGGGTTCATAGTTTTTTTTGTGATCTGTTTTTTCTCATTTTCTAACTGATCAATTTATTCTCACATAGAGTTACAAAATTCCAACATGAATTTAAAGTAACATAACACTGCTACAGCAGATAGAGAAATACACTTTATTTAACAATATCAAGCGACAAGACGTACACTGTTTTAATGGCCTTATGATAGCACACTAAAGTTTAAAGCAACACTGCAAAATTGGAGATAACCTGCTTTCAGGTTTATCATGAAACAAATTAACGATGTTGTCAGCCTGCACAACTGCAAATTAAGCTAGTCCTTACCATTATATATATCTCAATTTCTACAGCTTGTTATATCTAGTTGGCATTTCCAAGTTGGCATTAAAATTGAATGAGCCACAAAGTACCCTTGCAGGTTTTGATAAAGTTATTTTTTTACATTCTGTTCTATGAGGGAACAGATTGCCAACAGTTCCAGTGATGTTATAATAAGTACCCAGGCTGAAAGTAACCAGTTTATCCTATTTATTTGTTATATTTAAACAGTCGTTTTGAATAGCAAATAAAAATACAGCACTGTCAATTTCTAATTTTTGTCAGAGGGATTGGGTGAAAATCGGAATTAGGTGCGAAAAGAAAGAAAAATTTGAAGCAACACTCTTCGTTGGAACAAAGCAAAAAACCATTCAAAAAGACGTACGGGTCCAAAGGGTCCAATATACGGGCTAAAGCAGAATAATGGAGCATTTTCTTGCAAGTACTTTGACTATGAAACCCACAGGAATGATTCATTCTTCACTACTTCAGGAATCCCTGAATGCAGTTAGTAAGAGACCTCACAGTATAAAATATAATTCATTGAATCAATATAATAGACGTTGCTCCCTATTACTAGCAGGAAGTTAAAAGTGGGATGTTACAACCAATGTTTAATGACATAATCATACAATTAGGTCATAGAGTATTAGAATGCAGTTCAAAACTTTGTTCTCCTATTTGATCTAATTAAAAGATGCCACCACTGTTAATTAAGTCTGATAATAAAATTTAAAAATGTCCTTGATTTAAAATCTTAATATTCTCCTCATTTTCAGAGGATGTTTACAAAGGTATGTGAAAACGTTTGTACTCTTCTAAACAAATGCTTACATGAGCAAGTAAACAAAATGGAATGCTACTGATTCCCAACTTTTACATGATATATATTTGCATTTTCAGGTATGTAGATATGTGTTGGTGTGATAATTGATGTGTTAAACATGCTAGGATTGTCAAATTATGGTTCTGTGAAATTGTTAATATATGAGAAATGGCCTCTGAAATCATTGGGGCCTATTTGTTTTTTGAGGACGGCATGACCATTGCAACTTTTTTAGCGTGATTTTGTCTCAAACTTCTTGGTTTTTCAGGGAAAGTGAGTCTGACTTCTGACCAATGGTCATACACAATTATAGAGAATTATATTGCTTATATTTATGACTGAACAGTTTGTGCCCAACAATTGTCATTATTTTAAATCTCTTGCTTGTCCCCAAAAGTGACTTTTTAAAATGCCTTATGGACTGAAAAAGCTATGGTTTGGAATCAGTCCCTATATCTCTGATGATGTAGGGACTGTTGGATCGGTCTAGTTCGCTTCTAGTGCTGGCGATTACGTTACATACACAAACCCCAGGTACGATGAAATATATCCCCAATTGAACTGAAACTACTTTGCCGGTTAGAAAAAAATGTAATGCTCTTTCTAAATAAAATCCTCCTTTTTATTGATTAAAAAATGGATATACCTACATGTACAAGATACCAGTTAGCATATACGACTACAATTTGCCTCATTACATTTCGCTAACTCTAATGCAAAGCCAAATGAACTAATGATCGATTTTTGTTATTCATATATGCTTTTATTGATACAGTAATATCATACATGATACATTTGTCAAAAATAACAGCTAAAAACATGTAATAAGTCTACTTCTACTCACTATTCCTATATTCAATATATATACATGGTATAACAGTTAAAGGTATACATTATCAATGGATTATCTACACATCCATGGTCCCAGTTGCTGAACAATAGCACAGAAATAAGCGCATTAAGTTGAGTTGACATATATACATACATCACATGTATACAGTAACCCTAAATACATATATTACTGCAGTTAATACTGTTCATTATCACAATGTTAATTTAGGTACAACATTTGAATAAGGAGCATATACAACAGGGCATATTTTAATTGCAATTTCATGACAAGTTTTATAAAATATGATTATGACTACACAAAACGGCAGAAGAAGAAAAATACAACAGATCTTCCTCAATCGACCAAAAGATGGATATTGTCGACAAATGGAATATTGTTTACAATTACAAAATAATTTTGTTTTCAGATAAACCAGTGGCTGATTTTGTGAAATGTCTTAAATAATACGGAAAGACCAAATGGGATCATTGAGTGAGATTGAACCAGCCCCGTTCTCACAATGGTTTCAGCTTTGATAATTAGAAATCACTTGCAATTCTCTGGTTTATTGAAACATGGATATTATTATATATCCTATAGCTGCAGATTAACTGTTTTGCCTTTGTACAGTTGGTTGCTGAAGTATCCAGTCCCTGCATTCCAATGCATTTGTATGTCAACAAATAATTTAATTATTTTAAGACCACAGATGTGTTTGGTTCAAAATGATGCAGGGAGCTGAATATTTCAGCAACCCACAGTACATTACAGATTATGGCTGTGGATTCACAAACATCTAATATTCGTAGTTTACAGGTGGTGGGAAATTCAGTATTTAAGCAATGGCGATAGCATAGTGTGGCTGTGGACTCACATATTTATTTTTGTAGTGTAGTTTTATGGGAAGTTAAATTATCTTTACCATATCAATTGTATTCTGAATTTTGGCTTATATTTGGGAATGTAAAAATCTAAACGACAAAGATTTAAGAGGGATACAAATAAATACTTAGAGAACAGCGGAAATTGATTCTGTTTTATTTGCTTGGTTGAGTTTCAGTTTTGCACTATACAACAGTTGGAAATATTGTAATAAATAATAATAAATAAATAGATTTGCATGGCGCCTGTTTCAGAAATGATTTCGGCTCACCGGGGCTTGTATTACAAAAGCCTATTGTTCATAGGCAGTTCTGAATCGATGAATTTTTAACTTTCTCTTATATCCATTATTAGTGGATATGCATTTGATATCTTTAGGTAATTTATTCCAGAGGTGAGAAGCAATGCATGAGAAAGTGTGAGCTCCACATTTTGTACATAATCAAAATTTGGTAAACATTTATCATTATAGTAGTGCCTAGCAAAAAAGTGGCTGCATTAGCCAACTGTGCTATTTTTTTCAGTCTTTCGAAGGGTTTTGCCATATTAGTTGTTATTGTTTGCAGATTTAAACTTAAATTCCATTTTGAAACAAAGCGAATCATTGATTACATCTTTTGAGACAAATTAAGTTTCAGTGCATTACCAACTCACAATGCATCCATTAATATGTTTGGCACTCTACAGTTCTCTACTGTGCAAGTAGCGCGGTTTCACACCATAGGGAAGTCCTGCCAAAACTGTTTTAACTTGCACTTTCGAACAATATTGAGAATACAGCTATAAATGGCACACCATTAGAACCGCAATACAAAAGCGCAACTTACAAACCAATCCGACTAGTACAAGCCGATGAAAAGTTTGATTATAGTACAAATTCAGGCCGCTCAAAATATAGGATTTTTTTAAGTCGTACAAATCGCCCGTAAGTCAATGCGTCAAAAGTGCAACAAGAGAAGACAAACTTGAACTATGCTTTGAGGAAGAATTGGGACTGGTTTTCACA
Organism: Alitta virens; assembly: GCA_932294295.1. Classification (NCBI taxonomy): domain Eukaryota; kingdom Metazoa; phylum Annelida; class Polychaeta; order Phyllodocida; family Nereididae; genus Alitta; species Alitta virens. The sequence goes on along the minus strand of OW028576.1, from coordinate 398,550 downwards.
TCAGTTTGATATTTACCTGTCTAAATTAGATAAAGATGCTACATTAGTGCTGTTTAATATATTCAACAGCTTAAAAAAAGATTTTTAGGGTCATTTAATACTGGTGGTGGTGCACCTATCACGTCACTGCAGCGCCCTCTGTGAAGATATAATCTCTGACGATTTTCCAAAAAAATATTATTTGCTATGTTTTTTGACAAACATAATCTTTTAGAGCTGTAATAAGCTTTTTAAAAACGTTTTTTAGCACAAACATATTTTTCTTATGCATCTTCAACGATTTCTCACTTTTGTAATCTCCAATATCCACGCACGTGCCACCACGACGTTGCGTCATGAGCAAGTAAACAAGATTGGCAACTTAAAATTGATCATTATTGAATTTTCAGGTATGTTAAGATGTGTTGACGCTATAATTGATGTGTTTAACATGTTAGGATGGTTAAATTATTGTTCTGTGACTTGTAATTTATGAGGAATTATGAGGAATGGCCTGTGACGTCATTGGTGCCTATTTGTTTTTCTCTGATATTTTTTGAGGACGGCATGACCATCACAACTTTTTTAGTGCGATATCCTTGTAAACTTGCTCTTACTTTAGGATAACTAAGTCAGCTCAGTGGCAAGGGATCACACATGAATGTAGAGAAATATGTTGCCTACAATTATGACTTCAGTGATGGTGTCCAAAAATTGACATTCTTCTTCAAATAGTGATTGTTTAGAAAAGTGACTTTTTGAAAATGCCTTACGGGCTGAAAAAACCTATGGTTTGGAATCAGTCCATACATCTACATGTAGGGAGTGATGGATCGGTCTACTGTGCAAGTACACCAGTTCAGTATTTGACTGTGCAGCTAAAAGCTCAGCAATATTACAGCGAATCTTCACGCATGTTTACACCAACAATTACTGTCGGGATGTAATGATTTCCTCTGTTGGCAATGATCTTCAATTGTCAATTTTCACTTCTGGTCTTTTTCTAGTGCATATTCATAAACATACCACAGATTCTGTCATGTGGACTATTTGTTGTCACTAATAAGTAGTAGTAAAATTTTATTTATTGTCGTTTCAATTCACGAAATCACATACATTGTTCAAGACAAAAAACACAAACCAAGCAGAAGCTTCTGTGAGACATACTAATAATAATACATAAATCTAATAGGACTAACAAATATATAATAAATATAGCACATTTCTGTATAGCACTTCATTTAAGGTTCAGCACCTTTTGAGTCAGCATTGTTACAAGTTATCACAAACAGCTCTTTAATAAATCAATGCATTTGACTAGTCATTTCTACATTTTGTGTGAGATTGTAGTTTATAAAAAATTAATATTCATAATGTCATTTTGATTATGTAACCAGTCAGTCACAGCGGATTTGAAGCTGCTGAGTGAGACTTTCCTTCTAATGATATTTGGGATATTCGCCCATAATTTTGCTCCATAGTACCTCAGACTTTTTTTGCCATATTTAAGTGAGGCAAGAAATGAGTGCAAGTTCTACAGGTCGATGCAGCCTACAGACGCACAGACACAACCATTCCATGGTATAAAGATTCCTTATCCAAAAGTCTCCAAGAAATATAATAGCATTTCAGAGGGAATATTTATATTTGAATCTCCGACTAATCTGGAAATTATCACATGATATTCAGCAGGATGGGCCAGTTAACTTGACAGAAAAAAAACAGACCTGAAACCAAAATGGTACTTTCCTTCTCAAAGGTGTCAATGCTCTCCATTCTTATTAAACATAATTGCTATTTGCCGTATATGTGGGGGCAAATGTCAAGACATGTGCCTAAAACATATCTGCATAATTGGTGAAATAATCTAATGCTTGTGAAAATGTAAATTAAGATATTTTCGCCCACACAACCATAGCGCCAAAACACGCGAAAAATGCCCTAATATTATTTCTTAAGGGCATATAACGACATCAGAGCAACTAACTATTGTAACTTTTATTGATAACGACAGTACACACACAGTGTTTAGATCTTATTGCTCAATGATAACCTAATTTTCTGAGTCAAAATGTTATGTTGATTGCTTAAACTGACCGTTTAAAAGCACGCCGGTAAACTTGTTTACATTTTTGCGCCTCATTCACTGTATTATCGCCCACGGATTTTGGCGCAAACTACGTCAATTAGGGGCTATACTTTATCAATATATTGGTCAAGACTATTGTTCATTATTATTACTACTTGATGAGCCATTATTATTACCACTATATCGTACCAGTGTCTACTCTGTTACCCTGCCTGTTGCAGGACCAGAAAAAGGACTCTGCAGCAGCTGAGCTAAAATGGCCTTTCAAGCAGCATTTTCACAGGTCTCAGCATTGTTTTCTCCTGCCCAGACTACTGAGGCTCCAAAACGCATGAGAATTCAGCCCTTACGCAATGCTCGAAAACAACATCATGATGCCTTTGTATATCCTGATCAACATTCTATTGATGTTGGTTCCACCATCACCGAGAGTCAACTTTCATTTATCGATAAATCCTTGCAAAACTATGTTCTTGACACACAGCCAATTACACAAGGAAATGGCTCTTTGCTTATATCAACTCAGTCTCAGGATGAGGTTGCTGCTACACCCCAATCTCATCATGGCACATTGATGCGATCTGCCCTATCCCAGTCATTACTTGCATTTCCATCTCTTCTCCCCATGACTGATCACACAATACATCGCAGCGACATGTCTGATCTATTGACCTCCACACCAATGCCCAGCATAGAACTCTCAGTAGGTACAAACCCAAAACATCCCTCTAACAAAAGTACACAGACTCTTGTGATAGGACGCTACACCACAGAGAGGGAAGCTGCCCTTTTCCGGTCAAATGGAAACCTCTCGGTGCTTTCCAATTTCTATCCCACTAAGTTGACGTACAGTGGCATGAACTTTGGAAGTGCGGAGCATGCCTATCAGTATCAGATGGCCATGTACCATGCCCGCACTGATGTTGCGCACAAAATACTTCATGCGAGGACACCTGCTCAAGCCAAAGAAATCAGCAAAACAATCCGAAAGTGTGAACAATGGCATGAGGCTAAGTCCTCCATTATGGCTGAAATTCTCAATAATAAGGTGAAGCAGTGTCGTTTGTTCAGTGAAACACTCGTCAAAACGGGGAATAAGAGATTGATCCACAACATTGAAACAGACAGTTATTTGGGATGCGGTCCCAACTTGATGGGTTTGAATTTGATGGGAAACCTTCTTGAAGAGCTAAGAGAAAGACTGAAGTTGAATCAGTCCTCACTCCTCATACCAACCACTGCTCCCATGGAAAAAAGAAAGGCCTGGACCAGTCAGTCTCCAGCCCCTAAAAGCAAACCAGCATTCCCCATAACCGCAAACAGTACTAAGAAAGCCCCTTCATTGAATAATCAGAATACTACCCCGCACAGCTCATCACTCAACTCATCAGGTGCTTGGTGCCTGCCGGTACCCGTTTCAACAAATTCAACCGTGCTAATCATTGGAAATTCTAATGTGCGTCAGATGGCCAGTTTTCTCAGTGAAAATGAACTCTCGGCAAAATCTGTTTTCTACCCCGGTGGTACATTGGAGTACATTGGCACTCGCATACGTCACATCCCACACGGTCCAGACCCAAGCCATATTGTCCTCATGGCGGGCGATATTGAAGCGGCAAATGCAATGTCCCCCAACCAGATTAACTCACAATATGAAAGAGTGGTTCGTGAACTACAATGCGTTTACCCTTGGTCCCGGATAATCCTGGTCGGACACACTATCGTCGGCAACCTGCAGAGACGCCAGTCCATTCAAAGGGTAAACGCACTTATGCAACATCTGGCCTTAAATGAGCGCATGATAAGTTACCTTGACAACAACAACTCGAAACTTCACGATAATATCCATCTGTCATATGCCTCAAAGATGATGCTTGGCCGAGGTATCGCCTCACTCGTTAAGAAACCCTATCTTAGACTTAATTAATAATGCCATTGCTAAGGATTTTGTAGACTTAACTAAAAATGTCTTGGCTCACTCAACCATATCAAGTCAGAAAAGTCTCAGTAGTAGCAATAATATAAGGAGAAAGGACATACTAAATATAAACTATCTACCTAATAAACTAAAGACACCTCATGTAAATAAACAGTTATGTGAAATTTCTCGTGATAATATAAACATACTTTTCTGGAATATCCAAGGGATAGGCAGTAAATTTGAATTAGGTAGTGTAAGTAAATTTCTCTCTGGTTACGAAGTGATATTTCTCTTTGAGACAATGAAACTTGATACTTATAATCCCCTTCTCCCTAATTATCAATACCTTCACTGTCAACGTAAATATTAACATCCTCGAGCAAGGAGACCAGCAGGTGGCATAGCTGTCCTAATTAAAAATAACATAAAACATCTAATCAAAATAGAAAAGTTCAATGAAAATGTTATTTGGCTACATATTAAACAAAAACATCCACTCCCTGCAATAATTATTGGAGGTACATATATTCCACTGGCTGGCTCAAAAGTTTATCTGAATAGTAACAGTAGTAACAGTAATGACATTTTCCAAGCCCTACAAGATGATATTGGAAAGTTCCTCCAATGCACCCCACTCGTTGCTCTTTGTGGCGACTTCAATAGTCGCACAGGTGGTCTAAATGATGTAGCCCCAAATGTACATGGTAAAGATACCAATGACTTAATAACGTTAAACAATGCAAACTCAGATTTAGGATATTCACTTAACTCCACCTGGCTATCTAAAGTAAGACAGACAAGGAAGGGATAAGGCTCATAATAGTTTCGGTAAGGACCTCATTCAACTATGTCAAAATAGTAACATGAGAATTATGAATGGGTTTTATAATCCCAATAACACAGATGACTTCACATGTCATGCTCCCCTTGGTATAAGTATGGTGGACTACCTACTCACTACAGAGAGACTAACAAAACTATTAAACGAATTTAAAATTTGTGCAAAATTGGTGGAATCTGATCACAAACCTTTGACTTTCTCAATCGCGACAGATTCAATGCTTGGTAGTATTAATACCAACAGCAAGCAAAGTAAAAACTCTAATCATAATAAACGCTATAGGTATGCTTTTGACAAGTTTAGAGTAACAGACTACAAGGATGCTCTCAACAGTGAATATGCCCAAGAAAAACTTTTCCATTTAACTAATCAACTGTTTGAGAACACTAGTTCAGATGCTGTAATACATGCCACTTACGATTACATAAAAACTGGTATAGACCCAATATTTAAAAAGAAATATTTCAAATCTGTGACAAACAACTTTCCAACTAATTCATGGTATGATGAAGAGTGCAAAAAAGCTAGGAAAACAGCCAATGAATATGCTGTAAAACATGACTTTAATATCACTACTTGTAACCAACATTACAAATTACTGCAAAAAAATTATAAAAGAATCATACAGCGAAAGAAAAGACTACACCTACAGTCAAATAGAGATAAATTACACCAACTGCACTCCACCAATCAAACAGAGTGTTGGAAATTATGGAATAAACTCACTAATAGTAATAATGATAAAACAACACAGAATCTGCCAGATATAGACACATTCTATAGCTATTTTAAAAATCAGATTAATCCCCAAGTATGCACATATTTTGATCAAGAACACATGGCAGAAATTGATGAATACATACATAAAATTAAAACCATCCCAGATAACAACAAAATTCACACTCTCCCTGCAAATATTTGTGACAGCTACATCACAGAAGCTGAGGTAGCTCTACATCTTAAAAAGTTGAAGAATAATAAAGCAGCAGGTATTGATGGCATTACTGGTGAATTCTATAAATGTGTTGCAGATGAACTTATTGTTCCATTTTGTGCAATCTTCAATTTCATATTTGATAAAGGTGATTATCCATCGCAGTGGGCAAAGGGACTAATTAATGCACTGCACAAAAAGGGAGATCACTCAAATCCTGACAATTATAGGAAAATTACTATTACAGTTGCCATGGCAAAAATATTTGACTCCATCCTTAATGCCAGGCTATATTTTAAAAATGATGCCATGTCCTTAGATGATCCTTTTCAATTCGGTTTTACTCCCTCTCGAGGAACAACTGACTGTGTATTTGTGTTAGACACAATCATCAGACACGAACAATTTAAAAAAATGCCTGTATATCTATGTTTCGTAGACTTCACAAAAGCCTTTGACTATATAAACAGAAATGCGCTATATTACAAACTCCACAAACAAAAAATGAGCCAGAAAATGCTGAAAATCATCATGAGTATGTTTGACAAAACCCAAGCTAAAGTCCACCAGCTGGGAGAAATTAATTCTCCCATTGAAAGTATATTTGGGGTACTGCAAGGTGGTATTTTAAGCCCAAAACTATTTAATGAATTTATGTCTGACCTACCAAACCATCTAAGTATAAACAATGGGATAGAAATAGACGGCACACATTTCACTCACCTCCTCTATGCAGATGACATAGTCCTCATATCTAACTCAGCTGCAGGCCTACAAAACAGTATCGATTCACTGCACAAATTCTGTGCTAAATGGCACCTTATAGTGAATATATTAAAAACTAAAGTGATGAAAATTGGTACGAAAAGCTCTATTAATTTCATATATAACACTCAGAGTATAGAAAATGTAGACACATATAAATACCTAGGCCACATCATCACAAATAACCAGAAACGTATACATCACAAGGTGACAAGTCACTTAATAACCCAAGCCCAAAAGGCTCTCTTTGCTCTACGAAGTAAACTTAAACCAGCATTGGGTCATATACCCCCTTTGCTTGCCATAAAAATGTTTGACAGTTATATACTTCCCATTCTAGAATATAATAGTGTACTATGGTCACAAAATTCCCCTATTTCTGAAATAGAGAAAGTGCAATTAGGTTACCTGAAGAATGTATTAAATGTACGAAAACAAACCCCTTCCTTAGCTGTGTATGCAGAAACAGGACGATTTACACTTCACATCAGACAAAAACTTGCTACAGTAAACTACTGGGCAAGACTTCAGACAATGCCTAATAGTGAAATATTAAATAAGTGCTTGAAAATACAAGAAAAACTACACACAAATGGTCAGAGAAACTGGTATACTAAAGTTAAGCATATCATCTCTGAAGCAAACATAATTAATTGGCAAGCTCTAGAACCCAGCGTACTGACAAATAAGATAAAACTAGTACTTTATGACAATGAAAAGGATAGAATTCTTCATGAAATAAATGACACAAACGCCCAACCTAAACTTAGGACCTATAAAACATTTAAAACCAGCTACTGCATTGAGCCATACCTACTATTAAATCTGCCCAAAAAAACATACAGTAATATAGCAAGATTCAGAGTTAGCTCCCACAATCTTAAAATTGAAACTGGTAGACATGAATTCCCAAAAATTCCTTTGCATGAGAGAATATGTGAATATTGTGACAGTGGTGAAATAGAAGATGAATCTCACTGCTTACTGACATGTAATAAAAATGAAATACCAAGGCTAGAATTACTTAATATAGCAAGAGATAGTATACCTAATTTTCATGACCTAGACAAATCTCAACAATTCCAAGCCCTATTGTCATGTAAGAATCCAGAAGTGCTAAAGGCATTAGGCAACTTTCTAAATAGAGTTTTTTCATAATGTTAATTCAGTATTGGTGCCCCCCTTCCACTAGACAGGGAACCTTTAAATTCAAACACCCCATTATGACAATCTCAGAGGTCAGCGCAATGTTGCTCTGAAGATCCCACCCACTGACCCAACCCATGGACACCCCCTTTTGCCATTTTAAACTGACTTTTTATTCAAATTTGTTTTGAAATCATTACAGTATTACCCACTTGAAGTATTGACCTGTACAGTATTAACTCTCATTTTTATATTCATGTATGTATATGTAAACAAGACTGGAACCGACTTGCGTTTATCAAGTAAATATTTAGAAATACTAGTAGATTATAGATTGTATATATAGTAGATGTAGACACTAGACTTGTTTTTGTTATGTTGTATATTTGTTTGTTTTGTAATATTGTATGACACATGTATCAATTCCTGATATCAGGCTTGTCAATAAAACGATATATATGATAATAAAAAAGAGGCTGCAAGCGCAAATTTTGCACTGTGAAGCTGCAATTAATGCTTTGGGACCCATTGACTCATTCCTGAGCTACTGGTGTTTTTTAAGAGGTGGGGTAGGCACACTTATTGTTAAATTTTGTGGTGAGATTTTTCTTCTGTGAAATGTATTTTTTTTTAAATGCTCTACTTTGGGCTAGTATAACTTGTTTCAGTTTTCTTTTTCATAAATTTGGCCTTAAAGTAACAATGTCTGATACAGGATTACAACTAGCACATAATGTTCCAATGAGTCTGGAATAGTGTTCATTGAATTTATAGGTGCCACAAAAAGCAGTATGGTCACTAAAACCATATTTCCATGTCTATTCACAAGGAAAGTATGAGCTCTAAACTGTATTCACCTCATTAACATAAGCTGCTAAATAGGCTAATCGGGATAATCATGACTCACAGAATACTTCTGTAAGTCTGGAATGGTGTTTTGTGATAGTCAAAACCATGCAGTTATTGTGAAAGTAAGTTATGAGTTCTCAACTGTATTCACCTCATTAATATTATCTGTTGATGGTTAATTATCATAATTATGACATATAGATTGCTCCAATGAACCTGCAATAGTGCTCATTAAACTTCTAGTTACTGAAAACATAGGGTTAAACCCCAACACCCTGCTCCTCTGTCAATTTACAAGGAAATTATGAGTCCTAAACTATATTCGCCTGATTAAATGCTAATTATGCTAATTACACTAATTGTCCAAGGTATGTTGATTAGCGACTAAGCTAAAATTCATCCCTAGGACCCATAGAACAAAGATCAATCAAAAGTCCTTGAAGTTATTGGACATGAAGTTTCCAGGTTCACCTACATATGTATTGGGTAGGGCAGTCCAGCAGACTATATTTTTAACGGTCTGCTGGTCTCCTCTACATAGTTGGTATTGCATTCCTTGCAAGATATCTTATAGACAACATCAGACTCCCTAAGTGTGGTGTATGGTCTGGCGTGTACCATAAGCTGCTCTCATTTTCCGTGACGGTGTACCGGATTGTCGCAAACAACACTCTGCTACACAACATCAAGAAACCTGTGCCATTTGCAGGCAGTAAACATTCAAGAGTCCGCCATCAGTTATGCAGGTCCAAGACTGCAATATTCACCAACCTTCAGTCTGAAAGAGTGCTTCGATTGAAGGTTTTAAATCTTATTTGAAGACTTTTCTTTTTAAAGAACATTTTAATTCACTTGGTTTCATCATATTTTGTAAATCAATTAAGAGCATTGTATGGATTTTACGGTATATAAAAAAATTTATTATTATTGATATGTTGTTTTCTTCAGCAAGGTCTTCTGTCAAGTTCTTTCTCTATTGAATTTGTCATGTTGGGAATTTGTGTGAAATCATCTATTCGGTCATGTTGTATAATACAGAATGTATCGTCAGTGGTAGGATTAGTTTGGTACAGTCATCAGACACCACCTGCCGGGGTTTTTAGGAACTAGAGGGGGTCTAAAAGGTGCTGCCATCTGGCGGGGAGATAATTAATAATAATAGCTAATAATAAAGGCCGCCAGGGGTTTTAAAGAATTATTGTTGTGAAAGGTGCTGCCACGTAGGGGCTTATTAATCAGGCACCACCTACGGGGGTTTTTATGAACTAGAGGGGGGTCTAAAAGGTGCTGCCATCTGGTGGGAGATAATTAATTATAATAAAGGCCGCCAGGAGTTTTAAATAATTATTTTTGTGAAAGGTGCTGCCACGTAGGGGCTTATTAATCAGGCACCACCTACGGGGGTTTTTATGAACTAGAGGGGGTCTAAAAGGTGCTGCCATCTGGTGGGAGATAATTAATAATAATAAAGGTCGCCAGGGGTTTTAAGGAATTATTGTTGTGAAAGGTGCAAATTAAAGAAGTGTAATGTGGTATTCCTTCTCTGAATCTTATTTGAAGCATGATGCACTAAGTCAAAGATATTCTTGCACTTTGTCCAAATGAGTGTTCATTTTACTATCGTCAAACTGTCACTAATTTAACATTGTGGTGGAATCCAGAAGCTACCTGTTTTCTTATCCTCACATATACAAGATTTACAAATGTGTGCATATAAGTTATTAGTATAAATATGTACAAACAAAACAAAACAATGTGACATATTTTAGGTAGCCTATGATAATTTTCAATGGCATCTTTTAATTTGCGCTAGAAGCAATCTATAGACCTATTTGATATGTGTACCAACATTTATACACCATATGACACTATGACAGCTACCATAATGATTTAATGCGGGGCATCCATGGCAAGCACACATTGACTGAGTTAAATTACCAGACAACTTTCTATTATTCTCTCATGTTTACAAATGAATACTAGATAAATGTTATTTTGTATATTTAATATTTTTATAGTTATGTATCAAGCTTCATTGCATTGGCTTTTTTAAGCCAATAATTGAGATATACAAAAAATACCTTTTAAATAGTTTTCATTGCTTTTGTAAGGCGGTGAATTATTCAGACATTTCTGCATCTAAAATACTTTGTTTTGTGTACATACTGTCCTGTTGTTTGGATTGTATTATGCACTAAATGCTGGCAGGAAGGATACCTATAAATTATTTAGATAAGCTGACATTAAGAGTGAATCCAAACTCATATAGCAGTTCTGACTTTGTTCAAACTAAGTATACATGATGCCCCTCACTATCACTGAAGTTCGAGGCAGTAGGCACAGCAGGAAAACAAATTAATCCATATATTATAGAGCATTTCAAATCAACAGTTAAAATTCTAATATCACAATGAATATCAATTATTTAAGACATTAACTATAAAAAAGCCTTATATGCAACCATTTCAGATTATGGTCACATCTTAATACAGTTTTCATGAATATTTAATGATTCATTTCGAATCGACTTGGCTTTTCCAATCTTAAGCCGTTATATGAAAAGTAACTTTGGAAATCACAATTTTCTTTTTTCTATAGAATATGTCCTTAATTGTGCACCATGTGTTTTTAATGTGTCTTCATGAAAGCTATTCTGACTCATAGCATAGTGTTTTTGCTTTTTGTATGAATTTTTCAATTTTTGATTTGTGTGTCTACCTCATTCAATATTAATTAGGTGTCAGATATAAAATAACCTCACAGCTGTGAGTTAAAGGCCCCATTTAACCCCATAATTCCCATGCGGGACTCCCATTTGGAAATTGCAGGACTTGGAGGACTTACAGAAAATGCTGGAATTAGATAGGAATTGAAGGACCTCATGGGACCCATATGGAGAACGGGGAGTTATTAAGGATGTAAAGGAATTGCAGGATTTATTGGGCATCACAGGGACTTATTGATCTTACAGAGATTATTTAGGACTTGGTGGAATTATTGAGGACATACGGGAATTATGGGGACCTAGAAGGGCTTATCAGGAATTGCAGAATTATTCAGGACATACGGGAATTATGGGGACCTAGAAGGGCTTCTAGGGAATTGCGGAATTATTCAGGACTTACGGGAATTATGGGGACCTAGAAGGGCTTATCAGGAATTGCAGAATTATTCAGGACTTATGGGAATTATGGGAACCCAGAAGGGCTTCTAGGGAATTGCAGAATTATTCATGACTTACAGGAATTATGGGGACCCAGAAGGGCTTCTAGGGAATTGCGGAATTGTTCAGGACTTACGGTAATTATGGGACGTACAGTGGCTTATTGGGAATTGTGGTACACCACAGGGACTTATGAGATTTAAGGTGATTATGTAGGATTTTTCGGAAATTGTAAGGATGTAAGGGAAATATAAACCAATATGGGACCTAGAAGGAGCTAGAGCTTGGAATAGTCTGACTCATGGGTTTTATGGGAATTAGCTAATTCTATTCCAGATACATCTTCAACACAATAACGTGAATTTACCAATAATATAGCTCAAACGTTTAATACAATCAATCAATTGTTAGCTCAGATTTAGCAGAATTATTAATGTCTGCATTAATGAAGAGGTAATGTTGAATTTGCCTTGATATGTTTTGTAAACGTGCAACTTAATAAATGCGTATTCTCGTTTCATCTGTCATTTCTAAATTTTTTTACAAAGTATGTATCTATCTATGTAAAATCATTGAACTGTAGCTCCAATTCCATGGTAAAATGGATGTATGAATTAATACATGATAAATTGATGATGCTGTAAAAAGCCTGGCATGAACACCCAATTACTAGTTAGTACACAGGGGTCACTAACCTCGTGATATAGACTTTCTCATAAAGTGTAATGCATATAGGGTATTGATCCCGAGATGTTAAGTTGCCCTGCTTCATACAAATTTCTTCAATCCGGGGCGGTCTGGGCGAAAAAGTTGGAAATGTCAACGAACGAAAAATTTGGCGGTGTGGACACGATGGCAAGACGTTGGTGACAAGGAGCAACACGCCTATTACACGGATGTATACGGTCGCTACACAGATATGTATGGTTGTAACACGGCGGTACACGGAGGTGCCCGGTGCACCAAGGAACAAGCCATGGTTGTTGCCAGAAGTAACATGGATGTCCCGGATGAATGCGGAGTGAACCGGATGTTACATGGGGCCTTCACGGATATACACGATCTGTACACGATCTTACTGCGGAGTTAACCTGTTTTCTCCTGGAACGCGCTAAAATTGGTATTTAAGGTGGATGCGTTCCACTGGCCATCATTCCACTTTGGACTACCATACTGCAAAGGTGTTGCTGCTACTACACAAGAATGGATAATTATTATGTCTTTATCACACAACAACAAGGTGGAATTGGATGTGAAGAACCTGGACATGCAAGTCCAGCTACTTACTGCTGCAAATGATAAACTTCTGCAAGAAGAACAGAAACTGCAAGACGCTGCAGAGAGGGCTGCATCAACAACTGATGAAGATGACTTCTTAAAAAATGCTGGTGCTGCCCGAAGAAGAAGAAAAAGGTGAATGTGGGTGCGACCTTGGCTTCTAAGAAGACCTCTTTATGGGCAGTATGAAAAACTGATGGCTGAATTGACTGCAGAAGATGTGGGTGGATTCAAGAATTTCATGAGGATGGAGCCTGACTTATTTCATGAAGTTCTGGCAAGAGTGGAACCTAGGATTACAAAGCAGGATCCCTTTCGGAGGAGGGCCCTTGAACCTGGACTGAAACTGGCTATTACTTTGCGCTACCTGGGTACGGGCAACAGCTGCATGTCTCTGCAGTATGGATACAGGGTAGCCTTCAATATCATTTCTATCTTTGTCATCGAAGTCTGCCAGGCCATCATAGACGAGTACTCAGCAGAAGTGATGCGTTGTCCTGTAACCCCAGAAGCCTGGAAAGAAGTTGCCAATGGATTCTACAACAGATGGAACTTCCCCCACTGCGTCGGTGCCATTGATGGCAAGCACGTTGCCATCAGATGTCCTAGGAAGTCTGGATCCCTGTTCTACAACTACAAGGGATTTTTCTCTATTGTCCTACTGGCTGTAGTTGATGCTGAATACAAGTTCCTCTATGTTGACATTGGTCCCAGTGAATCAGGCTCAGATGCTGGAGTGTTTAGTCAGACAGAATTGAAGGAAGCACTAGAAAGTTGGAACATTGGATTACCTGAACCAGACAACCTGCCGAATGATGACCAGCCAGTGCCTTACTTCATAGTTGGGGATGATGCCTTTGGAGACTGCAGACTTGGATGATGAAGCCTCTGCCTCACAGGAACATGACGATGGAAGACCGAATCTTCAACTACAGACTTTCTAGAGCTAGACGGGTGGTAGAGAATGCCTTTGGACTTTTGGCTGCCAGGTTCAGGTGTCTCCTCACAACAATGCCTCAAAGTCCTGACAGAGTGTGCACCATAACTCTTGCTTGCTGTGTGCTGCACAACCTACTGAGGCTGAAGTATCCAACTGCTCAAGAGAATGCTGTGGACCAGGAAAATGCAGACATCCATGTGATCATCCCAGGTGCATGGAGGGAGAAGGCCAATCTACCAGACATGGGAGATGTGTACAGAGGCAACACCAACAGAGCAGGCAAGGAAATGCGGCAATACTTGGTCAACTACGTCAACTCAAAAGCTGGGAGTATACCATGGCAACAAGACAAGATTTGAAAACAACACGAATGATGTAAGTTTGAACATTTAATTATTACGAAACCTCAGACATCTGCAGCACACAAGTGCAAAAAAGTACACAGCATTTTATGACACAGCATTTAATTATTGTCATGCAAACGTATGCAATACAGTTTACATGTAAAAATAAAAGTTAAAACTACAAAAACCTGTAACTTTAAATGTTTAAACTTGTTGTGGTAGTTGGAGGCGTGGGCACCAAAAAGGAGGAGTTATGGTCATCACCACCAACCAAACCCCCCCCCCCTCCCCCTCACACTAGTGTTCAGCAAGTAGCTGGTGAGAGAAGCATCCTGAGGCGTGCTGCAATCAAGTGGTGACATGGAAGGATGACCGTGCGAAGGACCTGCAGTCAATCATGCCTGACTGATGATGTCGAAGATATCTCAGGAGTGGGGGTCGGTGCAGGCACAGACGAAGGGGCAGACGACATATGCGCTTGGGGCGAAGGGCCAGATGCAGTAGCGAACATCTGGGCAGCAGGGCCGGAAGAATGCGCGAACATCTGGGAAGCAGGGCTGGAAGAATGCGTGAACATCTGGGCAGCAGGGCCGAAAGAATGATGAGGGAACATCTGCCCAACAGGGGCGGTCGAAATGCCTGTAGTAGGGACGAACTGCTGCTGCTGAGGGACATGAGGCACATAGGGATGATACTGCTGTTGCTGTTGCAGTTGCTGTTGCTGCGGCAACTGGCGCTTTCGACGATACTCCTGCTTGAATTGCATGAGGTGCTGCAACGCTTGGGCCTGGTAAGTGTCCGTGTCCATTTGCAATCAAGTGGTGACATGGAAGGATGACCGTGCAAAGGACCTACAGTCAACCATGCTTGACTGACGATCGTCGAAGATATCTCAGGAGTGGGGGTCGGTGCAGACGACATGTGCGCTTGGGGCGAAGGGCCGGATGCAGTAGCGAACATCTGGGCAGCAGTGCTGGAAGAATGCGTGAACATCTGGGCAGCAGGGCTGAAAGAATGATGAGGGAACATCTGCCCAACAGGGGCGGTCGAAGTGCCTGTAGTAGGGACGAACTGCTGCTGCTGAGGGACATGAGGCACATAGGGATGATACTGCTGTTGCTGTTGCTGCTGATGTTGCTGCTGCAACTGGCACTTTCGACGATACTCCTGCTTGAATTGCCTGAGGTGCTGCAACGCTTGGGCCTGGTAATCCGACCAAGTGTCCGTGTCCATTTGCATGACCTTGTGGTATATAATGTTCGTGAAAACCCTGTTCGACAAGCTGGCTGAGTCAGTCGGCTGACTCATCATGGTCTGGATATCCCGCTGGAGATTGGTGGCCTTTTGGATCAGCGGGAAATAGGAGAGAACAGAACATTAGAGTATGTCACATGGCAACTTCAACAGCATGTGCATTATTGACAATGCAATGAAAAAGACACATCACCATACAGTGAACACTGGAAGTGCCAAGAAACAAAGCTACCACTTGCTACTATGGAAAAGCTACAACTTTAAACTGCAAGATTACAATTAAAAATTTACACTACAAGATTACATTCTCCTGATTATCACGACAACTGAAGCAGTATACTTACTTGAGTGACAGCTGGATGCATCAGTCATGATGATGACGAGGCTCGTGATGGCGTCTTGACGTCTTCTTGGTTGGAGGAGGGGCCTTCCTGCTGCTGCTGCTGCCCTTTTAAGGCCCACCCTTGGACCTGCTAGTATCCGAATCTCTGCCACCATCATCCGAAGTATCCACAATGACCTCCGCTTCAGAAGTGTCATCATCCTCGGTGGTACCTCTGTTGCTGGTTAATGCGCTTTTTGCCAATAAACTGTGGGAAAGCTGCCCAACTTCTCTTCCATTTCCCAGTGTCAACCCTCTTGATGTGCCTCTCCAGATACCCTAAATTTTCCATTATCCAGTTGTCCCGGTCTGTGAGGATTCTGGCGGCCCACCAGGAGGCTTCTTGCTTGGATCAGTAAGCTTCCCCACTGATGTCCACATGGAGTCATCCACGTCTTCAGCTGCTGGGATGTGCACGACCGCTCTTTTGCCTTCTGGTCGATTATTCGCGATTTAATGACTATCCACTTGTATTGTGCAAGCCGCCAGTTGTAGAGCATCTCCTGGGCACGGTACCAGTCAGCCACATCCTGGTCTTCTGTCAGGTTCAGGGGTTCTTTTTTGTGCCTTTTCGCTTTTGCTGTAGGTGGTGGTGGAGCTGCAGCAGCTGCAGTTGTAGCAGGTACCTCAGCAGCAGCAGGTACAACTGGCCCAGGTAAATCAGGCATGCCTTGTGGACTTTGCGGTCTTGAAACTGTAGAGGTATTAATTCCTGCATCTTCTCCAACAGCAGGTCCAGCTTCCTCTTGCACGACAGTCTTCTTGGTAGCCCTCCCTTTTCCTCTCCTAGGTGGCATGGTGGTTATTCAAAGCAACGGCAGTAGTACCCAAGGCTTTGGTAGAGTTCAGCAATCCAGAAGAAGTGAGCGATAATGCAATTAATTCGATGATCAACGATGAAAAGCGTGCACCGGAATGATGCTTCTCCCAAGATGGCGGTGCTATATATACGAAGACATCCGTACTCACTCTGTGTCAGTCTATTTGACACCGTGTTGACACCTTGTTCACTCCGGCCTCTCCTTATTGACTTAGTGTGACACCGTGTACCTAACAGGGTTACCGGGGTCAAGCAATTGACCCGTAACCCGCTTTCCTTGTTCACTCCGTGTTGACTCCGTGTTGCCACGTGTTCACCCGTGTGGAACCGCTTCCTCCTTGTACTCTCCAGCGTGGAATTTTCACGCGCGGTTGACGCCGCACTTAATCGGAGATCACATGAAGTATTCCGGAGTCAATATGGAGATTCCCGGAGATCGGCGGAATCTACTGGGAGTCTACACGGAGCAACATGGATGAAATTACTCCGGTACCTCCGGCATGAAAAATTAAACATGTTTGATTTTTTTTTGCCGGAGTCCCACAGTGTTCCCGGATAGCCCTGGACAATGCCGGAAATGCACACAATGTCTACACGGCATTACCCGGAGCATGATGGAGTTGTCCTCCGGGACGCTCCGGTCTCTAATCTGGCGGTGTGTGAAGGGGCCTTAACTGAAGACATTACTTATTTGCGACATCGCTATTTTGTCAAAATCGATTTGGAATAAAACAAGAAAATACTTTTTTGTTCAAAATTTATTATAATCTGAAACAGTATAGCCTCAAATGCAATACAGGTAAGTGGATTCAGAATTATTTTCACTTGAGAGCACATAAATATTATTTTAATACAAAAATATGATTATTTATTGTCACATCATCCAGTAAGTACCGTTCAAATTTGCAAATTATGTCAGCAGCACATTTATCATTCCTTCTGGTATTTTTTAACAATGTGTCAATACATAATTTTATGACAATAATAATAACTTGACCAGTACAAAATTATATGATTACTGATTAGTAAGTTTGCTTATATAGGCCTACATTGAAATAAATAGTCCCTGAACATGCAACAAGAAGTTACAAAGCTTAAGTCTGTTAGGGTCTACTAAAAACGGAATTGATGAGTCACACTCCCATTTGTCCTATTACAGCTTTTCTATCCCATGATGACTCATAAGGTAGGAATCTTCTATCACTAGAAGGCAAGTGGTGTCACTGTAGCTGAACTTTGTCTTTAATGACAAGCTTCAGTGAATACAGGATTATCCATTGTCATGAATGTCTGTATGAGTCATCAAGGGAGCTGAAACCTCCACAAAATATAGTTCTATGTATCAACAATGACTCATCAAATGCAATTTTTTACTTTACAAGTGAATTAAAGTTTACATCAATTTTGAGTTACACGTAACACACCACTTGCATATTCTTGGCAACTAGTTCTTTGGCATCTTCACACTGCATAATATATGCACTATACAACACAATGAGATACAACAAGGCAGTTAAAAAACCTCACAATGAGGTATTTCACATCCTGAACTTTATCCAATGACACAAGCTGAAGAAGTCAGTGTGATACAGACGAAGCTCCTTATGCTGAAACCTATCACTCCAAATAGGTATCTTATCAACTGAATATTTCTTGGAATGTAAATTGAACACATGTTTTTAAAAGTACTGTTCCACAAAGGTGTTTTCTACTCTATAACATACATTACCTAAGTAAGCTATACCTGAACCAGAAACCCCTTGGTGTTGGACATTCAGCATTTTGCATTCGCACCAGCATTTTCAAATAAATGCATTAAAAAGTTGCATCTTAGCTGCTTTATATAATAGTATCATGTCTACCAACCACAAATTGCACTTTGATGTAATGTACAGAGCAAGTCCTAGACTACTTATAATTAGATGAAAACCATGCTTTTCCATGTGTTTATTCAAGTCATGGAAAAGCTTGTGACTTATTTGGCCATGTAGCAAACTCTCATATTACAAAAGCAATCACCAACAACAGGTAGTAGTGGGTGGAGTGACTTATTCTGAATGAAGTGCCAGTGGCATCAGGAGCCCCAATAAGTACCAAGTTTTTGGCGTACACCAGTGACATCGCTGACTAGAAGCTTAGGTTATCACCAATACACTACTCACAGATGAATGCCTAACATACCATGAAGTAGGAAACTCTATGCAGAACCATCAAGTGTTACAGGAAAACAGGATCAACACCGCCAATGGTCCAGCACATAAAAAATGTTATTTAATGCCACCAAATGCTTCCCCATGTAAGTCATTTATGCCAGGAAGAACAAAAAGCTATAAACCTACAAGATGCACAAACTGAATTTAGAAGAAGTAGATGACATGCCTGATCTTGGGGTTCAACTAAATAAATCCTTTTAGTAGCTTATCTAGACCAAATGTTATTTTAATTGTGCTAGAACTTAAAACTTGTGAAATATTTGATAAAATTAAATTTTTAATGGCCGCCAAATATGCATAAATTTGGGTCCGCTGTACTGCACTAAACCCCAAACTAATATTTTCAAGCAAAATAAAGATTATTCACAGCTATATCTAGTCAAGAAAATTTTGTCAAGATTAAAGTGATCAGAAATTCATGAACCTTTGAAATTCTAGTTCTTGAATATCAGCATCATCTTCTTCACTTGCTGGCTGTACAATATCAACAGTGACATAATTCTTCCTGAGGACATTCTGAATATAGTTCATAAAATTGTACATTCCTTCTTCTAGTCTTACTTTTTTTTAATTTTTGGGGGAGGGGGTATCCATTCAATGTTCATCATAGGAATTTCTTGCTTCTTTGTGACAAGGTTGACAACCCTTTGGGCGAAGAACCCCAGGGACCAACACAGCTTGGTGGAAGCACACTCCAGTAATACAAAGGTTTCTACCTCAATGATAACATTATGGTGCACTTTTTCAAGATATCTTGCAAGAGTTTGGTTATAAGTAGTGCCAGCTTGAGCTATTATGATTGCTATTGGTTAAAGACATAGTTTATGAAGTTATTGCAGTCAAAAGCAGTCACAAAAAAATTAAAGTGATCATTAGCTGGAAGACTCATAAAAGTAATCATGAGCTGGCAGAATTCATAAAGCCATTGAGTCTGTATTTGCCCAGCTGGATGTCCTTTCCAGTCTCTGAAAGATCTCTATGTCAATACTACTGGAAATTTAAGAGATAAATGTTATTTCATATCAAACCTATGTTTAATTTAATTAACTTGTTGCACCATATTTTCATTCTTCAAATACTTAAATAACTGCTGCAATATATATAAATGGAAATTGACAGGACTATAGGAAAAATTAAACTTGTGAGGAGTTACAAAGATGGTCTGATTGTATTAGGAATTATGCAATGAATATGGTACTTATTAAGAATTGGATGGAGTTAATGAATGGTCTAGATTTATTAGGTATTATGGGCATCATCAGTATTAATAGGGACCTATAGGAACCAGTCCTAACCACGAGGACCTATTGGGAAATATGGGAACCTCCAGGACTTATTGGGAATTATGGGAACCACGAGGACTTATTGGGAAATATGGGAACCACGAGGACTTATTGGGAATTATGGGAACCAAGAGGACTTATTGGGAATTATGGGAACCACCAGGTCTTATTGGGAATTATGGGAACCACGAGGACTTATTGGGAATTATGGGAACCACTAGGACTTATTGGGAATTATGGGAACCACGAGGATTTATTGAGAATTATTAGGAAATATGGGAATTATCAGGGACTTCCAGGAATTGGTAGGAATTGTTGGGAGTTACCGGATTAATTGGAGTTGCGGGAATTATGGGGTTAAATGGGGCCTAGTTAACTTCTCGGAGAAGCAGACTCAACACAAAGTTTGACATGGAAGGTGACCCAACACCATTTCAGGCTAAGAAATCGGTTCGAGTTCATGTTCATGTTCAACGAGCAGTTGAGAAGATAATAGTGTTCAAGATTTTAAGAAACACAGCGCAACTTGCCTTGCAGTTATAGTTTCATTTAAAAACAGCCCGTCAAATTAAATCAAGACAAAGCTACATAACTTCTGCTATACGATGCTACCTGCCACTAAATCAAACTGTCTGGCTTTAGCTGGCTACTCAAAGCCAGATCTAAAAGTACATGCAAAGCCACGTGGTGGATAGATTAAGATTAAAGCATATTTGTAATATCTGGTTGAAAATATACGTCTGTTGCACAATAATTAACAATATTTCATAAAAACTAAAAAACTGTATGTTCCATGCTGGACAAAATGTAGATGTCTGTAAACCACATTCCATAATATTATTCATTTAAGATCCTATGAGAGTCAATCTAAAAATGAATTGTTGGCAAGTACAGAGCGATGTCTTTATTGCGTGTATCGTTAAAACCCTTCCAACCAAGTTTCATCTCGGATGGATCAACACTTTTTGGTGAAGAATAATATTAATTCGGACAAAGACAACATGGTGAACCCATAGGATGCCCAGCCTTTCTTCCAGACTAGGTGATTTCGCAACATCGCTCTAACCTGCATGAATGTATTCTAGCGGTTAGTATAAAATCATTTATGATGTTGGATTCCTTGCTCTCCCTCTTGCTTCCCCGAAATCTTTCAGTCGCTCTGTGACAAGTCACATCGCCTAAATGATACGAGTGACTGTTCAGTCAGCCTTTCTTCCAAACTGCACAAGCAATGTATTTGAAATTTAGCAGCAGACTTATCCTTGCAGACACAGCTTGCAGTTGCTGAGATCCATTGGAATAATAATTATTTATTTCTACTACCCGAAAACATATTTCCGGAAAGTTTACTGTCATAGTGAGGCGATGCAAAAATGCAGAGGGGAAGGGGGAACTATGATTAAAGTCGTGCCACACTAAATTTAAGGCAATTTTGGAAACATTCAGCAGCATTTTGCTGCTTCATTAAGTAGGAAATGGACATCACCTTGAGAGGCCGAAAACAAGGCGGTTGATATCAACTTTCTAGATGATTAAAAACATTTCTGGGAAAGAAATTACTTGAAGTTTGCTATATTATCCATTGTAATGTCTGCTGCTTCTTTGTGACCATAATAAATGACTATAATGATGAAAATGTGGCAAAAAAAATGTATATTGCAGAGACAGGAAACTCCAAGGTAATTGGTACAAAGAGGATTTTTAATGGCACAACTTAATTACACAATTAACATATTTATATAAAAAATTTATAAAATTCTAAATATGTGATACAAAAGTCCATAATATTATTTTGCAACTCCATGATATTTTGTGCATCACATTCCGTAATGTGTATACATGTGTACATTCATCTTCCGGCACTTGACCTGAAGCAAAACAACAATAGGTTAGTTTCATTCTTAATAAGCTGTGGTATTTTGTGTTTCCTTATGACCTTATGTAAAAACTATAACAAAAAATTGGATATTTATTTTGGTTTATGCTATACTTCACTCACAATAGTAAGCTAGTCCCCTGCATGATGCCTGGCTCAACATACCTCAATGTGACATATTTGCACGTTCTAACTTAAAGAGCTAAATCAGGATCTCATGAACTCCATATGTGATTTTCATTAATTTGAGTATCATTCAAAATCAGGAAATATTTCAATGATGTGACCATCAAGGTTAAATGTCAAGGTCATGGGGACAGCTAAGGTCATTGTGTGCCCTACAGGAGTGAATATAATCTAATGTTTTCTGATACTGAGTGCTAATTTCTGCAAGTGACATATATATAAAGATCCCAACATGACCAATACTTGCTCCTCATATATAATTTGAACTGGTATCCATGGCAACCAGACTGGATTCATCATAAACAGAACTAAAGAAAATGACGATTTTCTCACTTTTGTGAGATTTTGCAGCCTGTTATGCAATTTCACAAGGCCAATAGAGCTGTAAGCTTTCATATTTCTGTATTTGGTGTATACATGGGATAGACTTATTCATGTGACTGTGGGGTTGAAGGTCTAGGTCATGGTAGAAACTGAGGTCAATGACCTTAAATCAGTCCATTTTCAATATGGAAGTGGATATAATCACATTTTATTCTGGGCTGTTAATTTATGTAGAGATGTTAACATGAGCAATGCTCTCATAATATTACTATGGGTATTACATATGCAAATATGTATAGCTATCAACAAGCAGGTAATTTTCTTAGTTGTCTTTATGATGAAACCAGCCCAGTTGCCATGGATACCACTTGGCATTATATACCCATAGTATATTATGAGAGCATTGCTCAAAATTGCAGTTATCGTGCAGATTCTTGAAGGTGTTGGGCTTTACAACCCACTGTATACTGGCCCTTCAAGAATCTGCACGATAACTGAAATTTTGCATGGGGCATAGATAACAAATGCAATCATCACTCTTTTTTTAAGTGACCAGTGTGTTGCAAATATAAAAAAAACTTTGCTGCTATTGAGTCATATTACATTACTATTGCACATAAGCTAGCTTTCTAAAATTATGAAGAAATACATCAAAATTCAGATCATATTTTGCAAAAGGAAGTTTTTAATACTTTTGTAGAGAAGTTTAAACCTTTTCTGCACAGTCAAATTTTCCTCACCTGGGAGCTTTCAGCCTCAACAAAAGGCCCCAATCATGCAACTGAATGGAGGTCTGGAAAATGTTGATTTCCTTAATGCTTGTACTACAGGGTTATTTTGTTGAATAATTAGTCAATGAATTAAGCATATACACATGTGTGCGGGAATATTTCAGTCATGTGATTAGGAGGTCAAGGGTCTAGGTGATGGTAAAAACTAAGGTCAGTGACCGTAATCAGTCAATTTTGCGCAATGTAATGGAACATTATTTCATTATGTTCTATTTAGTAGGTTAATTCAAGCATGGGGCGCAGTAAATACATAATAATAATAATTCTAACATGACCTATGTTTGTTTTACAAAAATAAGTAAATTGATATGTATTATTGGAATACATGGCAAGCAGGTAGGAATCATAAAAACAAGTCCCCTGCATGGATTCCTCGCTGGTTTTGGTATATATTCAACAGTCTGAAGCTGCATCTTTTCAAGTTTCCGAATTTGTCTGTGTCATGTAACTACTGATGTTGCCACAACAACCAGTGCTAAATTGTTGCCATGGCAATAAATCAATTATTGATATCAAACTATTTTCAGTTTTACCTATGTGAAGATCAGTCACTGAATAACTCCTTATCTTCTCATGAAACCATAAATAATTTGCAGTTCACAGCATGAAACGTGTGATTAGCAATATTATAGCCTCCTTTTGTCTGTCAACAATTAAATCTTCAGTAATACTTTATAATTAGGTGCTATTTTCAGAAAAGTGGAGACCCAACGACAGTTTGTGTTAAAAGCAGGCAACAGGTTGATTCTTATGTTTTTGAACCTGCTGATTTCAAATCTTGCTGTTGCCAAGCTGAATGTTTTGTCCTTCACCTTAATTTGCATATCAAAATGGCCACCCATATTTTACTTTGTGGTCAATTCTTTTTCAAGTTTCAACCTATAGATTTTGTGTGGTTCAATAAAACATCATGATTAGTAAATGAGTACATTACTGGAACCTTTTTTGACCACTTTTCTTCATTATCAAAAAAGGCAGTGAAACTCTTCTATTTTGAATATTTACCAACATAACTAAGATTAAAGACTCATTAAAGATGTTTCCAATATGTTTCTTGTAATTGTCACCAAAGGAGAAAAATTTGTTACATATACTTGAAACAATAGAGGATAATCCCGACCTACACTTTCATAGTCAAAAAATTTAATTATGGTGGCTCAATGATGAAACTTAAAAAAATAATTGCCCAAAAAGTTGCCTCAGAAGTTATATATTTACTGCTGTTGGAAAGAAAAAGTGATTGAGGGTCATTGATCCGAGTTTTTATCATTCATCTTTAAGGTTACATGACTGAGTTATTCACATATTATAAAATGCAGAAGAAAAAAAAAACTCTGGAAGCAACGCTGGCCTTGTTATATAACCTTTTATACTGCTTAACAGCCATTCAAAATCCTTCCAATTTGCGATTATGGTCATTTTCCTTAGTTTTGTTTGTGGTGAATCCTGCCTGGTTGCCTTGGATACTAGTTAAAATTATATCACGTGCTATTTCCATCATACATTAAGGGAACATTGGTCATGTTGACATCTCTACATAAATTAACAGTGCAACATAAAATGTGATAATATTCACTTCCATATTGAAAATGGGCTGATTTAAGGTTATTGACCTCAGTTTTTACTGTGACCTAGACCTTCGACCCCACAGTCACATGACTAAGATAATCCCATGTTTACACCACAAAAGTGAAAACATCGTCATTTTCTTTAGTTTTGTTTATGATGAATCCAGTCTGGTTGCCATGGATACCAGTTCAAATTATACATGCAGAGCAATTATTTGTCATGTTGGAATCAACAAAATCTCTCCAATTTGAGAACGTTGTCATTCATCTTGATTTTGTTTGTGACGATTCTAGCCTGGCTACCAATTCAAACTATATTTGTAAAAAAAGCCAGGACTACATTAAATTTCTCAAAAACCAATGATCAATTTGAAAACTGCTAATGAATGTAGCATTAGGTAGATTTAATGTCTTCTTTTACTGCAAAAATTGACCAGATTTTTGCCTTTAGCCTCACTTTTATCATGACCTTTACCTTTGACATTGAAGGTCACCTGACTAAAATATTTCTGCAAGTAGGTTATATTAAAAACTACATATCACAGAAAGCTGCAGGAACAGTGGAATCGCTTATCTGGCTTTTTGGGATTTCCCATTTGTCTATGTTGTGAAAGACATCAATTTGTTTATGATCATTTGGACCTGGTTGCCATGGATACCTGAATATCCAGAATAAATTTAGACTATGTCAAGTTACTGGTGAGAACGTTGTTTACCTGTTTAACTGTTTGCATGGAAACAGGTATTAAGTAATACGCAGAATGAATCTAAAAATGTTTTTATTTGAAAAAGGGCCAAATTTGGACATTTAACCCCAATTCTCACTATGACAATGACCTTTGACCTTAAAGGTCACAAAACCAACATAAAGCATGTAGTTACAAGTTTTGATGATGTAACTTGGATGGAGTCTGTCAGGGCTAGTGTTAAAGAAATATCAAGAAAACTAAAATTTACTGAAAACCTGGGTTCGCTGCTATGGCAACAGTTTTCAAGCTTGGTTGCCATGGAAAAAATGGCATCCCCCCTAGCTTGATAGAGCTACTTCTGAGGGTTCGAAAAGTACAACGATGTGCTATATCTATGACTTGTCAAGCAAATGACATTGTAGCATATACTATCAAGCCATTTTGGGGTAAAATTATAAATTGTTACTTTAAAAAAAAAAGCCTAGACCTATGGATCTAGAGTAATGACGCTTGTCCTACATGACATGAATTTTTAAAAACAGTTTATCATCAGACAAACAGAGAAGTTTAATAAGAACGCTCAATATAGATGGATAGATAGACTTTATTCAATCACATCAAAAGATTTACACACAAGACTGAAGTGCAAGAAGTACGCTGTTTTAGTGCCGTTGGGATAGCACACTAAAGTTTGAAAACTTATTTCCAGTGTATTTTAGTTATTTGTAGCATTTGTGATGTTGTGCTCCGATGAACGTGCTGAATTCATTTCTCTTTCCAGGCCTTCAAGACTCCAAGATTTTTTCTTATAATTCTTCTTGTGATTATATTTGTTTTTGACTACACACTACCAATTTGCCGGCCAAGCTGGTAGGCTATTTGATGGCACAAAGTCTTATTTAGCTCAAGAACCATCAGGACCTGAAAAACCAGCTGAAACTTACCAAGGGAAGAAGTTCCTTGTACCAAACTATGCTCACTTCATCTGGTATACCAGTGAACCCAAAGAACTGCAGTTTCACCATTACTTGAGTTTACTGAGTGTCCAGCGGATAATGAAAGCAGAAAGGATCTATTTCCACCAAAACATGGAGCCAACAGGCAAATACTGGGATGAAACAAAGAAGAATATTTTGACGTTAATTCTGCAATACAGAGATCCACCAACCTCCATGTTTGGAGTCGACCTGGCGAATCGAAGTGGGAGACGTCATATTCTGATGCGGACCGAATCAAAATAATCCAAGAGTATGGAGGGGTATATTGTGATCTGGATGTAATTGTATTGAAGCCATTGGACCCATTGAGGGTGTATCCAGCCACAGTTGGTATGACCATAATTTCTCATATGATGGATTGTCATTTCATTAACATATTATCCAATGGTTAATACTCCCCAAAATACAATTATATGACTAAGTTCAGTTTGGATATTTTCTGCTGCTTCAGGTTTGTCAAAAATGACAATATAAGAATATGTTAATGTTCAATTTCTAACGCTGGAATACCTAGAAACATACCTCATGGGCTTTGCACTGGCCCAATGATGGTCACTGATGGTCAACATTGGCATGATGTTGACCCATCTAAAATGCTATCTGGGTAAATTAATTTGCTTACAGAAAAATAAGGCGAACAATGAACATTGTCCAATAAAAGCTCTAGAGGGTCTGATGAAATACTACTCTTAAACTAGTCATTTACAAACATTTGTATGTCTATAGATGATAATTGTCTGTTCTGTCAGGTTTCGAAAGAACAAATTATGTCTGTGGAGGCTTCATCATGTCGCAGCCAAATTCTACTTTCACCTTCCTGTGGATCAACACGATGCTGAATGATTACCGAGATAACATATGGGCCTATATATCAGGTTATATCCCAACCATACTAGTGAAGCGCTTCAAGGAAATGGGAATTGTCCATGTGGAAGAAGACCATATTCACTTTCCGAACTACAGACAACT
Organism: Alitta virens; assembly: GCA_932294295.1. Lineage (NCBI taxonomy): Eukaryota > Metazoa > Annelida > Polychaeta > Phyllodocida > Nereididae > Alitta > Alitta virens. The sequence goes on along the minus strand of OW028576.1, from coordinate 370,948 downwards.
GCAGTTCCTCATTGGACCGAAACCATACGACTGGAGCAAGAACTATGCTGTCCATTTGTGGTACCGATTATGGAAGCCAACAAAATATTGGCCAAGTGTTAAAAGTGATGATCCTGAATCAATTAAAACAATGAATAACACTTATGGACAAATTGCAAGAAAGGTATAATATGGCAGTTCAGATTTAATTGATGATTGAATAAAAACAAATTCAATGACAAAAAGAGACAACAATTTTAAAAGATTCTAAATTAAACCCCTTTACTTTTATTGCTGGGTGAGGGGATGCCTTCGATTGTACAAACAACTGTTGACAGGAATATTCTTTATAAAAAAAAAAATAGAAATCTGGTGTTGTGTGTAGAATGCCAGCAGCACCAGGCCTACAATGTAAACTCTTTAATACAGTATAATGGCTACTGCCTCATTAAGACCAGTGTTTGTGGCTTGTATACTCCATTCTTTACTCAGAATTTTACAAATTTATTATTTATCTATTGTATATAAATATAAATTAAACACATCGGACCAATATCAGATGAGCAGCAGCCTTTTAAAGTATATGAAGCTGCTGCTGCATTGACCTATATATTGTCGAAACTCAGAGGGATTGTTCTCTTAAATATACTTAGTCTTTCATAGAACATAGTATGATAGTTCTATACTTGATAAAAAGCCTAGGCCCAAGTATGAAAATAAAGCCAGCATGTGAATTTAATCAAAGAGCCCTTAGTAGGAGTTTGTCCCTGTCACTCAGCATTAATTTCCTTGGGGTATATCATTCATCAATTGCATCAAATTGTATACATCACAAATTAAACACCATATCACTTATATTGAACTTGTATGCATTATCACTTTTATAATATAATTTTCATTATTATATAATATTATATAATTGTTCGAATATTTCTTTATTATATTACATATTTATTTACCATATTTTTTTATCATAGTCATACAGGGGTAGCAGTGATTGTGCATCATATAAGCTGTTTTTCTGATTGAACATGACATAATATAATTTATTCATTATATTACACAATTGTTTGAATAACATGCATTACATAATTCATTTATATTACATACTTTTTTAGAGTATGCATTATTACTTTTATTATATTACTTTTTGTTTGAATAACATGCATTACATAATTCATTTATATTACATACTTTTTTAGAGTATGCATTATTACTTTTATTATATTACTTTTTTTTTGTGTATTAAATTATTGTTTAATTATTTATTCATAATATAACTTCTTGTGAAGAGCATTTTGTGTAAGATGGACTGCATCGTAGTGGTAAATACATTGAATTGAATTAAATTGAATTGAATTAATTTGAAAAATAGCCTCACAAGCAAACTCTTAGAGACACTAGTTGTGTGCCCAAGTACCAAAATTATCTGGCCAGATTACAATCTCTCACTAAATACTATCGCTATAACACCCTTCCTAGGTAGGCCACTTTAGTAGTAGGGTGGTAGCGCTGATGTCAGAGCAGCACCACTAGTGGTAAATTTGGAACTAGGAGCACTGCCTTGACATCAGTGCCATCTCACTACTAAATGATGGAACTATAGAGACTATGTATGTGCTGAATAACAAAAAGATGGACTCTTAAAGGTTATGCACAACTGCAAGAAACATATTTTGTGTTTGAGCTATGATTTCCTAGGAAATAAAGTTTGAAAATGGTAACATGAAAATGTCTAATATCAAATATGACATATATTCATAATATGCAGTTGTGATTAAAATATATTGGCTTGGTTAATATTCCGTTAATGTAACTTGTGATGAAATTTAAAACATTTAAACAAGCATGTTTATGTACTTTTGATAGGTTAGTAAGTAGATTGAATTTAATATGATATATTAATTTGTAATCAAATGCTGTAAATTATGATTGAACACACTTGCCAACGAAAACTGCTGACTTATCTTGAAAAGTAGAGGTGAACCATGACTTTCAAAGGCCCTTGGTATAAAATATAATTAAATATTTGGAATAATTTACTTTAAGGCAGAAATTATGAAGTAGAGCATTTCAAAAACTTACAACAGAATACATTGCGGAGAAAATAAATCATCACTATACAATTTTAACAATATCTGAAGCCCAGGAATGAGTCAATGTGTACCCAAGCATTAATTGCAGATTTACAGGTATGTCTCATAGAGGGTGCAGCCAAGAATCTTGCACCAGCAGCTGCTGCTACCTCTTTTGTTATTATCACAATTGACAGTCTTTACATGCAGCTGCAACTGTACAACCGAAAGTAATAAAAGTCCTAAGTAATTTTTAATGAATATATTATAGTCTTGTTTCCTCAACAATGATAGATAATATGAATGGACCTAAATATAGCACATGCATACTCATCACACTTTAAGAACCAATTTCACGTAGTCCTTTGCAATACAAGCATTCAATTATGTCACTGATCAAGCGATCGTATTGATGTGTTTCGGGGGGGGGGGGAGGTGTCTTAAACTTTGCCCTCACATATAGGGGAAATCAATTTATGTTTAATAAGAAGGGAGAGCATTGACACATTTGTGAAGGAAAGTCAATTTTCTGTCTGTTCTGTCAATTTAACTGGCTCATCCTCCTGAATATCATGTAATCATTTCCAGTTTAGGTGGAGATTCAAATAGTCCCTCTGGAATGCCATTATATTTATTTGCTTAATTTGTATGACCTTCCTGACTCAAAACTGGAACTTTATCATATATATAAATATATACATATAGGCTATTTTCAATACCAAGTACTTTCACTTTTATAGGGCACAGGCTTGTAGACTTATGGATAAGGAATCTTTATACCATGGAACGGATGCGTCCATAGGCTGCTTCTACCCTGTAGAACTTGCACTCATTTCTTGCCTCACTTATTAGTGACAGCAAAGAGTCCACATGACAGAATCTGTGGTATGTTTATGAATATGTACCGCAAAATGACAAGAAGTGGTTATAGATTAGTGAAGATCATCGCCATCAGAGGACATCATAACATCCCGACAAGAATTGTTGGTGAAAACATACGTGAAGATTCACTGTAATATTGCTAAGCTGCACAGTCAAAGACTGAACTTGTGTACTTGCACGGTAGAAGATTTTGCTGTGGACCATTGTTAAATGTTTCTATCTTTTATGTTTGCACAGAAATTCAGTCGGAAAGTACATGAGTGATATTCCAGGCTGTTGTGCCATATACAATATTGTCAGCCTACAGCACTTTCGGGGAGGGGGGGGGATTTGCACATTTAACGTTAGGAGACCAGAGAGTTACAATTGGCATGCATAGACCAGTTTCTTACAGTCAGATTCAGTCCGTATCTATATATTCTCAGAACGCGTTTCTTAGTATTTGACTATGAGATGGTACTTATCTTTCATGATGAACCAAAACAGAAACACTGTCTATTTGTGATATTTCCAAAAAAGGTGCAATTGGCCAAATGACTTATTGATACATGAGTGACTCAGATGGCTATGCACAGATTGGACAGTTTTTCATTTCAAAATAAGTGTACTTTGCTATATATATATATATATATGGTCATGATCATAACAATCGCAAGGAACGTCATTGCAATTGTTGTTATTGTGACATCATATTTCTGCGAGCTTGTAATATGAAGTGTTACACTAATCCTGAGTATTAAAAGGTTTAATGGCACTGGTGCCTCTGGGCATATCTTCTCTGTGTAAGTGATGCCACAACTTTAGGTTAGTGTGTCATGATACTTCTAGGATTGCAAGGTAATACATACTGTATGCAATATTCAGAAGTTTGTAACTCAATATGAGAATTTACTGCTCAAGTTCAAAATCTGAACATAAATTTTGCTGAACGTGTACCAGGTCACATTATACTACTGGTGTCCATGCAATATTCAGAAGTTTGTAACTCAATATGAGAATTTACTGCTCAAGTTCAAAGTCTGAACATAAATTTTGCTGAACGTGTACCAGGTCACATTATACTACTGGTGTCCATGCAATATTCAGAAGTTTGTAACTCAATATGAGAATTTACTGCTCAAGTTCAAAGTCTGAACATAAATTTTGCTGAACGTGTACCAGGTCACATTATACTACTGGTGTCCATGCAATATTCAGAAGTTTGTAACTCAATATGAGAATTTACTGCTCAAGTTCAAAGTCTGAACATAAATTTTGCTGAACGTGTACCAGGTCACATTATACTACTGGTGTCCAAGAAGTGAAAATCAGAAAGGAAATGAAACCGATTGTGTACCAGATAAAGCCAAGATGCAGAGACCCAAAACTTGATGGGATTGATGATCGTCTACTTCACAATTAATGAGTGATGTAAAGATAGAAAATGAAAATCCCCATTTTTTTACCTGTCTTTTATTTTTAGGAAAAAAAGGTTTTTTGTTAACAAAAATTGTGAGCAAGTTTTATCGGATTTATTTTATATGAATGTATATCTCAGTTTGTTCTATAGTTTGATATACTAGCTGTATTGTCATGGTTACTGTTTGGTTTCCTTTATTATTATTATAACACTTATATAGCGCTCACTATTATACAATATGCACATTCAAATCGTAGCTCTAATTTTAAGAACAACTAAATCAATTATGTTGTACATGGTGGCCCTGCTGGAGTATACAGGTACCCACTGCTGGGTGGACAGTGGCAGTGAGGACTGAGTGGGTTGCCAAAGGCCACAAACAGAAAGTGCAGTGGACTAGGCTCAAACCCAGGTCCTAGTATTTGGATGCGAGGATTCTATCCTGCAGATATAACATTTGCATAAGTTATCATTAATAAAGTCGACTCAAACTCAATGAAGATTTATTTTTTATTTTATTTCCTTACCCTAACCTTTCAGGAAAGAAAATATAAAATGATTCGAATCCACAACCACAATCTGTAAACTACTGTGAATTGCTGAAATTCTCATCTCCAAAAATAAATCATTTTTTTCACCAGAGACACAAAAAGTTAAAAAACCACACAAAAATGGTTTAAATGGATTGCGAACACTTGATACTTTTGCAACCTACTGAACAGTTGTACAATGTTGTCGTAAAACAATAAATCCGTAGCTACAGAAAAACAGTGGCATCAGCGTTTGAATTATACCCGACAATCAAATGAAATTACAGACTATCAAAATATAAGCCAATGTCACAAGGCTGGATTATTCTCGCTCATTACATCAACTGCGACTTTTCCTTCTCGACACATTTCACAAATTCGGCCTCTGGTTGATCTGAAAATAACAAATATAATTGTGAGCTTTGTTGCATTTTTTCTTGGCTTTGTTTTATTCCATTTGATGTTGGCATATGAATCTATGTAATGTTTATAGTCCCGAGTTATCACCGTCCAAGCAGTCTCAACTGACTTTACAATTACACCCTTGGCAGGCCTGTTCAAGCTTGAGCCTTTCTCAACTCCCTGGGGTCTATGCAGCCTGTTACACAGAATTACCTGCAGCGGCTAAGCACTTACATATTGCCATCCTGCCTATAGCCAAGTTCCCGTTTACACCTGGGTGGAGTGGAGCAAAGTGTTACAGAGGATCTGCACAGTTCCTCCATACCATGGCTGGGGCTCCAACCTACAACCTTTCAAGTTGAATAGGTGCATCTTAACCACTACACCATGGCACCTCTGTATCTAAAGCCTAACACAAATGTATATTGGACATAATTATTTTTTTATATTTGATTATATTGATTATATTTGCTTTAAATTGTTTTGCTGTATTTTAATTTAGTATATATATAATATGTATTCCCTGTATTATAAGTACAGTACATATATAACAAGAACAAAGATGAAATGTTTGTACTGTATATGAACATTTTACATTATCTTTCATGGCAAAGTGCCTTAGAGCATTTCGATTCTAAAGTATCTGCTGAACTGAAATTTATAATGCATAAATAAATTAAATAAATATAAGTGAATAAAGTTAATCGTATTTATTATAGTTTAACCAAATTAATTTATTAAAAGCTTCAATCGTTTCTTATTGAACTATTGGAATTTGTTTCAAGGGGAGTAAATATTTCCACATACCGTGTATGCTATCCTCTGAAAATTAAGACAAAAATCAAAAAGTTTAAATCATCAGAAAAATTCAGCATATGTATTGATTCTTTGCTGTGGCTTCTTATAATTAAAACAGATGGAACGATTGTTCTGGTTTTAACTCAGATTGCTAGGCAACGATTGTTCTGGTTTTAACTCACATTGCTAGGCAACGATTGTTTTGGTTTTAACTCACATTGCTAGGGAACGATTGTTCTGGTTTTAATTCACATTGCTAGGGAACGATTGTTCTGGTTTTAACTCACATTGCTAGGCAACGATTGTTTTGGTTTTAATTCACATTGCTAGGGAACGATTGTTCTGGTTTTAATTCACATTGCTAGGCAACGATTGTTCTGGTTTTAACTCACATTGCTAGGCAATGATTGTTTTGGTTTTAATTCACATTGCTAGGGAACGATTGTTCTGGTTTTAATTCACATTGCTAGGGAATGATTGTTCTGGTTTTAACTCACAATGCTAGTAACATTTAGCCCATGGCAACTTTTTAATATTGCTCAATGTCTCATTGCTTATATGATAATTTGCCAGAGGCAGATGTAATGATGATTTCATACATGGCCAAATGTGCTACATGCATTTTCCATGCGTTTGGATTAACGCATGGTTTTCACCTCATTTTAATTAGGCAAAAACCCTGCGTTTTCCATGCGTTTATCCTTATCATGGAAAACACACAAGGCACATTTGGCCATGTAAGGCTCAGAGTCCACACCATGTCATACATTCATCGCATTGGTGGCATGTTTAACTCGCCTCATCAAGGACACAAAGTAAAAAGCACCTCTAATTTAACATCTCATGTGAGCTGCTGAAGTGTAGCTTATAAAGAGTGCCCAGGCCTGGGATCGAATCTGGGATTCTTTCATACTTACTGCATTCAGGGATTCCTGCAGATGTGAAGAATGAATCATCCTGGAGGGTCTCAAAGTCATAGTACATGCAAGAAACAGCTGTATTGTAAAGGTCTATTTCATTCATTGGTATGAGAGTAAAGTCGGATATTTCTGTGCTTGCTTGCTTGCTTCCAGCGAAGGCCGTTGCTTCAATTTTTTCATTATCCAATCTGTCTAAGAAAAGAAAAGTCCATGTTTCTACTTGTAATTGTTCATTATAGATATAATTCAATTTCATCTTCTAAAATTGTCCACTTAGATTATTAAAAACCAATTACTTGATACATAGAAAATCATGATTTACAATATCAAAGTGTAATGAAGCAAGATTTACAGCAGACCAGATAATACGACTAGGAACCTGGAACCTGATGATCACCAAAAATATTAGGCAGGGAGAGCGTGGATTGTGCATGAAGTCAGGTTCAAGAGATATTAATTGCATGAATTACATAAGTATTTCCCTGAGGAGGAACTCTCATCCCTCTTGTTGATGGTCATTCTCATCCCCACCAACTGCAACCAGCTGGATTCCTCTTTATCACTAGTGTTTTTCTTGCGGTCCAAATGATTGTCATTCATGTTGGGGAATGGATTTTCTAGGACAATAGTTTTCATTAAGAGGTCATCAGTAGGATTGATAAATCTAGCTTCAATGTTGTTTTCACGTGTTAATACTAATATTATCCAATCAGACCATGTGGAAAAGCACCTTCGGCGTCTTCCTTTGCAAAAATAGTCATGTCAATATTAGCATAGAAGACAAGGTTAACAAACTTTGGTGTTTCTTTGGTCTTCAATGGTACTTCTACATATGAACCCTCTTCCAATTCAACACCTTCCCTGCTTGCCTCCTTAGGGGCAACGGCCCTGCATAAATTCTAGTTTGGATAAGATGTCCTGGCATGACACCGGTCCATGTTCAGGACTCCTGTGGTTGATGATCCTGAAAACAAACAGTATTTTGCAGTTGCTGAACTGAACACCAGAGAAAGTTTCATTAAAGGCATGTGGTAGAACCATAAAGAATCATAAATTACCAACAATCGTGATTTTTTTTTAATATTTCCAGGTATTATTCCAAATTATCAAAATTTTGTTTTCAGCTACCATTTTATAGCATAAAAATTACTTTATTCAACTCCGTTTCAATATCATTTTAATATACATGTAATTATGATCACAATATCACAATGTATTGTTGTATATTCTCTATCTTTAATTTGTACCAGCTGCATAATAATAAATGCTGCTTTTGGTAAATAAACATACAAACAAACACACAAACATGGTCAACCCCTTTGGGGTTCAAGGCTCGGTCAGGGGTTTCTTTTAAGCTCCTCCTGTTTTACTTAATATCCCAGATGTTTTCATTTATATTTGTGTACATGAGTGACTGATATGCCTTTCAGGCCGGGCATTAAATATTATATTATGTATTTAAGTACTAATATGCAAGTCACTATAATAAAAATTATTTGAATCATTAATTTTGAAGGGACACGGATTTACCATCCTATAATGCAAGAGATTACAGAACTATTAGTACTCACTGCCTGTTGTAGCAAGATATACTGAAATAACACAATTGACATTTTGTAAATTTGTGAATTGACATTTGTAAATTGTGAATTGTCACTTGTAAATTGTGAATTGACATTTGTAAATTGTGAATTGACATTTGTAAATTGTGAATTGACATTTGTAAATTTGTGAATTGACAATTGTGAATTGACAATTGTGAATTGACAATTGTGAATTGTGAATTGACAATTGTAAATTGTGAATTGACATTTGTAAATTGTGAATTGACATTTGTAAATTTGTGAATGGACATTTGTAAATTTGTGAATTGACATTTGTAAATTGTGAATTGACAATTGTAAATTGACATTTGTAAATTGTGAATTGACAATTGTAAATTGTGAATTGACGTTTGTAAGTTGTGAATTGACAATTGTGAATTGATAATTGTAAATAGTGAATTGACATTTGTAAATTGTCAATTGTCAATTTTAATTTGTGAATTCACATTTGTAAATTGTTAATTCACATTTGTAAATTGTAAATTTGTGAATTGACTTTTGTAAATTGAGATTGGTGAACCCATTGAATGAGGTAAATAAGAAAAAATGAAAAAGCGGACCTGGGTGCTAAACGAAGGAGTGAAGACAAATGATGGAGGAGCCAATGCATTTCAGTTTTGTTAGGAATCGAAATATGTTGAAAAAACACAAATCTAAAAAGATTATGTGGAAAAAAACCCATATTTAAAAAAATTATATACAAAAAATTCAAATAAAAAAAAAATGTACAAAAAACGCAAATAAAAAAAATATATTCATATTGTTTACCATGTTGATAGCAGTTAAGAGTACATCATGTATATATATATATATATATATATATATATAAGTAGTTATAGGGCTACGATAAAACGGTAGCTTCTGGCGGCCTACGACAGGCGGTGCTAGTGGTACCTGCGACGATATGTATGGACGACGTACCTCGAAAGGGTGCTCCGAGTGAGGGATGAGCAGGTTGAACGCCAGGAGCTACAAGCTATGGATTTAGAGGACATGATATGTTTATCAAGAGTAGAATTATCCTGTTGATTAATGAGCTGTCAGGCACTTATTGTACTAATTTACACTTTGCGCAGTCAACGACAGGCGGAGTTAGTGGTTGTGTGTGAGCGCCAGGGGCTATAGCTTGATTACTACAAATACATTAATTAGGAGACTGCAAACTTGTACCAACAGAGACCTACAGCCTAACATGGGTTGCATTTAACATTGTGCCCTGTTTAATGTGTGCTGAAGAACATTACATAGAAGTGGCAAGGAGTGACGACTCCTTTACAGATCTTATTACATGTTTGAAGAACTATCATGTTAAAAAAAATGGAGATACCAATAGAACAACTATGCACAACTTCGCCCAAATCCTTCCTGTTTAAAACATAGTAGTAGTAATAAAAAAGGTTAATTCAGATGTAGTAACACAGAACATTATTCACCCAGTAAGAGTGTCCAGAAAGTTTGGCATTGAAGAAGTAATTTATAAAGCTGTTCTATGATAACTGTTTTGATTGGTAAAGACATTGTCCGAAACATTGTACCCTATGTGATGCCTGTGTTTGTTACATTTGTTGCAATATAGTTAAAAAGATGCCTACCTCCAACACATCTAAGCCATTTCTACATGTAAGTTCATCATGTCTGTTGTCACAAGGTGGTTTGTATTGACCAGCTGAATTACTCAGAGGACGTCTTGTGAACCTCAGTGCCATCACTTGAAAGTATTTCAGAAAATATAAAATCAAAGTTGGAAAATGAAATATTACATATAAAGAGCTACAAACTTACCCAAGCTTCCTAGCCATAGTGACTCTCAAGATAATTTCCCATTTATATATGTTGGGGAAAGCATCCCCTATGCACAAGCAGCAATGGGGGTTAGATACCTGCCTGATCAGAGGGCCAGCAATGGGGGTTATAATTCAGTACCATCATAATCAAAGGGATATATGCCAGTATACTACCCCAATATTAACACAACATGCATCCATTAATTGCTATAGGCATTTTCTAAGATGCAATGCAATAATGATTGTGTCTATACAATGTAAAAGAGTTGAGTTTCTTGCATGGAAGGCAGTCACGAAAGCCTGCTCCAGGTAGCTCAACCAAGTTAAAAGGTGAGAAGTTAATATACTTCTTAACTAACAATCAGAAATATATTTTCACATTAACTGAAAATGTATAAAGTAAAGATAGCATAACTGAAATATACATAGATTAATTTATCCTTTTCATGAGGTTAATACTAGACTAGCAAATTCATCAAATGTTGTTATACCAGAGTGTCATACCCAGTACTTTAAAAGATCATTTTTATATAGGGCATCAGTTATATGGAATAGCTTACCAGAAGAATTGAAAGATTGTAATAATGTAAATTTATTCAAATGTAAAGCAAAGATATACTTTAGCTAGTACCCAGTTGAGCTCATCAGTAATATTTTTAACGTTCTTATGTACATACCTGTATATATATAATTTATTTGTGTTTTTTACGCTGTTTTTTATTATATGGGCCACCTGAAAAACGGTCCCACCGAGTGTGTGTACCCATGTAAAACATATTACAAATAAAAAAAAAAAAAAAAAATCCTACTCAAGAACAACCGAATACAATATAACATTAATTTTTAACAAAAAAAAACATAATTATTAAATAATTTTTTTTGTAGTTAAAGAGTAAGTCAGTGACTCCAGGGTGGAACAAGTTACAGTAAATGCACTAATGTTGCTATCAAGTTAATTGGCACAGAGAGGGATTATATCTAATGATACTTTTGAAATATATTGAGAATTAATGAAGAAAGACATTTAAAACAAACATTAATGACTATATAGAATTATGCTCTTATAGACTCTTCAAAACAATCTGACAATTAGATAGACAGAATAACCACACATTGCTGTCAATTTGTAACTCGAATATCCATGTAGTTAATTGGCAATCAAAACTTTTGTGGCATTTCAGTGTCCAAAACATTGTACCCTATGTAATGCCTGTGTTTGTTACATTTGTTGCAATATAGTTAAAAAGATGCCCACCTCCAACACATCTAAGTCATTTCTACATTGAAGTTCATCATGTCTATTGTCACAAGGTGGTTTGTATTGACCATCTGAATTACTCAGAGGATGTCTTGTGAACCTTTGTGTAGAATGACAAAGTTTATAAGCAGCCAATGGTGATTTTTGCCATCTTGTCATCATCATGGCTAATTATTATGTTCACAGGGAAGCAACCGAAATTACAATGGAGAATTTAGGCTACAGCAAACTTGAAGTTAGTTGTTTTATATAAGAGATTTTATCTATATTAATGAGCATTTTGGCGACTTCACTGCTGCTTGTACAATCAGTTTCTACATACTAAAGCTTATTTGGCGATCTACAGTGTTACTGTGAAAACAGAACGATATCCTTTTTAGTAGATAATGGTTCTTATCCTTGCTTAACCTAAATGAAAACAATAATACTAAGCGGGTTCTTCAAAGTTAGGGAAGTAGAGATATTTCGATTGTTTAGCGCCCACCAGATCATTGCATTGTCATTCTGGTTATCCTATAGATGTCTTGTGTGTTCACAGACTAAGTTTCTCTAGCATGCACCTTCTAACAGGCTAACCAATCATGTCCCCTTGGTAACACAAGGTCTTTAGAGTCTCACTGACTATAATACTATTGTCGGAAACATGATATATGTCCACTTGTTATATTGCACTTGATATGAAAGGTTTGGAGCAGCACAAAATGGACAGAAATATTTCTAACAAGTCAGCTTACTATTTAATCCCTCTCTGTCCCAATTAACTTAATAATTATTACCAATGGTGATTTTTGCCATCTTGTCATCATCATGGCTGATTATTATGTTCACAGAGCAGCAACAGAAATTACAATGGAGAATTTAGGCTACAGCAAACATGAAGTTAGTTGTTTTATATAAGTGATTTTATCTATATTAATGAGCATTTTGGCGACTTTACTGCTGCTTGTTCAATCACTTCCTACATACTAAAGCTAATAATATGCAGCCATAAGTTATGTTAGTGTCAGGACCAAGTATGAAAATGACAAGCTGTTGTTCACTACCTGTAGACAAATAATATGATGCTCCTTCCTGTACCTGTAAAAAGAAATGAAAACACTCGAATCCATGTCAATCCAGTCAAACATGGCATAGATCTGGACAAAACACATGGAGTGCAAACAATCAAAAACATCACTACTAATGACTCAATGGTAAAAAATATGATCAAGCGATAGCCTTTTCTTACTAGTAATTACACACATGGCAACAAAACTCAGTATATTACACCTCCTAAAACTGCAAGCAGGAATTCAGACTATATTAATAAGAACATTTACCCTTTGATAGAACCAAATGTGCAATACAAATACGTATGTGTGCTTTTATGTACATTTTCCTTTTTGTCAACAAAGTATATGACACTTTCATGTGCATCTGGTTATTTTCAGTCTTCAGAGTACTGATACAAGGTTGATGTATTCATACTGGTATTGTAAATATACAGGTTCTAAGTAAATAATTCCTTACTATTCAACATCTTGTCTATATTTCAGGTAAGCATATCCTTTGTAATGTTTATCAACTGATATGTTCTCTTACTCTCCTTGTTGATTGTACATTATATGGCATATGACAATGGAAATCAGCATGTTCATTAATTATAATAATGTCATAGCCTCAGGTATCAATAGATCATTGTTCTACCATAAACCATTTATTGCTTGTCATGTATTGTATATATATATATATATATATATATATATATATATATATATATATATATATATATATATATATATATCAGCATGTTCATGAATTATAATAATGTCATGATACAAGTTCTGTATATATGGAATAGGTGTTGTATGTGCATGGAAGAAGTGAATCGAAATTCAGAAACATTAATCGAAGTTTCATTTAAGTAAGGTTTTGCTAGTTACTATAAAATCTGAATCCACTAAGACAATTTTTACAGGGTTCCCTCCAGGTTTCTTGAGTTACTGAGTCTATATCCTCAGTTTGCGAGTTCTCACATGAAGAGACAGTATCTATAATAATAGGTTTATTTCGGATAGATTAATGCTGACAAGCTTATGTTCTATCTACAAGTGGCAAGGAAATTGAAAAGTGATTGTTACTACTGGCCTAAGAAGAAATGCAATTTAATTTAATATAAATGTATTTTCATGAAATACTTTTGTTGTTGCTAGCCCTCATTCCTTTAACTCGTTAATATTAGGAATGCTTCAACCACCAGATATCAAACTCGATGTACACCTCTATCAGCTGTTTGTATTAGAGATGAGGACGGGTAGTGAATCAATGCCCACAACTGCCCCACATCATAAGCAGCCTGCAGCCTGCCCCACACTGCAGTTCATTTTAATTTTTCGCCCACACCCGCCCTGCATCAGAGGAATCCTGTCCACACCCGCACTGCCCTGCAGAGCCTGACAGTCAAGCCTGCCCTGCCCCGCAGTCATTAAAATGTAGGCCCGAGATCATATCTGATGTCTGAATCAGTATATATTAGTACATGATCTTTGACAAGTGTAAGCCTATAATTTAAAGATCAAATGCACATTTCTCGGCTAAAAACAAAAATCCACCAACCTATCTTGTCACACTATGCATAATTGTTAAAGCTGTGGGAAAGGACTTACACATTTCCCTCAGACAGATCTCACCATACTCATACATCAGCGAAATTTAATGACAAGTATGAAAATAACAAGCTGTTGTTCACTACCTGTAGACAAATAATATGATGTAAATACAAAAGGAAACACTTGAGTATTCTATGTCAATCCAGTCAAACATGGTATAGATATGCACAAAAAAATGGAGTGCAAACAATCAAAAACATCACTGGTAAAAAATATGATCAAGCGATGGTCTTTTCTTACTAGTAGTTACACACATGGCAACAAAACTCAGTATATTACAACTCCTAAAACTGCAAGCAGTCTCAATCATTTAAGTCAAAGTCAGTGACAGAGGATATCCGTACTGTGACAATTCAGGAATTCAGACTATATTAATAAGAACATTTCACCCTTTGATAGAACCAAATGTGCAATACAAATATGTATGTGTGCTTTATGTACATTTCCTTTTTGTCAACAAAGTATTTGACACTTTCATGTGCATTTGGTAAATTTCAGTCTTCCGAGTACTGATACAAGGTTGATGTATCATACTGGTATTGTAAATATACTGGTTCTGAGTAAATAATTCCTTAACGTCTTGTCTATATTTCAAGTAAGCATATCTCTTACTCTCCTTGTTAATTGTACATTATATGGTATATGACAATGGAAATCAGCATATTCATTAATATCTAATGTAATAGCCTCAGATATCAATGGATACTTGTTCTACCATATTTAGGAGGTGTGAATATATACTGAATTTTGTTGCCATGAGTGTAACTACTAATAAGAAAAGGCCGTCACTTGATCATATTTTTTACCATTGAATCATATTTAGTAGTGATGTTTTTGATTGTTTGCACTCCATGTGTTTTGTGCAATGTTTGGCTGGATTGACATGGAAAACCTCGATTCTTTCCTTTTGTATTTACAGGTACAGGTAGGAGCATCATATTATTGTCTACAGGTAGTCGTCATTTTCATACCTATCATTAAATTTCACTGATGTATGAGTATGGTGAGATCTGTCTAAGGCAGTGTAAAATTTGCTAATTTAAAGCTGCCATATCATTTGAAAGCAATTGTTTTAATAATTATTCCTATGCCTTTAATGGAACATCATGTGTCCACTGAGTTATACAGCCACTTGTTCGCCCTAGTGTAGCGGACAGGGAAAAGCATTATTAAATAAATGCAACCCCTATTCTGCTTTATGTAGGATTCATGCAAAAACTAGAAGGATAGAAATTGTTAAGAAATAAACCACTTTGGCTTGAGCGTGTCACACAAGGTGTGCTCTATCTTTTTCAGCTAAAAGTAAGTTGTGCTTGCAACTTACCAAAAATCCAGAGTAGGATGTCACTTGTTACTTCCCAGTGGTCTTAACAACATATAGTTACTAATCTTAATAATAATTCCAGCTCTACTATACTTCTAAAGATTCATTTGACGAACATGTACTCCTCATGCACCATCCTAGTGTCAGTTACGGAAGGGGAAATGATTCTTAAGGGCAAAGCTGTAAATAAGGTCTTCAGACGTAATCACTACCACTGAAGTCTCTCCGGCTGATGCCAATATCCAAATATCTCAATTCCAGCAGCAGGTATCTATCTCAACCTTGCTTATTTCATGGTTAAAATAATTTGCAACTTCCTTGTTGCTATGCTCATAATTCCACTTTGAAATTCAGAAACATTAATCGAAGTTTCATTTAAGTAAGGTTTTGCTAGTTACTATAAAATCTGAATCCACTAAGACAATTTTTACAGGGTTCCCTCCAGGTTTCTCGAGTTACTGAGTCTATATCCTCAGTTTGCGAGTTCTCACATGAAGAGACAGTATCTATAATAATAGGTTTATTTCGGATAGATTAATGCTGACAAGCTTATGTTCTATCTACAAGTGGCAAGGAAATTGAAAAGTGATTGTTACTACTGGCCTAAGAAGAAATGCAATTTAATTTAATATAAATGTATTTTCATGAAATACTTTTGTTGTTGCTAGCCCTCATTCCTTTAACTCGTTAATATTAGGAATGCTTCAACCACCAGATATCAAACTCGATGTACACCTCTATCAGCTGTCTGTATTAGAGATGAGGACGGGCAGTGAATCAATGCCCACAACTGCCCCACATCATAAGCAGCCTGCAGCCTGCCCCTCACTGCAGTTCATTTTAATTTTTCACCCACACCCGCCCAGCATCAGAGGAATCCTGTCCACACCCGCACTGCCCTGCAGAGCCTGACAGTCAAGCCTGCCCTGCCCCGCAGTCATTAAAATGTAGGCCCGAGATCATATCTGATGTCTGAATCAGTATATATTGGTACATGATCTTTGACAAGTGTAAGCCTATAATTTAAAGATCAAATGCACATTTCTCGGCAAAAAACAAAAATCAACCAACCTATCTTGTCACACTATGCATAATTGTTAAAGCTGTGGGAAAGGACTTACACATTTCCCTCAGACAGATCTCACCATACTCATACATCAGCGAAATTTAATGACAAGTATGAAAATAACAAGCTGTTGTTCACTACCTGTAGACAAATAATATGATGTAAATACAAAAGGAAACACTTGAGTATTCTATGTCAATCCAGTCAAACATGGTATAGATATGCACAAAAAAAATGGAGTGCAAACAATCAAAAACATCACTGGTAAAAATATGATCAAGCGATGGTCTTTTCTTACTAGTAGTTACACACATGGCAACAAAACTCAGTATATTACAACTCCTAAAACTGCAAGCAGTCTCAATCATTTAAGTCAAAGTCAGTGACAGAGGATATCCATACTGTGACAATTCAGGAATTCAGACTATATTAATAAGAACATTTCACCCTTTGATAGAACCAAATGTGCAATACAAATATGTATGTGTGCTTTATGTACATTTCCTTTTTGTCAACAAAGTATTTGACACTTTCATGTGCATTTGGTAAATTTCAGTCTTCCGAGTACTGATACAAGGTTGATGTATTCATACTGGTATTGTAAATATACTGGTTCTGAGTAAATAATTCCTTAACGTCTTGTCTATATTTCAAGTAAGCATATCTCTTACTCTCCTTGTTAATTGTACATTATATGGTATATGACAATGGAAATCAGCATATTCATTAATAATATAATGTAATAGCCTCAGATATTAATGGATACTTGTTCTACCATATTTAGGAGGTGTGAATATATACTGAATTTTGTTGCCATGAGTGTAACTACTAATAAGAAAAGGCCGTCACTTGATCATATTTTTTTACCATTGAATCATATTTAGTAGTGATGTTTTTGATTGTTTGCACTCCATGTGTTTTGTGCAATGTTTGGCTGGATTGACATGGAAAACCTCGATTCTTTCCTTTTGTATTTACAGGTACAGGTAGGAGCATCATATTATTGTCTACAGGTAGTACGTCATTTTCATACCTATCATTAAATTTCACTGATGTATGAGTATGGTGAGATCTGTCTAAGGCAAATGAGAAGGTCCTTTTCCACAGCATTAACAATTATGCATAGACATGTAGTCGGGTAAAACAATTGGTCCTGACACTAACATAACTTATGGCTGCATATTATTAGCTTTAGTATGTAGAAACTAATTGTACAAGCAGCAGTGAAGTCGCCAAAATGCTCATTAATATAGATAAAATCTCTTGTATATATAACAACTAACTTCAAGCTTGCTGTAGCCTAAAGTCTCCATTGTTATTTCTGTTGCTTCTCTGTGAACATAATAATCAGCCATGATGATGACAAGATGGCAAAAATCACCATTGGCTGCTTATATATTCATAGGATGGCACAGACACTTTTTCATTCTACACAAAGGTTCACAAAATGTCCTCTGAGAAATTCAGATGGTCAATACAAACCACCTTGTGACAGTAACCATGATGAACTTTCATGTAGAAATGGCTTAGATGTGTTGGAGGTGGGCATCTTTTTAACTACATTGCAACAAATGTAACAAACACAGGCATCACATTGGGTACAATGTTTCGGACACTGAAATGCCCCAAAAGCTTTGATTGCCAATTAACTACATGGATATCCAAGTTGACAGCAATGTGTGGTCCTTCTGTCCATCTACTTATCAGATTGTTTTGAAGAGTCTATAAGGGCATAATTCCATATAGTCATTAATGTTTGTTTGAAATGTCTTTCTTCAGTAATTCTCAAATCTTTTCAACAGTATTAGTACATTTTCTGATAGCAACAAATTATTTTGTAATACTAATTGTTCTGAGTTACTACATCTGAATTAACCTTATCATATTACTGCTATGTTATAAAACAGAAAGGATTTGTGCAAAGTTGCGCATAGTTTCCAGTTTATTTTTCCATGTCAACCTACACAAAGGTTCATAATTAAAACATATTTAACATGTCTTTCTTCAGTAATTCTCAATAATTCAATTCTACATTCACAATCTCTGTTTCATACAAGTACATCTGATTGGTTTTCTCATAAATGCAAAATAAATCAGAAGACAACTTCTTAATGTTGAGGTTTTACAGTTATACAGATCATTCATAAACAGCTTGTTAATCCTATGTCAGCCATTCTTATCAACCTGTACAACGGTCTTGTCATTTCAACCTTCCTCCTAATAATTGTTGGTAACAAGCCTATGTCACCGAAAGTAAGGCCATTTATAATGAATTACAGCTTACAAGGTTGAATATTATACTACAAATAAGGAAATTTAATGAAAGTCACTGTTATTACTAATTAAAAAAATGGAGACTGTGCTCAGTCAGTTAATAACTTTCAAGCAGAAGTATGTTGCTTACGATCTACATGACACAGACCTATGGAAAGTTATCTTATTTTTAATTGATATACATGTGTGTGTAAGAAACAGTGTTGTATGTGCTGTACTCTGGTCTATTTAAGCTGAACAGGACAAGAAATACCTGCAGGCATCATTAAATTGAGAGTAGCATCTCATTGAACACACTAACACTGATTGCCTAAGGGCAATCTGTAAGGAGTTCCATTACATAAGATAAAATTAGGTGCCTTTTTTTAAAACTATAATTCAATATATGTAACCCACCTCGCTGTTGATATATAGCTATACATACTTGCATATCTCAAAACAGTTATCATAAAACAGCTATATAAATTACTTCTTCAATGCCAAACTTCGGGACGCTCTTTGTCTTCATGGGTGATTAACCTTTTTATTACTACTTCTACGTTATAAAACAGGAAGGATTTGTGCATAGTTGTTCTATTGGTATCTCCATTTTTTGGAATAGTTGTTTGCTGCTTATATATTCATATGATGGCACAGAAACTTTGTCATTCTGCACAGAGGTTCACAAGACGTCCTCTGAGCAATTCAGATGGTCAATAAAAACCACCTTGTGACAATAGACATGATGAACTTTCATGTAGAAATGGTTAGATGTGTTGCAGGTAGTCATCTTTTTAACTATATTGCAACAAATGTAACAAACACAGGCATCACATAGGGTAAACGTGTTAGAAACGGTCTTTACCACTCAAAACAGTTATCATAGAACAGCTTTATAATTACTTCTTCAATGCCAAACTTCTGCAAACTCTTTGCCTTACTGGGTGAATAACATTCTGTGTTACTACATCTTAATTAACCTTTTTATTACTACTACTATGTTTAAAACAGGAAGGATTTGTGCAAAGTTGTGCATAGTTGTTCTATTGGTATCTCAATTTTTTTTAAATGTATTTTGGAATAGTTGTTTGCTTATATATTCATATGATGGCACAGCAACTTTGACATTCTACACAGAGGTTCACAAGACATCTACTCCTTTTTGCTGGTATATCAGCCATTAATATGTTGTAATGTGTTTAATTCTGTAAGGAGACATATCCATCTATATATCACTCTTGCAGTATTATTCTTTATCATGGGTGTAAGATAGTTCATTCTTCAACCTTTTATATACAAACCAAAACAATAGTTCTACACATTGATATACCTATCACATACTTCATAAAATCAGACCACTAGCACCGCCTGTCATCAGCTTTGGGAAGCTTAAACAGAAAATTACTTGTCCTTAACCTAATGTAATTTATAGGTATTAAAGTCATCTGCCATTAGCTCTGTAAGATAGCCTAATATTTCATTAGTGTGAGTGGTGCCTCATATTTATTTGATAATTGTCAGAGTTACAACAAAAAACATAGCAACATGTATTCTCAGCATGCAGTTTTTCAATTTATTTATGAGTACAGCACAGCTCTATTCTCCAAGAGATTGCAAAAAAAGTATTTACCCTTAAAGTCGAAGCTTGGGTGGAGAAGGCAGAACACATCAATTCTGAGATGGGCTTGGTATGAGCTTGAAGACTGATTTGACTTGGGGCTTGGGCTCAAAATTCATAACTGGTATTACTGTATGTTAAACACTAACCCAAAAATAATAAAAACATTAACCAATTCATGAAATTTTTACGGTTAAAGTTACGTATTAGAGCTTTTACAAATCATACACCTGTTTAACTTCTCTCAATAGATGTGCTACATTACAAATTGTTCCATTCACATCCCAGGTCTGACAGGCATGTTGTATGTAAGCACCCCCCATCCAACAGGACAGGCCCACAAACCATTGCAGCATCTTACCTTGGATAAATTAGACCAGGAGAGAACACTGAGGTACATCAAAGGTAGAATCACTATCTCACCAAAAGCTTAATGACCAGTAGACCTGCCCCTAATTGGGGGGCAATTGTGCAACAAAAAGCATGGAATATACATATTTATCAGTTTTCAAGCATATTCATTTGTGTTGCACAATATACATACTTATGGATAATACAGGTAAATTTGATTTCATTTACTTGCATAGTTGTTAAGTAATAGCGGTATTAATCCAACTATTGATCATGTTGATTTGCAATTCACATACTGAGTCTGTATCCTCGGGAGTACTTCCATGAAGTGATAGTATCTACAAGTGGTAAGGAAAGTGAAAAGAATATACTTATCTTTACATTTCGAATTAATTATCCATTAAACTTATAAATTCTTACAATACTGACCATAGTCAAAAGCTGTCTTCAGGTATTTTGTTTCACTTCTTTCATGCACATACAGCACCTATTCCATAAATACAGAACTTGTATCATGACATTATTATAATTAATGAACATGCTGATATTGAGTTGAGTTGAGTTCATTTATTGGATTTAAACAATATACATAGTATTATATAGATCACAGGGATGTGTTAGGGGCTACCTTGAATTTATCCAATATTAGAACAAGAGGAATATAATACTAGATAAATTAGAAACAACAGAAAAAAGAATATTTATGGTGAGATGTGTCTGCAGGGTATGGTTCAGATCCCTTCTGCTGTTGAGCTAACAATTATTCACATGTACTCAGTAAAACAACTTGTCCTTAACCTAATGTAATTTATAGGTATTAAAGTCATCTGCCATTAGCTCTGTAAGATAGCCTAATATTTCATTAGTGTGAGTGGTGCCTCATATTTATTTAATAATTGTCAGAGTTACAACAAAAACATAGTAACATGTACTCTCAGCATTGTAGTTTTTCAATTTATTATGAGTACAGCACATCACTATTCTCCAAGAGATTGCAAAAAAGTATTTACCCTTAAAGTCGAAGCTTGGGTGGAGAAGGCAGAACACATCAATTCTGAAATGGGCTGGGTATGAGCTTGAAGACTGATTTGACTCTGGGCTGGGGCTCAAAATTCATAACTGGTATTACTGTATGTTAAACACTAAACCAAAAATAATAAAAACATTAACCAATTCATGTCATTTTCGGTTAAAGTTACGTATTACAGCTTTTACAAAACATACACCTGTTTAACTTCTCTCAACAGACAAACCTTGGTTTGTTTTGTGAGGGCTCAATAGATGTGCTACATTACAAATTGTTCCATTCACAGGTCCACAAACCATTGCAGCATCTTACCACTGAGGTACATCAAAGGTAGAATCACTATATCACCAAAAGCTTAATGACCAAAAGACCCGCCCCCTAATTGGGGGGCAATTGTGCAACAATAAGCATGGAATATACATATTTATCAGTTTTCAAGCATATTCATTTGTGTTGCACAATATAGTTGTTAAGTAATAGCGGTATTAATGCCAATTACAGTGTGTGGTGTTTATCTTAATCCTGGGTGAGAAATCCTTTTGGCAGATGCTTTTATGTGTATCCAACTATTGATCATGTTGATTTGCAATTCACATCTTGAGTCTGTATCCTCAGGAGTACTTTCATGAAGTGATAGTATCTACAAGTGGCAAGGAAATTGGAGAGAATATACTTATCTTTACATTTCTAATTAATTATCCATTAAACTTATAAATTCTTACAATACTGACCATAGTCAAAAGCTGTCTTCAGGTATTTTGATTCACTTCTTCCATGCACATACTACACCTATTCCATAAATACAGAACTTGTATCATGACATTATTATAATTCATGAACATGCTGATATGCTGATATATTTATATATATATTTATATATATATATATATATATATATATATATATATATATATATATATATATATATATATATATATATATATATATATATATATATATATATATATACAATACACGACAAGCAATAGATGGTTTATGGTAGAACAATGATCTATTGATACCTGAGGCTATGACATTATTATAATTAATGAACATGCTGATTTCCATTGTCATATACCATATAATGTACAATCAACAAGGAGAGTAAGAGAACATATTAGTTGATAAACATTACAGAGGATATGCTTACCTGAAATAAAGACAAGATGTTGAATAGTAAGGAATTATTTACTTAGAACCTGTATATTTACAATACCAGTATGAATACATCAACCTTGTATCAGTACTCTGAAGACTGAAATAACCAGATGCACATGAAAGTGTCATATACTTTGTTGACAAAAGGAAAATGTACATAAAAGCACACATACATATTTGTATTGCACATTTGGTTCTATCAAAGGGTAAATGTTCTTATTAATATAGTCTGAATTCCTGCTTGCAGTTTTAGGAGGTGTAATATACTGAGTTTTGTTACCATGTGTGTAATTACTAGTAAGAAAAAGCTATCGCTTGATCATATTTTTTTACCATTGAGTCATTAGTAGTGATGTTTTTGATTGTTTGCACTCCATGTGTTTTGTGCAGATCTATGCCGTGTTTGACTGGATTGACATGGATTCGAGTGTTTTCATTTGTTTTTACAGGTACAGGAAGGAGCATCATATTATTTGTCTACAGGTAGTGAACAACAGCTTGTCATTTCATACTTGGTCCTGACACTAACATAACTTATGGCTACATATTATTAGCTTTAGTATGTAGAAAGTGATTGAACAAGCAGCAGTAAAGTCGCCAAAATGCTCATTAATATAGATAAAATCACTAATATAAAACAACTAACTTCATGTTTGCTGTAGCCTAAATTCTCCATTGTAATTTCTGTTGCTGCTCTGTGAACATAATAATCAGCCATGATGATGACAAGATAGCAAAAATCACCATTGGTAATAATTATTAAGTTAATTGGGACAGAGAGGGATTAAATAGTAAGCTGACTTGTTAGAAATATTTCTGTCCATTTTGTGCTGCTCCAAACCTTTCATATCAAGAGCAATATAACAAGTGGACATATATCATGTTTCCGACAATAGTATTATAGTCAGTGAGACTCTAAAGACCTTGTGTTACCAAGGGGACATGATTGGTTAGCCTGTTAGAAGGTGCATGCTAGAGAAACTCAGTCTGTGAACACACAAGACATCTATAGGATAACCAGAATGACAATGCAATGATCTGGTGGGCGCTAAACAATCGGAATATCTCTACTTCCCTAACTTTGAAGAACCCGCTCAGTATTATTGTTTTCATTTAGGTTGAGCAAGGATAAGAACCATTATATACTAAAAAGGATATCGTTCTGTTTTCACAGTAACACTGTAGATCGCCAAATAAGCTTTAGTATGTAGAAACTGATTGTACAAGCAGCAGTGAAGTCGCCAAAATGCTCATTAATATAGATAAAATCTCTTATATAAAACAACTAACTTCAAGTTTGCTGTAGCCTAAATTCTCCATTGTAATTTCGGTTGCTTCCCTGTGAACATAATAATTAGCCATGACGATGACAAGATGGCAAAATTACCATTGGCTGCTTATAAACTTTGTCATTCTACACAAAGGTTCACAAGACGTCCTCTGAGTAATTCAGATGGTCAATACAAACCACCTTGTGACAATAGACATGATGAACTTCAATGTAGAAATGACTTAGATGTGTTGGATGTGGGCATCTTTTTAACTATATTGCAACAAATGTAACAAACACAGGCATCACATAGGGTACAATGTTTTGGACACTGAAATGCCACAAAAGTTTTAATTGCCAATTAACTACATGGATATTCGAGTTACAAATTGACAGCAATGTGTGGTTCTTCTGTCTATCTAATTGTCAGATTGTTTTGAAGAGTCTATAAGAGCACAATTCTATATAGTCATTAATGTTTGTTTTAAATGTCTTTCTTCATTAATTCTCAATATATTTCAAAAGTATCATTAGATATAATCCCTCTCTGTGCCAATTAACTTGATAGCAACATTAGTGCATTTACTGTAACTTGTTCCACCCTGGAGTCACTGACTTACTCTTTAACTACAAAAAAAATTATTTAATAATTATGTTTTTTTTGTTAAAAATTAATGTTATATTGTATTCGGTTGTTCTTGAGTAGGATAAATTAATCTATGTATATTTCAGTTATGCTATCTTTACTTTATACATTTTCAGTTAATGTGAAAATATATTTCTGATTGTTAGTTAAGAAGTATATTAACTTCTCACCTTTTAACTTGGTTGAGCTACCTGGAGCAGGCTTTCGTGACTGCCTTCCATGCAAGAAACTCAACTCTTTTACATTGTATAGACACAATCATTATTGCATTGCATCTTAGAAATGCCTATAGCAATTAATGGATGCATGTTGTGTTAATATTGGGGTAGTATACTGGCATATATCCCTTTGATTATGATGGTACTGAATTATAACCCCCATTGCTGGCCCTCTGATCAGGCAGGTATCTAACCCCCATTGCTGCTTGTGCATAGGGGATGCTTTCCCCAACATATATAAATGGGAAATTATCTTGAGAGTCACTATGGCTAGGAAGCTTGGGTAAGTTTGTAGCTCTTTATATGTAATATTTCATTTTCCAACTTTGATTTTATATTTTCTGAAATACTTTCAAGTGATGGCACTGAGGTTCACAAGACGTCCTCTGAGTAATTCAGCTGGTCAATACAAACCACCTTGTGACAACAGACATGATGAACTTACATGTAGAAATGGCTTAGATGTGTTGGAGGTAGGCATCTTTTTAACTATATTGCAACAAATGTAACAAACACAGGCATCACATAGGGTACAATGTTTCGGACAATGTCTTTACCACTCAAAACAGTTATCATAGAACAGCTTTATAAATTACTTCTTCAATGCCAAACTTTCTGGTCACTCTTACTGGGTGAATAATGTTCTGGGTTACTACATCTTAATTAAACTTTTTATTACTACTACTATGTTTTAAACAGGAAGGATTTGGGCGAAGTTGTGCATAGTTGTTCTATTGGTATCTCCATTTTTTTTTAAATGTATTTTGGAATAGTTGTTTGCTGCTTATATATTCATATGATGGCACAGAAAACTTTGACATTCTACACAGAGGTTCACAAGACACCTACTCCTTTTTGCTGGTATATCAGCCATTAATATGTTGTAATGTGTTTAATTCTGTTAGGAGACATATCCATCTATATATCACTCTTGCAGTATTATTCTTTATCATGGGTGTAAGATAGTTTATTCTTCAACCTTTTATATACAAACCAAAACAATAGTTCTACACATTGTTATACCTATCACGTACTGTATAACATCAGACCACTAGCACCGCCTGTCGTCAGCTTTAGGAAGCTTAAAATAGTACAATAAGTGCCAGATAGATCATTAATTATAACTGTGTTATACAGCTCACATACAATTACGCATCAACTATAATATAGCCTGTGACATTCAAGTCTGCATACCTTCACTTAGTCGTCAAAACTATATTGTCTGTTGCATTTAAAAAAATTTGTATTGTCATTTTACACAGAGGTTCACAAGACACCTACTCCTTTTGCTGGTATGTCAACTATTAATATGATGCATTCTGTTAAGAGACATATCCATCAATATATCACTCTTGCAGTATTATTCTTTATCATGTGTGTAAGATAGTTCATTCTTCAACTTTTTATAGACAAACCAAAACAATAGTTCTACACATTGTTATACATATCACGTACTATATAACATCAGACCACTAGCATCGCCTGTTGTCGGCTTTGGGAAGTTAAAACTAGTACAATAAGTGCCCGATAGATCATTAATCAAAACGATAATCCCAAGCCTTGGTACACATCTCACATCCTCTATAGTAATCAAACTGTCATCAATACTGGTATTCACACATTACTACAACACATTGTGTTATGACCTTAAGTGTTTGGGAGATCATCAGTCATGCAGATGTGACAAGAATGGCTCTCTGTCATCCTACACCTAGGTTTGCAAGACCTATATCCTTTACTTGTATGTTAAGAGAGACATATCTATTGATATATTGCTCTTACCATATTATTCTTTATCATCTTCAGCTCCATACACAAACCCCAACAACAATCTACACATTGTTATACAGCATCAGGTCACTAGTCCCGTCTATCCTCTGTTTTGGGTGGCGTTTAACGTTAGTGCAATAAGTACCCTACAGATCATTATTCAACAAACTGATATGCACATCATGTCCACTATGTAACATGCTAATCTTAAGCCTCATAGTACCCACCTCCCGTACTCCCCAATAATAAATCTATAGCCCCTGGTCTTCCACAGGCTCATCCGTCACGCTAAGCACGTCAGTCAGGCCTTCGGGCACCCATCACCGGTACCACTAGCACCGCCTGTCGTAGGCCACCAGAAGCTACCGTTTTATCGTAGCCCTATAACTACTTATATATATATATATATATCTTATGCTTAGTGTCTAGTATTGTTATTGAACCTGAATTGTTGTGCTAAAACTATTTGTTGGTGCTTTTTTAAACAGTATTATTACTATTATTTGTTTAGTTCCGGGTGCTTTAGAATTTCTTAGACAGACTATGTAGTGTTGATTAGTATTAGTTGATTAGTATATTATTATTTTAACTGTTGATCCATGTATTTATTTATTTATTTATTTTATTTTTTTTGCCATTTATTATTTTGTCATGCTGACACATGTATCAATTTGATATTTTGCTGTCAATAAAAATCTATATATGTACAAAAAACGCAAATAAAAAAGGCTTCTGATATAAATAGCTATCTATCTGATACATATTTTAAACACATAAAACCTATAATAAAATGACTTATACTGATGTCTAATAAAACAATCAAATATGCGAATGGTCGTATTCGCCCAGATGCAATGTTATGCAAAACCTCTCTGGTATAATTGTTTAACTGCCATGTTTTTCTCTTCATTCCTTTTTTTATGTCAATATCACCCAATGACATATACAAGTTATCAAAACAAAAAAAAGGGGTAAACTTGCACTATACCTTGTGAAAGTTATGAAAATGTTTCAAATGAAATTCCCAACACACGTAGAAACTTCTGGAAAAACATTTTGTGAGCGAAATAGGCAACACAATTTCAATTAAATTTCAAATGCATTACTATTTTCATCGCATATATTGAAGGTCGCGAGAAATATACGTGTAATGGTGTCAGCATTATCATACAATTGAAAAAAAAGGATTTAAAAAAAAAATTTTTAATGACATTAAAATAATTTCTGTCGTTCCTACTTCTTTTCTTTCTTTTTTTTCTTTTTTTCTGTCATTCTTATATTTTGTTAATACTCAATATTGACAGAATACTAAAGTAATACAATTTGCAAAACTGAGCAATGAGACAATTAAAGAGTGAAAAACAGTTGTTCCAAATGTTAACAATCTTATGTGACATATAATACACAAACTTCCTGGGAAGTATTCAGCATATTTCAACTGTCACCATTCTTCATAGCCAGCTTGCCAATTGGTGGAGTGGAACAAGTACTTAAGAAGATCAGTTCCATTCGCTCCATACTTGTTACAGTTAGTAGAATTAATAGGTAAACTTTCATTCCTTGTAGAGTGGAAACTGTGCTTGATGAGTCATTGCTGATACATTGAACTATATTTCATGCTGAAGTTTCAGTTCCATAATGACTCATGCTGACATTCATGGTCTGCTTTCAATAAAACTTGTTACTTATGACAACGATTAGCTACAGTGTCACCACCTGCCCTCTACTGATAAAAACCCTGGCAACAGTGAATGACCTTTCATTTTGCTAAAAGATGAGTCATAACTTAACTGCCATACGAGTCATCATGCCTATTGTAAAACATATAGGAGTGTGCCTCTTACAGACTTATCAATGCATTTTTTAGTAAGCATCAAATCTCCCATCTGTAACCAAAACCAAGTTAATAATATAGAATCACACAGTTTTCAAATGAAATGTGTAAAAGTCATTGCATCGGCCTAATGATTGGATTTTCTTTACCAGCACCACAATTTCATTCTAGATAGATTCTTTATCTCTCAGTTTCTCAGGAACACAAAGGACTTGTGAACTCACACCAGTGCCATCACTGTGGTTGCCAATGCCACATATTTATTTGCTGCCAGGCTTTTTTTTTTTTCTGTTGTTAGAAAAACGTTTCGGGCCAACTGTAAAGTCCCACATATAAAACTGCAAACTGCATGTAACATGTGCAAAAAAATCAATGAAATGATGGGCTTTTGAAGCTGTAAAATCATTACTGTGCAATCATAACACTGCAAAGCAATAAAGGTATCATTCCAATATATCAACAATAAAATATTACGATATGGCAATAAATTTCATGAAGCTATATGGTATATAATAAGGCACACTTAAGATACTCAGACATGCACTACACCAGTTTGACAGACGCATCAGGGACAAGATGAGAACTTTTTTGGCCATCACAGTTCTGACGCTTCTTTTGGGGACTTCAATGCAAGGTAAGGTTAAGCAAAGTAAAAGACCCCACCCATGGGGTCAATATGTAACATGATGTGGTCTCATAATCATGTCTGCCTCTTTCAGCTGGTTATATAAGCTGACTAAGCCTCAGAAAAATTTACATTGAGACATTAAACTCTCTTAACCAAATGTACATATCTCGAAATGGTTACATTGAAGGGTGATAGGCCTAAACCTCACCCTGAAGTTGTTTCATCTTGCATGAATATGAATTTCACTTTAGGTGCAAGGCTGAAACCTAACACACAGTTACCCTTTTAGTTACACATGTCATCATATCATTCAATAGTTAATTTCAATTCTTTAAAATGCATTCTTTCATTCTCAGTACTAAATTTATCCTATTATGATATTTATGTATAATTTTGTTAAATTGAGGTAATTTATTTGATTTATAATATTTATTGTATATCCTTTTTTTCTTTCTTTTTTTCTAATCATTGCATGAAAAATTATACTTACCATTTTGTAAAGTGGCACCCAATTACATCTTTTTTGTCAAAACTCTGGTGGGTCTTTTAAATTTCAATTATGCTTTTCCAGCCTGTTACCGTTTTGTTTTATAGTTTGAAACTGAAATTTGGAAATAAGATCAATGTCACTGTCAATATCAACCACTTGCTGGAATGTTTTGCAGATTCAAACTATCTTGTTGTGAAGAATGACGTGTGTAATTTGGCAAACAACTCCCAGGCAAAGGTCGTGAGGGCAGTGACTCCTGAGGAGGCAGGAAGGGAAGGTGTTGATCTAACCGCTGATGGAGCCTACCTTAATACAGGAATGACAAATAGTTTCAGACATCCTAAGATCATCAACATCATGTTCTATGCCAGATTTGACATGGCTTCAGTTGAGAGAGACACAATGGTTATTATGTGGGAAACTGTTTTTGCATTGCAAAGAAGGCCTGATGACAACTTACAAGCAACTTTTATTTTTGCTTTGAATGAAACTGATAACACGCAAAGGATAGAAACACTCTTTGTAGATAACCCGATCACAAGAATAAAAACTACAGAAGATGAAAAGAGCTCCAGCCAAATTGAAGAACAGTTGCCAGGGATGAGGTTGATCATAAACCCCAGGAAGAAAAGAAATGCGTCGGAAAAAAAATATGTAAGAAGTCTAGTTATCCTCTTCTAGCATGTAGTTTCTCTTACATCTGTAACGTTAATTTGAACTTCATAATGTGAGCCTGGCCAAAATGCGCAATCAACATTACACATGCCCAAATAACATGTCTCCTGACCCACATATATAGCATATGCAGTTCAAACATAGACTATGCTAACTGGTACACGGTCATCTTTTCTTTTCCTTTTTTTTAAACCGCATGCACGAATGTCAACATACATAACAAGCACACATGCAGACATGGCCAATTGTGCTACGTGTGTTTTCCATGGGTTTTGGATGAACGCATGGAAAACGCATGGTTTTTTCATTATTATAATTAGTTCAATACCAATGCGTTTTCCATGCATTTATCCTTCTCATGGAA
The DNA here is from genome assembly GCA_932294295.1 of Alitta virens. Taxonomy (NCBI): domain Eukaryota; kingdom Metazoa; phylum Annelida; class Polychaeta; order Phyllodocida; family Nereididae; genus Alitta; species Alitta virens. The sequence continues at coordinate 339,977 of OW028576.1, read as the reverse complement.
AATGCACGGGGCACATTTGGCCATGTGTACCTATACTATATATATATATATATGTATATATGTATTTTATTAGACAGCTTCTATGCTAGGAGTTTGGAGACAGACCTCATCGCAAGCAGTGTATGATGAGACAGGCAGAATTCCATTACATATGTAACAAGATAATCAGTCATTTTAACATGCATGTTACGTTTGTAAGTTAACATGTCGTAGGTATTTAAAGGTGTCAACGTTTTCAATTTGTTGTGTATCATAGTTAAATTGGTTTTGCCGAGTATTGCAATATTTCATATTATAGTTTTCCCTACATTCACAATGAGATGGCACTTTTTGTAAAATTTGTGAAGGGAATTTATTCCGTTTTGAAAAGATGTTTCGAGAATGTGCTATTAGAACTACAGTATATCATCAGCATATGAGATATGTGTGAGCATCAGACTATTAAGTGCAGCACCATCCAATTCATTCATGTAGTTAGGCAGGTCAGATAGAAATTCATTAAACATTAGGGCTGAGAATTTCACCTTGCAAGACACCATAGTTGCTATCAATTGGATATCCAATGTTGCCAAAATTATTAATTCTAGCTTTAGCTTAGTCATACATGCTCAATATTATGTTAAGCATTTTATTGATAGACAATAAAATGCTTAACATAATATTGCCAAAATTATTAATTCTAGCTTTAGCTTAGTCATACATGCTCAAAGATCATCAAGATTAAGAACCTCATATTTATAGTAAAGCATTTAAGATAGAATCAAAGATCTTACCCATAGCAACATTTATGTGATATTTCTACATAGATTAACGTTCCAGTTCTACTGTTAAAGTCACCGAAGATTGCAACACATGGGGTTTTGTTAAGATATGACGCAATGTCTTCCCTAATCTGGTTATAAATATCATTGTTATAGCCACCATTAATGTTAATTGTACTTCCCTGTGGGGGTATACACAGCCCACTTAACTATATTTCTGATTATCGTTTCACACAAGAATATGATATCGTTATTTTTAGCTAGTTGTATGATTACATACAACTAGTTCAAAACATTACACTACTAAAACCACAATCATACACATACACATCAATAACATTTGACAAGATTTGTTCATTAATACCATTTTTACACTCATTGTTTGATTTATCAATTGCACAACTGGTTTGCAACTGGCACTTGTCTAATGAAAAAAACCTTTCAGCAGGAGAGGCAACATTGAAGCACAGCCTGTCCTTGGATGAACGAGCCAGATGAATATTGTCCCTAAGTTTGACTCACAAACTCTACCAGCCTCTTCTTATTTGCAAAAGCTTCAAGATAACTGTTGACTTTGCGCAAGGTGTTCTGTCTGTGGTCGTTACCAATTTGCAGACATATATAACATGCATAGTTTTTCAAGTTCAAGTTTTTTTATTGTATCCAAAAAAGAGAAAAAACGGGTAAACAATATTAGCCGTATGGCATCCTGGCATTTAAGGCCACATAAATACAAATCAAAAAAATACAATATCATGCTCACATAGCATGCCCACATGTATATTTACCAGGTGACCTAAATAACAACTATTTTTCTGTCACTCGAAATCTACTTCCATTTTGCCATTTTGTAAAATAAATACTTTTCTCCCTCTCATGTCCACAGATATAACATGCCCCCATTTCATGTCGCATGCCTACATTTTATGTCTCATGCCCACATTTCATGTCACATGCCTACATTTTATGTCTCATGCCCACATTTCATGTCACATGCCTACATTTTATGTCTCATGCCCACATTTCATGTCACATGCCTACATTTCATGTCACATGCCTACATTTCATGTCTCATGCCCCCATTTCATGTCGCATGCCTACATTTTATGTCTCATGCCCACATTTCATGTCGCATGCCTACATTTCATGTCTCATGCCCCCATTTCATGTCGCATGCCTACATTTTATGTCTCATGCCCCCATTGTATGTCTCATGTCCACATTTTATGTCTCATGCCCACATTTCATGTCACATGCCCACATTTCATGTCGCATGCCTACATTTCATGTCTCATGCCCACATTTCATGTCGCATGCCTACATTTCATGTCTCATGCCCACATTTCATTCGCATGCCTAAATTTTATGTCGCATGCCTACATTTTATGTCCCATGCCCCCATTTCATGTCTCATGCTCACATTTCATGTCGCATGCCTACATTTCATGTCTCATGCCCACATTTCATGTCGCATGCCTACATTTTATGTCTCATGCCCACATTTCATGTTGCATGCCTACATTTTATGTCTCATGCTCACATTTCATGTTGCATGTCTACATTTTATGTCTCATGCCCACATTTCATGTCGATGCCTACATTTTATGTCTCATGCCCACATTTCATGTCGCATGCCTACATTTTATGTTTCATGCCCACATTTCATGTCGCATGCCCACATTTAATGTCGCATGCCTACATTTAATGTCACATGCCCCCATTTCATGTCGCATGCCTACATTTTATGTCCCATGCCCCCATTTCATGTATCATGCCCACATTTCATGTCGCATGCCTACATTTCATGTCTCATGCCTACATTTCATGTCGCATGCCCACATTTCATGTCGCATGCCTACATTTTATGTCTCATGCCCACATTTCATGTCGCATGCCTACATTTCATGTCTCATGCCCCCATTTCATGTTGCATGCCTACATTTTATGTCTCATGTCCACATTTCATGTCGCATGCCTACATTTCATGTCACATGCCTACATTTTATGTCTCATGCCCCCATTTCATGTCGCATGCCTACATTTTATGTCTCATGTCCACATTTTATGTCTCATGCCCACATTTCATGTCACATGCCCACATTTCATGTCACATGCCTACATTTTATGTCTCATGCCCACATTTCATGTCACATGCCCATATAAAATATCCACGCCTTCTGTCCATATATACAGATAACAAATGCTCACATTATTATTATTATTATTTATTAAATTTATATAGCGCTACCATTTACAAAGGTAATTCAAGTGCGCTGTACAATGATATTTAAATAGATTGAAAAAGAAGTGTCTTTAATTTGCTTTTAAAAGTTAAGTAATTGTCTATATTTTGGATGCTTCCTGGCAAAGAATTCCACACGAGGACCATAGACACTGAATGACCTTTGTGCAAAGGTCGAATGTCTTGTAAATGGGGCAGTGAGGATGATATTGTCACTATTGGATGATCTTGTAATAATAGCATATAATAGCCCACTTATATAACATATCATGTCATGTTGATGTAAATAATATGCCCACATGCCCACATACCACATGCATGTCCACATGTATGACATTCTCACATTTCCACATTACATGCCATAATTGCCACATGCCCACATTCTCACACATATATTTATTTATTTCTTTTTTTGACAACATAATATCAAATGATTCTAATTCTTTATCTCAGACTGACTGGATTAAGATTGGTATTCGATTTGACTTACAAGATAAGTTTGAAGTTTCACTTATTGTCGGAACCAAGCACACAACTGCGGTGAACCAAACCGGAATCCCAGGCCATATGAGTGACATCTCACTGAAAAATGCAGCCTTTTCCTGTATGTACTTCAATTTTGCAACTCCGATGGATGAAGCAGCCTTTGCTGTCCCTGGTATTCCTGAATGCAGTAAGTATTGTAGTTGACAAGAAAAGACAAGACAAGACAAGACATGATATGACAAGACATGATATGACAAGACAAGACAAGACAAAAGAAAACAAGACAAGACATGAAGATAAGACATACACCTAAGATAAGGTAAAACAGGACAAAAATAAGATAAAACAAGAAAAGTTAAAATACAACAAGACAAGACAAGATAAATTTCATTTATTGTCAGTGGTCTAAATAATAAGCATAATCTACCAAGTTTTCAACCAACAATAAATAAATAACACAACAATCCAAAAGCAATGAATACACAACGTAAATTTCAATTCATGCAAAATGACTTATATCTCTCCTATGGTCCAATTTACTGAATTGTGTGTTATTAAATTTCATTGATTTTGCGAATTAGGTTTGTTAAAGCTGATCCATTAACTTTCTTTTTTTAATCAAATTTAGGGGAAGCTTACAAAGGTATGTGGCAACATTTGCATTTTATATAACTAATTAATCTATGTCAGAAGGCATAATTACCCTAAGCCCTTAATAAAAACTTATTTGGATAACTAAAATCTCAAAATCCAATGGAAAACTTACCCTCCAATATTATATGAACATCATTATGTTCATCCCATGTATTTTGTAGAAAATTCCACTCCAAAAAAGATGCATATTTAAGAAGTTGGTGACACGTAAAGACCTGATGGTCATATTACGCATCATTTTTTGTGTTCCTCAATTTTATGAATTGTTGTTTGCCATGTCGAAAGTGGTAAATAAGGGTCTTAAAATTTGTTTCCATGGCAACGAGTCCCTTAATTTGTAAAACCAATATTGAAACTTATATTCTATACATTAACTTTGGCAAAATATTAGTCATATAAGGACAATTTGATACACACTAAGAATTAACATGAAGCAAAATGGCAGAAAACTTGTCAGTGATATATTGCAAAATATAATAGCAGGAAAGTGAATTTTATTTATATTTAATGGTTCCCTCGCATTTTCTTTTTTTTCCAGATTTACCTGAGTCTGTTTTTGAGGAATGTGACAAGAATGAAAGAGCTAAAGTGGATGGCATGGTTTATCAAAAATAAAGCTGTCTTTGAAGCTCTGACAAAACTGACTCTGATTTACTTAAAATTTTACGTAAATCCGAAAAGAAATAATCATTGACAACACTGATCAGATTCCGAAACTTGTGTCATTATTTTTCTATGGATGTGGACAGAATTTATTAATAATAGCTTACAGGTTATGGCCATGTACTACTTATAGGTGTTGGCATTGGACTTTTGTTGTGCTTTGCAAGTTATGGTTCTTTATTTTAGTTAACAGGTTATGGTTATGGAATTACTTTATCTTTTTTCTAAGTTCACAGGTTATGGCTCGAGACTCACTTTATTAGTTTAGGTGGGTAATGGCTGTTTCAGTTTATGAACCATTATGGGATATTCTACATTCTACAAAATGGTTGCAGAAAATGTTTGATCAGTCTTTGGTATAACTGTACATGACAATGCAGATAATGAATCAGAAATAAAAATCTAAGACTGAAAATGAGTTTCTTAAATCTATTGAATTGAATTGAATTGAATTATTCAAATACAATTAGTTTAGTCATGCTGTAGGCAATTTTTCTCTATATAGAAAGATTCCTTACAATACACAAAATGATATTTGTGATAAATACATATGGATGACTTACAATATACCAAGTGATGATTTTGATGAACTAAAATGCCTCACAATATACCAGAAATAGATAAGCCTTATAATATAACCTAATAACGGTGTTATTCAGAACCTTGAACTTCACTCGTGATGAGGTTGGGCTGGAGAACCCACTTGTCACAAATTTTATTTATATCCCGCAATAACCTATCTATTATTATTTTTTATGAGAACTATTTTTTTGGCAGTGAGTAAGGTTATGTTGTTTTTCTATCTGTTCTGCCTCACTCTGGTTGGTCGCCATGGTGATGACGTCACCATTTCAAAAAAACAACGTCATGATTCAGCAAGGAGAGAGTCTTCAATGTGAAACACTTTCAGCCTTAAAATGGAGAGTTTATGGAAATGTGAGTATATTTAAACCATATCTACTGAAATATTTTTGGATTTTATGCTCATTTAGGACCGAAAAATGTAAATTCAAGACATTTTGTTACCCAGAAACTACATGAACTGCGCCAATGTCACTGCTCCATTGTCACTTCAGCAAATTTTCATTGTTGACTTTCTGAAGCTTCTTTCATGTTAAAATGTTACTCAGATTGAAGCAATCAAAATTCAATGGGGTTTCTTATGTTTGGTGAGGGTAATCTTGTTTATTTTATAGATTTTGTGAAGAATATCCAGTTGAAGTGATGACTCTCGTGATGTCACTTAGTTTTTGTGTGCTGTCCTGTGATTGGCCAGGCTGTTCTCTTTATAAGGGATAATGTATGTTATGAGGTTCACAACACTGAACCTCATAGTGTTAACCTCATGGTTTTTCTATGAGGTTCACACTCTATTGCGGGATATTACACTATACCAAATGATAATTGTGATGAAACATGAAGGTGCATTAAAATATACCAAGTGATACAGATGTCTTTCGATATACCAAGTGATATTTTTTCAGAATTTCTTAAATTTTACACATGCACAAACCATGAGAAATGAAGTCAGATTCACAAATTGTATTTATGTTTTTCTACAGGAGCATCTCAAAGTTAGTCCAGTTTCCAAATGTGTGTTTCTTGTTATGGATGTTGTTTTATGGTGGATTCTGGCACTGTGTTATGTCCTGAGCAGGAATCAGGAAGGTGCCACGTTGACACCCTTGGGAAAAATCTTTTATGGGCTAAAAACAAAATGGACACCAGATAAGTAATAAATACCCCATAACTTCCTCAGTATGCTAGAAAGCTGATCTTGGTGTCCAAACCTATGTTTCTAGGGTCAAAAAAGTCATTTATGCTATTCAATTTATCATTGCAACTTTCCTTAAGCATGATATTGCCTGGATGACTAATATTCATAATAAATCATACATGTGTAACAATGTAGGTTCACTAACATTAACATGTTTCTGTCCAAACAGGAATATATTACAATAATATGACCAGCCATAGTTGACAGATACCTCATTTACTGTCAACTGTGTCTCCTAATTGTATGAATTGCAGGTACATGAAACATTTTTAGAACATGTATCAGATGCTTTGACAGATTGATTAATTTGTTCATTCCATCAGATTTCAAAAAAATGGTGTATGTCATAACATCATAGAATTCTTTTCAGGGGATTAATATGATAATTCCATTCAACCTCGAAACAAAAATTGCGGATTGAGTACTAGGCCTGCCTGAAACTTCATCTTCAAAGAAAGTTATGCTCCCGGTCTCAGCATCCTGATGAGGTTACAAAAATTGTCCAGTGATGAACAAACAGCAGATGGGTTCTGGGCAGAAGATATAATGTGCCTGTGATGTGTGCAATGATTCCCTAGCTGAGAAAGTCCAATTCTGAGTTGTTGATGCAGAAAAGTTTTGGCATTCTCCAGATCGGCCGTCTCATTTGACAATACCAGTGGGATTGATGTGACACTAACTGCTAAAATGATCAAGAAACAAAATAGTTTTGAACATTTTACAAATTTTTTTTCTGCAGAAAATGCTACTTCCAAAGAACATTTGAGGCCTTGGTGACAGAAATGAGTTCACTACACATATGAAACTTAACTATCTCTGGATGGTACCTCTATATCATGTGGTGATCGGCTTCTAAACTTGCTTGCTGAACGTGGTTAGCTACTTATGTGAACGATGATGTTGATGTCCATGCTTTGTGAAACTTCAACTGATTGAAAACTACATATTGTATTGGAAAAGATGTGCATGAATAAACTGCCCGTCAAATTTACAGAATAACCTGAGTTGCTGTCTCCAAGTCGCCTCTTATTATCATTATAAATATTATATATCTTTATTCATGCAAAAGAACAGTTACAGTATAAACAAAAAAGTAATAATAAAAACAGTGTAAATTAACTAAAATATAAAAGTGAAATAAAAACACCCTGCATATACTATAGCACCGCCTCTGTACAATATACAATATATCAATTGATGCAAAGAAACTCTATAATGGACACTACCTCTTGCTAAGCAAAACTTTGTTTCTCTATTTCCAACCTATCTCTGATAAAAACAAGTTCATTGATCTGCATTCCTACTCTAGCATCCACCTGATTTATATTATTCTAATATTTCTTAACAAACAGCTCTTCAGATAGTTATAATCCAACAAATAGAGATCACTCATCTTTATGTCATACAAATGTATGACCTGGCTACATAATTTAAAAGTTAAAAATAATGCAAATAAACAGCAATTACCTTGTGTTCAAGCATGGCAAATAAACATTAATAGTATAATTGATTTATATAATAGACTCTCCAATGATCCAAACATTAATTTAAAGTATATTTTTACAAATCATTTAAATCAAGATGCTTTACAAAATGTATTTTCTTTAATCAGGGCAAAAAACCGTAATGATGATAGCCCTGATTCCTTTAGATTTTGATCTGCCTTCCGGTCATTATCTGTTGAATCTATATTTAATTGAAGTAAAAATTATAATTGTGAAGATGATTGGGATAATTTTCTTCTCAAAACAGAGGACTTACATAATGAAGCAATACAGTCTGTGGATACCATTGCAGCTGATCACCCATATTCCCAACCCTGCCAACCAATAAATATTACCTCTGATGAGTTTCCAGATTTAATTGAAACTAATGCTACTGCATATATTGCAGGATATTTGATTAAACACTTCCCCTCAATTCTTTCGTATCAAAATTGTAAGCAATTACTGACAACATCTCTTCAGGAATCGCCCAAACAGACTGCTTCGGGTCGCGTTAGCGATGGCTTGCACTTCGCAAGCCAGTTCCTTGGAGTTACTTCAGGAATAGCCAGAACCGACCTACATTGCATTAGATGCGATGTAGGGTCGGAATGGCTGTTATAGGAATTCTTGGACGTTGACATTTACGACACATTTTTCTCAATAAAAACATCAGCATACCTTATTTCGTCGTGATGTACAGGAGTACTACGTACTCTGTTTACTACTTGCACACAGATTTTTAGTGAAAAAGCCACTGGAAACATCCTTTTTAAGAGCATTTTCAAAATTCACGTTCGCTTCGTTCATGCTTTCACCGGTAGCAGGTCAATTCGTCATTGCCTGATTCAGCCCAATGAAAACTGGTCCGTCCGTCACCCGAATTTGGTCGATTCGTCACCCGAAATTGGTTGATTTGGCCGGTACACAGTGTATGGTCATTGCTACTATATAAAATATGTTAACTGCCGGTGAAGAACCAACCTTTTTTTGAGTGATGAACCATCCAGTGTTTACGAAGACGAATCATGCTGTGACGAATCCACCATGTTATTGCTGTCTACTTACACTAAAACTCACTAGAGGGCTCTGGTGACATCACAGCGCCACCTAGGTGCAATGGCGCAGATAAATATCTAATACTTTAGCTTCATTGGACCCATAGAACAGTGGAATCATATGGAATAGTTTATTAACGTATTTTAATTGTGAAATTGAGGAAACTACAGACTTGCCAGTGCTATTCTGTGTGCCACTAGGGGCATTGAAATGTCGCCGGCGCCCTCTTCAACCACATCTGAGCGCGAAACAATAGAAAAAAGGTATGTCTAACCCTACAGCAGGTGTATGTTGTGTGACAAACGTTTACTAAAAGGCTAGTTCCCACTCAAACCAAAAAGTCAATATTTTTTCATCCAGGAGCTTGTAACCCTGTCCTGTGGACAGGGGACTTGTAGCTACTTCAGGTATAACCAGATAATGATAAATACATATTTTAAAGCATAGGCAATACTCAAAATTGTCATCAGATTCTGGCCTTGAATCATTTATTTATTTGCTAGAGTCCTATCAACAAATTTTAGTTTTAAATTAAATATTTATTCTCCAAAAAACATAAGGAAAACTACAGATTTATGTCTTGAAAAACTTTCATGCCATCAAAATTTAACTTGTGGTCAAAACCTTTGCAAACATTTAATAGAATCAATGACCAAATTATTCATTCAGGATTAAAGTTCACTTTCAAGTTAAAGAGGCAAATCGTTTTCTTAGTCAGAGTAAATCATTGAAAAACAAAAAAGTATTGATACTTACTCATCAGTGAAATTATTCTGATAATACACAGTTATATTATATTAGTTTTATATTAATAAAGAACTTTATTGTTTGCCTATTACCACTAGGGGTCATTATCTGAAATGGTATAAACAGATTGCTTCATTGTAAATGGTATTTATATATATATATATATCGTTTTATTGACAAGCCTGATATTAGGAATTGATACATGTGTCATACAACATTACAAAACAAACAAATATACAACATAACAAAAACAAGTCTAGTGTCTACATCTACTATATATACAATCTATAATCTACTAGTATTTCTAAATATTTACTTCATAAACGCAAGTTGGTTCCAATTTTGTTTACATATACATACATGAATATAAAAATGAGAGTTAATACTGTACAGGTCAATAATTCAAGTGGGTAATACTGTAATGATAACAAAACAAATTAGAATAAAAAGTTAGTTTGAAATGGCAAAAGAAGGTGTCCATGGGTTGGGTCAGTGGGTGGGGTCTTTAGAGCAGCATTGCGCTGACCTCTGAAATGGCAAAAGGGGGTGTCCATGGGCTGTGTCAATGAGTGGGATCTTTAGAGCAACATTGTGCTGACCTCTGACATTGTCAAAATAGGGTGTTTATAAACCATAGTTCTAAAATTTATTTCAAACTTGACAACAGGACTGATATCAAAACGGATCTATAGTTATATGACTAAGAAACTAACTTATTCATAAATATATATATCGTAGTTAATTAGTTAATATAATGACTTAAAAATTAAAATCTAATTTATTCACTATTTGAACAATAATCCAAGGAGCATAAATCATTTATAGGTTCTATATAATTAAAGTTTCTTTAGGATTATCTTAGTGTTATTATTTTACCCCCTGGATCTCTTAAAATAGCAATTATTGATATTATGCAGAAATACCTTTTACTGACACTACCATGGCATCTTTTTCAGGCTTATTTATGTTTTAAATTTACAAAACAAATTTTATAGATAATGTAAGGTCTTGCGTACGTAATTCGCGGGCAAGCAACTTTTTCCTACCAGCTAAAATCAACTAAAATGTACAAACAGCATCTAAAACGTTACATTAATTACAGCAATGCATATTTACCCTCAAACACTTTGTTAGTTAAGCTAATCAGCTTATCCTAAGCGGCGTGACGTCACAGACCACGTGACAGGAGGCTCAGTCTGTTTTCGCTTTCCTGCCAGGCAGACGCGTTGTGTCGTACTTGTTTGTAATGATGAAATCCCACATGCTGTTGTGATCTTGTGGGCCTCAGTGCTGTTGTGATCTCTGAGGGAGAATGGCTAGGTCTGTTGTGACAGCCTGTTGATGAATGGGATGAGATGTTGATTGAATTCAGTGCATGAATTCAGAAATGTCAGGAGCTGTCAGTTGACAAGATGGCGGCCTGTGAGTGGTCGTGATTTAGACAGTTTTGAGAGAATGCAGGCCTACCAAATAGATGGTTGTTGGTGAACACGAAATTGCAGTGGATTATTGCAAGTTACGATGAAATTTTTGCCCGCGAACGGTCTTGCATGTGCACTATGCTGGGTGGATACAGGCCCGATGATGGACGATCTTGGACCCGACGACGCAGAATTTTGTTGGATGGTATGCGTGCGCATTCCCGCCCAAAACGAAAAAGTTCCTAGAATTTCGGGGAAAGGCAGCGGGCGGTGTGGATCCGAAGACTTGAGATTTTACGAATATGGCACAGGTGCATCTAAAGAGAGGCCATGACTTAAAAGCCAAGGATATGTTGCCCGTGGTGATGCGGTTGACTAGCCTGCCATTGGAGAGGTGGCTAGAGTTACCCCTGGCCAGTTTTTCTGAGCGCCACACTATTGAGAGCTTTTCAGCCGAAGAACTTGGTACGGAGTTCCAAAAAATGACGGGGTATGATATTACGGTGAGTCAAATTGTTATTTCAATTCTACTATCATATACTAAAGGTAGTATATATGTTCTCATTGAAAAGGAAAAAATAATAAATAAATGAAGGAAAATGATACCTGGTATGATAGCAGGTAGAATGTATATCGTATGTTCACAGCTCATGACTGCTATATATATACTAATAGTAATAGTTACTGGCAACTATTGATGTTTACTGTCTGATATATATATATACTAGCATTGCATACATATACTAGCATTGCATACATGTGCATTTTTAGCATAAAATGCCTATAATTGGTGGCAGTCAATGTTATTGTTTATGATATCAATTTGGTGGGACTGTCACTTTGGCAGTACATGATTTGGGACTGAATTTTATGGTAAAAATCAGCGATTATATATACATTCACTAAGGGAAGGAACATGGAAAAGAAATATACAAGATCTAACATGTTCATTTGACACCAAATCAGGGCTTCACCCCAGAGTAACAATAACTTTAGATTATTAGGTACATCTTAAGAATGACAGGTATAGTAATGTTGAGCATGAAACAACTGAACAGTCAGTGGGTCTGCTGAGAGGCAAAGGAATTTAAACAAAAGTTTTTATATTGATTTGGCAACAAATTAAAGCTGAGATAGTTAGGCAAACAGGTATAGTAATACTAGCAGTATGGTTCTTATATATAATATCTGATCAGTAGTTTATCTCATTTTTATTTTGTTTTCTTTTCGCAGACCATTTTGAACATGGGCCATGTGGATGATGTGGTGGAAAGCAGGAGGGTTGCCTGCCATTGTGCCATCCTGCAGGCGAATGCCACGGCACCGTCTGCACAGACGCTTCGCGCGGAGGCCTCAGCTATTCCCACACAGACAGGAATGAATAGTGGTCAAAAACCCGGTGTGGAAGCACCAGTGGCAACGGGTTCGGCTCAGCCTCAGAAGGTCACCAAACATGTAAGTGGATAAATAAATGAATTAAATTAAAAAATAAATTTGTTTTATTTTGTTTAAGATAATTATAATTTAAGGGTGGCCTGATGTAACGATTATAAATAGAGGTCATATATAGTGAAATGGTCCCTTTCTTTTCTCCGTTGTGGCAGAGAGCTTCGGAGATGGATACTGAGTCATCTTCACATGCTTTACTGGAAGACCTGAGAGCTTCGGAGATGGATACTGAGTCATCTTCACATGCTTTACTGGAAGACCTGCAGGCTGAGATGAAGCAGATGAAGTCGGAGCAGACGGATGGGAACGTCAAAAACCTCCTTCAGCAGGTTAGGACCCTAGCCCTGAGATCGGCAACACCAAATGATGTACTTATAGCAGCGATGGAAAACTTGTATGATACGGCCAACCTGGCAAGTCACCCTGAGGTGGAGACTTTCAAAATTGCCCTCAAGGCGTGCAGGGAGAACGCCGATATGGGCCGACTTCATGGTTTAGTAACTAAGCTTCTAGGAACTGAAATGGCAAAAAGGCCCAATCAGCCATTGAAGGTTGGAAAAAAACTGAAAAAAAGGTTAAAGATAAGGCTGAAAAAACGGAAAGCACTGCCACTGCCCCTGTTAGTCCAGCTAACTCGGCAGGTTCAACCCCATCATATCAGGGTTACGGTATCTATGGTGTCCACCCTTGGTTTAGGGGTAGGGGCCGCGGTTTCCAAAGACAGGGACAGAGACAATGTTTTATTTGCAAATCTATTGACCACATGGTCAGCGCTTGCCCATTCAACACATTTAAAGAAAAATTAAACCAATTGTGAGAAATTTTTGTGACAGCTAAATTAAGTGATCAATGACTATAGGTCACTGAGGTAGATGTTATCACATTTTGCGATTAGATAGCAAATCGGCATACAAGGAAATACTTTTATTGTGTTCACTTAGTGATCAATTTAATTATTGTTATAATATAATAAGTACTGTTCCACCCCTCGGGGACACTGATTCCTTAGTGGGCTTGGCTCACGTGGGGGGTGGACCTGGCAAGGTTTTCTTTTCGGGGTTCCCGTTTGCAATTTTTCGGGCATGTTTTCAGTGTGGTTTATGCGGCAATTTATGCGTTTATTTATTTATTGATTCCAGACACTAATAATGCCTGAATTTCTTGCATGGGAGATCGAGTCTGGTTTTGACCCATTAACCGCATTGAAATTGGGGAGAGAGCCCGAGGATTGTACAATGGTGAACTTCGAGGGAAGGCCTTTCCAGGTCCATCCCCCCACTTTCGACCCTTTCAAGGGATTTTTGCCTGAGGCTCATTCCTGGAAGGAGAGCTTGTATGATATTGCTTTTTGGGACCCTAATCAATTTATTGCGGGGCAGCTGCATAATTGCCTCCTTCAGTGGGATACTCTTCTTAGTTTAGTGTCAAATGAGCAATCGGGTATGGTTAGAGACTGGTTATATAAGAAAGTGGATGTTGCTGAGTTTTGGCAACTATTTAAGGGAAATTTTGCTGGTGCACATTACAATAGCGAGAGTCCACCGCAACGCATTTTTAAGAATTATGCAAGCTGTGCGCCTTATAAGTATGATATCGCTAGGACCTTAGAAGAAAGACTTACAAACGGATCCATTGAGCTTCTAGGGAAAGTAGGTGAAGTTGATCCTCCACACCTAGTAATGCCTTTGATTATGGTAGGGGACAAAAATATGCATAGATTATGTCATGATGAACGTTTTTTTAATTTGTTTATGCGTCCATGCCCTTTTTCTCTGGAGGGATTACCTTTAATTTCATATCTGGTATCCAAAGACGATCTCATCGCAAAGAACGACGAGAAATCTGCATACGATGGTCTGTTTTTGTCGGACAATTCAAGGAAATTCTTTGGTTTGGAATATGCCGGCTGGTTTATGCAATATAGATCTCTGCCATTTGGGTGGAGCGTGTCACCATATATTTATCAAACTGTTGGCATGCAAGTTACAGCATACCTGCGCATGCGTGGAGTTAGCACTCTACAATACTTAGATGATAGATTCATTGGCCCTTTAGTCTGGGACAATACATTGGCGGTTAATAATCCAACCTCAACTACTGGGTTATCCATTTTTTTGAATGCCGCAGTCTTAACTCATCTTGGTTACACCATTGCTCTGGGAAAGTCGGTTTTTTGCCCCCAACCTACCTTAAGATATTTAGGTTTTCTGGTGCACGTGTCTACACGACAGTTTCAGATCCCTGTAGAAAAAAAGGAAAAGTTTCAACTACTAAGGGAAGCCATTCTGGCTACAAAGGTGATTCACATAAAAAACCTTCAAAAATTCATGGGGAAATGTGTTTCTTTTAGTATATATTTCTATTCCCGCTACCAAACTCTACATTCGTGCCATGGCCTTGGCTATTGGTAAGGCCCAAAAGTCAACACAGCTTATCGATGTTTCAGGGGAGCGCAGGGAAGAAATTATGTTTTGAGGATTTCTTGACTCTCATACAGAATGGTCTACTTGGCGGGAACAGAGACATGTAGAGTTAACCATTGCAACTGACTCTAGTGGTTTTGCTTGGGGCGCCTCTGTTGGTGAACTCTCTGTTCGAGATTTTTGGCCCCCATCAGACAATAGACCTATTCATCTGAAGGAAGCGGATGCTCTTATTCAAACCTTCAAGGCAATGCCAAATGTATTTCAAGACAAAAGAGTTGATGCATTAGTAGACAATCAAGCTGTGGTGGCTTCTTGGGGTCGCCTTGGAACGAGGGACCCAAATCTGAATAGGCTAATGATAGAATTGTTCCAGGCAGTAGCCAACTTAAATTGTGATTTGAAAGTCAAGTACATTCCCTCGGCGAGTAACCCTGCGGAAGCCCCATCCGGAATGTTGTCTTTGTCAGATGCTCGACTGGCTGCAGTGACTTGGTCACGATTGCAAAGTCTATTAGGTCCACATTCTTTTGATTTAATAGCACTAGATTCTAACTGTATGCTTGATGGCACTGGGGCCCCCTTGCCACATTATTCTCCTTTCCCTCTACCAAATTCAAGTGGAGTCAACGTCCTGTGCCAGACACTTACAGCACTTCAAAACTATTACTGTTTCCCCCCATTTAGCATGGTGACCCCCGTGGTTACGTTTTTGCTCAACGAATGTACGAAATTGCTACGAGTTACTCTAGTATTGCCCAAATATTCTTCTCCCCTGTTCTGGGAGCCTGTTTTGCGGGGAAGGGCTACCCAGATTTTTGACCTTGGAGTTGTTGGCCAGACCGGCATTATTGAGACTCCATCAAGCCACGGTTTTGCCCCATGCCCATTAAAAAAGCCCCTACAGGTGGAACGGATTGAACCTTCTCCTTAAATATAATACATTTTTTACATATATATATATTCCCTTGTATTACAGGTGAAGCCGAAGCAATTTCCACGACAGATTGATCTTTTTAGTCTTGATCAGCGGGTAGACAGTCTCATGAATGCTTATTGTAATTCTAAATATCAAATCCGTAAATCACGTTTGCAAAGTGAATTAGAAGGATTCTTGGCAACCATGGGCTCTTCAATCCATGAATGCACTTCACGGGAAGTTTGTCTGTATTTAGCCTGGTGTGATCAGTCAAGCGATTCATTTTTCTTCGCGATCAAGCCCTGTTCAAATTTTTGTTTTTTGGGGGTGACAGAGCCCACGATGCAGGAGCTATGTTATTACAGGAAGTTAGCCGATTGCCTAAGAATGAGGGTTTTTTAATTCGCCACACATATGGAAAAACGCCTAGAGTAGATAGACCAAATATATTCTCTATTTTTAGATGTCCAAACGAAATTATTTGCCCAGTCAAGGGTTTGGAACAATATTTCCATGGTGCAAATTTGCTTGGAATTACTTTACATGTAGGGTACTTATTTCGACCAGTAATCAATAATGCAGTGCCTGATTCCCCATTGTCACCTGAAGCTGTATATGACAGGTTAAAATGGTATCTCAACCAGCTCCATCTAGATGAGGGGGAAACACCTCATAGTTTTCGCAGCGGATGTGCGATTACTTTTAGGGAATGTCAGGGTACAAACCCATCTCCAAATTCAATTATGCAGTATGTAGGCTGGGAAACAGAATCATCTGCTAACTATTATTCGAGGAATGTCAGGCAAAATCAGGCGGCCCATATGGCAGATGTGATGTCAAAGTCTGTCTGTCACTACAGTGATATGAATGCTTTAGCGCTGCAACAGAATTCTTTCGTGGATGAGGCGGACTTGCAGAGAGCTTTCACACAAAATTAGAAATATTGTGAGTAGCTACTAGTTTGATTCTCATTACTACTTGCTACTGTGCATTGGGCTGACCTACATGAATTGTATAAGTTGTTTTTAATTGTTGAAACAGTAAATTTTTAATAGCTGTAAACATGTGCCTCATAAAATTTATGTACAAATTGTTACGTACATATAAGATTGTTATTACAATTAGTACCAATGTACTTGGATATCTGGTGGAAATTAGTTTTTCCTTAGGTTATGAATTAAAAACGGAATTCTTATTGTTATATATATTATTGTACAATGAAAATTAGTACATATGAGTCGTATACTTGATACTGTGTTATTTAGTATTTTACACTGGGTCAGATTAGAGTCTGGTAATTTCCAGTATATTTTAACCAGTTACAATATGTATGATTTGTTTGAGTTGCATTGATCCAATGAACATTGAAAATATGGTTTTATAGATTCTATATTGAAGGAAAAATATGTATCGATAAATTGTTGTATTATGATTGTGTATGCCTACACTGGGTCTGTTTACTGGTGTTTATACTGTGATTGTATTGTTTACTGGTGTTTATACTATGATTGTATAAGCCTATGCATTAATTATCTGGAATTATATATGTATAGATGAACTGTTGTGCAATAATTGTGTATGCCTACTGGATATATTTTAAAATTGTGTTTTATACTATATATAGATTTTATTGACATGTAAAATATCATAAATGATACATATGTCATTCAGTTAAAAGATAACATGAAAGAGACATTAATGTAAGTACAGAAAGCAATAAAATTTCAATAATCAAGGTTCCAGCCACCAAGTTAACTTATAATACGTGTTTAAAATCCACATACACAATAGAAAAAAATACAAGCCGCTAATAAAAACATTTCACTCTCAAAGTCCAAAACATGACAAGCACATCATAACTAATAAACTAATAAACTAAATTAATAACTGTGTGGATACAGGAGATGGTTTTCTCTACACATCAGCTTGAAGGAGAAACTTTCCTAAACTAATTAATAACTCAGGTTCCTTGTTTGTCATTATTGCTGTAAACTTAGTTATATCATCTAGAGACAAGAAGTTGTTAATAAATTTAGTTGCATTCAAAAAAAGGTTAACACGGTGTTGCTCATTACCAGGACAGACAATCAAACAGTGAATTTCGTCTTCTACAAAGTTTAACGTACACTTTTCACATATTCTATTTGGAGCAGGAATTATTGGTTTATGGTGTCGACCTGTTTCAATCTTCAGGCTATGTGAACTTGTCCTAAATCTAGCTATTTTAGTTAACACTTTGCGAATTTGTTGCAATTCAAGATAAGGTTCTATTCTACAATCAGTTTTAAATAGTTTATATGTCCTAAGTTTTGGTTGTTGTGAACTGTCATTTATTGCATTTATAAGTCGCTCATGTTCGGCTTCATAGAGTCTTAGTTTCACTGTGTTAGAGATATTATCAATGTCAAAGTTTCTGAGGTTACTAATATCATATTCAATGTTGCAGTTATTTAATACATGACACACTTTACTGAACCAGTTATTTCCATTTACTGCATTCACATAAATTTCCTTCTGAAAATTTAAACATTTCTTAAGTAAACTGTCATCAGGTGCTCTTTCCAATCTTATCCAGTAATTCACCATTCTAATTTTCTGTCTGACATGCAATGGGAATCTACCTGTTTCACCATAGACTGCTAAAGATGGTGTTTGTTTTCTAACTCCTAATATGTTTTTAAGATATGCAAGTTGCAAATTTTCTAATTCAGGCATAGATTTTTCACTTGTCCATATTTCACTATTGTACTCCAGGATAGGTAAAATATAGGTATCAAACATTCGAAGAGATAGCATGGGATCGATTTTTCCTAATGCTTGTTTTGAATCACCTTGCAGTGCAAAGAGCGCTTTATGAGCTTGTGTTGAGAGGTATTCCGTCATCTTGCTATGTATTCTACGCTTATTAGTAAGCATATGGCCAAGATATTTGAAGCTGTCAACATTTACTAGTTTTTCCCCATTACAGAAGAAGGTGCTTATTGCTTTGTTACCAATCTGCATCACTTTGGTTTTACTAACATTTACAATAAGGTGCCATTTTTTACAGTAATTATGAAGTGAATTTATACTATTTTGCATGCAATTAGGAGAATCAGCTACAAGTGCGATGTCATCGGCATACAATATATGTGTAAGAGTAAAATCACCTAATGTTATTCCATCTGATTTTTCAAGATGATCGGGTAGATCTGACATAAATTCATTGAATAATTTTGGGCTGAGGATTCCACCTTGTAATACCCCACATTTGCTGTCAATAGAACCACCGGTATTACCACCTTGGTTTACTCTTGCTTTTGCCTTATCATACATACTAATGATAACCTTGAGCATTTTGTCACCAATATTCTGCTGCATCAATTTGTAGTACAAAGCATTTCTATTAATGTAATCGAATGCTTTAGTAAAATCAACAAAGCACAAGTATACAGGTTTTCGCATTGCTTGTTGGTAACTTATAACTGTGTCAAGAACAAAGACACAGTCAGTAGTGCTTGACCCAGGGGTGAACCCAAACTGACAAGGATCATCAAGATTTAGAGCCTCATTTTTAAAGTATAATCTGCTATTTAGGATTGAGTCAAAAATCTTACCCATTACTACATTTACAGTTATTTTTCTATAGTTATCAGGATCTGTGCGGTTACCTTTTTTATGTAAAGCATTAATAAGCCCTTCTGACCACTGAGATGGGTATTCACCTTTATCAAAAATGTGGTTGAATACAGCACAAAATGGTGTTATAAGATTTTCACCAGCATATTTATAGAATTCTGCGGGTATCCCATCAATGCCAGCCGCTTTATTATTTTTGAGTCTCCTGAAATGCAGGGCGACCTCTTCTTCAGTTATTACATTATCACAAATATGAGTAGATAGTTCACTACTGCAGCTATAACCGGAATTTTGCACAGCATTAACTATGTGTGCCATATTTTCAGTGTCAAAATAGTCACGCTCTGGTGGAAGCGATTGTTGTTTAAAGTAGTTATGAAAGGTATCTAAGTCTGGGCAGTTAACTTGGATTTTTCCAACAGATTTTAATTTATTCCAATACTTCCAGCAATCTGCTTGATTTTTACCCATGAGAGTTTGCATTTCCTTTCTATTATTTCCTTGAAATTTTCTTTTTTTCTTTTGAGTTACTCGTTTGTAATATCTGTGCATAATACCATATTGCATTTTATTTTGATCCAGGGCTAAATCATTCTGTTTAGCAAAGTCATTCAAAGATTTTCTGAGATTTTTACACTCACTATCAAACCATTTATTAGTAGGAAAAGTGCTTTTTGCAGATTTAGATTTCTTTTTCTCAAACGTTGGCCGTATTCTATCAGTTAAGTATTGGTATACAGTATCTATGACCACATCTGTATCATAGTCTGACTCAATATCACAGCATAGCTTATACAGTGTGTTCTTGGCATTTTCATTGTCAAAATTAGAGAGGTATTCTTCAGTTTTACTCTTGTCAAATACATACTTGAATGTTCTGGTCTGCCGACTATTTTTAGTCTGTTTATTTATTTTTGGTACTTTGGGAAAGTTAAAAGAAAAGCTAAGTGGTGTATGGTCAGACTCAGTAAGCTTATCATTTACAACAAACTCATGAAGGCAATTATACGCTGGTTCACTACAAAGCAAATAGTCAACAACACTTTGTCCCATAGGAGTATGACAGGTAAATCGATTGGTTATACTTTCATCAAAGAATCCATTCATTATTCTAATACTGCTTGCCCTACATAAGTTAATGAGATCCTTTCCAAAGGCGTTTACCTTCTTATCTCTACACAGTCTGTGCTTAAGGGACCATTTGTGTTGCATTGTAGTTGCAACACGAGATACAGTGCCTAAGTCAGAGATGAGAGAAGAATTTTTTCCATTTACAGGTTCTTCAAAATCATTCATATCACCTGTCCGGCTATTAAAATCACCACAAATAGAAACAAAGGGTGTTCTATCTAGAAAACATGCAAGATCCTCCCTCAATTCATTCAGCACATCCTTTCCATATCTACTATTCAAATAGATCATGCTACCCTCAGGGGGAATATAGGCACCACCAATAATAATTTCATGAGTTGATCCCCTAATTTTCAGCCATATAGCATGTTCACTTGCTTTTTCGATAGCTACAGCTTTTGACTCAAAAATATCTGACTTAATCAATACGGCTATGCCGCCAGATGGCCTCCTAGCTCTAGGGTGTCTGTACTTTCTTTCATAATGGAAGTAGTGGTACCCTTCCATTTGTGGGTCAAAGGTATCTGATTTCATGGTTTCATACAGGAAGATGACATCATAACAGGTAAACATATTTCTAATCTCCTCTAACTCTAATTTTTGACCAATGCCCTGAATGTTCCATGAAATTATTTTGAGAAAATTATCATTTGAGCCTTTGTTACTGTTCCAAAATCTAGATTTTTCATTGAACATTTGAGTCATATCATGAATTAAGTTTATGTCTGAGTGTGTAATTGTATCTACAACAATCTTAGTATTAATGTCAGAACCATCCCCCACATCCACACAGTCATCAACGAAAAGATCTATCACAGGTTCAACATTACTAAAATCAGATGGCATAAAAATATTACAGTCATACATTGCCATTGAGTTTGAAATAGTCATATTTACAGGAGGCAATTGCAGCTGGAACCTATTTACGTGATTGAAGGAGTCTATGCATACCAAATGATTATATTTTAAAAATAAATGATAACAATAAAAATGTTTAATGTTTCTATCATGGTAGATTTTTTGTTATTTAATTTATTAAGATTTGGGGAAAGATTTGGAGAGAATCTTAAAAAATTGGAGGCATACTGTCAATGTATGTGCAGGCAGTTGCATGTTGTTGTAGCAATATTGAAATTACTCCATATCTTATAAAGCCGACATCTCACATGGGATTGATGTCAAGCACTTTGGATACTATCTTATCCTAAGCGGCGTGACGTCACAGACCACGTGACAGGAGGCTCAGTCTGTTTTCGATTTCTTGGACTGTGGAGATGCCAGAAGAAGAACTGATTTGTAGCATGCATTATTGGGAAATTGTTAGTGGTTAGTCACTGCAGTTATTTTGGGGATTTTTGTATCATGGTGAAAAAAGTGGCATTATAGTCTGAGGAAGCAAATTAAATAGTGTTGGTCTGATTGTACATGTTGTATTCAAGTTAAGAGGTTTAGATAAAATAGCACCCGGTAGTAGAATTGGGGTGTCAAAAAAAAAAAAAAATAAAATTACATTTGTTTCACAAGTTGATTTCAAGGGGGTTATGCCAAAATTATCAATTAATAACTCTGCACTGGACTATATGTACATATAGGTAGATAAGCATGCTACATTGTGCTTTACCCGCCCCCCCCCTCCCGCCACACCCTATTAATGTGAGCCAGCGCGCCGGCATTGATACCATGTAATGTTGGCACAATATTGAAATCCATATCTTATCAAGCCGACATCTCACATGGGATTGATGTCAAGCACTTTGGATACTATCTTTTCAATAGCCACATTGTCAATAGGAAGTGATCGGCGCCAACAAGCCCCATGCGTCAATAATAAATATCGTTTTAACTTTAAAATTGATAAAATATCACGTTATGCATGTTTGATTAATCTATTATAACATTGTATTATTAATGTTTCGCATGTTTATTGATTGATTCTTAGGTATTTTTGTACGAAGTGAAAAGCCCCACACGACATTTATCAAATAACGTCGTAACCAATGGTAGTATTCGACTGGCAGTTTTCCGTGAAGTACATTTAGGCCACGCCCACTTGCACAGTGGCAGTTCCGTGCTCCACGTAGGTTTCCCAGTCAAATAAAAATTCCTGGAATTTGCCCCTTGACACACTGATCAGAATATAAAATCGAATGATAATGTTAACCCCATCTGCTCCATTTATTTGATTTCTGTAGTTATAATTGCAACTTCCACCACAAAAAAAATTAACCAACCGAGGAGGCCGTTTCGGTGACGTTTTAATGGCGGACGGCTTGCGCCCTTCTTGTAGCGCCGGCGAAAAATCATAACAACCTTATCAACGTAACTGAGACACCATCACCAAACTGCAACAAATACTTTTATTGGTGGCAACCTCTAGAACATTACTAGTATTGAAAAGTCTCATGTGGGATTTGGACGCTGAAAAACAAACTTTAAAAAGCAGGGGAGGCTGTTTAGGCTAGGTGCCTTTTTGGTGGGGGCCGTTCCGGTAATAGGCGGCCGTTTTGCACACTATATGAACATCATTAGCGTCCTCGCTTCATTATACATCTTATTAAACAGCTCCTTCAATTTTCGTTCGATTTTCAAAATTCCAAGTTCCTTATGTAAAAAAATGTATTTGTAGTTCGTTTACGGT
This sequence comes from Alitta virens, assembly GCA_932294295.1. Lineage (NCBI taxonomy): Eukaryota > Metazoa > Annelida > Polychaeta > Phyllodocida > Nereididae > Alitta > Alitta virens. The sequence continues at coordinate 316,505 of OW028576.1, read as the reverse complement.
GTAAATTGAATCCACGCCGATCTATTTTTTTGGTAAAATGACTCTGAAGACGTGAATCGGCGACGCTCTCCATTACAGTTTTGCCCACAAATGATCATTTTACAGAAGTTTACGCACTTTTTTCTTCGTGAACATTTGTGCTTCACGAAAATTTACGGTTTTTTGTTAACCCCCAGTCGAATACAAATCGTGCTTTACGAAACATAAGTGCTCCACGAAAAAGCCCAGTCGAATACTACCAATGTTAATGAATGTACGACCAGTCATGGGTTTAGTGCAGGTTTAAGGCCGGTAAGGCTGGTTTTGCCCAAGGCTATATAAGGGTGATTTGTTGGCTGGTTCAGTCACTTTTGGTTTGGCGACCGAAGGGCTAGTATCACCATACGTCATGGTAATTATTCTACACGATCTAATGATCAATCTACATTTATTTCTAATCAAAAAACAATGAGACCCAATATCATATATCTAGTGTGACTTTTATTTTATCATAAATAGGGTTTAACATGTTTATTAATGCTTATAAAAATACTCAGCTAAAGTTTCAACAACATACAATTATTAAGAAACAATGTATATCATAAGGTTAGTTAATTATCTAACATTTAATATGACTACACCTATTTATATATTTATCTATTACCATGCAAATATTTATTTATTTTAATTATTTATTCACCATGTCATGTATCAGATATTTATTAAAATGATATATTTATCTATTTATTGCCATGCAACTATTTATTTATTTATCACCATGTCAATGTCATGTATCAGCTATTTGAATATATAAAAAATGTATAGGATTTATATTATATATGTATGCATGTTATATTTATTATTTATGCACAATATGTGTGTCTGCATGGATATCTAATACAATATATGGCAAACATATATGGTTATATATGCAAAACTGATTGACATACTGTAAACATTCTCAGAGAACACAGGGGCTCACAATTGCAATAAACTGCCATTTAATTATGTGCGTCAGTCTTGATTGCTATCTGAGCAGCGGGAAAACTTTGGATCCTCATATCCAGCGCTGGTAGTCTATGATAATACACAATTGAATTCATGCAGGGAGAAAAAACATTCTTAAATGTACAGTGTGTTCAACAATGTTAAAAAATTTCATTCTATGAATTTTGAGAGTCTTTCTTTGAAGTACTTCAGGCTGCCTTGTTGGAGTATCCAACCTCAGATTTGAGGTTGGACAGATTCCTCAGTCTAAATTTGTGGGAAGTCTGCTATGCCCCTATTTAAGATCTAATGTTTGTTTTGCTCTGCTAAAATTTTACAAGACAATTTTATCTGAAAAATGATAGAAATATTTTAGAATTTTCATAAATGTGTTCAAAATTTACATACATGACATTTTCATGATTGACTAGTGATTGGTGCTCATTTTCCTGCCGCCATGTTTGTTTTGTTGAAAATGCATTGTGGGTCAATATCATAATTTATTTATATTTTGTGTGAAAATATGGCCTGTCACATACTAAAAGGTAACCTATCATTGTAGGCAAAAAAAACGAAATACAGGTTTTTCAAAGAAAAATTGTTTCACTAAAATTGTGGCGCGCCACAGGAAAAGGGGGCTTACGGGTGGTGACGTCATAAATGCGAAATTGGCGGGAAAGTGCAAGCAAGTCACAAGTGCGCAATGGCAATGTAAACATGTCCGATGAACAGCCAAGTTTTAGCCAGTCTACTGCATCATCAGTGAGAGATCGCTTGCCAGATAATTGTTGTTTGAGCCTGGAAGATGATGATGAAGACACACTTGAGAAGGTTTTGGAAGTGGCACAAACTTACTTCACTTTCCATGATCAGTTTGACACCGACACTTTCACTGGCTACGAAAATGACAGTGATCCAACAGAGTTTCCCCAGCTTGATACTGATGTCAGTGATGAGCCTCAGAACCTTTATTTCAATGATGTGAGCCAAATTGAAGCACCAGGTTAGTATGTCTTCCTATAAGTTCACTTAGAAGCAGGGGATTATAACTTTTGTCAGAGATGTTGATTTATCTATTAATCTAAGCAGCTCCCCCCTCCAACATTGAATGGACTGATCTGTGTTAGTCCGATTTCCGGGAAATTGGCTTAGTTCATTTTGTTTTTAGGGGTGGAAGCTATCAATGATAGTCAGTGGGACGAAGCCTAGCCTATACCATGTTCATCTCAGGGATCTGTCAAATCAATAAGATAGTTAATGCTTATATACATACCATTCCACAAAATTCATAAGATTGTACTTCTGACATTCAATGATTCATTGATCAGTAAGTGACTGGATCCAGGCTTGAGGTGTTTTGATAGCATGTGCTGCCACCTATATTCATTTTATTTAAAACTTCTGTTTCATTTGCAATAACACACTTTTTAACAAAAATCTATTAGCGCAAATTGCATTTAGTACGATGAATTAAAAAAAATTGTGATAGTAATTTTTCCTTGCTATGGTTTATATAATTCTTTGAAGATTGACCTGGGTGCAGTTTAAGATCTATGTTATTCTGTTTGGTCTGTTGCAAATATAGTGTTTTCTTTATTAGAAGCCAGGGTAGGGCCACTGTTAATTTAGTGACAGCCTATGACCTTGCCCTAAAAGTAGCACGACGAGATTGAATTTCTTTGGAATGCAGGTAATGTTAAATTTTCAAGGTCACTCCGATTCAGATCACATTTATTTGCTCTATGTTTCTTTTCTACATTGCAATTTTAACATTAAAACAGTGTAGAGCTGAGGGACTCCTCCAAGATGATCTCATCATCGCTGCTGAGGAGCCCCCTTCCCCCCTTTACATTATAATTATGTAATTTGCTCAGATTTAATAAAACTCAAATTCAATGACCAAAAGTCACTTATTTGAGGAATTAAGAAAAAATAAAAAATAAAATAAACTAAAGCGAGTATTAAATATGTAGCAGTCTGGTCTAGTGCATATTGATGTATAACTGTTTACAAATTTAATTTTAATAAAAGTTTTAAAGGAATTGAGAGAATGTATGTAAATTTTGACTTTGATATTGTCAGGCATCCCATTGAAGGAATGAGGAAATTTAGATTTAATAGCCTGCCTGGCAAACTCATGACTCACAGCAGGTAGATGACGATTCCCTCTTGTTCTGGTAAAATACTCATGTTGATAGTCATCTGATAAATAAGTCAAAAAGTAATCAGGCAGTAAATAATTAAAAAATTTTAAAACTCTTAACTACTCTAGTTTGAGCTAAATGAAACCGGTTTTAATTTGAGACCTCACTTTTAAGATGAGTACTAAAACCTAATCCAGCTATATTCATCTGAGCAATGTCTCTATGACTTTATAATTTCTTTTTTTGCAGCTTTACTTAATGCTGGAAGTGATGAGGATTTCACAGTTGGGGGTGGTGGAGATCAGGCAAATCCAGTGTTGCCAGAGCCAAGTGCAGAAAATGATAGATTCTGGTCTGAGACAGTGAAGTTCCGTGCTGATGGCTGTGGATGTTCCTATCTCTATGGTAATAATGTAAACAACACATATTGTTAAGCTAGCATTGCATACTTGAAATTGCTAATTAAATCTTTTTCTTGAAAATAAAAAGTGAATTATTATTGTCTTGTAAATTTAATATATAAAAAGCAAGAAATCAAATAATACATTGTCTAAATCATGATTTCATGATTTCTTCATGAATTTTACTTAACTGGTTGCAGATAAGCCATGTTGTGAAGTATTGGGACATGACATTATTCAAGTAGCCAAGATCAACATAGCTGAGCTGTGTGATGAGGACTTGGACCTCCTGATACTAGGACATCTCAACCAGCACAGAGATGATACCACCTACACCCAGTGCACAACTTCCCACACTAAAGCTAAAGAGAGGAAAAGAGCTGAGGTAAGGGATATTTGCAGCGTGTTTTGTGCTGTTTATCCTTGAGTGAAACTGAAAGACACAGTGAAAACTTTGTGTTAAACTTTTATAATTATAATTCGGAAATTCTTCTTTACAGATGAAGTACTACTTTAAGGGACATCAGATCTGCAGAACAACATTCCTGTACATCCATGGTCTGGGGAGGAAAAGGTACAGCAATCTCATAAAACACTATGACCAACATGGGCTTGAACCACGCAGACATGGTAATAGTGGAAAGCGTCCAAAACATGCATCATCACCAGCTGAAGAACAACATGCTATCAACTTCATCAGCAATTATTCAACAGCCAACTCACAACCACTGCCGGGGAGAATGCCAAATCAGCGTGACTTTTCAGTTCAAATGCTTCCAAGTGACACCACAAAAGTATGCACATGGAAGCTGTATGTCCAGAGTTGCATTGAAGACGGTGAAAAACCACTGGGGCTTTCAAAGTTTAAAGCCCTTTGGCAGATGTACTTGCCGCATGTCACAGTCATGAAAGTGCAGACTGATCTTTGTGAAACTTGTCAACAAAACAACAATCTAATAATCAGATCTGTCAACTGCACAGAGGAGGAGAAGAGTGCAAGACTTAGACAACAAGAGGAACACCTAAAGAAGGCAAAAGACTGCCGTTTAGAATACAAACAACAATGTGCTGCATCCACAGCAGAGGACAACAATGGCGCTATCCACTTATCTTTTGACTATGCACAAAATTTGTTCATACCGCACAATGCTCAACAGGTGGGACCCTTGTACTTCAAAACACCTAGGAAAGTACTGTTATTTGGAATTTGTTGTGAGATGCTCCCAAAGCAAGTCAACTATTTAATCGACGAGAGCCAGAACACTGGGAAAGGTGCGAATGAGACAGTGAGCTACCTCCACCATTATCTTCAAACGCATGCCATCGCCAATAAGAACATCAACTTGCACTGTGACAACTGTGTGGGCCAAAACAAAAACAACACTGTAGTCCATTATTTATTATGGCGAGTAGCAACTGGACTGAGCAACAGGTGTCAACTATCTTTCATGATTGTGGGACACACCAGATTTTCTCCAGATTGGTGTTTTGGCCTCATCAAGATGCGGTACAGAAAGTCTACAGTCTCAAGCATGGTGTAACCGTTCTAATTTTCACCAGGTGGCTTTGAAAGAATACTGCAATTATATTGGCTGAAAAAGTTCCCGCCCTTGGCTGTGATTGGCTGAAGCGAAGTGCATCCTAGCAGCAGTATTTTCAGTGCATTTTAATCTTTATTTGACATCTTATCATTAAACTGATTTCCACTTTTTCCCTGAGAACATTATATTTATGGAATCAGTTAGTTATGATCTAGTATGTCTGAAAAGCAAAACTAGTAATGAGAAAAGATGAAAGACTTATGTCCTGCTGAATTCAGGGCTGCTCAGTGAAAAGACTGTTATTGGAGGTTTTCTATTCTGGTGCCCAGAACCAATAGGGCCTAAAAAAGTCAACTTTTCCCCACTCATTCCGTCTCATATGCTATAACTATAAAAGGTGATGTTATTGCATGCAGTGGACCTTCAGGAATATTTTGAGACTGTTTTTCATTAAAAACTCGTAAGAGAACAATAATTTCAGGGGATCTGAAGAAAAAGTAAGCCAATTAAAAAAGTCTAATTTCATTTTTCAGGAACTTTTTCACAAATCTTTAAAAAAAAAAGCTTTCAAGCCATATGAATTTCATATAACTATGTATCCGACTATAACTTATTATAATAATCCATATGAGACAATAAAAAAGGGGGGTCACCGCACTTGTTTTCTAGAAAAACTGACCTTTTTATGATGTCCCCCAATTCATCCGAATTACTACTCGGAGCATCATTTGCTAATATAATGTTCAGTTTTTCACAAATGTAAAAGATATTGACCAGCAAAGCCACAGACTTAAAGTAGTGCCTTTAAGTTATCATTTGGTATATTTGGCATAATTTTAGCATTAGATCCGAATTAGTGCCATCCATTTTTAGTTCTATGTTCTTACTGTCATATGCTCCTGTTCTCCATGCAGTGAAATCAAGAATATTTACTTCAGCTGGTAGCCCATGTTTGAAGCTCAATTGTGTTAAAAATATTGCACATAAAATTATGAAATTTCAGAAATTTTTTGAAAATATCATGAAAAACATAATGCAAGATTTTGGTAATTGTTGGTGAATGAACAAACAAGATAAAAAACCAAATACGGAGGGTGTTTTTACGTCGGAAACCGGCTTTTTAACACACCAATTGTAATGTTGATTTTTACAAAAAGTAATTATTGTGGCAGCTCACAATTTCTGTTGAATATAGAACAGTTACCTAATAATCACATAGCCAAATCTCATAAGTTTTGAACGATGGATGGCGAAGATATGCCATAAAACGTAATGCATAGTTTTGCAAGTGCTTGGTCGCTGCTCATTACGTCTCAGTGGTTATGTGTGCGAAAACATCAAATTTTCAAATACCCCATATGACCACTAAATATTGAGATATCTGGAAATTTTTTACATTTCCATGAACTACACATGTTAGACAATTACCTTCCATCAAAAACTAATTTTTGAAAAATCCACCCATTAGCCCCCTTTTTACACGGTGCGTCACAAATAATGAATGACTGAAAGGCCTGACTATGACACCATTGTGATGTCATTATTGTGACCTCATTAGAGCCAATGGTGACGTCAAAAGTTTCTCAACGACTTTGTGCTAAATTTATACAGTCGCTGTCAGCGACTTCGCGCGGTCAGCGATCTCGCGATTTTTAATGACAGCTCTTGCCCGAGTCTTGGCGTAGTTTACCTGAACCATTAATTATTGTGGGGGTCATCATTTTGCAAGGGATGAGTCTCTTCTAAGTTAACCACTTGTAATTCATCAAGAATAAGTTGTATTTACGAACACAGCCACCTGCTAACATTGCTGTCTACCCAGAAAATATCAACAACTTGCCTCCACTCGCCATTGCATAAACAAATTCAAATAAACACTGTTTAAATGCTGGATGACATGATTGATATAAAATAAAATATAAATAAGCACGATTTGTATTGCTGTTTGTTTTTTATTTAACCATATTGACACAAATACGTTCGTTGAAAAACGTGCAAATGCCGGTCGTGTTTCTCATTATTCCACAAGAGGGCAGCACTACATCGCTGGTACTAGAGGTCGCCACCGTCGATTTTTGTCGTCTGCTACCGGGGTTTTTAACAAAATCTGCAAAATTCTTGTTTTGGTGAGTATATTAACCCAAAATAAGTTTATTTTTTTCATAAAATGGACATTATAGTATGTGATGGCCTGATATATGTATTTTTTTTAGGTATTAGTTCTCAGAGCTTGGTTGCTAAGGACCACTCTAGGCTGGCTGACATATTGGATAGGGCCACAATAGCAGGGGAGGCGGGAATCTAGCCTTTCATGCCTTAGGAGATGGGTTCTTGTCATTCTAATAGAAAAAAAAATATTATGACCAACAAAATACACAATTAATACCTAAACTTATGAGAGTACTTGAAAGGAGGATTCAAATTAGCCCCCCCCCCCCCCATCAGCAGCATGAGATAATATGCCTGTTGTAATAGTAAATGCGGCTCCTAGGGGGGGGGGGGCAAAGTGTTCCATGCCCTCCCCCCCCCCCCAAAAGGTGTGTCAAAGTCAGTAAAACCCCAATTTTGGCAAATTTGGTACTACCATGCCTCTCATCACAGCCAAAGGTCACAACAAGAAAGCCAGGTCAAGCCAGACGTCTAACATCAGCAACAACATCAGCAACAACATCAGCTACAACATCAACTTCAACATCAACTTCAACATCAACAAACTCCGATCTACCAACAATCAAACGCAAACATAAGTCCAAGAAAACAGCCAAGCCCCAACCACATCTAGCAACATGTCCCATATGTGAAAAAATTGAAAGACCAAATGACTCCGACTGGGTGGGATGTGATGAATGTGATCTGTGGGTGCATTATCATTGTCTGGACGTAGGTCAACAATTACATGTAACTTTTAGCATAATCAAACAGGATAAGTGGCTTTGTTATACATGTAAATCAAACCAGGTTGAGGGAAGAGTGGAGTTCGAGATGAAGTGTGGTATTTGCAATGAAATCGTGGAAACATCAGGAGTCATGGCAGATGCTGCCAAATGTGGTCGTTTCACCTGTATGACTGTTATGCACCTAAGTTGCTTGGATGACATGATGGTTTACCATCATCATCAATTTAAATGTTTTGGACTAGTCTTTCTGTGTAAAGATTGCAATTGAACACTTCAAAGGAAACTCAAATGCCCCATTGGCAAATATACAATTTATATACTGTGTTGCTGATTTTGTTACATTTTCTTCGTGATTTTCATTTTTTACAATTTACTGATATGCTATGCAGGGTCTGGGCCCTTTCGTCATGTTTAATGTTTAATACTGTGATCTATCAGTCTGGTCTGATGTTAAATTATACATAAATTTACATAAATTTACATAAATTATACATAAATTATACATAAATTATACATAAATTATCCATAAATGTAAATATTGTTACATGTATTATTTATAGCTATTTATGATATGTAATTAGCACATTTGAGTGATAACTGTCCTGTTGGCATTAAAATACATTATTTCCTAATGACAATGCGAAAATAACTTTAAATATCGCTAACTATATAATGCTTAAAGACTCTCTTTTAACTATATTATTGGTGTTACAATCAGCAGATGTACTGTCTTTATATATATTAAATGAGCTTTAATGTTATGCCTGAACTTACTTATTAATTGCCGATTCAGGACATAGGATGAGACATGATCAAAATCACAATGCCCCCTACAGTCAGCAGCAATGTTAGCACTGGAACCGCAGTCTCCTACACTGTAGGGCGACTGGTCGCTAGCATTCTTTCATGGTTTGAGAAGGATTGAGGGTTTAATTGCTACCTGGGGGTAACTAAGTGTCAGTCCTGCAATTGCATTTGACTTTCAGTGGTCATAACCAGAACAAAGGGGGCAGACTGAACCTACAATTGCTATTCAGCTGTTCAGTGTCAGTAAAATAAACATTCTCAACCTGGTGGCGATCGGCGTTTAAGGAATTGGTGGCGGCTTGCTTCTCAAAATAGAAGCAAAACTATTTGAGAAAAAAACATAGTCTTCATTAATTTCATAGTTCAAACTCGTGTAGTGGCTGCATAATACCTTCAGAGTTAGGTTTTACATGTTTTGAGCAGCTCCTGTGTTGGGTTAACGCTGGTCCGCATGATCCGCACGGTCTGCGTGGTCCGCATTTTACACACACGCAGTATGACGTGACGATCGCGAAATTGCTGACCGCTTGGTTGCAGCGACTTTATAATACAAACTGGTCATAAACAAGAACTGCAATGACAGCTCTCAAGTATTGTTTGTAAGTTTTATGAAGAACAATATTTGTACAAATAATATGACACTTTTCATGACTTGACACAGTGGTGACGGTCGTGGCAAACATTTTTGTCAAAAATTCGCTGACCGCGACTGTACAAGTTAATTGTTTGTCAACGAATTTGTACCAGGCCTTCTCTAATGTGTCAACGACTTGGTTGTCGACGATTTTGCATGTCGACGAATTGACCTGTATTCTTTAATATTTAAGCACCAGAGAATGTAGAAATTTAATATTGTGGAAATTGGTTTTCTATATTTGAAATATATGGAAATGCAACACTTTGAATATGTGTAGTTATTCAGTGCATTTCTTTAACATGAAAATAGACTTGTGTATATTTTACATTGCAGTAAATTAATTTAATGTAATACTTCATATTTGTGGAAAGTTGTGAATCTCAAAAATGGTTCTGCTGCAAATTAACATGGAAAGTGATGCGACATCTGCAATGGAATATTATGAAAACTTTTATTGCTAAGTTGCTCTAAGAATGAATAATATATACCATAATTTTCAACATTTAAAACAATTGATTAGATTGTTTTTAATGTGTGCCCATTTTAATTTTTAATATAATCGATAGGACGGAAAAGGAAGACCGTTGAGCACCCGGACGTACGGGACCAAAACTACGGACGGCAAAGGATCCGTAATGGCCCAGAGAGTTCTTCCCAAAGGCCAGGAGGCAGAGTTGGCATTGGCTGACGTGCTGGTAAGAATTGGCTGAAAAATGTGAAAAAAAACATTTTAAGGAAGTCGAGTATGGTAGAAATAATTTGTATGAAGAACACAACATCATTTAGCACAAATTCTGGGCTTCAATAATTTGGTGACAATTGCTTTGCAGCACTCATTTAGTATTTAGATTCGCAGATATGATGAAAAACATGCCAAGTTTTTGACAATATCTTTTTTCTCGTATTTTCGCCGGAGCTAAATAGGTACGAGGGTACGAATCTGATGACACAGCGAGTGAGACATCTAGCGTCTGTTCTGAGAGTTCTTATCGGTCGTATGGCCGCTCTGAGGTATGTTTGTGGTTGAAGATAATCTTAGAAATATTTCTTCAACTTGAAAAGTTATAAGATATGAAATAAAGATGAAAATTGATATAGCAATTTCAAGATAATTTATAATGCTATGGTAGTAGCTCTCTTAGTGTTTGTAACTATCTCAACTCTTGTCACTTTCTTCTTAAAATATCTTGTTTCGATGTTGTAGCATTTCACTATATGTTGTTCACGTAGCATCTTGGTGTCTGCTGCCAATGTTATACTATTGAAATCACCCACAATAATGATCACATTGTCTCGTAAACCTGTCCATCAAATGTTGTAGTCTCCCAGTTCATTGAATTGCATTACATTGTATGTTGACATCATTCAGAATTTGTTGTATAGTGTGCCTCAGTTCAATGTACGGATTCTAAGTCGTTCATCAACCAGATACAATATGCAGTACAACACTTAATCTTTAGTGCTGGCCATGGTGATAAACCAAGACAGACCATGTCTCTCCATCTACAAATTTTACAAGATATTGCAACAAAAGCTGTTTTCTGCATTGTCTTATGGTGAAAAGGTAAAAGTGTTTGCGAGTGGCGCATGTTATTGAAACGCTTGTGTGAGATTGCTTTTGTGAGTGCCATAATTTCCCAATCCCTCGTTTGTGGTTTGTTGCTAATTCAAAGGTGGCACGGAGTGGTGACCTTTGTTCGTAACGCATAAGTTTGAAAACGTATTTTAAGTCAATGGGCACGAAACAATAGTGTCTATGTGCCATGATTCAGGCCAGAAAAATGACTCAACAGACTAAGCATTTCGTCAGCAGGCAGTCAATGACTTGCTTCAGAGCTGTATACGTTTTGGTAGCATTTCGTCCACTAGAAGGGGATGCAAATCACCGGTAAAAAGATGTATCATTCACGCAGTGCCTCTGCGATGAACAAGATGGCGAACTCCAACGGAAATAACCGAAGTGCGTTGTACAGCTTCATGGATGTTCAGGCCTGAGGCCCCAGGCGGGGAATTCTTGCAATGTCTTAGCTTTGATTTGTTGTTCAATTGTGAAAACCCACCGGGGGCCTCTTTCCTTATTTTAATGTATTCGCGATGTAGGTCAACGCTAGAATAAGTTAATATCCATGTAAACTGCCACATAACATGGCATATTTTGCAGTTTGTTGTATATCTTCTTGATTTTTTCCGATTTAGATTAAATTGAAAAGTGTTAATTGCAGTTTTTCGCCTTAAAATGAATCATTTTCTTAGCTTATGTTAGGTATCTGGTACTTGCCTATTGTCGATTAATGCTGATTTATTGTTAAAATTGTTCCGCAAATTTTTGGTTTGATTTTGATTCCGCTTATTGAAGTAATCAAGACAAATTCTTTGTACCATTTAAACTCACCTAATTTCAATATGTATTTACAAGCAGTTGCATCATGATTATCCATTTCTTCATCACAATTTGGCATTTTCTCAATTAAATATATGGCAAATTTATAGCTCTTAGTATGATCTAGGATTTTGCAATCATTCTTGTATTTGTATCAATGATTAATCTAACAGCAATATTGCTTCAACAATAAATAGCTTCTGGGTCTGCTTTACACATAGGTGTAGAATGTCCTCGTATAGAAATACTGTTCTCAGCACAATTCTAGATTCTTTGTTAACCTGTAAATGTTTATTGACCATATAAAGAATATTAATAACGACATTAAGGGGCAGATCCAAAGCATTCTGACAAGAACGATGTATGTGTGCCTCACCTACAGTCTTTGTCTGTCAGAATAATTTGGGTTCACCTCTGGCAATTGTTATTGTTACACACAACTTTGTTGATGGTGCCAATTTCGCTGATGCGTGCTGTCGGATGTTTATGATTTCCAGGTTAAATCTTATAATACGATTGCAAATACAATTTATTGGAACAGTTCACGATATTTTTATAAGAGCTGATCCACGAAAGGTAAATTATTATCATTGTCTTGTCTAGTTGCAATCTTTTGATTTATTTCCGCAGGACATTACGGAAATCCTGGCTAATTTGTCAAGTGCCTCTAGGGCAGACGGAAGGTTCGATGGGTCTCCAGAATATGTTGCATGGCAACCGCGTTCTAAAGTGAGTGTTCTCCGAAGACAACTCATTGACCATTGTTTTAAAAATCTCTTTATAAGCAAGCATACTAACTTGAGTGTTTGCAGTCTGCATAGCAAGGGAGATCATATTATTTTGAAATGAAGCATGGTTTGTTTTGACTTATGATAAGGTTAGGACATTTGTCTGTAATTGTTTTTGTCAAAAATTTTGAAAATTGAGTTTTATAATAGTTTTTATTGCTGAAGCTTCAATTCAATTTATTAGCCACAATGATAAATATACAATTGTAAGACATGACTGGCTGACACAGAATCAGAATTTCTTTCTTTCAGAATCAGAATTTCTTTTATTTTCCATACATACACTTAATGTTGCTGCTGCTATAGTGTATCATTAATGAAATGGATGATAAAGTATGAAGTATGGAGGGAGACCCCCACAAGGCAATTTGCCGCTTCTTGGAGGCCACAGGTACTTGCTTATGCGTTATGTGCACACAAAGGTACAAAGTTGCTAAATGAAATTCAGAAATTTCTATTCGTATACATGTTTGATTAATTTCCTTTGCTTTGCATTTCAGTCGATTAGAACTCTGGAAAATAACCTGAGATATTCACCAGGATGTTCCATAATTCGCATTCTAAAGTAAGTTTAGCGTTTAAATCATTCTAGAATTTTGTCTTGAGCGTCTTTTTAATTTTCTTTATTGAACTAAGACCTGATTATAATATTAATTTTTAACATCTCTATCTTTTCTAAAATGGTGAGTTTCAATCAAGTTCAGTTGTATTAAGTTTTCTTTTCGTATGCGCCAGGCATCTAATAGTACCTCTTCTCTCCACCAGGTGTTCAATACGATTTTGAATGGAAGTGTCCTCAATAATGATGTATATATTTTAAATGCTTGTTAGAATAAAGATGAATTGTATTTAGTTAAGGGTTTCTTTTGAAATCCACCAGGTGTCTAATAGTTCCTCTTGTTTCCCACCAGGTGTTCACATTGTTCCTTGAGACCTTAATAGACTTCGTAGCAGTTCATCGAAAATCAATGTTTGGTAATTTTACCAAAAAATATAAATTTTGAAATTGCTTATTTTAACGTGACATCGAATTTTTCAAAAATCTCACTAAACAAATAATTTCTAATTTTTACTAAAAACGCAGTTTAATATTGAGTGAAATTAACAAATCTCTCAAAAATGTAATATTTCTAATTCAGAATTTTTATGAAATTTTAGTTTATACTGCTAAAACATTTTTAATGCTGATGCGTGTGAATAGCCAAGATGTTATTCTTAAGAGAGACATCTATAAATTAATTCCCAAATGCATGTAACCTTGCTTTTGCTGTTGTAGTGGAACAAAACTCCTAGAAAACTGCGTTAATTCTTCAAAGTTTGTGGTCGATCAATGTATTTGTAAGATTTCCATTGCACGCTGCCGGGTAATCCTACTCTCGGAGCACAGGCTTCTACTGGGGAATTTATACTTTGAGCTATGCAGAGTACAAATAATGACACAATAAAAACCAGCAAAAGCTCTGTTTTCCAGATGACCTGACTAAATTTGACTTTGTGTTTCTTTTAATGTGTGGGAATGACTCCTCCATAGTCTCTGGCCTATCAGAGACCTACCTCCTGGGCAGATGAGTGTTCCCATTCTCTGGGGAGTGTGATACCTTGTTATCTTTGTATTGTGCATGTAGCTCAGTGATGACTTCATCGGGTGACATCTGTGCTGGGACACCCTTCATTTCTAAATTAAATGATGTGTTTTGTCTCCAGGTGAAGCTAGCGATCTTGAAATACCTGCACGGCCTGATCATGATGATGGACCCTTCTGACTTTGTCAATTCAGCCGAAACGAGGCTGGCCGTGTCTCGAATCATCACGTGGACCATGGAGCCTAAGAGTGTGGACAACAGGAAAGGTATAAAGGATTAAGATGATATGTAGATGCAAGGAGTGTATAAAGATATAAGAAGTGAGAAGGAATCCGTAAAGAGAAAACTGGCTTCTATATGTAGCATTTATTTGTGTAATAAATATACGCATAGTTACATAAAAAAAGAATGAATGGAACTTGAGTCAGATACATCATTTAAACTGTAGTTTACCTTTAAGACCAGCTCACCATTAAGACCAAAATTTCATCAAGGGTGGTCGTAATGGCAAGGCCCATAATGTATGAGAATCAAAATATTGATAAACGATTAAAATTAGAAAATTTACTGAATTTATCTTTATATTAATCCGTTTCCAGGTGCCCAAGCTGTGCTCATTGCTCTCTTCAACCTGAACACTCCCGAGTTCTCAATGATGCTGAGCGCGTTGCCCAAAACATTCCAAGAGGGCGCCACCAAGATCCTACACACGCACTTACGCACGTCCAGTTCAGATGCAGAGCCACTGTCCACTCGTTTGGTCACTAGTCCCACCACAAGCCCCTTGTTTAAGTACAGGCCCTCACCTAACCGGTCAGTTGGATGATTAAACAATGGAGTAACACACCAATCAAACATTTGATCAACACCTGTCTATCTATTTCATTTAGTCTGGATGGACAGGAATGAAAACTTATTCTATCAATTTAAATGTCCTGTCTCTCCTTATTGAATCCAGTCTATTCAGACCAATGGCATGGATGGATAGATGGATAAAAAAAATGTGTAACACAACATTTAATTTATTTGAATTCCAGACATCCCCAGGATGAAATGGACACTGAGAACATGAACCCAGAGGAGATCTACAACTCGATCAAACTGACGTCGGCCGACATCCAGAACCTTAGCAAGCTGGACTTTGACGAGGTGGGTGGTTTGGACTTTTCTGAATCACTCCTATCTCCCAACAAGTGCATGGTCAGTCTCTCATAATAAAGATTCTTTTGCTGAGCAAGCTGCCTGCATACTTGATCGTTTTTTATGAAGTTTAGGGATAACTTTATATGCACTGAGGATGTCAGTATTATGGTAGGTCATAAGGTTACCATGATCGACAGATTATTGTGATTTTGAACATGCAGAAACAACTCCCTGTCTCAAATTGCTGTGACAGATTGAACTATATAAGCAGGTCAACAAAGCAGCTGATCACGGCATGCAATGGATCATGGTATAATGACGACACACTCTACAATCACAGTGTTTCCTCGGATGGTTGAGTGGTGGAGTGGTACATATAAGTTAATAATGCCTTAAATAATTTTGTTCATAAAGATCTTTTTTTTCCGACAGGTTAAGAAGGAAAGGGACTTGACGTCTCAAGATAGCGGTATCCAATCATCGATGCGTGACGGAGGGGACAGAAGACAGTATAACCCCACTTACTACCGGGAGGACGTTAATAACCAGGTATTGTACTCCACCTAGATAGTTTTCCTATTGTTCTGGGCAGTAGTAATCAACAAAAATGTTAGTTACCTCCCTCAGTGAGTGCAATGGAAAACAAACAAATTAGTGAATATATCTAGTGGCGTGTACGTTAGTTATTCAAAGGCGGCAGCATTAGCTGCCCCTTTGTTTGTATCAGTCCGCGGAATTCTTGCAGTGTCTTACCTTTTATTGGTTGTTCAATTGTGAAAACCCAACGGGGGCCTCTTTCCTTATTTTAATGAATTCGCACGTGCGCAGAGACATGTCTACAAGGCTATGTAGGTCACAGCTACAACAGAACCAAATGCCGGTGGAATTTGCCGCATAACACCACAAATTTTACGGTTTCAAGAGGAAGTGGATACCGTTTTTGTTAAGAAATGTTTTTTATGACGTTCTGGCTTTTATTTAATGTATACTTTGTGCACTTTGATCAACTTTTGACGAAGTTATGCGCTCTGGACGTCTTGCTAATTAAGCTTACTAGTCGATTCGTCACTGGGCGATTCGTACCCGGCAAAACGAGTCTATTCGTCTTTCGAAAAACGACGACCGCACCACAGAACTTGGTCAAAAGTTGATCAATCTTCACAAATTATACATTAAATCTAGTTGGTATCTTTTTGTTTCACAAACCAGCACCCTGGCGGACATTACTAGGTCTTTCCATGCAGTCTGGTGAGCTTCGCAAAACCTCCACTAGGGGGGGGGGGACGCATTACATCCCATAATGCATTTTTCTTCCGTAGAGCTTTAATCTAGTCGTGACGTGTGAATTTGCTGTGTTGTTTCATTTCTGTAATTGTTAAAAGCTAAAACGTTGAATCTCTTTGTCTATGTCTATATTCTATTCTTTTAATTTATTGTTTATGTGAGTATTATATTTCTGACTCAGTTTAACATTGGTAGACTCCGTTGGTGATCGATGTTGATTGTTATTAGAAAATGGCGTGGTTAACATTTTATGAGTTGATTGATAAAGTAAAACTTAGTTGCAATTTGATTAATTTAATTTTAACTCTTTTGTTCGGATAGGTTAAAATTTGTTGCTGTTTTGATCAGTTTATGAGAAATGCATTCAGGATAATGTATGAAACAGTGGAGCTCTTTTGTGTATATTAGAGGAACTATTTCCCCTTTGTCATTATCTGACCCCACAGCTTTTTATCACGTAAAGTCTTTTTTGTGTATCCTGTGATATTTCTGCTATTATAGTTATTGACAAAGAGAATGACCCATAAATGGACAAACAGACAACATATTCTATTGAATATAAGATGATATACATTGAATGAAATTGCTTTATATTTCAGATGTGCCTCCAGAAGATGGAGATATATTCACGGACATTTTGAGTGAACTGTCCAATCACAATGAAAGGTTAGAATCACATGTTTTGTGACGTCTGATATATGTGAATGAAGCTTTTTTGGCTGATTTGAATGTTTGCATTCAAACCATGTAGACTTTATACCATGTTTATGATATATAATTTCCCAAACACTGATAAGGGGACTGGAAAATTTTCAGACTTCTACTCCCATGTTCAGTATCTCAAAAGTTCTCCTAAGTTCTGCTATTGTTTAGAATACAAATAGAAAGCAAATAGTTAGAAAGTAACAGCCAGCCAGCTTCTTCCAACACTTTTTCCATAGCCTTCATGTACCTCCCCCCCCCCCCCCCCCCCCCAGGCTCTTAAATAGGAACTCTAACTCTGTTTATGCAGAAAATATTTATTGGTTTCTTTTAATAAAATAATTTTTTTAATATTTTATTTGCAGAAACGATGAAAGAAAAGGAGCAATGCTTCAACTGATCCGGTTAACATGAGAAGATTCCATGAACTTATGGGATGAACATTTTAAAACAATCCTTCTGTTGCTATTGGAAACACGCGGTGATAATGATGTAAGTGGTTGCTAAGTTTGTAACTGTGTTTGGTTTTCCCAAAGGCAAAAGTTATTAGTTTTCTTTAAGAGAAGTAACCTATATAATACCTCATCAGAATGAGTTGTGCGATACTTTTGCAGTATTTTGATATATTATGGGCTCTCATCATAACACAGGGGGAGCCACCAGCAAAACAGTCAAAATATTAGTAAACGTATGTGGATATATCTATGTTTATTATCCTCCGGTAAATACATGAGCTTATTGATATGATGAATGTCCTACCTACCGAGCTACATACTTATTTAACTTTCTATTTCAATATATATTTGTTTCACTTTTCCAGTGTCTTTAATGTTTAATAACTTTTGCAGAGGTGTGATGACACAGAAAGCACAGTTCGTAAAGCCAGCATCTTCTGCTTGGTGGCGCTGTACATGGTCGTTGGAGAAGATCTCCGCCCTCACATAAAGATGTTGAAAGGAAGCAAAGTAAGATATAAATAAAAGATAAGATTCAGATTAAGATTCTTTTTATTTTGGCAAAAAAAAAATATTTACAATTTATTTTCATATTTTCATTTATAAACATTTGCTTCGCAAGGAGACCTCACAAAGATAAATATATTTTACCGCTAGCCTGAGGCCACCTAGAGAGATCTATTAATATTACATAGTGAACATTAAATCAAACACAATATGGAAATTACTCTCATCAATAGTAGTCTCATCTACGTTACTCATCTCAAGTTACAGAATATATTGTTGAAAAGTATTATGATAAGATTTCCTAAATGTCAGTGATAGTTGCAATTATGCCAAAATACTCTTAACTCCAACCTTTTAAAAAAAAAACAGGTGTTCACTGACATGTATATCTTATTGCAATAATTAAATCAAGTTTGCCTAAATTGAAGATTTATGACAAGGAAAATGCATGACATCAAGAAAATGCTATGATTATTTTTGACAGAAGTTCAACCCACAGCTAGTTAAGTGCAATTTGGTAGCTCATGAATCGCTTTATGACGTTGCACCATGGTGTGTAAGAATTGGCTGTAGCTTATAACATCATTGATGCCAAAAAATATGGAGCAGAGAATTCCCAATTAGAATGAAGGTCAGTTGATTTAATTCCTTCTCTCATCTTGGTTTGCGTTTTATCTTTTCAGCTGAAGTTGCTAGAAGTCTACATCAAGCGTGCCGTATCTTGTAAAACGACAAACGCAAGCGCGCAGTCCTCTAGAACGACATCTCCATGTTCTCTGACTCACCAAGTTGGACACCTCGCTCTGCATAGCCAACCCGCGCCCCCTGGAACTAGTGCTGCCGCCCTGGTGGCTAAACCTGACACTACTTACGGTCAAGCCTGGCTGGAGACCATGCCTGGTTCTGAGGCTGCCAAGTCAAGGACAGA
Organism: Alitta virens; assembly: GCA_932294295.1. Classification (NCBI taxonomy): domain Eukaryota; kingdom Metazoa; phylum Annelida; class Polychaeta; order Phyllodocida; family Nereididae; genus Alitta; species Alitta virens. Next base: position 297,342 of record OW028576.1, on the reverse strand, counting down.
CAAAGCAACTGCGACTGAGTAATCAGCGAAGATATTGACTAGTTGCACAACTTAACTACCAAGCATGTTACTCCACAAACTTTTGCAAATAATAAAAGCTGTTATTCATCAACTAAACTGTTATAATCATGATTATTGAATGAGATAAATATAACATAACATGCACTGTGAATATTCCATAACATAGCATGTATAACGCAGTTATGCTAGTTGATGCTAATTGCAATACTTAACCCTTCAAGAATAAAGTTTCATGAACTGTTGGCTATGCGGATCCCCATGCCTTATAGATTAAGCTCTTCCTGCTTTCTAAAAATTTTTAGAACGCAAATATTTCCTACTTGAATCTTTACAAGTCTTCAGTTTATAGTTTCTAGGCTAGGGAAAAATTACTGTTTGTTACTTACCATAGCGGAGGCAAGTATAATCTATACAGAAATAATTGTAATCTTCACAGAAGTAATTGTAATTTATACGTGATGTATCATCTTGATAATTTACGTGATGTTAATTTGATGAAAACCTCTGGTATTAAATTAACCATTTTATCATGTAGTAATTATGACCTTATTGCGACGTGTCTTGTCTGTATATCATTGACACTTAATAACTAATCTGCGACATGTACCATTTAAATGTGATAGTATATGAATGTATTACATACTTTATTTCAACTGCCGAATATATTAACGCCAAATGGAAATGTATGCAAGATCTTCGGGGGTTCAATGAGTACACCAGATGAATTAATTGTTTGTTGATATGTTTTTTAAATGAAGGTGACTTTATGGGCTCCAAGTAATGATTAAGTTTATTGTTTTTTGTTAACAATGCTGATATTGATTACATTCAATTTCCTTGAGAAATCATTAATAGGTCTTGTGAGGCAAGATGAAAGAAATTATTTAATCAATGTAAATCTTTTGAAAAGGTCAATAACTGGTGCATGTTTATTATTATTTTGTCTTCTGACCCTACTGTCGAATACAAAGTCCGAAATTTGTTGAATGCAAATAATGTCTAATGCCAATTTCTAAATGTGGTTGAATTATGTTATGTGAAGTCTATATTTATAAATAAAATAATTTATTTGTAACCATTAGTTGATGCATCATGTTCGTAAAAATAACTTAGATGATGTGTAATTGTCATATTATGTTATGCAATACAGTAGAGGTCATAATTAATATTTTGCAAGAAAGTTATTTTTTAGTTTACCCTAGCATAACAAGTCCTCCTGTAAATGCTGTTATTTCTAATATTCTTTAAACCTTCAGACCTTTAACTGCTATGGCTTGAATTCTCGTTTGTTAAGTCCATTTCAATTCATTATGTCAATTTACCAAATATAATAACAGCGAGAAAGATGACAGTATATGTGGGCCTTGCATGACACTGCAATATGTTAAGTTTGCCTTTCATACGTTTGCTGTATTTCATACGTTTGTTGTATTAACGTATCGGTTCACTCGGTTATGTTAAGCTAGATCACGGAATGCGCTGCTGCGTGTAGCTTTTTGATTACTGCAAGTTATGTGGCATCTCGTACCGCCTTTAGGACATCTGTCATTTAAGGCAATGCGAGTCTGTTACGGCTAATAGAATTTTGGATCTTGTGTACACTACAGTTTTTACTTTGATTAATTTGCTGCTGTCTGGTTTTGTAAGCTATTTGTGATAATGCAAATGCCCAAGTGAATTATTTGAGTGTGCTCCTCAGTGGCCAATTTTGTTTTTCTTGAATATAGATGTATAGTCTTGTCCGTTTTACTTTTTAACAAACTGGTGTTGATGGACGGCTGCTGCTAAATGGTACAAGTTTGTGATTAAACTATTACGATGTTGTGGGTGTACACTCTTGACTCGATTAATAATTAATATACATAATAAATTAATATATACATAATTTGATCTCTTTGTGTTTTGTTGGTGACGTAACTCGGGTGCCATCCAAACAATTACTAGAAGACAGCAAAGTGACAAACTGCAACCACTTACAGAGTTCTCTGTCTGTGGGATGGCATAGGGTTCATAAACTGAACTCAACCTACACAAAATACTGTCCCAGGCAGATGTAATAACAAGATATGATTCAGAATGGACACCGTCTCGCACCTCATTCTGTCTCACTGGTCACTATGACGAGATTACTCAAACTGTGTGTCAGTAAGAATCACGCTCATCGTGGGTATAATAAAAGATATTTTAGCAGTGATCTGAAGATATATAAGCCTATGGGCCATTTATTCTTCAAAACTTGTCTTTCTGAAGCTTGTATCATATCATTAGTTATACAAAAATCCCTGCCATTTCATGTATGGCATGAATCAGTCAGCTTGGGACCAGTAGTGCTCAAAATTGCTCATTGAGACATTGTAATATTGCTCAAGCAATGATGCAGATTGAAGATAATTAAATTGCAGTTAAGACGAACAGTGAATCAAACGAGAAAATGAAGTTAATTAATCAATTTAATGAAACAAAATATCACAATTATAAATAATTAATACAAAAATTAACCATTAATTATGTTTTCTTATCTTATTCATATATAAAGGCAAATTTAGTAAAAAAACTGCCCCGCAGTTCAGTTTGTCATTTGAACACATCACATACACTAGTTCCATCATGAATGAACATCACTACAATGGAAGTTATAGTGCTTCATAGTTTCTAATAGTTAATAATACATTGTGTCGTCAATAAAAATATGTTTAATACAGATGTAGTTAAAGACTTTTTAGTACGACAATATCAAAGATTTTACTGACAATACTGCTTGGACTAATTGATCGATAATTTCTTAATATATGGTTTTTGTTTGCATTCAGTGATTGGGATCATGGGAAACAAAAATAAATTTTTACGAAGTTCGAAAGAGGCAGAGGGCCGGGTAGGCTGATTGGCCGGAGGATGGGCGTGACACTTTTGTTTACATTAATACACAAATCGATCCCAACAAAATTTCTTACGGTAATACTCAATATGGCCTACTGGTCCCTTTTGATAGTCACACTGACATGTATTGGAAATGTTTTTTCCAAAATTTGTTTTGCAAAACTCGCGCTACTGGAACCATGGGATAAAATATATTAAAATTTTTTCAATTTAATCACATTTTGTTCAATGTGACTATCAAATCACACCACCAGGCCATATAGAGTATTAATGTATGAAATTTTGTAAGGGTAGACCTGTGCATTACAGTGCGGCATGTCCACTTGCGGAAGGTTGTTTGGTCATTTCTGAAACTGCAAATAACAAAATTAAAAAATCATCTGGTGGCCGCTTACAAATCACAGCGGTTTTTTGTAACATCAAGTTATTATGCTCTACATTGCTGAACATTGTAGCAGTAAGCTTAATTTAGCTGCGATTGTTGTTGCTATGCAACATTTGACAGGTCGTTCTAATGATATTAGAGGGGCGTCGTCACCAGACCAGTCTAAAAGGTCATGGCCAGCTAGCGAAGAGCAGTGTGGCCACTTAGCACAGAAATCCTGCGAAAATGAACATATCAATTATAAGTTAAAAAGTAACTTTTATGAAAGCAATTTCTTAACACTAGCTAATGGTCCGTTTGCATCGCTTGCCAGACTGTAGTGCTAGAGTTCTGCTTGAAAGTGTCATGCCCACCTGCAAAGCCTAATTTCTGGACAGACATTGAACAACTTTAATGATGCCTGTGCACTACGTTGGATTCTCTGAGGGTATTGCTGCAGCACAGCCTATGTCTAACATTTTCCATAATATGTAAAAATTTGACAAAAAGATAAAAAATACCATTTTGAATAATTATATTACAACAGAATCAATGCATCTTCAGTTCAATTTTTACCCCTGGCATTTCCTGCAACATCTTGCACCGTTATTTTACATATGTTATGGAAATTAATGATAACATTATACTGGTATTTCTTGCAACATTTGAAATTTCATAAATAAACAATCAACGACAAACTATATCTGTAATCTGATAACAAAATCACCATGACTATTCAATTTTAACATATTTGCAAGAAAATGTATTTATTTTACAAAAAAAAAGGAGTCCAGAAATTCAATTATTTTGATTGGTTAGTCCCTGCAGCAGAAAAAATAGTTTCTAACTTTTGTGTATAATGCATATATTTGACATTTACTTGTCTTTTAGATCTTTGCTTCCCTTTTTTAGAATTATTCATTTAACATTGACTTAGAATGTATTTTTCTTCAGGTGATCTAATGCAGTCACAAACATCGCAGATATACTCAGCCTCTCAAAACCCTTCCTTAATATTATTCATTATTTTAACAATAGAAATTCTAATAAATATAGAATACTATCTCAAAAAGCAATTTGTGTCCTTTAGATTGAAATGCCATATAATTACAATCTCCAAAATACAATTTGTGTCCTTTTGAATATTGATTGGCACTAATCACTCATAAAGTTCATTAGTCCAAATCCGGGATCTTTCAGTAGGTGACCTAAGTCTTATCAGGAGTATGACAATTCTAGACACGGTCGAAAGCCTAATCTGTCAATATTCTTGAGTTTAAATCATAAAAGAGTATAGCACTCTAATGATATATTGTAATCAAGCTTTTGGAGAGATTTCTCAGCTTTTTTTTTGTCTGCGCTATTAATATTTTCAGATTGTATCTAGTCTTTCCATTATAGGTCACTAGATTCTGATCATAGTAACGAACTATAAGACTAGAATAATTAAATTTCAAACACTTTAATGGCAATACAATTTGTATATATGAACACATTCAAATAATAAGTAAAATCACATACCCGAAATACATTTGGACAACATTCCTTGGTCATACACTTGTCATATAACCTGACAATTCTATTTAGACTTTAATCTATCCCGATTTCTCTCTAATCCTATATTGCTCTCTTTCTCTCTTCTTCTCTCTCTCTAGGCCTCAACTCTTCCACTCTGAGAGCCCAGTTCCTTCCAACTGGCTGCTCTATGCTTCCTTTTCTCTCTCTCTCTCTCTCTCTCTCTCTCTCTCTCTCTCTCTCTCTCTTTCTTTCTTCTAGGCCTCTACCCCAGTTTATATACCTACTACCTGTTCCCCCCCTCTTTACATTCTGTTCAGGCTGGCTGATGTATAAGTGCCTGCATCCTGCAGCAGCCTGCAGGTAAGGGGGTGTATAATCTTAGTTTTACCCCTCTGTGTATTACTGACCAAGGAATGTGTAGTTTAACTCTTTATATTAGGCAATATTTCCACAGTATATCTGTCATGTAAATGTCATTCATATAGTGATACATTATCTATTAATTAAACATTATTTACCTATCTATTTATATTATTCAGAAGACATACATCATTAATACAGTAAAACCCCTACAGTGGGCTAGCACAGATTCCATGTAAATAAATGTCACACATCACATTAATAATATATTTAATTAACATTTATTAGTTAAACATTAATATCAATCACTACATGACCTCATAGGGGCCACCTACTGGACACAGCAAACAAAAAGCATATTAAAATGATTATTAATTCCACAGTTTGTTTACTAAATAACACATAATATTTATATAAACGGAATGAATTATCTAACATATTATTAGTGATAAATGAAATAAGCTATTCAACTACACATCTATTTACATAATTAAGGTGCTTATAATGGTCTTATATATACGAGGTCAGAAGATGCTACTCCTGGCATCATACGACATGAAGAACTTTTCTTCAACTCGCACTGAATTCCAAAAACTTAATTGTTACTAAATTGTTACTAAATTGCAATTCAGTCTGCCACTAGTCTCAAGTGTGATTGTGGCACATACCCACAATTTCAAGGCTATTCCCGACCGGGAAACAGTATAGCAACGATTATCTCGGATTTTCAGTAGGAGTGGGAACCCGGCAAACATGCGGGGGCTCGAACTTGCACCCTTGCAGTTTGCAGATGAGCACATTACCCAGTAGACCACAGCATGTTTCACTAGGTATTCAAAATAATGTCAATATAGAAAACAAAAGGTATGTTCTGTAAATAGACATTTTTCTTTAATAACTATCTTAAAATTATCAATCTTAATAACCAATTCATGTAGCAAAAATTAAAGTCTTATACGAATCAATAATAAAAAAATATTCAGTGTATATAAAAATAATCATCTGAACTATAATTATGATATAGTTAATTGTAATGAAAATATATGGAAAATCATGGCACAAAAAAAGCATAATCTGTATCAATGTCATGCAATGTAATAACATATATATATTCTTTCATTGACAACGCAATATCAGGGTAGATACATGTGTCATAAAAAATAAAATAAAGTAAAGGAAGAGAAGAAAATAATAATATATACATATAAAATAAAGAAAATATAATAAAATAAAGGCATGAAATTTTTCTAAAACGCTATAGTAAAAACATAAATAACTATATACAGCACCAGGTAATGAACTAATAAATATATGTATCTTTGAGCACCTAGTACAATTAAGACAACTAGTAATACTGATATATAATGAGCACCTATTCTGAAGGGTTGAAACAAGATAACATACAATTCAGTCTACACATAAGTAAATACAATGAACAAGATATGTACAAAAGAAAAAAAGAAAAGAAAAATAATAATAAAACACACACGCATTTATATACAAATGAAAATCCAAACACTTGGAAACAGCTTTTTCAATGTGCCACCAACCACTCTGATAGGTCCAAGAGGTAATGGACAATTTACCTGACTAGTCAATTCCTAGTACTATGATAATTGAGAACCTAATACTTATGTTTTACGATCCAATTTTATTGCAATTTTTAAGAATTTTCCAAGGGCACAGTTTAAGTTAGTATCTTTACTTGTTAATATTACATATATTCACAAAATATAGCATTTTAATTATAAGTATTTCAAAACTGCAGAGGCAGGTAGTATCTATGATGAATTTACAGTATGCCTCCAAGATACATTCATGGATATCAAATTGTTTAAATGATACAGATTGAAACTGGTTCAACATTCATAAAACAGCCCCACGGAAGTCTTATATATATAAATGATATTTGAGACATATATACAAAAATTTTGTATTTTACATGTTGGACATCACAATTGTTAATAGCATGGTGGGGTATTACAAAATAAATTATCCTGAATATCATGGCCATAAAATCAAAAAAGATGAACATTAAAGCATCATACTATACTGAACATCACATATGCTCAACATAACATCAGCCAAGCTCCCTTGAACAACTGGGTGCTGAGAAGTTTGAACACACAACCTGTGCATTAGCAGTGAAACACTTTAACCGCTAGACCATGGATTGCATACAGCACAGACATTTGCATCAATACCACACTTAAATGTTATATGCCTTAGAAGTGTGATGATTAATAATTCCATGATTACTGTGAGCTTTAATCTCTAAATTTGTATTTTAATAGTTGTAGTAGTTAGCGGTAGTATCATTTCTTGTACAAAATATGAGATATATCCTCACTGTGGAGATCAGTCTCACATCATAAAACAACACGTTTCCATGCAACGGACACTAAGTGAATAATATTCTTCAAAGAAAATAAAAAATCTGTCTTAAAATGTGTGATTATAGTGCTGCCCTCTGTCTGACAATAGGTTAATTGGAATCATTTATATTTGCAACATTGTCAAGAAAAGTTGTGATAAAAACCCAAAATGTATTTTGTATTTATTTGATAATCATTTTAATCCTTTGATGACAATGATAATTTTTATTATTTTAGCAATATTAGAGTTTCTTTATAACTCTACTAGACATAATATTTCAAAAAATTTGAAAAAATTGCCAAAAAATACCAAAAATCTTCTTTGCTGCTTCAGCTTGAATTTTATATTGAAATTTCATGAATTATAATTGTTAGTTTCCTTATTAACAATATTTTGCAATGAATTCTTATTGACTTTTTAGCTAACAAATTTTCAACAAAATATATCAAAAATAAAAAATTCTTAAATATGTTTTAGTTGATAGGTTCCTGTATCTGAATAAATGCCTCAGTTTCTAACCCGTATATTTTGTCTAGAATGTATTTTGATTCAGGTGATCTAGTGCACAGTCACAAACATCCCAGATATACTCAGCCTCTCCAAGCCCTGTTCTGTACTCATCCATTATTTCAACAACAGGCTCACTTCTGTCCCAGTAGTTTTTCAGTTTCCACCCTTGTCCTGCAAGATGTTTGATCATTGAGAAGATCTTGCAGGCCCAAACTCTGGCTTCCTCTCCATGTTGATGCACATCTTCATCAGTTGTCCATTTGGCCTGTGGAATGAATTTCAACTTGTTCCTTCTTTCTTCAACCTGGCCTTCTGCATGATCCAATGCATCCCTCAATACTGTTGCTCTGCCATACTTATCATTAAGTTCAAGCAGACCTGTGTTTCTAACTGTCAGGAAGAAGAGGGCAGTCTTTATGGTGTACGATGTGATGGGCATTTTGACATACCCCTTCCCCCTGCACATGTCATAGGCCTGCAAATACAAAAATATACATGTATATATTATATAATACAGGATGACATGTCAGAAATACAGCTAATGCAAATATATAAAATATACCAAATACATTAAACAAAAATACAATAATATTTGCTGTACATGAGATTGTTATGGATTATTCAGTATTTTTAGTGTGTGATTCTAAAGACCTATTTGCTATTTAATAGTTGTTTATTTTCTAATGGTTAGAATAACATTCAATATTAAAACATTATTAGAACCTTAAGCTTTGACATTATTTGATATCATAATGGAATCTTATTATTTCACCCATGTCCAATTATTTTTCCTCTTTGAGCATTCTTAATTCAGATTAAGATAATTCATTTGCAATTTAACAATGTTTAACATGAAAATGAACATTATAATACCAACAATTTCACATGGCGGGAGGTGTCTTTAAAAGTGAGGTAGCCCTTAAGTGAGGTTCTTTATATTGAAGTGGAATTATACATTATTTATTAACATTATGGAATTATTCATGGTATGGCTTTAATAGCAAGGCTGTGGTTAGGGGAAGTTTCAATTCAATGACATTCTATACTCACACATAATGAGCTAAACTGTTATGACATGGCTTTAATTAAAAAGGTAGATTATATTATCATATGTAAAATATCCTAGTATTTAGCTCTACTGCATCGTCATGTTCATTCAGTTTCAGAAAATCCTTGAATAGAATCACTAATACTCCATTAAAAATGTTGATTGAAACAATATAATATACCCTTTGTATTAATTGCACAAAATATTAATAAAGTCAGCAATATGTCTGACGAATCATTTCACAGGCTCACTACCCTAATTGTTATAAGTTACTGCAGGATAAAATAAAATCAAAATGTAGTTTCTTTAAAATCAGCTTATTTTGTGCTAATTAAAAAGAAGTGCAAGACAACAAACTACAGCAAAACCAATGATACTTTTGCAAAATGGTCACTGGTCAGCATCCCAGTATTATATTTGCCATAAATTGGTCTGTTTAAAATTAATGTTATTGTCAATGTTATTAATTTAAGCGTAACCATGGCAACAAGGTCACTATGTACACAAATATCAGGACTGTCAATGTCAACAGCTTAACTACAAACAGGTTATTTTACTTTTTTTTAAATTTTAGATGAGAGTTATTCAAAAAGTTAATTTGTTTGTTTACCATGGTAACGATTACAATGGCCAAAAATTTTAATAAAAGTTTCAAACAAAACAAAAAGGATTCAAATTGTAATTTCAGGTCAGATTACAATACATTCGACCAGTTCAAAATATATTGGCAGCCATCTAGGAATTTGGCAGCATTTTCCAAATTCAATTTGTAAAACCTGCCATTTTATAGAATGTAATGAAGTTAGTAAGAATCACATTTTAAACAGATTCTTTGGTTTGGTTTCCTTACACTACAGCAGTTGTGCACAACAATTTCAAGGCCTGTTACATCATGGATAGTGTCAAAAATAGTGACTGGCATCCATCTTGGATTTGGCAGCCAAAAATATAAGCATTTAGAACTGTTATACATTTGAACCCCTGACAGTCCATTCCACAGAATGTAAACTTGACAATTAAAAACAATACATTGCTAATTGCACAACAACTCATGGGCGCTTGGGGGGGGGGGGGGGGGGATGCTGCCGCCCCCTAGAAATGTTTATACTTTTCATATTTTAATGTAAAGTTTTACACAATTTTATGTGCCAGAGGCAAACGTGATGATGAGATAAGGCTTGGAGGCCACACCATATTCCACGTTTATGCCATTGGTGGGGTCTTTACTTGCCCCAGCATAGACACGACTTCAGAGGAGCTGGCAAATGGGGTCCTACAGAAATTGTTTGGTAACTTAATGAACTAAAATCAATACTTTGAACCTTTAGCATACAGCTGTGGATCTTGGAATTGCTTGATATTTATCCTGGTCTCTTACGCAGAACATAGCTTTCTCATATTATCCGCATATTATTTGTAGGGATTGACATAATAATATAAGAAATTGACATCACTGTCACAAAAGCAATTGTAGTTGTGTCTCTTGCCATATAGCAAATATCATATATGAATATGCTTCTTGAAAAAGACTCAAAATATCACTTTTGAATGATTTTTTCCGAATTTTAAATTATCAAAATGTCAGAAATATTATTAGTTACAGACTTTTCAAATTTTGCATAGATTCATTTTATATGATGAGGTTTAAATATATAAAATATAGATAACATCTAAAATCTCAGAGGGTTATGCGGGGCACTTCCTGAAATTTGGTTGATCTGACATGGAGTGACCCTTGTCATTGTCAAAATACAAATTACACATTACAATGCATTGTTTCCAATATAAATACAAACATTTGCTGAGGGAATGCAGCATTGACAGCATATAATTATAAAAGCATTATAAATAAATTTTTTTAAATTTTTGATCTGACAAAATTAATTTTTTCATTTAGTTATTTGTGTAACAGACTAATCTGCAGCGAACAGAAGAGGTTGCCTAGCAACCACAACCAGAACGAGACTGAAAGACTGGTTGCTAAGTGACGTCACCATTTCCCGCCAAAAATGTTTTTGTTAAGTTTAATCAGAACTCCCTCATTGCTTCAATATCTCTCTGTTACTTTGCAACTCTAATTAAGTCAGGCTCACACTACGCGATTTTGTCAGGCGACACGGGGCTGGCGATCTTTGCACCGATCTGTCGCACAGTTGCTTGACCCTTTCACACTGCGTGATTTTCCGCCCATTTTGCAACGTTGCGATAGATAGATAGATAGGTAGATAGATATCCATTCTATACATTGCCGCAAAATGTTTGCATATGCCTTCACTCCGAGTTTTTTTGTCATTGTGCCAGCGTAATAATACAGTTGGATCTCTAGCTTAAAGACCACACTACATCTAATAACACTGGTAAAAAAAAAAAGTTGTTGAGTGGAATATTATGTTCGTGATTGACATGTTTTGTAACACTATTTTATTTTAAATCTACATAGTAACAAAATTGAGTGTTACTGAGCAAAGTAGCAAAGAAATTATGGCCTAGACATAAACAATGTCTGGAAAGTTTTGCAGGCGTTTGCATTTGACAGATCACATGCCATTCTCATATTTATTAATAATAATCACACATTTACGGAAGGATATCAGTTCAGTCATATAGTGGATTTCATTTAGAAATGATAGCAACCACAAAAAACGTTATACCAAAACAGCATGGACGATAATTACCTACAAAATAGACATGTTTTGATATTATAATATATTAGGCCTATGATCAGAAAATAAAGAAAAGGGAGTGACCATGTGCAGTGCAATATAGAAACAATAACTACAGGGGGGGGGGGGCAGCAATGTGTCTTTCAGCCAAGTACTATACACTTATGTTAAGGGTGTTTGGAAGTTAATTGGGGAGGGGGGGGGGGGGGGCATAAAGCTGTGCCCTTGTCACTACAGCCAGCTGATTGCATAGAAAGACTTTTGCAGAAATGATCATATTTGATTGACAGGTGGGGGCGTGGCCGCCAGGTTCACCATTTCACATCATTGAAAATGAGTAATTAGGTTTTTATTAGCGATGATCAAGTCATTCAGTAATAACATTAAAAATTTTAGAAATTATGATTTTGGAAGAATAGCAGCATGTCAAGGTTAGCAATAGTGTGCACACAGTGCCACACACATTATTTGTCCGTAAAAAAAAGTATATATTTTGGTAGGAAGGAAGGCTGTAAAACCGTGTGCACAAATAATCCCACGAAAAAATATAAAGACTGCTGCATGGCCCTCAATAGTCAGACAGTGTCAGACACAAAATCCTTTCATGTTTTATAATATTATTCACACTCAGGTTAATATACTTGACATCAAAAATCTGCTGTGGCAGGTAAAAAAAACCCCACCTATGGTGTGAATGTTTGGGAATACAAGTCATATCATTTCATCATTATGCCTGCCTCTGGCAGATGGTCATATAGGCCGAGTAAACTTCAGGGTTTAGTGGAAAGATTAGAATAGTATGCAGGAAACATTTCAAAGGTTAAGCAGAAAACTTAAAATTATTTATAAATATACTGGATTTCAATTAGACTATTTTCCCTGGTGAATACATAAGAAATGCAAACCTCACAATTAAGACCTTGGTTAGAATAGACATACTAATAGTGAGGTCTTAATAGTGTGGTTTTTAAGGCTAGGCCACTGAATAGCCTTTGAATACTGTGAATGAATATTTTGGCAGTGTATATGCCATAAATATTCATTCACAGTATAAAGGCTATTCATGTTTATTAGACAACAATGACAGCTAAAGATAGGGAAATTGTAAATATAAAACCAATACAAATCAGGAATATGCTGTATTTCTATAATTAACACTATTTAACAATAACTTAATGTCTTCCTTCTAGACACCTGGAATTCATCATTATTTTACTGTTTAGCAATAACATGACATTTAGTTCAGTGAGAAACACTTTTTGCCTTTGCCTAAATCTTTGGCCTTGGCCTATATTCAGAAACTGCTCACTTTTTGCCTTCAGTTGGCCTTCTCACCTGACTTTCTTTAACTAAAGACATTCATCTTTAACTTCAACTGGCAATTACTTGGCTTCTATACATGATAGAACAATGCGGTTTTTTTTCTAAATAGTTCATTTGTATCTTATCATCCCTTTAAAGCAACACAATGAAAAAAATACTAATACCTAATTTATTGAGAAAGAAATACGTTTACGACATCACTGAATCTACAAGTGATATTTAAGGTACAAGAATAAAAACACTGTATGGCTGCCTAAATGACTGACTAGTTGTCAGCTGGCATGTTCTGTTGTGCTGACTGACTTGACTGAACTGACTGACTGAACGGATGAGCTCAACTGACAGACAGACAGAATTGACTGAGTTCAACTGACTGATTTAACTGACTGAACTGAATGAATATAAGACTGAATTAACTTGACTGAACCTGACTTGGCTGTACTGACTGATTTGGCTGAACTGACTGACTTTGCTGAACTGACAGACTACTGTAGAAGGGTTGAGCCACCGGTATACTTGTATTATTATGATTTTGATTTTTAAATAATTTTATAACTTTATTATTGGAATTTCACTGGGGTTTTAAGGATGTGAATGGCCATGCAGGACCTTACGGTTTGGATGGACTTTTTTGTTGTTGCTTGCATTATAGTAGGATTCAAAATAAATGTCAAACTGTATATTTTTTCCTTTTCCTTGATCATGATGGATCAGCACAAAATAGACAGAATCAAATATAATCAAACCCCAACTTGCTAGGTGATGAAAATAGGCTATTATTATAATTTTAGTAAGTTGGATTGTTTGTATATTGGTATCCAAAGTACTAAATAATCTACAAATCAACAACTGTCAAAAGTTCATTGAACCAAACAAAACTGCTTGGTAAACAATTACACTTGACTGGCTATTCAGTTAACAGTTGTTATAATTAGTTGGTGTTTTGACTGTGTCCGGTCACATTGCGTCACATTGCGTAAACATTTCAATGTCGTTACGTCACTGTTGCCATGTCATGGGGCATGCCCAGACCAGTTTATTAGATATTAGCTATATAAGATATAGACTTCTGACTCTTTTTCTTTTATCTGTTCATAAAAAAAAATTAAATACCCAAGCCATGCTAGAGAAAGATCCATACATGACAAACTTGCTCACTTACTGAATCATAATTATTTATTTTATGAGAACCATTTCCTTACTTTGTTGCTTACTTTTTTGCTTCCTTTACTTACATCTTTAACTTCTTTAACACTTTTACTTACTTACTTATTAAATGTAATTGCTGAATTACATAAGAGTACAAGTCCTTGCAGTGGTGTGGGTTGATACACGCCATTGTTAAAAATTGAAAATGACCTTTTTTTGCAGGAATTGCACTTGGCTTGACCTTTAACCTTGACTTCTTATAATTATTAATAAATTAATAATAATCAGAGATTTGCCTGAAATACATAAAAAAAGAAGTGGGTACACAACATAACATAAAAATTATGACCCAGACGTTGTGTGCACTGATATTTGAGGCCTATAACTTGCCTTTCTCATGGGCCTATAACTTGCCTTTCTCATGGGCCTATAACTTGCCTTTCTCATGGGCCTATATTATCAGTGATTTGTAAAACTGGAAGATATCAGTTCAGTCAAAAAGTGAGAAATTGCAAAACACCACTTCTAGAAATGATAAAAATATGCAGTTTAAATTTCTGCTGAAAGCAAAATCAGATAGATCTATGACGTATTTTCTGTGTGGACTTCAATCTGGTTGTACTAAAGTGAACATCAGAACATTAGAAGCATGATCTTACCGAATTGCCCCCCCCCCCCCCCCCCCCCCCCCCCAATCAGATTTTTTCCCAGGCTACAATTGAGACATTAAAACAAAAAGTAATGCTGTAATGAATGGGTAAAAGGATTATATAATAATTATGCACAAATCATCATTTCAAAGGGTTTGCAAAAAACTGCATATTTTTATTATTGCAAGAAGTGGAGTTATGCTATTTCCACTTTTTCTCTGATTATTATTATAATATTAATAAATATAAGAAATGCAGGTGAGAGGTCAAGTCAAGCGCAGTTCCTGCAAAATGTTCAGACATTGTTTATGTCTGGGTCATTATTTCTCGCTACATTGTGTATTGTTGCTACTTTTTGGTTACATGGTAATTAAACTATCACAAAAACAATTGTTACATAATCTGTATATTGTGGACACTGACTGGGACCCATGATAGTGTGGTCTTTAAGGTAGAGATTCAACTGTATAAGAGATTCAACTGTATATGGATTAACACCAGTCAATTATACTACTACTTTAGAATTGCACTTGACCTTAGCATAAAACAGTAAATAGTCAGTGGCAATTAAGTTGTCAACTAATTCCACTGCATAGATTGCCATTTATTAACAGGCCCCTGGATGGTAATTGTCGGCCGATTTTCTTTGACATGCCAGACTCCTTGCAACGCCGATTTTTCCGGGAAATTGCGTCGGCGGGTCCATGCACACTAGCGCCATTTCATCCGACACCGAATCGGCCGACAAAATCGCATAGTGTGAGGCCGGCTTTAGGACATAAAAATTAGTTGTAAACTTAGAAACTGATTATTTATCTCTTTTAATTGGTAAAGGCATATATAAATATGTATTTAATCATATAAATTAATGCTGGCAGCATACAGTATATGGCTAATAAACCTGAACTTGAACTAATGCAATCTTTGATTAAAACAAGTTATTGATGCGAATAAAAGTGTATAAAAGTTTATTTCAATCAACTTTAAATTTGGTATTTACCCCAATTAAAGAAATGCTAGGCAAAATCTTTCATTACATGATGTGCATATTTAATAAAAATATTGAACCTAATTTCATGAGAACAATTGTTTCGGTTAAATTTAAAATAACTTCAATGTGTAGGCACCAGTAACCAAATATTTTTGTGATTGGAATTATTAACATCGTGTGACTACATGTAATTCTATTGTTGCAACATTTTACAAATAAACCAGTGCCCCAGGTCAGCATCTTAGTAATGAAAATAATAATATTAAAATATAAAATGGTAGAATACCTGCCAGAAATTAATGTTATTCTACATATATGTCATTAATTAATGCATAACCATGGAATCTTCTTTATTAATGTGTAACCATGGCAACCGAGTACCTATCTACACAAACGTCATGCACTCTCAATGTCAACACAACACTGTCAACAGTCAACTTATTTTCGGTCTGGGGTTTTTTGCTTTTAATAAAATTTCAAATATTCTTTCAAACTGTTAATTGTTTGTTTACCATGGAAACAGTTGCTATGGACAAAAATCAACATTTGGAAAATTTATTTAAATATAAAAATTAAATATTAAAATTGTAATTTTTAGGCAGATTGTGTCAAAAATATTGGCAGAGGCCAGAGCTTAAAATTTTGCATCTTTTGAAAAAGTTCTTATATTTTTATATTATTGACTTGCCTTTTTCTTATTTTAAAGTTTAATGAAAATAAATAATAAATTTTATCAAAATTGTTGATTTCAAAACACTAGTCACTACATCAGTTGTACATGCAATTTTAGTGACTGGCATCCATCTTGGATTTTGGCAGCCATCTTTGATTTTGGCAGCCATCTTGATTATTTTCTACAATATTTTAATGAAATAAATAAAGTAAGTTCACTCACCTGGACAAAGGCCTTGCTCACCACAATGGCCAACCGGGAACTGGGGGGGAGGCAGTCGATCATGTTCCACTCAAATACAAAATAAGTCAATTTAAATTCTTTGTCATTCCAAGTTTCCAGTGTTGAGTATCGCATTCGTTTGTGCAGAGGAAGACGATCACCCTCCAACATCTCTCCCCGATATATCGCTGCTTCTTTTGGGGTTATTTCACCATATTCATATTCACTCTCGTCTTTCTGATCAACGAGGACAGGGACTACATCGAGAGAGACTTCCATTCCTTTGCAAGAACCGTCTCCCTCTCTGATAACCTTCCAAGGCCCTTTGACACAAACTGGTCTCAGGTTAATGCCCTCCCAGCTGATCTTGCCCAGGGCCTCAATCAGACTCAACTTCAGTTCATAAAAGAATTCAGATACATTCCACTCCACTCCTGCAATATATACACTTCCTATTACTCTTACATCATAATATCCATCAATACAAAGCTGTATGTCTGCCTCGTCCAGTCGTCCAGTCTTCAACTTCTCTCTCATGCTTCCTCCAATTTGAATTTTAGCAATTTCCTTGAATCTCGTCTTTTCTACCAAACGCCCAAAAAGTTCCACGAGGTCTTCACTTAAATCTTCCGCTTCTTTTTCCGATAAGACGAGCATCGGTTTCATTTTCTCAAGAACTCCTTTTTTAGCTTCTATTACTCCGCGACAAAGTTCTTTATGTCCGACGTCCGGGTGGGGTTCACTGGCGCGGCTTCCAAGATCTCGTGGGGTTAATCCAAATCGATCAACGACATTTTCATTATTCCTAATTTGTTTTAGGAATTGAATTGCTCGTTGATTGTCGTGCAACTCTGCCAGATGCAAAGGGGTGCACCCATCAACGTCTTTTGCGTCGATGTATTTCTCGATTATTTGAGGAGGAAGAAATTTGAGAGAGTCGAGGAATAAAACGGCCAGATGAAGGGGACTTCTTTTCATCCAGTTATAGTAAACAAATCTTCCATAGTAATTCCTTATCAGGCACATGTCTTGGAATGATTTTTCTATTAATTCTTCACTGAATTTTTCTCGTTTCTTTGTCATAAAAAGGAAGCAGTTGATCAGTTCTCCTGATTCCAAACATTCTTCCCATTTGTCGTACATCGAATGCACCAGTTTCCTTCCTAACTTAATCATTTCCTTAGAAACTGAATGAAGTTCTCCCAGGAAATTCAGATCAAATTTACATTCTAAAATCATTTCTTGAGTGAAACTCTTTTTGCTGCTCATTGAAACAAGAAGCTTCAAGTAAGACAAAGTCCACTCTTCACTCCTTGTAAATCTTATGGTCTCTGGTAGAATCCTTTTCAGCTGCCTATCTGTGGGTTGTGCTCCACCCTCTGCACACACACTCAGCATTTCCACAACAAACAATCTATCACGATAAATTCCATCAAATATCGCATCCCAAACATGTTGTGTTGTTTTGCTGTTTTGCACTATAATCCTCACTATGTCCATCACAATGCCCATGAATCTTGGATTGTTCATCTTCTTCAAATTCTCCATGGCTGTATCATTCAGTTTCATCTCGTACGAATGCGATTCCCAGTTTTTCACAGTTTTCGTCAAACTCAGCAACTTCTCAAGTTTCTCCTGAGTCCATTTCTCAGCTCCAAATTCTTGCTCAATCTGTCTCAGTCTGCAAAATAAATAATTATGTTTTAGATTCAAATAAACTAACTTTCACAGTTTCAGTACCTGAAATATTAATCTTTTTTCCCACAGCTTTTATCTTGTAACAATATACAAACTTCAATTAAAAATAATTATGATCATATTCAGTCACTGAAGTAAATATATCAATATTTGAATTTTTTTCATTTTAAATTTACTGCTTATTTTAACTTGACTCAAAATTACATGTCACAACGTAAATTTTTCTGATGAAAGTGATGTGTTGCTTTGTCTATCTGTCATTCTCAGCTTGTTGCTCCACCTTACCTGTCAGATTGCACCTCAATTATTTGACACCAAGGCTTCGCAAATAGCTAAAATATCTAGATCTTTTGACTGAGCACCTATGAAAGAACAGGGTTGTAATATTACGACCTGGGTCCTTTGACATATACCTCCGTTCGCTACAAAGTGTGGATTGCGTATGGATGGTCAGAGCAAAGCTGATGTCAACTGATACTCTAAAACTTGTCAGAAACTTCTAACAGCTTAAACTTAGTCTAAACTAGTGACAACACACAACAATTTGTATGAATTTAAGCCACAGGGATTTAAGAAACCGTTTAGTTACAGTTTTAGCTATTTACAAATACTCACAGGTTGAAAACTGCTCTTTTATCGATTTTCTTTATGTTGCTCCTTTCAATAAAATAAAGAACTCCAGCCGTGTGCGCGGTTTGTTTACAAAGGAAGCAAAATCACCAAGCAACTAGGGCGAACCAATAAGCGAGATCGTAGTTAATCCGGGCCTCTAGCGTCGCGGGATAAACAAACCACGGCAGACAGCAGGTATTCTACAGCCCTCAATTATCGCTCACAAGTCCGCTGTTTTATAGTCGTACTTACATTATCTACACAGCTCGATATGAGTGAAAAGGAAGAAAAGAACTGTGTTTTGATGATTTCAAACGGTGGAAGGTGCCTAACTGAAGAGTTTTCTTAAAAAACGGGCTCTGAAGACATCTTCAAAGAAGGATGAGCTGTGTGCGTTGGCCTTCGCTGCATACAAGGTAGGGACGGCCTAAAAATTTGTTTACTAATAGGCCGCAGGAGCGGCCCCGTAGGGGCCGCCCGTAGGGCTTTTATGACTAGAGATTGGCCAAAAACAAAATCTACTGTCATGCTATTCACAGATGACCGGATCGAACTATGTTGTCCTAATTAATCTGCGCGGCCATGATGCGCACAAAATAATAATGACCTACTTACACAAAAATCATTCTTTACTTAGGATTTTCCTGACAAACTTGAAGAAACTCACGTGAGAACTCGGTTAATGACCATTTCTAGGTGATTCCAAGACTGGACAAGCAGTAGAACTATGGTTTTGAATGTTTCATGGGACATGATGGGAGCCATGTCCATTGCCATGAGGCTTGTCAACTAAATGAACGTTCGACCAATCAGAGTAGAGCTTATTTCTTTGCAAGGCCATTTTGCAAGGCAACGAGCTCTAACAGACTCTGTGATTGGCTGTGGCACTTAGGCCTTAGAAATTAATGCATAAGGCCTCATTGTTCATCAGTAAGACTACGCAAGCAACGAGCAGAAGGGAATGAAATAAAGCTTAATTGCAGAAGGATATATGAACTAACAGTAATGCAAACAACACCAACCTGCAGTCCATTGATAAGATATCAATAAGGAAAGAGGAGGCCGTTATTTTCGGGAAAAGCCCTAAAATAGTACCAGGCTATAAATAGATGTGGGCGTGGCCTAATGCAAGCACGTACTTTTGTTTACAAATGAATCTGTGTGTTGACAACTCGGTTTTGACAGCTTGTCAGAAAATGTTACCAACAGAAACAGCTTAATCTAGTGGATAACCATAATGATAACATCAATGACTTCAATACAACATTCAACACCAGTAGAATAAATCACTTCAGTGAAATTGACCGCGACAGTGATGCTAATGAAACATCATGGGTTTTAAACATACAACAGAATATCAATGATGAATATGTATTTTCTGGATTTTGTTTAGACACTGAAATTTAATGTCACTAATTTTCATGCTATTTCCAATAAATGGCATGTGGTATGACAGTCGCTAACCATGTAGACCAAAATTGCTACTTAGGTATTTTCTGAAAACTGTTTGGTACAATAAATTTAAATACGTCTGAATTTCAGTCTTATACACTTTTCTGGTGTGACATGACAGTCGCTATCCAAACTAGTACCACAAATTAATTAATCAACCTTGCAAACATTATTTATTTATGTGGACTATATAACTATAACATTCACTTAAAGATAATATATGATAAACCTGAATATATTATCTTTAATATAAATATATTGTCTTTAGGTATATTTAATATCTATCTATATAAATACACAATTCATTGCATCAACAATGCAATTTAATTTAATTTTGTTATATAGAAGAACCCTTAAGTCAGGGGCAGATCCAAAATTGTTTGCAGTGTTCCCTCTAATTTCTTATGCACAGTGATGTATTAGGCCAAGAAGGGGAGGGGGGCTAAGAACCCCCTAGTTCAGTTACTGGACTAAGAACCCCCCTTAAACCGCCCCCCCCCCCCCCTACCTTTGAATCTGCTACAGCTCTTAAAAAAAAGGGTATAAAAATGTATGCCATGGTACATGTACATGACACAGGATTATCCATGCGGCCCCTCATGCACATTGCATTATCATATTAGGCCGCAGGAGCGGCCCCATAGGGGCCGCCCGTAGGGCTTTTATGACTAGAGATTGGCCAAAAATAAAATCTACTGACGTGCTATTCTCAAATGACCGGATCGGAACTTTGTTGTCCTAATTAATGAACGTAGAAATCAATGCGCAGTCATAATGAGGTCATGATGCGCCACGATGAAAAATAGGCCAAAAAGTCACAACAAACTTGTAATGATGACGTCACAGAGAATTGCCTTTGGCGCCGCCCCCACTGTGAGGCAAACATGTGCAAGTACGTTAGTTTAATTATTATCGTGCGCTGGAAAACGACATGTTCGCTCAACCGGAACCAGCGCGATTTTGGTTCCCTTGACTGTTATGTAACAGATTGCTATTTGTGATAATTGCTTTTGGTTAATTTCACTTTAAATCTGACACTTTGGCTCATTCCTACAGGCCTAGGAATTGCATTTATTATGACAAATGCAATTTTTGATGACCGAAAAATACTTGCATCTCCTAGCTAGCTAGCTCATTTGAAAAAAAAATGAAGTAAATGTTGGTAGTTTTAATTTCTCATCTGCTTCATTGATTGGCAATAGAAAAGAGGGTAAAATCTCAACTCCATAGTTTACAAATAAGTTTTCCATGCAGGTATAAACCGTTTTGTAACTTAAATGCATTATTTAACCACCAATTTCAAGAAAAATACTATAATTTAAGCATTGCTGCTTATACACTTGCTTTTATGGTCCCATTAAATAAAGTTAGCCCAATTAAGCAAGTACGTGACATTACCCACATGTATGAAAATGGCATCAAAGTATAATTTTAGTAAATCACACCTCCTGTGGCCTCTTATGCACACTGCATTATCATATTATTACAAGGAGGTGTAAAATTTGTGCAACTCGATTTATAGTGGATTAATTCATCACACTGTTATTAATTTATTATAAGTAAATACTAGGTAGTGAATTTATAATATGAATATGCAATGTGCATGAGAGACCGCAGGAGTTGTAGAATTAGTACTAAAATGATACTTTGAAGTTTGATGCCATTTTCAAGTAATAACAACCATAATCGCGATCGTTCCGGTTGAGCGAACACATCGTTTTTTGTTCGCCAGTGGTGCGGCCAAAGCCATTTTCTGTGACGTCATAAATAAAAGTTTTAATTGTGACGTTTCTAAAGGCCTTTTTTGTAAGCGCGCATCATAACGGCGTATTGATTTAAAACCTAAGCGCCACGGCAAATCACAGAGTTTGTTAAAGCTCGTTGCCTAGCAAATGGCCTAGTAATTAAATAAGCTCTGCTCTGATTGGTCGAACGTTCATTTAGTTGGCTAGCTTTGTGGAAAATCACGGCAGTGGACATCCCTAACATGGAACATTCAAAACCATACTTCTACTGCTTGTCCAGTCTTGAATCACATAGAAATGATCATTAATAGTGTTTTAATGTGAGTTAATTCAATTTGTCTGCTAGATCTTAAGTTAAGAGCTGTTAAGAACGATTTTTGTGTAAGTAGGTCATTATTATTTTGTGCGCATCATGGCCGCGCAGATTAATTAGGACAACATAGTTCGATCCGGTCATCTGAGAATAGCATGACAGTAGATTTTGTTTTTGGCCAATCTCTAGTCATAAAAGCCCTACGGGCGGCCCCTGAGGGGCCGCTCCTGCGGCCTAATAAAGGAAAGAGTAAGAACAAATTACAATATGAAAGGACAGGATTGAAAATTTTCACCTTCTGATTGGGCATTTTTTTCCTCAATCCTGATTGGCTTTCTCCAAGGGTAAGTTAGTATATATATAATACAATTAATTATTTCTGCATACCAAACTTAAAGATAATGCCATTATATTATAAATAATGCAGAACAAGTTGTAGATTAATGTAGACCAGATCTCTGAAAGTGCAGAAAAAGTTTTATGTTAACTAGTATTAGATAGTGCAGTCCAGGTTTAGAAAAATGCAGACCAGGTATGAGAAAATGCAGACCAATTGAGTCTCAGTATAATGGAAATTGCAGACTACGGCCTATAATACATTATGTCTGTAATGATATAGGCAGACATTTATGAATTGTTACTGCACATTTTTTTTTATCAGAATTAAAATTAATCAATCATCAATTTTTTTAAGGAGGGAAGACCTTTGGAATCCACTGATGAACAGGAAGATGCAGCCAGGTTAGAGGACTATAGCTCACTCCTAACATTTGTGTGTGGGCAGAAGACTATCACCATTTCAGACCCAATGGATCTGAAGTCAGGATGGGTGTCAGAACAGGTGAGATGTCAATTTTTTTAAGAAGTATTGTGCATGTTTAATTTCTTGTGCATTGGTTCGCAGTTTTGAATATCTATGAGAAGTCAAAATGTGTTGTATCCATGTTAACTGTTTATTTTCTTGTCACCAGGATGGTGTGTCAAAGTGGCCACCGACAATGGACCTGGATATTGCCGAGTATCTACTCAGTGCATTTCAGACTGCACCCCTGACCAAGCGCCTGTTAAGTGATTACAAGGAGGGAAAAGCCTACTCATATTTTGATAGCAAATGGCTAGACCAGGTGTTCTATCATCCCCTTGGTGATGACTCTCCTGTATGTCTGCTGAGGTCAAAGTCAATCCCATCCCAGAAAATCAGCAACATCCCACACCGAGTCTGGATAGCAGTTGAGAAGTACACTGGTTCCATTAAGAGCAGCTACTGCACTTGTTTTGCTGGGTAAGATAATATATTATTATATATAATTTTTTGTATTCAAAATTAAGTTTGGGTTTATTTCTTCTATGTAATGTTTGTTATTTGTTTTCTGTTAATGTTTCATTGTTTTCTGTTAATGTTTCATTGTTTTCTGTTTGTGGTTTGTCCCACAGAATGAATTGACTCATAACTACACAAGTCTCAACAGTGGTAAATATTTACAGTCTGGTTTCTTTGATTACTCAGCATCTACAAGGAAGGCTAAGAGAGGTAAATGAACTACCATTAGCTGCTTAAGTAACCTGTAGCAGTAACTCATATCTTAATTGTAGCAATATATTTTCATTTATATGGCTTGTATTTCATTGACAAACATACTTAAATGTTTAGTCTATTGATAATTTGGTTTTCTTTTTACAGGCTGGGTTCAACCTGTAACCATGTGGCAGCTGTCTTATTTAAGATAGACTGGGCCTGGAAAAGTGGCATCACCAACAAGTCGTGTACATCGAGGCCATGTACCTGGAACGAATTTGGCGCCAAAGGAAAGGTGTTGGACCTGCAACCAGTTTCCGAGCTGGAGTGGAGAAAACCTCACTATGGAAAAGGGGGCAAGTACACTGATTAAAAGTTAGATCTATCCCTATGAAAGAAGAAGGCTTAAGCACTCAATACAATGTTGTTGTTTTTTGGTCTGTCACTGCTTAAAAATCAGGAGTGGATGCTGTTGATCCAGTCATTCAGAGAAGATAAAAGTGTTTGTGCAAACATTTAGTTTACTCCGATTTATTTCCTTGCAGGTGACAAAACTGCTATAAACAATGCAGTACGAAAGAACTTCCAGCCAAGCCAAGCTCCACAGCCAAGCATTCAGACACTGACCAATGCGCTCTATGGCAGCTGCCCTTCCGCATGTATTTTTGAATATGTCGACCTCCCTAATCAACATTTGCCTCCACCACAAGATGATGTGAATGTCTACTCTGAAGTTGAGGTAGTCTCGGAAAATCTACCACCACCAGTTCCACATCTAATACAGCAGGGCTGCACTTCCTGGGTATTTTCTGAAACCCAGGTATCGGGAATTGAACATCTTACCAGAGGTCAAGGTTCCAACAGTGAATGGTACAATCAGAAAGTTGGACGCATATCAGCATCGAACATCCACTCCGTCTTGACAAAGGTACGCCACATGGAACGCTGTGCCCCTAAGAGACTGGATTGTTTCAATTTGCTGCAGAAGCTCTGCTCTGAAGCAGTAAATGACTTGAGCCATGTACCTGCAATTAAGTATGGACAGTCCATGGAAACAGAAGCCAGGCACACATATTACCAGATGAACAAGGGTGCACATCAGCATTTAGAGGTACAGGAATGTGGCATGTGTGTTGTGCAGCATCATGGGTACATAAGTGCCAGCCCTGATGCTTTGGTGAACTGTTCCTGCTGTGGCCAGGGATTACTTGAAATAAAATGTCCGCTAACCTTGGCTCATGCTGATCCAAGTAAAGAGCCACCTGCTTACATTGTGACTGTGGATGGACGTCACATTCTGAAGAAAGAGCATCCTTATTACAGCCAAGTCATCACCCAGATGGGTGCCACAGGCAGAAAGTGGTGCAACTTTTTCATCTACTCCAGACAAGGATCGCTCACAGTCCGAATCAAGTTTGATGACTCTTGGTGGCAGAGTCTGGTTTCAGCTTGTGACACATTCTTTTTAAACCACATGATTGACTTTATAAAATCTAAAAATTGTGTTTGATTAACCTTAAAGATAACCTGATGACGGCTTTGGTATACAGTTTCTGCTATGCACATTTATGTATTTCACAAGTCTATGTGCTAATCTGGCTAAGATTTTGCTAAAGGTGATATGGAAATCATTACAGAAATTTTTTAAATTCAATGTGTATCTATCTCTTGCACTAAAAGAATCTGTAATTAAATTTGTTACATTATTCAATCAATGTTGCTGGAAATTTGATGTTTCTTTGAATTATATTCATATAAATCATACTATTGTCCATTTGGAGTTATATCTTGTTCATTCATAGGCAATCATACTGATATGTAAATAGTGTACATAAATTAGGTAAAATATATATGGTGAGACAATTAATTGTCTAATTAATTAATCCCACCTGGTTCTATCCAGGTGCTTAAGCTTGACCAGGGATTATTACGTTCCCAGTACTAGTGATAATCACTGTACTGCAAGCAGTCATCTGTATTTGATCCTTCTATCGTGTCATTTATATAATTGCACAATTACATGTAAGTATTATTAACCTGACACCGGAACCAATGACCAAGGAATACCCTAGTCAGGTCCAAGAATGGTGACCACTTTAGTCTCTGATTGCTCACAAGCAATCTTTCAACATGTCTACTCAAGGACAAGGAAATGTAAAGTTTAAATGCACTTTTTTTGATCTGTCATTTTCGAACTCATTTTATAGAGCTATTTTGTGATGTCAAAAAGCAGTTACACACATAAATCATCTCAACTCTTGATATATGAGGTGAGGTACTCAATCCACCTTCCATTGAATTTATTCTTATAATGTCAGATCAACACAAGTCTTACACATCTTATCCTGCCAACTCTATGTCAGTGGAATAACACGTTTTTATTCACATCTCTCTTTCCTGCCTTTCCAGAACTATTAGCGGCAAACATACAATTTAGGTTATGTTAATTTACTACAAGTTCTTTACGTCTCGTAATATTAACTGTCAAAATCCCTTCCTATGTTCACAATTGTGAAAAATTCACATGAATAATTTCTGCACTTTGAAGCTTAATGTTACATAAATGTAATAGAATACTTTCATGCACTCAATTATCAGAATTAAGTAAGATTACAACATCATAACAGAGAATCATACAATACAATGTAATTGCTATGCCCTGATTTGCCTAACAAAGCAAAATTCAATTATAATTATCAGAACTCAATAGTTTTGTAACCTATCATCAATTTGTTATTGTTGTTTCATACTACAGAATCATAATATCTACAGTAATAGTTAAGCCATAATTAAAGTTATTAATTCACAAAAATTTGCAATAGGACTCAAATGTCTAATCAATTGACTAAAGGGGGATGCAAGTTGCAAAGGGCAGCACAAACTGTGAAAATGTCATCAACTAAAGGTACTAAAGAGATTGGTAATGTTCCAGTCAATATTGAGTACCTCTTCATTCGGCCTGTGGCACGTTCAACATGAATCCTGGCGTTTGCCACTGCTTTGGTTTTCTGAACTTGGGAACGTATCATCTGATCCATACCTGAACTTGGAGGTGGAATAAGAAGCTTTGCACCACGCAACAGCAAGTCCTCTTGAATTGGAAATCCTCGGTCAGCCATAACTAAGTCTCCGTGATCCAAAAGATCCAAAAATCCACTGTCACAGGTAATCTTTTTGTCCGAAGTTCTCCCTCCCCAGGCTTTGGAAAGAAAAGTAATGGCACCATTCGGAGAAATACCAATCAATACCTTGACGGTGTTGTGCTTTTTATAGTCAGACCATGTCTGTGCTTGTAGGTCAAGATGTCGAGGCCTCTCAATGAATACTTCAGTGCAGTCTATTGTGACTCTAAGGTTAGGATACTTCTCCATGTCCTTGGGAAGATGTTCATGAATCCTTTCTTTAGGAGGCCAAAAGATGAGTGGTTTCACTACTTTCGACAACATTCGAGCATAAGTATTGAATATCTGTGACACTGATGATGAGGAAACACCAAACATATCACCCAGCAACTCATTTATCAGCCCAAGCCTTAGCTTCATCAAAACCATCACCAGTTCTTCTCGTACAGACAGTTTTCTTGCTGGCCCAGACTTGGACTGTAGAATTTCTTGTCGTGGAATATATTTTTGGCTGCCTCGCCAGTACTGCATATTGGATGCCACTGGGGTGATGAGTTGGACAAGATCATCAAAGGCACTTAGAGAAGGCAGTCCCGTGTATGTGTTGACTTTTTCATCAGATTTTAGATATCTGCCACTCACATTCTCTGATTTTGTAGACAGGCCCAGGTCTTCCTTTGCACTGCTTTCTTTCAACTCATCATAGCGAAACTGTAATTCCTTCACAGTGGCATCCTAAGTAGCACATCCAACACAGTCACATTCTGTGGAACAATTACACCGGTAACTGTAGCAGTGATCGTGTCCCGTTGACGGACCATCATCCTCAGGGAGCTCACAAGCCAATTGCTTGGTGGCGCTAGCACTTCGCGAAAGAGACCTCTCCTTTGGCGGCTTTCTAGAGGCTGGTAGATTATCTGAAATTTGAATAATATACTAAATACACCAACCATACATACATGCATAAAAACAGAGAGAATATAAATAATCTAGTAAAACACAATACTTGATTTACAATTTCATAAATAATATATATAAAATGTACTTGAGTTGTACCTCTGTGACCAAGGTTGATGGTTTGGGTTACCAGGAGTGGGCTTGCCATCTACAAAGTGATCTGAGCAGATCCTGTCATCGGGGCTAGGTGTCCAGTTCTTTCCTGCTGTGTTCCTACGATACACAGCTCTGGCCCATTCAAAACGACTGTTCAAGTTTTTGTTTTCGGTCGGGAAAGGGAAAATGGGGCAGCACAAGAGCACATCCCATGACGCTGATTGTGTTGGCTGCACAGTTGCTTTCGCCACCTGTTCAAAGTGTATGTACTCTTAGAGCAGTGAGTGAAGGCACATATCCTCATCTTCACTACATGTGTGTGAAAGCCAAAATCCTCATCTTCGATTACATGTATCAAAAGTTGAAAACTTCCTCAGAACAAAGAAGATCTAGTATATTTTCTGCTCACACATACGTTCAATGCTTCCATCCACGTGTGTTTGTTTATCCCGACAAATGTCCGCGTCATCATTTTTCGCGCATGCGCGCGGCTAACTACGATGCCGCTTATTAGAAACCGGCGTATACGGCCATTTTGAATGACGTCACACTTAATATGGCGGCAGTGTCGGACTCGGCCATGTTGATGAAGACAGGATGAACTATGCTGCATCTCGTCGAATTTGGCGACAAATAAGCTGAGATTTTTGACATCCAGTTAGCATAATTAACCCGGTGAGTGTTCTGAACAATTCTTAAAACTTTCAGTTTGTGACAAGTCGTATGGGTTGAAGAAACATGATGTTCATGACATGCTGAGTGTGTAAACAAAGGGTGAACTCGTGTAGCCCGAACGCGAACAGACTGCCTTGCAATGCAGGGCCGAACTGATAAACCACTTTCAACCACTCTAGCTCTTACAAAATCAAGTGCTGTGAACCAATCAGCCAGAACTGACTGAACACTACGTCATCACCTGAATTTTGTATGTGGAAAAACCGAGCTATTAACACAAACTACCACCTCAAATGTTAATATCTGTAGATGTTGTTGTTGCAGAAGACATTTTACGGGTGATTGTATAATGCGGACCCGGCGGACCATGCGGACCAGCGCTAAAACAAACAAGCCTTTGTTTGTTTAGACAAATACAACACACCCCTATTTTGGCCGTATATTGAAGAATGTGGACCATGCAGATCATGCAGACCAAAAAGAAGTTTTAGCAATCACCAGCTTAATTAAAAAAAAATAATAATAAAAATAAAACAATATAAATAATATGATAATGCAATGTGCATGAGGGGCCGCAGGGATAGTCCTCTGTCATGTACATGTACCATGGCATATATTTTTATACCCTTTTTTTTAAGAGCTGTAGCAGATTCAAAGGTGGGGTGGGTTTAATGGGTGTTCTTAGTCCAGTAACTGAACTAGGGGGTTCTTAGCCCCCCTCCCCTTCTTGGCCTAATACATCACTGTGCGTGAGAAATTAGAGGGAACACTGCAAACAATTTTGGATCTGCCCCTGAAGGGTTCTTCTATATAACAAAATTAAATGAAATTGCATTGTTGATGCAAAGAATTGTGTATCTATTTAGATAGATATTAAATATACCTAAATGACAATATATATATATATATATTTGATAAACCTGAATATATTATCTTTAAATGAATGTTATAGTTATATAGTCCACATAAATAAATAATGTTTGTAAGGTTGATTAATTAATTTGTGGTACTAGTTTGGATAGCGACTGTCATGGCACACCAGAAAAGTATATAAGACAAATTCAGACGTATTTAAATTTATTGTACCAAACAGTTTTCAGAAAATTTTAATGCACTTTACTCAGTGACACGTACAGATGTGTCAGATGCTCTGAATTAGTTTTTGCTTAAATATCAAATTGAACAAGCAACTATCACGTCACACCAGGAGAAATGGACTGCACCTAACTTTCTATTTAAATAGATACAGTTTTTCCCTCAAATCAGCTATCAAAATTGGGTTATCAGCAAGCTGTCAAAACTGAGTTGTCAACACACAGATTCGTTTGTAAACTAAAGTATGTGCTTGCATTAGGCCACGCCCACATCTATTTATAGCCTGGTGCTATTTTAGGGCTTTTCCCGAAAATAACGGCCTCCTCTTTCTTTACTGATATCTTATCAATGGACTGCAGGTTGGTGTTGTTTGCATTACTGTTAGTTCATATTTCCTTCTGCAATTAAGCTTTATTTCATTCCCTTCTGCTCGTTGCTTGCGTAGTCTTACTGATGAACAATGAGGCCTTATGCATTAATTTCTAAGGCCTAAGCGCCACAGCCAATCACAGAGTTTGTTAGAGCTCGTTGCCTTGCAAAATGGCCTTACAAAGAAATAAGCTCTACTCTGATTGGTCGAACGTTCATTTAGTTGACAGGCTTCATGGCAATGGACATGGCTCCCATCATGTCCCATGAAACATTCAAAACCATAGTTCTACTGCTTGTCCAGTCTTGGAATCACCTAGAAATGGTCATTAACGGAGTTCTAACGTGAGTTTCTTCAAGTTTGTCAGGAAAATCCTGAGTAAAGAACGATTTTTGTGTAAGTAGGTCATTGTAAATATTTGCGCATCATGGCCGCGCAGATTAATTAGGACAACATAGTTCGATCCGGTCATCTGAGAATAGCATGACAGTAGATTTTGTTTTTGGCCAATCTCTAGTCATAAAAGCCCTACGGGCGGCCCCTGAGGGGCCGCTCCTGCGGCCTAATAAAGGAAAGAGTAAGAACAAATTACAATATGAAAGGACAGGATTGAAAATTTTCACCTTCTGATTGGGCATTTTTTTCCTCAATCCTGATTGGCTTTCTCCAAGGGTAAGTTAGTATATATATAATACAATTAATTATTTCTGCATACCAAACTTAAAGATAATGCCATTATATTATAAATAATGCAGAACAAGTTGTAGATTAATGTAGACCAGATCTCTGAAAGTGCAGAAAAAGTTTTATGTTAACTAGTATTAGATAGTGCAGTCCAGGTTTAGAAAAATGCAGACCAGGTATGAGAAAATGCAGACCAATTGAGTCTCAGTATAATGGAAATTGCAGACTAGGTAGAAAGTACAAACAATTTTAGTCTGCATTATACACTCACCCACATGCTTTCCACATGGATTACGAATCAAGTGCAATTACACTCCTTATAACTGCATAATCACAGCAACAGCCTACCTAAGAAGAAAATTTAATAGTTCTTTTGGTCTGCATTGTGTGCATGGTCCGCATTTTTCATCTATGGCGAAATAGGGGTTGTACTAGTCTAAACAAACTGTTTAGTATACAAACGGACGATCGGCGCTTGTTGGTTTTAGCGTGGTCCGCATGGTCCGCCTGGTCCGCATTATACAATTACCCACATTTTACTGCCATGCTTGATAGCTCTATAGACACAAACAAGTAGTTCTATGTTCACACACTAATTGTATGATTTCATTTGATATATATATATATATATGAACATAATTATGAATATATATCACATTACAAATTTATGAATGACGAGAAATATGGATCGAATGCCTTTACATTGACAGTCACACAGTTTTTATTGAGCGCGTAGGAATACCTTTCACAAAGGTTAGATGGGAACTAGATCTGAGGATCAACACACATCTAGCAGCCTAGACAGAATTCGTCATCAGGAAGGACTGCTGACCAAAGATGATCTACTAAGTAGATTGTGTTTGTGCTGACTTCTTAAAGGGTCAATTTGAGGTAAGTTTTGAATATCTGTCCATTATTGTCCATGAGAGATCACTCTACTGTGTACAGTTGTACTGCTACTGCTAGCGCCGAGGAAAGATGCCTTCGTTTTTGCAGAAATATAGACTATAGTTGGAATTTATGTGGGTGAAAAAATGCAGTAGTCTTTGGCCTATCTGTTATTTCTTTCCGATTTAAAAAAGACCAATTATTAAGGATTTTAGAGCATTTTTCTACACTAGCTAGCCCGAACAGACAGACTCGCAAGGCAGGGCCGGCGAGGCAGTCTGAAACCATCCTATTGAAAAACCTTGGGGAATGCATGAACCTGAACTGTGATGTTAGTTTATTGCAATTACATTGCGCCTGTTGATATACCGATTAGCCACCATTGATAATTTATATCTATGCTAAAAAATTACTAATTAAAGGCCTTCATTTTCTTTGAATTTTTCATAAAATGTCTGGAAAACAAGCTGAGCTGTTTTTATGAAACGAGGAATTTCGCAATGGTAACGTCACAAGATTGCTCTCCAGTAAAGGAGGATTACGTCACAAAAATTTGGTGACGTCATAGTGCAAAACTGGCGGGAAAGCACAGCTATAATGAAATGTTCAGCTCCCCCTCCAGCATTGAATTGACTCATTATAGTTTTAAATAGGCCCATGTCGATTGGACTACACTATGCGGTTTTGTCCTAATTTCATGCAGGGTGAAATCGCGCTAACTACAGTGTGCATACTTGGATAAACTAGTTCATCCTTGAAGATGCATGGACCCGCCGACGCGATTTCCCAGAAAAATCGGCATCGCAAGGAGTCTGGCATGTCAAAGAAAATCGGCCGACAATCACCATCCATATATAAAAACAACCTTCTAAATAACTGTATTAATACTATTGTAAGTTTTATTTTTCCATCATTTCTTTGGTACAGGTTAGGCCTAATACTCGTGAATATAGGCCTAAATGTATTATAAATTTAACATAATTCAACAATCATTTAATATGCCACTTCTAGAAGTCGCAAATTCATTATATAATTGTTCTAATTGGCCTATAACGCAAGCATACCGGAGCCTTCGTTTTGACAATTATTGAAAGTTTATTGGCTGGGGCAGAACATTGGTAATTGGGCATTTAACGCTCGGGACACTAATTTTCTTTATATGTTGGGCTCTCACTACCCTGAAAAAATTATTAATACCATAATTTTATGCTATTATATGTTTTTCTAATAGATCAATAAATTTGTAAAAATCTGAGTAATTAATGTAGTCTACAAGGCACAAACATCGGTCTCAATGAGTTAGAATAGCCATAATACTGTATTATATCACTTGCAAATTTTAGATTCAACGTAAACCCCAGGGTTGTCATCAGTATTTCTTTCTCAATAAATTAGGTATTAGTGTATTTTTTTTCATTGTGTTGCTTTAATGGATATAGATGATAAGATAGTTACAAATAAACTATTTAGAAAAAAACCGCATTGTTCTATCATGTATAGAAGCCAAGTAATTGCAAGTTGAAGTTTTGCACTCCTCCAACATCTTCAGGTGAGTTAAAGATGAACGTCTTTAGTTAAAGAAAGTCAGGTGAGAAGGCCAAGGCAAAAAGTGAGCAGTTTCTGAATATAGGCCAAGGCCAAAGATCTAGGCCAAGGCAAAAAGTGTTTCTCACTGAATAGTAATTTCACAACATAATAATACTAAATAAGGAGTCACTTGTGTGCCTGTGTCATGTAATCAGCTAAACAGTAAAATGATGAATTCCAGGTGTCTAGAAGGAAGACATTAAATTATTGTTAAATAGTGTTAATTATAAAAATACAGCATTCCTGAGCACCTTCTTTGTGTATTTGTTTTATATTTATAATTTCCCTGTCTTTAACTGCCATTGTGATGATTTAATGAACATGAATAGCCTTTATACTGTGAATGAATATTTATGGCAAATAAACTGCCAAAATATTCATTCACAGGCTATTCAGTGGCCTAGCCTTAAAAACCACACTATTAACACCTCACTATTAGTATGTCTATTTTAACCACGGTCTTATTTGTGAGGTTTGCATTTTATTCTCATGTATTTAACCAAAAAAAAGGAAAATAGTCTGATTGAAATCCGGTGTATTTATAATAAATTAGTGCTTGATACATGAATGCTCAAATGATGTTTAATAAGGAAACCTTTGCTGCAGGTGCCTGTGTTTTACATCATGTTGCCTAAAACAGCACTGAAAAAGTAGTTAAATTGAACAAATTATAAATTGAGTATACATCTATATAGCAATTTAATTATTGATTGCAATTTACTCTCACTAACTTCAGCTAATACTAATTGGGTTTACAGGGGGCACATTGCTGAAGCATCATTTATTACCCTCATTAAGCACTCATCTGCAACGTTGCAAAATCGGCACGAAAATTTGCGTAGTGTGAGAGGGCAACTGACTGTGTGACAGATCGGCGCAAAAATCGCCAGCCCCGTGTCGGCCGACAAAATCACTTAATGTGAGCCCGACTTTGCATTGGTGCATTTTCTTGACTTTTTTACAAAATTTTGTGTAAACAATGTAGCATGGTATGTCATGGAAAATATTAAAACTTAATATCAGGCTAATACTTTCACTATGTAAATCTGAAAACGGTCACAAATAATTTATTATGATAATTGCCTAAAGTAATTTCACAAAATTATGAGAAATTCATGCATTTCTTTTCAAAAATTCACATTTAAATACATGAATTGAGTCTTGCTGTGAAATATAGTCTAGTCAAAATTTAAGTTTTTATTGTTCAACTTATTAACCAATAATATAAATGAATTTATAAGGCAATCTTGATCAGATCGCTGCCTCATAGCAGAGCTGGTCGACAGATTCCCGCCACCTTGATGATCCCACGTGCTCTGCATTTGTGACGTCACCAACCCTGGTCACGCATGCGTAGTTCATCAAAATATCGACGGACATTCGCTTGTTAGATTTGATGTGCAACTTTTCCAGCAAAACCTAATGCTGAAAGTAGGTAATGTAGCGAACAGCAATTATTTATTAGCGCCATCGTAGCTAAGTATTTGGCGATTAATTTGGGGGGTCTTACATGGCCCGACTCCTTCTAGTTTGTTTACAATCAAAAGGTGAAGTGCGACCCCCGAGGTTTTTCAATACATGGGTTTGGGACTGGCTTACGCATGTAGCATAAGCCAGTCCCATGGGGCTAACACTAGCTAGTTATGACGTTTGACAGATACAGTGGGTACGCCGAATTCGCTTACCTGTTAGTGTCGAGTGTTTTAAAGATCTTTAACCTTAATCTGACATCTATTCCTGCTTGATAACCCCTCTAATAAGTATAAGACGCAGTATGGAAGATCGCCACATAGAAAAACTTTTGAAACAAATGGAATCTAATGATATGCAGCATGCCTGGTTTCATTGAGTTTTTAAAGGTGCACTGTCTGTCAAATTTGCACATTAAAATAATGTATAAATCAATACTGCCTTCTTGTCTCATGATATTTTTCACCATTACATACTCACTTTTGCACAACAATTTAGTTTTAATTTACAATAAATAATATAAATATTAGTTTTTTCATGCCATCAAAAACTCAGTATGTAAGCAAACCCAGAGATGACATCACAATACTGAACAATAGTGATGATGTCATTTCCATTGTGTCTCTAATGTTTTGGTCTGGATTTTCTCTCAATGTATAATTCATTTTTAAGCAATTAATGTCTTATAAAATCATTTATTCACACAAATTTAGTGTGCCTTGACAGTGTAACTTTAAACGGCGCAAAATCCACAAGTTTCGGTGTCTGACACTGTATATTATTACATTCTAGAAATATCGCTGTTAATCGAGCGCCGCAGCTCTATGACAATTGTTGGAATCATGATTTGAGCCCCATTAAAAATATAAAATATTGATCGAGCTTTTAGTAAGAATTTAAAATTTTAAAATCGACTAAAATTAACGATGCTAGAGGGCAAAACGTGATGGAAAGTCAATCAGTGTTCATAATCAACAGGGTTTGGTCACAACAACCACAAAACAGTCACATAAATATTGTGTGATATTGAGGTAGTAGTTGTTTAAAAGAACTCATTTATCTCAAGTAAAGAACATAGGCTGCTGCAGCAACATACCCTCGGCTACAGCCAAAAACGTCAACATGGATATGTCAAAACGGCTACAAGCTATGTCTGCAAATGCCCAAAACGGATACAGTCATAAATTCTATGTCCAAAACTGCTACACGTTCATACACTAAAACAGCTACACTTTTACACACCAAAACGTCTACTTTCCATGATGAAAACAAGGGGCAGATCAATACGACAGTTATTTTTACAAGGTCTGTAGACGTTTTGGTCTGTAGCCGTTTTGGTATCATTGTTATGAGGGGGAAAAGCACTGTAGACGTTATGGTTAAGTACTGAAAAGCATGTTGACGTTTTGGTAATGTCCCCGAATATTGGTGTAGACGTTTTGGTTATAGTCGTGTAGCCGTTTTTGTTGTTGATGTTTTGGGTGTTAACGTTTTTGCGTATAGCCGTTTCATCCGCCCAGTGCAGTACTTGCCGTGACCCATGCGGACACTACGCCACGGGGGTTTTTAGCTACTTTCGGTCTTTTGGTCATTTGAGTCAGAAACTGCTTACAACAGAGTCAAAATCTACCTCTCACCTTGTAGCGGTATTCAAATCATTACAGTTTTTCATATAGTATTGAATAAACGTTGTCGAACATTTCCACAGTAAGCTCAACGTAGGTGCAATTGTCGTTGCTAAGCCAGATTCTTTGACGGGTCGTTCAAATTATATTACTATAGAGCCTATATATTATTAGAGGGCCATCGTCACCAGACCAGTCTAAGATTTGATTGACACACAGCAAAGATTTGATTGGGTAAGCTTTCTGCCGTTGTTTACTATCGTCGACGATAGTCCGCATGCATTGCTTGCCAGGCTGTAGTGACGCACTTATGATTGTGTTTATTTAAATATAATTTGATCCCAATGTTACACTCGGCAACATTGAAATTTCCTACGACACCGAAATTCTCCACTTGTTTACCAATTATTAGATGACTGCTGCAGTGTTAGAACACTGGCAATGAGATAAACCATTAGTTTTGTGACAAATCATGAAGTTGCAATGTCAGGGCTCAACATAAACTTTTTCATCTACTTGTCCCTCGGACAAGTAATTTTGGAGTTTAACTTGTCCCCCTGAGAATCTTACTTGTCCTGATTGAGATTATACATATTGCTGATACTTCAATTCCTTTGATTAAGCACAATGTATTTTATTCTAGAAGTGAACTCATGTTAAATTGCACTTAACCATTGACACTTACAGTGAAGTTCAATCAACTCCTATTCACACCTATGATCTGTTAAGCAAATGTCCAATTGCAATTTGCTAGTGTTGAATTGGATTTGAATGACTAAAAGAAAATTAAGCCATTTAGATTTCACTTGTCCATTCGGACAAGTGCCTGAAGTATTTTGCTTGTCCCTGGAGACTTTTTACTTGTCCCGGACAATCGGACAAGTGTTAATGTTGAGCCCTGAATAATGTGTGCACTTGTGCTTTTTTCAGGGTGGTAAATCTCGATGTCGTGGCTCAGTTCAGCATCGCCGAGTCTAACCTATGAACGTTTCCTGAACACAAGTCAATATTGAACTGACCACAGTGACGATATGAAATTCTGTTATAGTGAAGTGCTTCTAGATTTTCATGAAGACCGTAGCCCGATTCGCAACTTTTTAAAATGATCTTATGTAACAGAGTAGCAGACCATCGTTTTTATGCATTACTAAACAGACAGGCTGTGTACATAAAGATTAATAATCTCATCGAATAGTGTAGCCTATAAGCATTAACTATGTATATTCGGATCGAAAATAAATAACATGTTTAGTGAGATAAGAATAGGAGAAGGCAAAAAGCAGGTTCTGGTGTGACATGGCCAACTTCATGAAGAGCATTACCCGATTCACAACTGCATGAAAAATCTCATATTCCCATTTTTCAATGCAAATTGAATTCTTATTTTACACTTATATTTAAAAAAAAAAAATTTATTCTTCACAGATTCCCTGGAGATGGTGGCAAATCATTCATAACATCCTGAAAATATGATCAGAAATAATGAAACCACATGAACAGAAGTGCACAGTCCAAGATATACATGTAGGTATGCAGAACTTTATACTGTTCAACTGTGTTACATTATTCCATTTCATTGTCCTACATCGTCCCACCTTTGTTAGTGGCCAATTATTTCATTGTTTTTATCATTTTGATAATTTGGTAAATTCAGCGCAGCACAAATTTGGTATACTTTTGTGATATTGATGTGCATATATCGACATTCAGCTTTTGCTTCCCCTAAACTAAGTAATGCGCCACACTATTTGTCATTTTCTAAGACTCTATCAAATAGTTGAAAATAACCTTTATTAATCAAGGCACACTAAATTTGTGTGAACTACTGATTTTATCACACGTAAATTACTAAAAATAAATCATACATTCAGAGAAAATCCACACCAAAACATTGGAAACACAATGGAAATGACATCATCTCCATTGTTCAGTATTGTGAATTCATCACTGGGTTTGTTTACATTTTGAGTTTTTGATGATATGTAAAACTCTGTTTATATTATTTATAGTACCTTAGTCAAATTCCTGTGCACAAATGAGCATGTAATGGCAACAAATATCATGAAACAAGAAGGTAGTATTGGTTTATATAATGATTGGAACTTTAAACATTGTAATATATATTGTATTATACCACAGGCCCAAATTACCTTTCGCCAACTTCGGCACTCGATCTATTATAATAACCTCAAGGTAAACATTGTTCATGGCCCAAACCGAGGTCTCCGGCCCAAACTGAGGTCTCCGGCCCAAACCGGCACTGACGTCACAAATTTCCGCACTTCGGCCAATCAGAGAGCAGTATGTTCTTCAGCCCATACTGATGACGTCAGTGCCGAAGGGAGCCGCATTCAACAAAATGTGCAAGTTTAGTCAGGAATGCCCTCTTGTAGCAGCACAGGAAGGCCTAAAACAACTTTTGGTATATGAAGAACAGTTGTAAAGCATATTTGGGACAATTCTGTGCTTTAATAGTCTATGTCATGTATTTATCACAGAACATAGACGAAGTGTGGGCATAGGTTGTGGGGGCTGCATAGCCGATGGATACCTTTAGGATATAAATAATGCAGGCCGCTGGGTTTTCGTCAGCTGAATTTGTGAGATCGGTAATTTAGGCCTGTGATTATACCATATGTTACTTCTAAAACTGGCCGCTAGCCCCAGCCAATACTGTGCACCTCATATATAAGAGTCACTGTGCATGCTGGGGGACGTAGGCAGATTATTAACTTATCTGATGATGAAACGAAACAGAGAACAATAGGTGACAATTGCAGTCCTTGTCGTTTAAGGTGAGCAATTGCGCGCCCGCGCCATAACGCGCCTCAATTCAGGATAAGGCGAGCAAAAAACTGCTCGCCTACAAGTCAACTAGTGCGCTCGTGGTAGCACGCCCGACAATGCGTAAAACCGTTGTGTCGCGGTCTGTCATTGGTTAATCGGGGTCGCTTCCATTTCGAGGATCCAATCAGATCACAGCTTACATCGGGAAAACATTAGCATTCGAAATGGCGACTTCAGGAAAGCAGACAACCTATTCAACTTTTTTGAAATGGGACGTCGTGAAACGGGGCATTGTGCCCAAAATAAAAAAAGAAAATGGAAAGGATCTTGTGTATGAGGTGAGTTAGCTTGGTATTAACATGCTGGAAGTGGCATTTGGCATGATGAGGTATGACTTTGGATTCAAGGATACCCTTGAAGTCAACCAATAGGAATTCAGTATTAGTTCACAGACACACCCACCTCTCTCAGCCAATCAGAGCCTGTTTGTTGTGTTTGTTTACTTAATATCTGCACGTGGCTTTCAATGGGCATTTCTATTGAATAAATAAATGTATAATTATTATTTTTTTTGAGGTCACAGTATGAAATAATGGCTTATTACAATTATTACAATAAAAAATAAAATTTTATATTGCCACAATTTAATAACAATAGCAATAGATTTATTTATCAATATTTAAATATTTAAAGTTACAGTATAAAAACAGACTAGCCATAGGCTATTTTGTGACAAAAAGGTAAAAACAAAGATTGAGTATTAAAATATGATGTATGATTGAATAACAAACTATGTATAATTATAATGACAGAATATTAAAGTGATACCTGACATAATCAAATCTGAATTCTCTTTCTCTGCTTAAAGGGGAACTAATGGAAGTTTGTATGTTTCTTTCAAAAGTTCAATTAGTTGTCAAATAATATATTGCAGTGAAAGGAAATGTCTTAAACTCGGGTTTGATATGATTTCAAGCCAATTAAAAGTGAAATTTGCACCAACCATCAACATGCTGGGGGCCGCCATTATTGCACACGGCACGCAAAATAGTGACGTCACTTATGTACACAGCTAGGCCATATGTATTCAGCAATGCAAATTAATTACAATCCTGTGGATTACAATCTGTTACATTGTTCATTGCAATTATAATGACAAGAACAGTAATCACAACAACATAAAGTTCTTACTGAGTGTCAAGTAATTGCCATTGAACTATTTGAGACAATGCAATTATCACACAATATCAGAACAACTATCAAGTATCCTGCTTTGTAATACAACTATTGAATGTTTGGATAACTGAGTACTAATTAAATTAAATGATTTTTTAGTAATTTAGAGCAGTTTACATTGTATTAGATTTCAGCATTGTATGCATACACAAAAAATGTATTATGTTGCCAAATAAATCGATCTATCATTCGTCCACTGTTTATTAGTGAAGCTTTAAAAAAATAGTGTATTGACAAAGTTTAGTTGAAAATAAGTTTTTGATATTATATTTTATTTTAAACTGGTATATTTAATGTATCTAGCAATGCAACCAACATACAATTGAAATAAGCACAATTTGGTAATTAATATATATTAATCTTTGTAAAGAAGGAGGTACTGCCTTTAAAACAACCCCACTAACACTACATATACACCAAATATAAATACTATGAAATATATGTATACTATACATAATACTGCACATTGCCCCTAAAGATTATGTAACATTTAATTTACAAAGCAAAGCAGTATTCCAATTCTGTTCTCTTGCAAAAATATGGTCAGAAATATAGTGATACAAATATAGTGATATGTTAATGTAATCTTAAAGTTATTAAATTTTACAATAAATACCTTTTGCTATTTAAACTCCTATGCTTGGGAAAAACGTCTTACATAACATGTACGTAGCAGGGTTATTGCTTATTTGCCCATGCATATATACCTATATACCTATTCTTAGGGCAATATCCTGAAATAAGCCCCTCAGGGGCCTTCCAGGAGTAATAGTGAAGGTATTCATTGATTGAGGGGCCTATTTCAGGAGTAATATATATACTGAACAATTTGTAAATCATACTTTTATATTTTCTGTGTTTATTAACAAAGTTTTATAAATTTGTAAAAATAAAACAATATTGACCTAGAAATTAATTTCAGTAGTAATATATTGTCTGTGTATTATCAAAAAACTAAATTAAATAGCAAAAACGTTTTTTGATAATAAACAGACAATATATTACTACTGAAATTAATTCCTTGTTCATATATTGTTTTATTTTTACACAAATTTATAAAACTTTGTTTATTGATAATAAACACAGAGAATACAAAAGTATGATTTTCAAAATTTATGTCATACATATTTGTAACCTAAAACTCCTCCCCCTAAGGGGCTTATTTCAGGATATTGCCTAACTTTGACATGCCCTTTACAAAAGCTCTGAAAGTGCAATTAACACCTGTATCTAAAACTGTTGTTGACAGTTGTTCTCACCAGTTGAATTGCAATGCCAAGCCTCCAGAATACTTGGCTCTCATTGGCTAAGACCACTCTAGTGACCCCATGCTAAGACTTGGTACAACAGTGACGTATTTCCGGTCAGTGCAAAAAAATGGCGGCCTCCGTAGTTCACAACACGGAGCTAATAAATGCAGGATATTTCATTACCAGGGCACATATACAAGTTATGAATAGCATGGAATTGTTTCTATTGACCCAAGCTAAAATCTGAGAGGTAAAGTGCAAAAGGGGTTAGTTCCCCTTTAACTACAGGTATACTGTGGAATATGCTCAAAGTATGCTTCCAAGATCAAGACAGATTATCGCCTGAAAGGAACTGCCCTGACTGAAGTGGATCGATATGTCACTGGATCCAACTATGTGACGAAACACAACATCAATCGCCATCTAGATGGTCTTGCTCACAAGTTTGGACTGGAATACAGGGACCTTCTTGGTGATGGAGCTGAACCTGCAATTGGTGCCAGCAGTACAAGACAGCAGCCCAGTATAGATGACAGTTTGCATAAAAATGCCGAAGTCGCTTACAAAAAACTTATGAAAACTGCTTATCTGATTGCTGTAGGTGGCCTTCCGTTGGCCCATTTTGAAACAGTAGTAAAATGCCAGAAGGCCAATGGTGTCAGATTGATCCATGGGTGCACATCAGGCAAACATGCACTGGAATTTGTACATGAATTAGCGGATACCATCTGTGAGAAATTGTCTTTGATTATGTGTACTGCTAATTCATTTCCCATTCTCACAGATGGTAGTCAAGCGAGAAAAACCTCTCAGGAGAAGGAACTTATCTTGATCCGTGTTGTCCGTGGCGGGGTTCCTGTGTATTACTGTGCCTCATTGGCTGATATGGACTCATGGGGTGATGCAAATGCTGATAATTTGAAACAGGCAATTGATAGTGTTTTCATTGAGAATTTGAATGTACCTGAAACTTCTTATATACAAAAAATGATTTGTGCTACATCAGATGGGGCTAGTGTAAATACAGGGAAGTACAATGATTTGCTTGTCCAGCTACAAAGATCCCAAAGGCCATGGTTGATTACCATGCACTGTGTCTCGCACAGATTGGAATTAGCATTGAAAGACTCCTGGTTGAAGGAGAAATACTTCTCTAGGGCAAAGGATCTCATTGTTTACCATCTTCTATCTCTTCAAACAGAGTGGCAAGATGAAGAGACAGTTCTTCAAACATGCCAAAGTCCTGGGAGTCACTGTGTACAATTTCCCAAAAGTGCACGGGACGAGGTTCGTCAACCATCAGAGGCGAGGGCTACATGTCCTTCTCCACAACTGGGGTGTTCTGATCCAACTGATGGAGAACTGCATTGCAAGCTCAGAAGGTTCCTATCGTGCCAACAAACCCAAAATGAAGGGTATCTTGAAACAGCTCAAGAGCTTTCGTTTCCTTTGCCATTGCTCATTCTACCTCCAATTGCTGGAGAACATTTCTCAGCTCTCACTGAAACTGGAAAGGGGAGATGTCAACATATTTGAGATCCCCTTGCTTCTTGCAACAACGTCAGCCAATTCTGACCTCCTGGCATCAGCAGCTGATTACGACACTTGTTTGAAAGATGCTGATATTCATGTTTCCCAGGGTATCAATGGTGAAGTGGACAAAGTCATTTGGAAAATGCCTAAAGCAGGCCACAAGCGGAAGGAAGCTGGGAACAGAGAATTTTTTCATGTTGTTATTGAAAGAGGCTCATTGATAGACATGCATGAAGCTGAGCAATGTTCCAAGGAACAGCACTCTTTGGCATCCAAAGTTATTGATGATGTGAACCAATGCCTGAATCATAGGTTCCAATCTGAAAAAGAAAACAAGCTGTTTCAGAGTATGGTGTGGCTTGACCCAGCCAACTGGAGTGATGACATAGCTCATGAGCTGGCAATGATGAATACAGTTGCCGAGCATTTTTCTGTCACACTGGAGTTGGCTGGGTTTCAAAAGGAGAAACTAAAGAAGGAGTGGTTCAAACTGAAATCCCTCTGCAGTTTCTTCTACAAGGGTTTCAAAGCAAAGAAATTGTGGGAAAAGGTTTTGCTATACCGCAGGAAAGAAATTCCAAATGTCTGTCTTTTGGTAGAAGTGGTGCTGTGCATTGGTGTCAGCAACAGCATGGTAGAGAAGGCATTCAGTCAGCTCTCTGCCATGTTGTCTGACAGGCGCCTATCTCTTAAACCAGCGACAATGGATGATCTTCTCATCATAAAAGTCAACCATGCCTCATGGTCACCAGAGGAAAGAGATAATATTATTGAAGGTGCAGTGAAGAAGCACATGGAAAAACGCAGGAAGGTCAAAATGGATGAAACTCCATTCAATATGCTTGGGATTATTGAGGCTAGGATGACAGATGAGATTCCTCCTGACAGTGATGAGTCAGATCTTGAAGTTGATGAACTTCATGGAGCTGAAGGAGGGGATGCTGCCCCCATCATCTCTGTTGCTAATGAGAGTGATGGTTCTTTTGATGATGACTATGATGACACAGGTAGTGAATTGTCTGACTTTGATGATGCTGAATTAGATGAAGCCATTAATCATATTGTGCTTGCAGCTGATGATTCAATTTGAGTATTATTATTATTGATTTATTATTATTATAATAAATAATAATAATAAATATTTATATCTACAGTGCAAATATTATTCAAAAACAATCTCAAATGCCCTTCATACAATTATTAAGAAAATATGCTAAAAATATATAGATATGTAAAATTTTAAATATACATGATTCAAATTAAATATCACAAAAATAACAATAAATATAAAAGTATTTTGTATATCAATAAGCTAAAAATATAAAAATGTTCAGAATGTATATAAATTTGGATTTTTCACTAGCCTTGAAATTCCATACAGTATTAAGAAAATTTCCATTCTATGTATAGTAGTACTGGTTTTTCACCACATATCTCTTTAAGACTTTT
This sequence comes from Alitta virens, assembly GCA_932294295.1. NCBI lineage: Eukaryota > Metazoa > Annelida > Polychaeta > Phyllodocida > Nereididae > Alitta > Alitta virens. The sequence goes on along the minus strand of OW028576.1, from coordinate 252,437 downwards.
GAGAATTTTTGGAATTTTTAACTTTTTTAACTAGTCATAGAATTTACTAGTCCTGCTCCTTGTGAGTTGTCTTGCTAATGCTATGTGATGTTGATTCCATGTTTGTTTTGTAAAGTTCATGTTCAATTGTTGACAGTTGGTGGAATAAAAAGAAGGAAAACAGTTTCTATTCAAACCATAAGCCAAGTGTATTGTTATTTCTTTCAGAATTTTTACTGCAGTGAAATCGATCTAAAATCATAGGTGCCACCAAACCATTTTAAAAAGTGCTCGCCTAAGACTGCTCTGAGAGAATTAGGCGAGCACTTTTTTGCTCGCCTGCATTTTATAAAAGACAAGAACTGCAATTGAAATTACATCATCGATTATGACATCATTGGACATCGCAACGTTCTGATCTTTACTTTTTGTAAATGGTTAATATGTTGCTCCATTCAAAATCATGTAGAAATTATATTTAAACGTATTGTAACGGTCAAATTGACGATAGTACAGGCTGGACAGAGCATTTCAGAATGAATTTTATTATCCACTGGGGGTGTTGATGGTTGCGCGAATGCTTGCATTGCTCTCATTGCATACATTTACTAATTACAATAAATAACGATGCTGTAACTGTTTGTTTTTTTATATGTTTAACCTTCGCAAAATTATTGTTATTCATGCTTTTCAGGTGGTGTAGAACTGCATGCATATCTTAAGAAATTGAAGCCCTGGCTATCTTCTCTGGATTATGTGTATGCAAATCTCTTCGTGAAGGCACCAAATAGCTGTTTGAGCAAAACCTAGTCTATTCAATGGACTGTCAACACAAGAATACACGTACAGGTAATGTATCCCAAAGACATTTAAAGATTTATTAATATAGCTTTTCAGTACTATTTCTTTACTTCGCATTTAAAAGGTAATTTTTGAACCGCCTGGGAATGGAGTTCAATGAATGGCAGCACAGGTCTTCAAAAGTAATGTCTTTTACATTACATAAGCCTACATGAGTTAAGTATGTCTGAAATTACTAGAATTGTCTGTTATATGATAAATAGCATATTGTGATGAAATTGTGGAGTAAAACTATATAAATTCCCATTTAATACAATTGCCAATGGAAATGAAATTCTAATATATGCAGTAATGATTGAAAAAACCAGTAAGTCCCATGATGTGAAGTGCACAGACCAATATACATGTAGATATACAAGCTCATTAGCTCTGCTCCACGGAGTGGGGAGAGCTTTTGTGATTACATTGTCTTGCAAGATGACGTCGCCATCGCGCAAAAACATTCAGCGTGTGATAACACAACTTACATGGCGTCTTCCGCTACATCCCGTGGTTTAACGCTACATATTCCTCTTGTACAGGCTGCTTTTGCTTTTCAGCGTTTTTCTTGGCTCAATTATCCTACAAACACGCATTTTCTGCCAACCTACGGGCTTTCCACTTCTGTGTTGTCTCGCCATAGCGCAAGAGCGGTGTATGACGTCATGGTGGGAATCCCCCAGTAGGGGTAGCCCAACAGTCCTCACTTGATCGTCACAAAAATGGTTCTTGGCCCGGTATGCACCCTGCATTAATGGCGGGAAATGCCGTCATTTCGATCTCCCACTGCTGTCTCCCTATTATATTAACCAATTCAGGTTCCACTACGGATACCAGTGTACCTGCTGCCATCAGCAGAGCTCTGCACATCCCGTCTCTGCACATCCCATCTCTGCACATCCCATGTGCATTCTAGTTCCATACCAAATAACGTGAATTCCTTTCTGGTTGACCATCTCAGATTTTCATTTCTTGGTACTTCTAGGTATAATGATCACATGCAAAATTTTAGGACCTAGCTCCCATTTTGAAACACAAAGTTTCTTTTTAATATCAAGTCTTTCTCCAATTTTGTAGCTCAAAATGCTTGTTTGAGATTTTCTCACCTTTTAGAAAGCTATATCTGGGCAATCTCCGCAAATATTCGGATTACAGAAATGTTATGGATATTTGGATTCCTCTCATTGCATGGATCTATTCATTATGTGTTATAGTGAGCTATATTCTATTCCCAATATAGTGCTTCTTGTAGCTGCAATTAAGAGTTGAATGAATATATGCACTTGGGTCAAGTAAATGTCAGAATACAAGATCACACATTTCAGGCTATGAGAATGCAAGAATCAAACTAAAGGATGCAATACCTTTGTATCTTTTTAATTTCCTGAACTCTTTGCAGAGTTGGCCTTGCATAGCATAATGGCATTTGAATATAACTGCTAAATTCAACATCTTTTAAGGACTGATTTTGGTGAAATCTTAACTAGCAGAGTGCATATTTTGACTCACTGAATTGATTTTCTTTCTGTTGCAGTCTACTTGAACGTTCCAACTATGATTCCTGGTGCTTGAACTGTGACACAACAATTACCAAATGACTTACAGGCATGTAAGGTATGCACAGCCATTTTACTTGAGTTGGATTGGGATTATATACCATTAAAGTGAGTAGTTAACTGAAAGTGATTTTTGATGAAAAACTACATCTTCTTCTGAGTTTATCACAGGTTTATTGATATTAGACATTTATCGAAAAGTAAGCCTTGCTGTTGCAACCAGTAGGAAATTTTTCATTTTAGAAGTTGCATTGCTATTTCAATTTAAAATGATTTCAGATATTGTCAAATCAGAGGAGCTGTACATGCATGAAAGAACGGATGCTGAGAATTCTTTGTCTTAAACACTTGCTACATGCATTTTAGAAAATGGGTACGTATATGAATTTTTTGATGTCGAGTCAAGTCACTAAGGGCATCTATGGGAAAAATCTTATACCTTTTGAACTAGTTCGCTGCTCAGCCATCAATTTATGTGACCCGATCAGCTCATCTGCCTAGAGTGCAGTTACTCATTGTACCCCCTATTGATTATGTAATCGGTGATTACTTAGAACTCTAACACAAATAAAATGAAGTATTGTATTTCAAATACACTTCACTCTAAATCTGTGATGATGTTTTTGCAATTTTGAATGACATCCTGGTGAGTTTGTTGCCATTTTTTTTTTAAAGGTATCCATCATTGCCAATGGCTGTGAAATGAGGTCCAGAAAATTAAGGTACGTAAGGCCTGTCAAGACTGTACTTCAACTTTATTGTAACTGCGAGTCCTCTGGAGTAACACTGTACAACTTTTATTTTCAGAAATGGCAGCTGCCAAACTTATTCAGAATGAAACTACCTTGCATGCACACAGGGTCAACAGACATCAACGGTAGTACTACTCTCACAGATGGCAGTGTTGATCTGTCCAAGTGTGCCTTGTAATTTGGATTGTACTTTGACCAGACTTTGTGCAAATGCTGTTCGAAAATTTTTTTAATTTTAAGTTGGAAACAAAATTTGTCATTAACCAGTAAATAAAATGGTACATTTCAAATGGATTAAAGGCTGCAAACTTCATTACATCTCATGAAGACAGCTGCTATTTTAGAGTACTTTGTGCGGACAGTGACTTCATTTAACATGATTTGTGTGATGCTTGTCATCTATGTTTAAAAACTAGTCATAGTGCTCATACAGTTTACTGTTCATTGAATATCAGTCAAATGTAAACACCAGGACTTCTTATATATACTACACATAGGCTACGTCAGAAATTGCTGAGTTTAAACAGCATGCGAGTTTCATTTACATGGCCCGGTTTTACCGTATGTCTTGTTTAAAAAGATACAAAAAAATTATTGCCATTCAACCCTGACGCGCCAACTTGGGCGACATCCAACCCGTCCAAAACTAACCCGGCAACAGTGAATTTGGTGACATGGTGGGATTGGCGCAACCAGGGCATTCAGTAGCAGAACTTCCAACTGCTGAGGTGCGTGGACGCGATTCACACGTCCATGCGTCTTGGGCCTCTTGACGGGTTATCACTGTTCCTTGCATTATCAAAACAGCTGTTACCGTTGTCGCAGGGTCAGCTTGTCGGTTGACTAGTCGCCCAACAAAATATATGAAACGTGGTAAAGGGACTACTGACTGTCCATAAATTTCATAAATGGCCACTGAAAATGCCTGATATAGCATGTGAATTTCATCAAAAAAACGTGGTAACTTTAAAATGCTTACTTATGATATAGCATGTGAATGTCGTTCAAAAAAAGTTTAACTCAATGGTCTTTTCTTATGTTACCATGCTTGATCTATGTAAGCAATCTTTAAGAGGCCTTTATGTGAACATTAACATCAATATACATTGATTCAGACAAAAGTCCCAACTGGCTGATATGATTGCAGTCCCACTGTGAAAAAAAATTATTTATAAGACAAACGGCAACCTCACCTTAGTCTCGCAACTACTTATTGTCAGAATATAGCTTTTTTACCTCTGCCTAACCCTACAAAGTGAAGGTTTTATTTCAGAAAATCTTCATACATGTAAGCCTGTTGTAATGAACCACATGGAAGTTTGAGCTTGCTTTGACTTTATAAGTAAAGCAAGTGTGGTCAGCTGGCAATATAAGGATATAAAATTCATCAATATCATTGTGTGGTAGTTGACTTGTTATAATATAATAATAATAATATTTTATTGTCTTTAGATATATATTTACATTAAAAGCATTTGGCATTAATATAATATCAATTAACAAGCATAAGCCGTTTCTGTGATTCTAGACTTGATTACAATAGCAATTAAGTAGAATCCGTTTCTGTGATTATGTACGCTGAAGTGTTTTTCTGTTATTCACGATTGTATCTAGGAATATCTAGATTGTGTGAAGGCATGCATCGGCCATCACATATTGCTTCATAAATAAGCAATTACAGCTGAATTAAACTGGTGTTAGATATTTATTTTGCAATAGTAACACAACAGCATAATCTTGCACCATTCGGCATTATTTATAAGTCGGCACTAGCAGTGACGAATCTACCAATTTCGGGTGACGAACGGACCAGTTTTCATTGGGTCGAATCGCGCAGTGACAAATCGACCTGCTACCAGATTATTGATATATAAATTTCATTGACCTCCAGTGTACTGTACATGTGCATTGATATCTAGAGCTGAGATTTAATCAAAAATTACTATACAGGATAAGAATAAACTGGAAAATAATATATATATATTAAGCTCAGTGATTGTGACTCATAATGTGAAATATTTCATTGTGATTAAGCATTTAAAAGCTTGCAGATGGATACATCCTTGATCACACTCACCAGCACTCATTGTGCACAATTAAGACTTGATACTTAGATTTTCGATGGCAGATCTGTATCTGCAACATATAAAGCACCTGTCAATTTCCCAATTGTTATTAAGATAATTTGCAGTTTCAAATAAAGGATGCAAATCCCTGAGATTCCCAGGGCTATGCCTGCTACTCTACCTAACCGTGGCGTCACTAGAGTAGAGGGGGAGAGGAGGTAGGTCTGGAACAGAGGTCTGGTCCTGGCCTATCTTTCCTTGAGTGAAAACTTCTATTTCTTAATAAAGGCCTTCTTGACCAATATTACCCAGCAATTTGAAGGTTTACCATTTGCATCTCAAATCATGTAGATATACACCTGAGATCGACAGCATCTGTGCCATCGTCTTTTCCATTCGCGATCGTCTACGGGTTGCAATGGCCATATTTTTTACCTTGTAGATTGAGCTCAAGGGAGCAATCAGTTATTCATAATATTACCAGAATATCTGAAAATCTTTGCGGGCAGCCTTTTACGGTTTTACCTTTGGTTCTGCTCTTTGCTAATCCCTTTATCTATATGCAGAAAACGAAATTTCTAGTAAAAACAAAAACTAAATAGAATAAATAATTTAAATATTTTTTCATAATGAATGCTCCCTGATCACGTGATCGGTGGCCATTTTGCGACGTTTCCTCGCTTCGAAAATACCGACGGCGTTTGTAGAGTAAATATTGGAGCTACACAACTGAAAGTATGCTCAAATGTAGAACTTTTAGTCAGCTATCTAATCATACCAAAAGGATTTCTGTGCGACAAACGAGGTGAGCGCTATACCTTGCTGAGACTTCGTCTCAGCAATCTCTTAAGAAAAGATAGGGGCGGCTCCTGGGCTTTGCTCTCTTGGTCTAGAGGGGAGGGGGTAGATGGAGTGTCATCTTCTTGTGGAAGATGGACAGAAATGTAATGTAAAGTGCAGATAGTATGATAATCCTAATTAGACTTCGGCGCCTTCTATATAAATTACCCTAAACCAAATTGAAGCCCCTTTTTCTCATATTTTTGAAGCAAAAAATCGTCATTCCTTGAATTGTCATCATCTGTCGTCAGAAACTTACCTGAGATCATAGCTAATTTCCTTTGTAAGTGTCGCCATTTTGATAAATATGACATAACATTTTGTAAAAGTCCATGTCATTGAAGACTCCAATATAATGACATTTCAGCCTAGACTTTCAACTGAGTCTCATCTCAGCTTTGAGGGAAGTCAAGTTCTCCCAGTTCCAAAGTGGGTAGAGTCCAAAGTGCAGTAAGCACACAATATTCAGAGTCCAAAGTGTACAAGTAAATAACACAAGAGTGGATTTGCTTCCTCAGCTGGTGAAATGAAAACTCTCTGATATTTTTATTGTGCACAGGGTATATGTATTAAAGGTACAATTCATGCAGTTTCCCCCCAGCAGGGCTGAGAGGGAATTATCAACCAATCACAATACAGTAAACTCCACTGCTGCTGACCATTTGCTCAATTATCATTCACATTGTGTGTGGTGATACCTCCCCCAAACAGGGTTGCTACCAGCATCTTTGGCTGAGATCTGGCAGGGATTAGTGAAGCTAAGACAATGGAGCAAAAGTGGACCACCTGCAGTGCTCTGCATTGTGCTGAGGCTATTTATAGCTCAAGTCACAATGGGCTATTGTACTGAGTGTCAACTTTGGCTTGGTTAGCAGTTTTGGAGGGAAAGTTTTGGAGGGAAAATTAGTAAGCTCCTCCCACAATTCATGACTTAACAGTGAGGCATCCTAACAGGGCAATGCACTCACATAACACTGACAATAACTCAATATGAAGCAAAGGGAATGATACTTGTCATCAATTGACAATTGATTGATAATACAGTCAATCAGTTAATAATATAATCAATGTTAACAATATAATCAATGTTGATAATTAATTCAATGTTAACAATATAATCAGTGTTGATAATTAATTCAATGTTAATAATATAATCATTGCTAACAATATAATCAGTATTAATAATCAACATTCCTTGCAGCAGGCTAAACTAGCTAAGACTAAGCATAATTAACAAGCAACTGCTGGCACATGTGAGTAGAGCAGTGACCAGCCAAGAATGTAGTGATGAGCACACACTACTACTGCATAGAGTCACATGTGAGCAGAGGGCAAGTGTAATGATGTGTACATATAACAACTTGTACCTAACACATCCATTCAATCTGACAGGTATCTGCTTAAGGCAAGTGTAATGCAGAGCATGACACAATCTGACCTGCCTGTACAACCTTGCTCAAGGCAAGTGTAATGCAGAGTGCACACAATCAATGCACCTGTCAGATAACTCTAGCTGACATATATCTTTTGCCTAAGGCAAGTGTAATGAGGAGCATGCAATCAATGCACCTTTCATGTTGCTCTGACATATATCTTTTGCCTAGGGCAAGTGTAATGAGGAGCATGCAATCAGCGCACCTTTCATATTGCTCTAACTGACATATATCTTTCATATTACTATAACTGACATATAATAAGTGCTTGCCAGGGGCTGTACTTTACATCACTCCCCCCCTTATTCTAGCTCATTGATGGCAATCAGCAAGGAGCGTGCTTGGGGATGATCAAGAATTTATCAGCCTGGCAATACAAACAATTCTGACATGCTAAACAGTCCTGACATGCTAGACAAATAAAATGGCTACAATAATGCTACGAGGATAAAACAAATGGTGATAAGCCTGAGGAAACAAAGGGTATTTCTCATTTTATCTTAGCTAAGTACAGTTCTACATTGTGGGGATCTCATGACTACATGTCGTCCTGACCATGTCTCCCCTTGAGGTAAAGTTCAAGGTATCCAGCAGTGCGATGCATGCGTGTGTGCATGACATGCCAGTGTCAGTTTACTTGGTTGTAGTCTGGGCTCAGCTCAGCATGCTGTCGCCGTCGTGCCATGAGACTATTTCCTATATCCTTGCTAGGCTGCCCAAGCGGCAATGCCCAAGGCTAGTCAGTTCCAGGAGACACTGAATTCCTTTGGCCAGTGAATTCGAGTCGGCGGTGAACTCCAGGAGTTTAGTGAACTCTACTATACAGCGAATTCCAGGAGTCAGTGAACTCTACTATACAGCGAATTCCAGGAGTCAGTGAACTCTACTATACAGTGAATTCCAGGAGGCAGTGAACTCTACTATACAGTGAATTCCAGGAGGCAGTGAACTCTACTATACAGTGAATTCCAGGAGGCAGTGAATTCCAGTAAACAGGAAATTCCGTGAGTTGATCCATTCCGTGGTGTGGTCCATTCCGTGATGTGGTCCATTCCGTGATGTACATTTTCAGTCGACAGTAGTTTCCGTGCGGTGGTCGATTTCGTGAGACAGTCAGTCTCAGGAGACAGTCAATTCCAGGAGACAGTCAATTCCAGTCGACAGTCAATTCCAGGAAACAGTCAATTCCTTGATTTTCTTGCCAGAGGCCGGCTGATCCTGGTCGTGTGTGCGGTGAGTGGCTGTCCTGTGCAGACGCTTGAAGTCCTTGTTCCTGGGAGGTGCAGCTCTGGTCACTGCAGAGGTCCTGGGGTCAGGAGGGTCACCAGGAGACTGGAGGTCCATCCTGGAGGCTGCACACCTTTTAGGGTGATTTAGAGCATAAATGCCTCACTAGCTCATCTGAGCCTCAAGCACATTGTCAATATGTGCTTGGCTGTACTTGCAGTTGCAAGTGTTGACATCACTTAGCAGTGAAGGGCTTGTCTCTCTCTCCTTCCTGTGGCATAAGTGTGTTGTCTGTCCTGGTCCATAATCACGTCGGGGTCACCAATGTAAAAGTCCATGTCATTGAAGACTCCAATATAATGACATTTCAGCCTAGACTTTCAACTGAGTCTCATCTCAGCTTTGAGGGAAGTCAAGTTCTTCCAGTTCCAAAGTGGGTAGAGTCCAAAGTGCAGTAAGCACACAATATTCAGAGTCCAAAGTGTACAAGTAAATAACACAAGAGTGGATTTGCTTCCTCAGCTGGTGAAATGAAAACTCTCTGATATTTTTATTGTGCACAGGGTATATGTATTAAAGGTACAATTCATGCAGTTTCCCCCCAGCAGGGCTGAGAGGGAATTATCAACCAATCACAATACAGTAAACTCCACTGCTGCTGACCATTTGCTCAATTATCATTCACATTGTGTGTGGTGATACCTCCCCCAAACAGGGTTGCTACCAGCATCTTTGGCTGAGATCTGGCAGGGATTAGTGAAGCTAAGACAATGGAGGAAAAGTGGACCACCTGCAGTGCTCTGCATTGTGCTGAGGCTATTTATAGCTCAAGTCACAATGGGCTATTGTACTGAGTGTCAACTTTGGCTTGGTTAGCAGTTTTGGAGGGAAAGTTTTGGAGGGAAAATTAGTAAGCTCCTCCCACAATTCATGACTTAACAGTGAGGCATCCTAACAGGGCAATGCACTCACATAACACTGACAATAACTCAATATGAAGCAAAGGGAATGATACTTGTCATCAATTGACAATTGATTGATAATACAGTCAATCAGTTAATAATATAATCAATGTTAACAATATAATCAATGTTGATAATTAATTCAATGTTAACAATATAATCAGTGTTGATAATTAATTCAATGTTAATAATATAATCATTGCTAACAATATAATCAGTATTAATAATCAACATTCCTTGCAGCAGGCTAAACTAGCTAAGACTAAGCATAATTAACAAGCAACTGCTGGCACATGTGAGTAGAGCAGTGACCAGCCAAGAATGTAGTGATGAGCACACACTACTACTGCATAGAGTCACATGTGAGCAGAGGGCAAGTGTAATGATGTGTACATATAACAACTTGTACCTAACACATCCATTCAATCTGACAGGTATCTGCTTAAGGCAAGTGTAATGCAGAGCATGACACAATCTGACCTGCCTGTACAACCTTGCTCAAGGCAAGTGTAATGCAGAGTGCACACAATCAATGCACCTGTCAGATAACTCTAGCTGACATATATCCTTTGCCTAAGGCAAGTGTAATGAGGAGCATGCAATCAATGCACCTTTCATGTTGCTCTGACATATATCTTTTGCCTAGGGCAAGTGTTATGAGGAGCATGCAATCAGTGCACCTTTCATATTACTATAACTGACATAACATATATCTTTTGCCTAGGGCAAGTGTAATGAGGAGCATGCAATCAGCGCACCTTTCATATTGCTCTAACTGACATATATCTTTCATATTACTATAACTGACATATAATAAGTGCTTGCCAGGGGCTGTACTTTACATCACTCCCCCCCTTATTCTAGCTCATTGATGGCAATCAGCAAGGAGCGTGCTTGGGGATGATCAAGAATTTATCAGCCTGGCAATACAAACAATTCTGACATGCTAAACAGTCCTGACATGCTAGACAAATAAAATGGCTACAATAATGCTACGAGGATAAAACAAATGGTGATAAGCCTGAGGAAACAAAGGGTATTTCTCATTTTATCTAAGCTAAGTACAGTTCTACATTGTGGGGATCTCATGACTACATGTCGTCCTGACCATGTCTCCCCTTGAGGTAAAGTTCAAGGTATCCAGCAGTGCGATGCATGCGTGTGTGCATGACATGCCAGTGTCAGTTTACTTGGTTGTAGTCTGGGCTCAGCTCAGCATGCTGTCGCCGTCGTGCCATGAGACTATTTCCTATATCCTTGCTAGGCTGCCCAAGCGGCAATGCCCAAGGCTAGTCAGTTCCAGGAGACACTGAATTCCTTTGGCCAGTGAATTCGAGTCGGCGGTGAACTCCAGGAGTTTAGTGAACTCTACTATACAGCGAATTCCAGGAGTCAGTGAACTCTACTATACAGTGAATTCCAGGAGGCAGTGAACTCTACTATACAGTGAATTCCAGGAGGCAGTGAACTCTACTATACAGTGAATTCCAGGAGGCAGTGAATTCCAGTAAACAGGAAATTCCGTGAGTTGATCCATTCCGTGGTGTGGTCCATTCCGTGATGTGGTCCATTCCGTGATGTACATTTTCAGTCGACAGTAGTTTCCGTGCGGTGGTCGATTTCGTGAGACAGTCAGTCTCAGGAGACAGTCAATTCCAGGAGACAGTCAATTCCAGTCGACAGTCAATTCCAGGAAACAGTCAATTCCTTGATTTTCTTGCCAGAGGCCGGCTGATCCTGGTCGTGTGTGCGGTGAGTGGCTGTCCTGTGCAGACGCTTGAAGTCCTTGTTCCTGGGAGGTGCAGCTCTGGTCACTGCAGAGGTCCTGGGGTCAGGAGGGTCACCAGGAGACTGGAGGTCCATCCTGGAGGCTGCACACCTTTTAGGGTGATTTAGAGCATAAATGCCTCACTAGCTCATCTGAGCCTCAAGCACATTGTCAATATGTGCTTGGCTGTACTTGCAGTTGCAAGTGTTGACATCACTTAGCAGTGAAGGGCTTGTCTCTCTCTCCTTCCTGTGGCATAAGTGTGTTGTCTGTCCTGGTCCATAATCACGTCGGGGTCACCAATGTAAAAGTCCATGTCATTGAAGACTCCAATATAATGACATTTCAGCCTAGACTTTCAACTGAGTCTCATCTCAGCTTTGAGGGAAGTCAAGTTCTCCCAGTTCCAAAGTGGGCAGAGTCCAAAGTGCAGTAAGCACAAAATATTCAGAGTCCAAAGTGTACAAGTAAATAACACAAGAGTGGATTTGCTTCCTCAGCTGGCAAAATGAAAAACTGATCTTTTTAATGTGCACAGGGTATATGTATTAAAGTACAATTCATGAAGTTTTCCCCCCAGCAGAGCTGAGAGGGAATTATCAACCAATCACAACACAGTAAACTCTACATTCCATGGGGTGATACCTCCCCCAAACAGGGTTGCTACCAGCATCTTTCTGGCAATTCTGGCAGGGATTAGTGAAGCTGACACAATGGAGCAAAAGTGGACCCCCTGCAGTGCTCTGCATTGTGCTGAGGCTATTTATAGCTCAAGTCACAATGGGCTATTGTACTGAGTGTCAACTTTGGCTTGGTCAGCAGTTTTGGAGGGAAATTTTTGGAGGGAAAATTAGTAAGCTCCTCCCACAATTCATGACTTAACAGTGAGGCATCCTAACAGGGCAATGCACTCACATAACACTGACAATAACTCAATATGAAGCAAAGGGAATGATACTTGTCATCAATTGACAATTGATTGATAATACAGTCAATCAGTTAATAATATAATCAATGTTAACAATATAATCAGTGTTGATAATTAATTCAATGTTAATAATATAATCATTGCTAACAATATAATCAGTATTAATAATCAACATTCCTTGCAGCAGGCTAAACTAGCTAAGACTAAGCATAATTAACAAGCAACTGCTGGCACATGTGAGTAGAGCAGTGACCAGCCAAGAATGTAGTGATGAGCACACACTACTACTGCATAGAGTCACATGTGAGCAGAGGGCAAGTGTAATGATGTGTACATATAACAACTTGTACCTAACACATCCATTCAATCTGACAGGTATCTGCTTAAGGCAAGTGTAATGCAGAGCATGACACAATCTGACCTGCCTGTACAACCTTGCTCAAGGCAAGTGTAATGCAGAGTGCACACAATCAATGCACCTGTCAGATAACTCTAGCTGACATATATCCTTTGCCTAAGGCAAGTGTAATGAGGAGCATGCAATCAATGCACCTTTCATGTTGCTCTGACATATATCTTTTGCCTAGGGCAAGTGTAATGAGGAGCATGCAATCAGTGCACCTTTCATATTACTATAACTGACATAACATATATCTTTTGCCTAGGGCAAGTGTAATGAGGAGCATGCAATCAGCGCACCTTTCATATTGCTCTAACTGACATATATCTTTCATATTACTATAACTGACATATAATAAGTGCTTGCCAGGGGCTGTACTTTACAATTTGATGACGTCACAATGGCTAAATTGTGATATCACAATACTATATATATGTCATAAATGGTTTCAGATCTACATGTGCATTCTGAAAGCTTTATTAAGACCTTAAATCAACAGTACATCTGCACTGTATCTTCTGAAAGTTGTAAAGAGTTTTTTCAAACCTCAATATGAAATAAATCAGAAACTTATGAAATATCAAACTAAAAAGATAAAAAAATTTGTTAGTAAAAAATGGTGGCAAACAAACAGATTTCTTGCCACTTGGCTGTTAAATTTGGTTGTTGTAAAATAATATGAAAGAAATTTAGAATTTCTTTCAAAATCTGATAGAGAAAACTTTTCATAAGAAATCTCCCCTTTTCAAGGGTGTTCATTTCTGTCCATCTTCCGCAAGAAGCTGACACTCCATCTAGGGAGGGGGGAGATTGTGTTTTCTTCCTAAAGGCAGCACTACGAGCCGGTGCGAACTCCGGCCTTTCTCATAACCGATTTGCTGCTCCCCTAAAATCGGGGAGAGAAATGCTTAAACGCATCGTCTGTACACATAGTACAGTGCGATGCCTTATTTCTTCCAAGAAGCCACTCACTGTGAAACTGGTTCGTACTATTTATTTTGACTGAAACTCTACTAAAGTCATGAAATTGATCAACTTGGAATTCCACCAACTGCAGAAGGTACTATTTTCGTCATGGCACTGAACAAGCGTTGTTACGGCATTGCGACGCCTTTTAAACGATCTATTTTTTACCGTATCCCTTGAGCTTTGCGTGAGTTCACAGAAAGACAGGTGCTACGCACCGGACAAGCGCCGTCTTTCGGCAGAAATTACACTGACTGAGACCATTGACTGGGCCTGTCAGTTTATGTTAATGCACTCAAAGTGATAATGGTTTGCTATCTGTAAGGTTTTGACACATGATTACTAAATTGTTGTGACAATCGGAGCATATTTTTTTGTCTATGCAGGACAGGTCTCAGTCACCACTCTTAACGAATATTCATGAGGTGCAACGTCGTGAGCGAAAGTGAGGCTACCATTCCATCGCTGAAGTAGGTCATTCATGTAGACGTGTGTGCAAGGAGCACATAGACACTGTGTTAGGATTGCTTATTGTTGGAATTCAGCAATGACAGTAAAATACACTAATGAGGGATTATCTCCTGGGTCATTTGCCAAAACAAAGATGTATTTTTATACGGGTTTTCCAGCTGGCAACACGAGGTGAGTTCCGAAGCATGCTGAGATTCTTTGTGTCGTTGCCATTGTGTACATTTGTCATGATCCTTTGCAAATTTTTGCAGTTGTAATTAATTAATAATTAATGTACCAAATATGTACATGCATTATCATTTAAAATACTATTAAATAATGAATCAGGGCATTTACGTGGTCAACAATGTATATTTCATGATATTAGTATTATCCCCAAAAGATATCTATAACCAATTTTTGCTTTTGTCATGTTATTATAAGTAATTAGTTTATTTATTATATAATTATGTTGTATTCATTCTTAAGTTTTGATGTTAACTGGTCAGATAGTTAACATGGTAAATAAAAAAATAACAAATGCATGAGCCAAAACAAATACCTAAAGATATCTTTGACATTAGAGAATGAAATCTTCAGAGATAACAGCATATCACATGCATGTGTTCCAGAGGCAATTAGGTGTTTGAACCCAAGAGTACTTGCAGTATAAATATATACCATAAAATCAACAAGGGGAGTAATGGGCACTGCTACCCCAAATTTTTTTTTTCTATATGCATTGAAAATCTTTTTAGACTGCTATTTACAATGTTTTTGTCAAGGCTATTCCAGTATCTCACAATTCTACTTGGCCAGAATTATTTTCTGGTTAAATTATGTTATAACAATGATAGAGCATTTATAACTTATGACAATCTAATGCTGTCCTTGGTATTGATTTATAAATTTTTAATATTCATGAGTGACTCTTACAATATAGGAAGGACAAATAGATCAGAACTGACCTATCTCTCTCTGTCAATATCTGTCTATCTATCTATTTATCTATCTATCTATAGATCTATCTATCTATCTGTCTGTCTGGTCTATCTGTCTATTCATCTATAGATCTATAAATCTGTAGATCTATCTACTGTAGATCTATCTAAAGATCGATCTATCTATCTATCTATTTAGCCAAATCAACGGATTCAATTCCCACAACAGCTTCCAAGCTTTGTGAGTTGACCCGCACTTGCATTAGATTTATATGTATGCTGCCCACTGCCCAGTCACCAGGTGTACATAGTTCTTTGCATCTTTTTTTTTCCTTCTCTTTTTTTAACAAACTTTAGAGCTTCCATTAATGTGTAACAAGTCATCAGCAGTCTACTGCTGCATCAGGAATCAACAATGTTGCTATTAGGGGCCCAGGTAATACTTGTCATGCAAGGTAATGCATTGAAACAGTTTCTAATTCACAATATGGAACTGCATGTAAAAAAACGACATTGGCAGTTGCTTATGATGACTATGTCTGATGTTTGCAGGCAAGAACCTAGAAGTAAAACCAGAACATGTGATCTCCGACCCAGGCACTCTTCATGAGCTACATCCCAGCTGGACATTGATCGCATGAGACATTAAATTGGAGGTGCCGTGTACTCGGTGTCTATGCCGAGGCAAGTAAAAGACCCCACCCATGGGGTAAATGTGTAACATGGTGTTGACTCCAAGCCTTATCATCTCATCATTACATCTGCCTCTGACCCCTGGTCATATAAGGTGACTAAGCTTCAGACCCAGTAGCATTTGGACATTGAAAACATTGAAATTAAGTAACTTGCAACAACAGTGGCAGCAGCCAATTAAGGCGGTGTGAAGATTTCCCCCAATCTTGGAGACTTTGAGGGTTAACAACCTTATAAATTTCATCGATTGGAGACTAATTATTGGCAAAAAACCTTTTTGATCATGAATTATTTAAAAAATACGTTCGACACACTAGACAATATTGGAGATTGGACGGTAATTTTCAAAACAATGGTTGTCATTCTTTTTGTGCATCGGAATATTGCTACTTTTAATGCATCCAGAAATATACCCTGCTCAAATATCATATTCATGAATTTTGTTAAAATACCAGCAAATACGCCAAACAGGGTGTCCACCTACCATGCATTTATAATGTACAGAGATATTGTTGTAATGCTTGAAGAAAATGGTCAATAAATTTGAATTTGAATTGGGAAGTACAGACACACCCAGTCAATCAAGATACCCTTCAGCCATTACTTTGGCCGTAAAAAGCACAAGATGACCATGTTTTTATGATTTTTCCAAGTAAATGACATAGTATGATATACTATATGTACAGGTTTTGTTGAATTTTGTACTTCGCAAAAGACTCATAACTTCAACTGAGGCTTCTAACTTACCTATTCAATATTAAATGTTGTGCTTTTAGGAATAAGTTATTTAAATGTGTATTTTATAAATATTTGATAGATATCTTTAAAGTTTCAATCATTACAGAGATTACAGTTTGTGATTATCCTGAATTGACAGAAATTGTTCTGTCTTGCACCTCGTTTCAATTATCAATTAATTTGCTTAAATGGTAAAGCCATGTTAGGCATTTTTCAATTTAAAAAATCTTGGTTCAAAACATATATTTGTCCTGCAAACACTGACAAAAAAAGCTTATTTTAACTTTATTATTTTTTTAGATCAATTTTTATCAGAAGATTGCTTATGTTGAAAGAATTGTATATACAGAAATCCAAACCCATTCAAGTCTGTTTGCTTCAGGCTGAAAGAATGACACTTACATTCATAAGCAAGTGAAAAATACTGATTAATCTCAACTGACTCACAGAATACATTATGCAACGAGGTGTAGTTTGAAAAATAGCCAAATTCTGACAAAATGGTATAATTTCTGAAAATTCAGGATAATCACTGACTCTAATCTCTACTATGATCAAAACTGAAAAGATGTGTCAAATATTTAATTACTCTTTAAATAACTTATTCCTAAAAAAAAAACATTATGTATATTACTTACTTCTGGCAATATGAAGAGCACCTTTTAGCGTTTATTTAGCATATGCAGTTTTGACAATATCTTTGACAAGGGCTTAAACATCTGCTGTAAATTGTTATAATGTTGGGCATGAACTTTAAAATGTGTATTTCATTAAAAGTTGACAGATGTTTAATCATGACTTTGATATCCTGTATTTTTAGTTGAAAAAAAGTTCTCCCAAGGCTCATTTGTCAATGAGCCATTTTCTTTTACCCCGTCTTCTCCAGTTGGAAATATTTCCACAGAAAAACTGATGATCAGGTTTTTTCTTCCTTCGCATCAAGTAACAACCACACAAAATTTCATTCAGATCTGTTGACCCCCCACTTTCCACTAAATTTTCAGCGCCATATCCAAGTAGCCACAAGCTATTGGAAATTTTCACATTGTGTTTGGTAATTTTTCCTCAATCCTGTTTGGCTTCTCTCCAAGGGTAGCTTAGTATAATATCAGTTATTTCCAGATATTCTTCTGAACATTGGGAGTTATTGTTATATTTGTATTGGAAGAGCAGTTGACTTGCTTTATGCTGTTGTTTTTTTAATTTTTTTTAAAGTTTCTTGTAATAATACAAGCTGCTCACAGTGCCTCCACTCCTGCTGTCATTTCATCGCTGCAGGCACACTGAAATACTTTCAGCTAATTAGCATGTGGCCCACGTGGTTGGAGCTGCAAATAGTTGTGCTTGTCAAACACGCGTAATGCATGATGTTCACTTACTTGGAGTGTGAAAACAGTGTACAGTGTTCAGATTAACTTTTAATAGCTTCATCTAATGTCTGTATGTAAATTCAGATGTAAACAAAACCCACGAGATTGTGATCGTTGTAACAATAAACCCGACATTTTGCCCTTTTTGAGTTGAAGGCCTCGCCTGATTGGCTAAGCGCAGTGATTTGAAAGGAATTCACCATGTAGATTAACCCCTTTACTCATTATCAATGCTTCCAGATGTTTCATAAATTAAATTTAAATCACCAAATTTGGGACAGCGACCATTATTTTGCTTTATATCTATCGCCCTTCTGGTCCATCAGACTCAGACAAAGGTTTTATTTCCTGTATACATATTCAAAGAAACAGTATATAAAGGTGGAGACACCCCTAAGATAATTTCTTATCGCTACCAGGGTGCCACCAGAATATTTTTCATCCTGATCCCAGCAGACCCTACTAGACAGATTTCAGCATTTCAAATAAATTTATTTATAATGAAATTAAATATCTAGTTTGGAGAAGGCAATCTATTACGCAGGTAGGGATGCAGTCTCTCGGTGATCAAAACTGCTACATGTTCATACACCAAAACAGCTACACTTTTATACACCAAAACCGCTACACTTTTATACACCAAAACGTCTAGGGACGTTTTGGTCTGTAGCCGTTTTGGTATCATTGTTATGGGGGGGGGGGCGGAAAGCAGTAGACTGTAGGCGTTATGGTTAAGTACTGAAAAGCATGTTGACGTTTTGGTAATGTCCTCGAATATTGGTGTAGACATTTTGGTTATAGTTGTGTCCGTTTTCGTTGTTGACGTTTTGGGTGTCTGCCCAGCGCAGTACTGGCCGTGACCCATGCAGACACACTGCCATGTGGTTTTTAGCTGCAAAAAGCAGATTCTCGTGTATCATGGCCAACGTCATGAAGAGCATTACCCATTTCACAACTGCATGTAAAAGAGCAGCAGGTCTACCATTATTTTAAAAGTATAGTTCATACTGACTCAGTGCATGTTTTTGGACTGAGATAAACTGAGATAAAGGCTGGAGAAGGCAATGGTAAAACACATGTGTTTGTAGATGAATCAATCAGAAAATGGTGTTGTGTGCTAGTCACGTCCCCGCCCGTGCTATATAACTTTGCTGCACTACTCACCTCGGCTAGTGTGCTCTTGGCATTAACTTATTATATAGTGCATACACTGAAATGACCATTTTGCAAATATGCCAGACTATTTTTTTGTCATTTGTAATGATTTCAGATTCTGAGAACCATAAGGAGGGAAACCAACTGTATCATACTGCGCAGGTAATATATTCATGTTTTAGATTTTTGTTAAAGATTTTGGAAAAAAAGTTATTTGACAATGTGTACTATGCATAAGGTAATTTTACATTGTGTGAGTAAATTGCTTAATTTCAATTGATTTCACTTTACAGGTCTTCAAAAAATTATGGTAATTTACATGACATAAGCCTACAATATTTAATTATGCCTGAGTTCAGTTGAATTGTCTGATACAACTTGACCTTATTTAAAGCAGCTTCGCAATGTTTCGCTCATAGTTACCAGTACAGTATGATGAGCTCTGTCATCATGAAATTCCCTCATAAAAGTATATGCATGAATAGTAATAGCATCTTGTCATAAAAAATCTCATATTCCCATTTTTCAATGCAAATTTAATTCTTATTTTACACTTATATTTAAAAAATATTTATTTATTCTTCACAGATTCCCTGGAGATGATGGCAAATCATTCATAATATCCTGAAAATATGATCAGAAATAATGAAACCACATTAACAGAAGTGCACAGTCCAAGATATACATGTAGGTATGCAGAACTTTATACTGTTCAACTGTGTTATATTATTCCATTTCATTGTCCTACATCGTCCCACCTTTGTTAGTGGCCAATTATTTCATTGTTTTTCATCATTTTGATAATTTGGTAAATTCAGCGCAGCACAAATTTGGCATACTTTTGTGATATTGATGTGCATATATCAACATTCAGCTTTTGCTCCCCCTGAACTAAGTAATGCACCACACTATTTGTCATTTTCTAAGACTCTATCAAATAGTTGAAAATAACCTTTATTAATCAAGGCACACTAAATTTGTGTTAACTAATGATTTTATCAGACGTAAATGACTAAAAATAAATCATACATTGAGAGAATATCCAGACCAAAACATTGGAAACACAATGGAAATGACATCATGACCACTGTTCAGTATTGTGACGTCATCACTGGGTTTGTTTACATATTGTTTTTGATGACATGAAAAACTCTGATTATATTATTTATAGTACCTTAGTCAAATTCCTGTGCACAATGAGCATGTAATGGCAACAAATATCATGAAACAAGAAGGTAGTATTGATTTATATAATGATTGGAACTTTAAGCATAGTAATATATATTGTATTATACCGCAGGCCCAAATTACCTTTCGCCAACTGTGGCACTCGATCTATTATAATAACCTCAAGGTAAACATTGTTCATGGCCCAAAGCGAGGTCCCCGGCTCAAACCGGCACTGAAGAACAGTTGTAAACCATATTTGGGAAAATTCTGTGCTTTAACGGTCTATGTCATGTATTTATCACAGAACATAGACGAAGTGTGGGCATAGGTTGTGGGGGCTGCATAGCCGATGGATACCTTTAAGATATATATAATACAGGCCGCTGGGTTTTCGTCAGCTGAAGTTGTGAGATCGGTAATTTAGGCCTGTGATTATACCATATATATGTTACTTTTAAAAACGGCCGCTAGCCCCAGCCAATACTGTGCACCTCGTATTAAGAGTAGCTGTGCATGCTGGAGGATGTAGGCAGATTATTAACTAATCTGATGATGTAACGAACAAAGAACAATAGGTGACAATTGAAATTACATCATCGATTATGACATCATTGGACATCGCAACGTTCTGATCTTTAATATTTTGCTCCATTAAAAATCATGTAGAAATTATATTTAAACAGATTGTAACTTTCAAATTGACAATAGTACAGACTGGACAGAGCATTTCAGAATAAATTTTATTATCCACTTGGGGCACTGATGGTTGTGCTTATGCATGCATTGCATGTTCCCATTGCACACATGTACTAATTACAATAAACGTGTGCGGATTGCAATAAATAACAATTCTTTAGCTGTTTGTTTTTTATATGTTTAACCTTTGCAAAATTAATGTTATTCATGCTTTTCAGGTGGCCTAGAATTGCATGCATATCTTAAAAATTTGAAGACCTGACCGTCTTCTCCTGATTATGCATCTTCCAGTGTATGCAAACCTCTTCCTGAAGGCACCAAATAGCTGTTTGAGCAAAACCTAGTCTTATCAATGGACTGTCAACACAAGAATACACTTACAGGTAATGTGTCCCAAAGACACTTAAAGATATTAAAGCTGCATTGTCAGACAGTTTTGTACCAGCAAAAAAGCTATCCAAATGAAAGAAAATGCTTCTTACTGATGATTTCGACAACCCAAACTGTCTAGATTGTACTTAATTAAAAATTATTGCCAGAATTTATAACATCGACTTTGTTTACATTTTAGCTAATTATTCATTGCAACGTGAAGGAGAGCATTACCGATTCGCGTTTTCAGTAATTTTATGAACAATTTAGGTCAGAATTGTTTAAATTCCTGCAAAAAGCGAAACACATACATATCTTTTTACATAATAAACTTGGAATTTTGAAAAATTGGACGAAAATTGAAGACCCAGAATAATAAAATGCATTACAAGCCTAAAACGCTAATGACGTTCATTTATGCCTCGTTTTCATTTTATTGGCCATAAAGCACTTGCAATGTAAACAAATTGGCAATTTTTTTACGGCATGAAAAATTAAATGATAGGGTATGTTTATTAATTTTATAGAGATATAGTGAACCCAGTAAGGCCCTGATAGTTTTTTGTGTACTATTTCTTTACTCTGCATTCAAATGGTAATTTATGCACAGCCTGGAAATGGAGTTCAATAAATGAAATTTACAGGTCTTCAAAAGTAATGTATTTTACATGACATAACCCAACATGAGTTAAGTATGTCTGAAATTACTAGAATTGTGTTATTGTTG
Organism: Alitta virens; assembly: GCA_932294295.1. Lineage (NCBI taxonomy): Eukaryota > Metazoa > Annelida > Polychaeta > Phyllodocida > Nereididae > Alitta > Alitta virens. The sequence continues at coordinate 230,408 of OW028576.1, read as the reverse complement.
AGTAAAACTATATAAATTTCCATTTAATGAAATTGTCAATGGAAATGAAATTATAATATTTGCACTTGTCATTGCAAAAAGGAATTGATTATTTTTTCTTAAACTTTAAAATGTTTAAACTTTAACTTTAATGTTATTCATGCTTTGCAGGTGGTGTAGAATTGCATGTATATATATATACCTTATTTATTCTTCACTGACTCCCTTGAAATGGTGGCAATTGGCAAATCATTGATTTGGAAATTCAAGGCAGTAATGGTTGAACAAACCAGTAAAGGGGCATTCACACCGTCACATATAAGACCTACGCTTGACCACAGATAGCAAAAATGGTCTATATGTGCTCACTCGTGGGTCTGTTAATCATGTATTTATGTTTCCACGAGTGTACGCGGAGCAGTCTTAGATCGCTCAGTGGACATCCGTCAGACGATCGCCGGACGTCCATCGCCAGGCATCCGTGAGGCATCCATGAGGCACTCGTAGATCGCTCATAGATCGCTTGTACATCGCTTGTACATCGCTCGTACATCGCTCGTAGATCTCTCGTAGATCCCTCGTAGTTCGCTCTTAGATTGCTTGTAGATAACCCGTGCGAGTGGTTCAAGGATGGGTTGGCTACGTATAGCCAAGGTAGGCCAAGTATGAAAGTAGAATGTAGATAGTATAATGTACATATAATGTACGTATGTATGTAGAACGTACGTAGAATGTACGTAGATCGCCGACTGACTCCCGAGCGAATTGCGTAACTAATATAAAGAATCACTCGTAGAACGTTCGCCAAAGTGTTTAAAATTTTTGCCCTCTCTATGAGTGTTCTACGAATTAGCGCGAATATACGTAAATCGCTCAGGGAGTGAACCACGTATGGCCAAGGATGACAAAGAGTAAAAAAAAAATGTTCATCTGTCGTGATACGCAGGTCTTATTTGTGACAGTGTGAACGCCCCCCATCTCAGATTTTCATGAAACGGTTTTTCTTAGTACCTCCTAGATCACATGCAGAATTGAAAATATCAAGTCTTTCCCCAATTTTGGAGGTTAAAATGCTTGTTTGAGATTTTCTCACCTTTTAGGAAAACTATATCTGGGCAATCTCTGCAAATATTTGGAGAACAGAAATGTTATTGACATATTTGGATTCTTATTGGCATGGATGTAGTCATTATGTATTTAAGGTTGTGTTATAGTGATCGATATTCTATTCCCAATATATTCTTGTAGCTGCAAGAGGCGAAAATGCACTTATGGCAAGTAAATGTGATAATACAAGATCACGCATTTAAGGCTATGAGAATGCAAGAATGGAAGTTAAGGATGCGATAGTATTTTTTAAATTTCCTGAACTCTTTGCAGAGTCAGCCTGGCATAACAGAATGTCATTTGAGTCTAACTTCAAAATTCGACATCTTTTTAGGACTGATTTTGGTGAAATCTAACTGGCGCAGTGCATATTTTGACTCCCTAAATTGATTTTCTTTCTGTTGCAGTCTACTTGAATGTTCCAACTATGATTCCTGGTGCTTGAACTGTGACACAACAATTACCAAATGATGTACAGGCATGTAAGGTATGCACAAATTTCTTAGTTTTTGTTCAGTTATTAAATTCTGAGCCATTTCTGAGATTAAATACCATTGAAATATAGTGAGTATTTAACTGAAAGTGATTTTGGATGTAAAACTGCATATTCTTGTGAGTTTATCACAGGTTTATTGGTATTAGAACCAGTAGGAAATTTTTTATTTTTACAAGTTGTATGCTATTTCATTTTAAAATGATTTTAGAAATATATCCATTGTCAATCAGAGGAGCTGTACATGCATGAAAGAATGGATGATGAGAATTCTTAGCTTTGTCAACAATAGGTTCAGGTACATGCATCATTGAGAAAGTATGTTGTACATGTGATTATTCAGTTCATGGGGGCGTAAACACTTGCTACATGCATTTTAGAAAATGGGTATGTATGTGAATTTTTCATATCATGTCAAGTCACTTAGGGATGATTTTCGAAATGAATACTAAACCATCTACGGGCACAAATCCTATACCTTTTGAACCTAGTTCGCTGCTCAGCCAATCATAAGCGCCAATTTATATGACCTGATTTTGGGTAGCTGATCAGTTCATCTTCCTAGAGTGCTGTTACTGATTGTGCCGTCTATTGATTATGTAAATGTTGATTACTTAGAACTCTAACACAAATAAAATTAGGTATTGCATTGGAAATAGACTTCACTCTAACGGGGCGTTCAAACTATCACGTATAATACTTATCACCACGTACGTCAAAAATTTGATATACGTGCTCACTCGTGGCTCTGTAAATCAAGTATAACTTATTTCCACGATCATACGTGGGGCAATCATAGATCGCACGGCGGAGGTCCGTAAAACGCTCGGTGGACGTCCGTAAAACGCTCGCCGGACGTCCGTCACCAAGCATACGTGAGGCTTATGTGAGGTGCTCGTTGACGGCTCGTTGATCGCTCACACGGAAGACGATGTTCACGTGACGGACGTCTGCCGAGCGTTTTACGATCATTCTATGAGTGGACACGAGTGGATGGCGAGTATATACAGATAGACAGTATATACAGATGGACAGATGGGCGAGTATACATAAATTGCTCGGCGAATGAATCACGTACGGCCAAGGATGAACAGGAGTGGAAACATATTTTCATACTTGGTCATTCGTAGGTCTTTTACATGATAGTGTGAACGCCCCTTAAATCTGTGATAAAGTTTCGCAATATTTAATGGCATCCTGGTGAATGATGAGTTTTTTTGTTTTTTTTTAAAGGTATGCATCATTGCTAATGACTGTGAAGTGGGGTACAGAAAATTATGGTATGTAAGGCCTGTCAAGACTCTTCTTCAACTTTATTGTAACTGAGAGGCCTATGGAGTAGCACTGTAAAATAAAGTGCTGCAAGTGATGGAAAAGTTTTTAACTTTCGTTCACCTGGATTGCTGGAAATCATGTGCACCTTTCTTATGTGACTTTCATTTTCAGAAATGGCAGCTGCCAAACTCCTTCGGCATGAAACTACCTTGCATGCACATGCACACAGGGTCAACACATCAGTGGTGATCAATGGTAGTATTACACTCAAAGATGGCAGTGTTGATCTGTCCAAATGTGCCTTGTAGTTTGGATTGCTGGCAGTTGCACTTTGACTCTGACTTTTTGCAAATGCTGTTTCGAAAATTTATTGAATTTAAAGTCGGAACAAATTTGTCCATAACCAGTAAATAAAATGGCACATCTCTGATGAATCAAATGCTTCGTTACATCTTCATGAAAACAATTGCTCCTTGCTGCTATTTTTGGAGTACTCTGTGCAGACAGAGACTTCATTTGAAATAATTTGTGTGAAGTGATGCTTGTCAGATATCTATGTTTAAAAACAAGTCATAGTGCTTATACAGTCAACATGCGCAAGCCAAGCTCAAATGCACCACAGCCACAACTGTTATAATTTGATTGATTTGACTTCCACAAAGTTTTATGATTTAATAAGAAAGTTATTAGAAATAAATGTTCCTATAACTGTACATGGTTTGATTTGTGTTTCGGTGTAGGCAAATTCTACATGGCAAGGTTTACTGTACATTGAATATCATAGTTAAATGTAAACACATGACTTCTTATATACTACCCATAGGCGGCATCAGAAATTGCTTAGCTCAAACAGCATGTGAATTTCATTAAATGGCCTGGGTCTACCGTATATCTTGTGTAAAAAGGTACAAGAAAGTTATTGCCAGTCAACCCTGAGATGCGCCAACTTGGCGACATCCAACCTGTCGATAACTAACCAGGAAACAGTGAACTCGGTAACATGATGGGCAGAACTTCCAACTGCCGAGGTGTCCGTGACGCGATTCACACGACCCTGCTTTTTGGCGGGTTATCATTGTCCTGTGGATTATCAAAACAGTTGTCAATGGTGTTTCGCTGGTTTAGCTTGTCACCAGGTTGACTACTCATCCAAGAAAATATATGAGATGTTGTGGTAAAGGCACTATACTGACTGTCCATAAATTTCATAAATGGCCACTGAAAATGCATTCCTGATATGGCATGTGAATTTCATCAATGCCCCAAGTGGATAAAAAAATTTATTTTGAAAAAAAATATGGTCACTTTAAAAAGCTTAGTTATTAAAATGCTTAGATATGATACAGCATGTGAATTTTATTGAAAGTTCAAGTTTTTTTATTCATTATATATGAGAGAAGATCACAGAAATTATTATGTTGTATGATTCATATATGACAGGAGATCCTGCAAGGATATCCGCTCGTACGATCACCCTGACAAATACATTTTGAATTGTGACATTGATTATTTAAATCTGTTTAGTCCACTTAAGTTTGAATGGAACTAAATTTTACTTTTTTTTTCGAGTGGATAATGAAAATATTGTATACCATCAGCAATTAGTACAAGACACAATATTTTGAGAGATATGTAAGAAACTCAGGGGTCTTTTTCTTATGTTACTGTGCTTGATCTATGTAAGCAATATTTAAGTTTTATGTGAACTTTAACATCAATATACAATGATTCAGACAAAGTCCAGCTGGCTGTCATGATTGCAGTCTCACGGTCACAACTAGTTATTGTCAGATTCTGGCTGTTTTACCTCTGCCTAGCTACAAGTCCCCTGTCCACAGGACATCTAATGCAATTCTGCCTAACCTCTGCCTAACCCTACAGAGTGAATTTTTTGTTGCCTTTTTTTCAGAAAACCTCTTCATACATGTAAGCCTGTTATAATGAACCACATGGAAGTTTGAGCTTGCTTACTTTAAAGCAACCAGTATGGTCAGCCGGAATGATAACGATATAAAATTAATAAATATAATTGTGCGGCAGTTGACTCGTAATAATAATGATAATAACCTTTAGCAAGGCTTCAAAAAAGAGATACATGTAAAACATAAAAATAAATATCAAATATAGGATTAAACGTAGGGTCTAATATAATAAAATCTATATAATTATGCATCACAGGATTAATGTATATTATAATACTTTTTTTTTTAAATCTATTATTAGCTGACCATTTAAGAATCATAATCATTTAAGAATAATTTTGTTTAAACTGTAATTATCAACTCTTTGTAATCTTCATGATACCAAAAACTTCTAATATGTACTATTGGTAAAGATTAGCAAAAACACTGCTTGTTTTGTTACCATGGCAACAGGGTTATACGATATTTAAATAATTAACATTGTTTTTCAATAACTGTAGATACCTGTAAATTTTGGCCAAATATCAAACATTTTTCATTTGTTTTGCCAAAGTTAGAGAATATAATAAGTTTCAATATTGGGTTTAAAAATTAAGGGACTTGTTGCCATGGAAACCCATTTTAAGACCCTTATTTACCACTTTCGACATGGCAAACATAAACATTCATAAAATTGAGGAACTTGGGATTAAAATGATGTGTAATATGACCATCAGGTCTTTACATGTCACCGCTTCATAGAAATTGTCAGTTTGCCTCTCCTCTATTAACTATCCTATTGGTTTTATATTTATCTATAAATTGATGGGGTATAATTTGAAAGATTTTACAAGTATTTATTATACAATTATTATTAAACATGTGAATATAAACTATTTGTTTTATTTACACATTTCCTCAATGTGAGTATTTTTGTTCTGCAGCGAACCTACTTCTACTTATAAAATTCCTGCCTGTCCTAATTAGCCCATCAGGTGCAGAAATACAGGACGTAAAGCCCTAATCCACCCAAACACACTCAACTTAAAAACATGTTTCTGTGATATTTTAGATAGTATAAAAAATCCTTTAGTAAGTCTACTTACTGAATAAAAGGAAATCCTGTTCTTGCAAGGTCAGCATTTGCGCCATTCCTGAGTAAGATCTCTTCAATTTTAGAGAAAATTCTCTCAGCATCTGATCCATTTTCCTGATTTCCCAACTTTCCTCTCAGAATCCAGCTGTATGGGGTCACTGAATGTTTGTCCTGTGCATTCACATTTTCAGATGTTGTGATGGTCTGAAGATGCGGCAAAATATGCTTTGCCATGCATGGTTCCCAAAACACTTGTCTCATGAGTATATGTAGAACAGTGCGTCCTTGGTTGTCTTGAACATTGATGTTTGATTCAGTTATTAATCTGTTAACAAACTCCCAGTAAATACTGAGGCTGTGCTCTGGAATATCTTTGTTGTATTTTTCTGCCAATATATGCAAAGCTGTCTGTCTATTGTTATCCTGAGCATCAATGCTTGAATCAGATATCAAGTTCTTGACAAGATCAAGAAATGTCTCATGTCCATTTTGAGAGACAGGTTTCACATATATGGGAAATGACTCCGCAAGGTAATGCAAACAAGTTTTTCCTTCAGTGTTCTTATTGGCTATGTTGTTATCTGATCTTAGTAAACATACAATGTCTCTCACATTTTCTAAGATGTCCTCCTGCAGTTTCATGCCATCAATAAACCACTGCAATGGGGTATCTCCCTGATAGTTGGTCATGTCACCAAGAGCTGGGTCATGCTTTATGGCTTGGGAAATTAGTATCTTGTACTGTTGAAAGAAATCATTTGGCAGAAGTTCAAGTTGTCCATTCAGCCACTGCCAGTTCTGTTCCACAAGAGCATGGAGTGAAGTGCCTCGGAGATGGTCATAGGTCAAACCTCTGGGAGACAGAAACAAGGGCATGACTTCCATTAAGGAATTTAAAAGGTGATTCTTGTGCAGAAGTATTTCCTGTATGGCCCAGAAAAACCCATACTGAGCACAGTATCGCTCGCTCCTTTCATGTGTCTTCAATTGTTCTTGGGGTATCCAAGTAGGATTTGCTCCTTTCTCAAACAGAAGTTTCAAAGTATTCAGAAATTCTTCTGTCCACTCAATGCACCTGGCTGGTTTACCTGACTCTGATTCATCTGATTCTGATTGTAGTAATGACATTACATACTCTGACTTCGCAATGAGAATCCACAGACACTTGCTCCTAAAGAAAAAGATTTATAAATTAAAACCTATCAGTGCAGTTCAAATGTTTTCAATATATTCATATAATTTCAAATAATAATTCATCAGTTACTCTGCAAGATTAATGCTAAATTATAGACCAATATGTAACACTCACCATGAACTTTCACTGAATTCTGTTGGTATCAGTATCTGAAAGAGTTAAAAATGCTTAATTGAATAATAAATCAATATTTTGGATGCAATTCTTTCTAGCTGAGTTTGGTGGTCAGCTCATCACTACTTTAACATTTATAGACAAGTTCCATGGAATTTCACCTAGTTGCACTTACTTGTCAATGAATTATTTAATAAAAAATTAAAGTTTGTTGCATTTTATGCTCGAATCTTCAGCAGAGATTGCATTGCTGTAGAGGAAGTTCAAGTTGTGAAGTGGCTACAGTAATGGGCAATAGAGCACAATGTTCCTTCCTCAGCACACTTTCAAATATATAGATTGGGTTTTTTAATGACTTAAGAATGGGTGTTTTAGCGAATAATCCTCAGAAGTTTAGCACATTTCTGATAACATGGGAAAAAAATGGACATTTAATGTCATTAGGACCTTGAAAATACTGAAAATTAAATCCTTTAATTTCTACCTATAGAATGTTGTATTTAAAAGCACTTAATGTTGCAAACCGCGTGGTGACATCTGCATAAATGATTGGGTGAAAGTGTGTCACTGCATTGCTGAGATCATTAAAAAATATAATGAACGACAGTGGTCCCAAAATTTATTCCTATGGTACACCACAAGTTACATGCCGATTACTGGAATTTAAATCAATAAATTCTATACATTGCGATCTGTTGCTTAAGTAGCTGTTTAAGAGGTCATATGATTTATCTGCAAATCCATAATATTTCAATTTGTGCCTCAAAAACTTGTGATCAAGTACTTTGACCTAAAATCGTATTGGCTTGAGTAGAACAAATCATGTGTGGTCAAATGGTCATACATTTGATTATAAAGCCCTTTCATATATTTTAGACGTGCTTGGCAATATAGATATTGGTGTGCAGTTAATAAAGCATTCTTCATAGCCTTTCTTATAAACTGGTATCACCCTTGCCATCTTGAGGATTTATCTATTAGGATTAGTATTTAATTTGCCTGTTTTAATCCAATGTTGGTGAAATACGTGTTGAATTCATTTCCAATCAAAAGCTTGTCCGAAACCACTTCACCATAAATTAGGAACTGCTTTGGAAATTTTTTTTTTCTGTTTTGTTATATTCATTATTTCATTGATTTGTGTCCTCCTCATTATCCATAGATATGTCAGCATATAGGAATGCTTACAGTTGTAACAATGTACTGGTTAAATGTGTAGAAAAACCATGTTGGCTGCATACTAATCGACTTATCTAAAGCCTTTGACATCCGGCCTCATCAGTCTGGTGAATTACCACTAAAATGTAATGCTCTATCATTACCACAAATATGGTAGCGATAGAACAGCTACCATAAAAGAGGAATGCTCTACTGTTACTAAATTGTGGTAGCATTTGCAGTTCATTAATTATATGTTGGATGGAAGCAGTATCCACTTGAAAAGTGGTGATTTAGATCTTTATCACTGATGATTGACATCAGCTGATGCTGAGTATGCAACCCCCTTTCTTCACCTCTCTGGGATTTCACCTTCCCTCTCGTCCCCCCATCATGTACATTATATTGGTATCAATAAGGAATGGGAGATAGAAACTCTCCGTAGAAACTGGAGAAGAAAGGACATATACTATTCAAGTCGAAATCTGAATGTTTGTTCAATATTGTTAAACAGTAAATGTTACATTCACCTTTTCTATATATCTATTTCTCTATCGGTCTGTCTGTCTGTGAAGGAATATTGATAAATAGTAAATGTTACATTCACCTTTTAATATAAATTTCTTTTTTTTATTACACACAGCCAATCAATCAATGGATCAATCCATTAATGGATCAATCAATGGATCAATCAATCAATCAAATCTATCTATCTATCTATAGTTTGGTAACACACTTAAAATGGCGTATTAATGATTTATCAGGTTATGTTGACAATATAGATACACCTAAAATAAGTTTCAACCTATCTCAGGCTGACAGCCGTAATCAGCTGCAAATGCACAAGACCAATTTTTGGCACCATGGCCAGTTTTGAAATTATCTGTTGTGCAAGTGTAGAATTTGTAGGTATGGGGTATCACATTTAGTAAAATTAAAAGCTTTTTCAGTATAATATAATAAATTGTGTCAATGCAGACAATTTTAGCAACTACCGCAGTCCCATATATCTTGACTGTTAGTTATAGTCTCACTTGATGAAAACCTCATAATTAAGACCACCTGATTAGCAAGACCTATATTACATCACATCCACTGCTATTAAGACCAACTCACAATCAAAACCATTTCGTTTATATTGGCCATCACTAGCAAGAGTACCTCACACCCAGACAATCTTACTGTTGGACTACCTCATTATTAAGACCATCTCACCTCACTCACAGACCACCTCACTATTATTTATAATTATTACGTTTATTCATACTCAATGATATACATTTCAAAGATTGAAATATAGTATATACACACATAATATAGGTACTGTTAACTAATCCATAATTAGCATCAACTTCCTTATTGACCATCCCACTATTAAGACCACCTCTTACAGACCACCTCACTGTTAAGACCACCTTGCCATTAAGAACATCTTGCCATCAAAGATGTAATGACAGGCAATGTCAGACTTAGCATCCAAACAAATGAGTTATTGGCACAAAGAGCAGGTGCTATTCTTAACTTTATGGACCGTAAAACCTATTCAATTTCCTCCATAATTTGCAATTAACTTTGTACATAATTATGAACTTTAATACTGTATTACTCAAACATTGCATGTAAACTATGCGAATAAAAACTATATTAGGACCACCTCACCATTAAGATCACCTTAGTTACAGACCACCTCACTATTAAGACCACCTGACACAGGTCACCTTACCATCAAGACCACCTAATCCAGTTATTGACCACCTAACTGTTAAGACCACCTCACTGTTAAGACCACCTTACTATCAAAGCATCTCACAGACCACTTTACAATTAAACAACCACGCCATTATGATTTGCATTTTTAGACACAATCATATTCTTGCTATTGTATTTAACTAGCCCTGGATGACCATGTACACTGACTGGGGAATTGGGGCTAGTATTTAAAGAGAAGTTTCACTTTTCGATGATTCTCATAAAGTGGTTCTAGATGTCAACAAATGTGATTACCTTTAAATAGACATCGATGCTTCTCACTAAATGGGCATCCTCTGATGAAGGGGGCCACCTTTTGGCTGGCTCTCTGGAGTTTAACCCCACAGATGGCTGGCTCCTTCACCGAGAAGTTTGGCTTCGAAACAGAAAGTTGCCCCCAGCTGCATATGCAGTGCCAATATTATATATATTATACATGTGTGTACCTTCTCGGGTTTTGATGTTTAATTAACATTTAACATTTTTACATGTATTTTAAAATATGATAAAATCTTAGGCGTCAGTCAGTCAGTCAGTCAGTCAGTCAGTCAGTCAGTCAGTCAGTCAGTCAGTCAGTTATAATGAGTAATTCTTAAGCCGCTTGTCTTATCATCAATTGCCTGAATAACCAGTAAGTTTATTCTTGTTCTCCGAAAATGACAATACATATTTCCCAGGGATTTTTTATTTAAATGTTAGGGTTAAACAGCATCTATAAAAAACTATTTCAGCTCTTCCTATTATAAAATTTTCAGAAGGTGATACATTTGGCTATATTATAACATTTATGTTTCATACATGTCTGTATTTGGGTTCAGTATAATCATAGTAATACAAGATATACTGGCACTTTTTCGCGTAACTTTCTTTTTTTGGTCTTTACCTTAATGTAAAATTTTGTAGTTATTATGTTAAAGACCATTAAGCATAAATATACCATTCTAGCATGGATAATGAATTGAATTAGGATATGCACCTGGTAAGAATTTTTATTTCTTTTAAAGTCACACACAAATGTAATCAGATTATCATAGGCATTATGATAATTTTTAGGCTTTAGACATGGTGATTTTTCACAATGAATTAAGCCAAGTATATTTCGCCATGGAGCAAAGAGTCTCTTAACTGTTTTGAGATGGTGCCTGCTTCTGTAATAAGTTTAAGCAAACAACCTCATCCGGTTGTAAAAGTCCATCCATTAGACTGCAGATTAATGGCATTGCAAGTCCAAGTTGCTCAACTCCAAGTAAGCAGCACAAAGTCAGAGAGACTTGCCAATGTAGACTTTCAACTGAGTTTCATTTCAGCATGAAACAAGACAAGTTCTTCCAGGTAATAAAGTAACAGTAAGACAGTATATCTTGCTTCCTCAGCTCCAGATGTTGGTCAAGGAGAAACTCTGATATTTTTATTGGTGCAAGGGTATATGTATTAACAATTCATGAAGCTTCTCCCCAGCAGGGCTGGCAGGGGATTAACAACCAATTACTGCACAGCAAAAGCTATTGCTGCTGACCATTTGCTGCTGTGCAGTCAAGCACAAAACACATTGTGTGGGGAGAGACCTCCCCCAAACAGGGCTGCTACCAGCATCTTTGCCTAGAATCTGGCAGGGATTAGTGCAGCTAAGACAATGGTAGAGAAATGGGCCCCCCTGCTGTGCACTGCATTGTCCTGAGGCTATTTTTAGCCCAAGCGGACACTGGACCACAAAGGCCTTTTGTGCTCACTGCCAACTTTGGCTTGGTCAGTCAGTTTTGGAGGGAAAGTTAGCTCCTCCCACAAGCCAGGACTCAGTAGTGAGGCAACCTAACAGGGCAATGCAAATCACATCATAATTAGAAATAAACATTTAATAGATTCCTTGCAGCAGGCTAAATTAACATAAAGCTAAGCAAGAAAATACTGACACATGTGAGCAGAGCAGTGACTAGCAAAATGAAATGATGAGCACACACAACTGCATTAAATCACACATGAGCAGAGGCCTGCCTAGAGCAAGTTTAATGATGTGCAACCAATATTGCACTTGACATGTGCTTGTATAAAATAAACATTAAACAACAAGCAAAGTGTAAAAGGCTAAGCAATTGCTAGAGCAGACAAAAAACGCCCAAGGCAAGAGTAATGAAGAGTGTATATAATAATTGTACCTGACATGTATATACATCCTTCGCTTAAGGCAAGTGTAACGAGGAGTGTACCCAATCAATGTACCCGACATTTAATTCTACCTGACATGTATGTACAACCTTTGCCGGAGGCAAGTGTAATGAGGAGTGTACACAATAATTGTATCTGACATACAATAGTATCTGACATGTATGTACAACCTTTACCTAAGGCAAGTGTTATGAGGAGTGTACACAATAATTGTACCTGACATACAATTCTACCTGACATGTATGTACAACCTTTGCCTGAGGCAAGTGTAAAGAGGAGTGTACACAATAATTGTATCTGACATACAATAGTATCTGACATGTATGTACAACCTTTACCTAAGGCAAGTGTAATGAGGAGTGTACACAATAATTGTACCTGACATATAATTCTACCTGACATGTATGTACAACCTTTGCCTGAGGCAAGTGTAATGAGGAGTGTACACAATAATTGTATCTGACATACAATAGTATCTGACATGTATGTACATCCTTTACCTAAGGCAAGTGTAATGAGGAGTGTCCACAATAATTGTACCTGACATATAATTCTACCTGACATGTATGTACAACCTTTGCCTAAGGCAAGTGTAACGCGGAGTGTACACAATAATTGTACCTGACATACAATTCTACCTGACATGTATGTACAACCTTTGCCTGAGGCAAGTGTAAAGAGGAGTGTACACAATAATTGTATCTGACATACAATAGTATCTGACATGTATGTACAACCTTTACCTAAGGCAAGTGTAATGAGGAGTGTACACAATAATTGTACCTGACATAATTCTACCTGACATGTATGTACAACCTTTGCCTGAGGCAAGTGTAACAAGGAGTGTACACAATAATTGTATCTGACATACAATAGTATCTGACATGTATGTACAACCTTTACCTAAGGAAAGTGTAATGAGGAGTGTCCACAATAATTGTACCTGACATACAATTCTACCTGACATGTATGTACAACCTTTGCCTGAGGCAAGTGTAAAGAGGAGTGTACACAATAATTGTACCTAACATACAATTCTACCTGACATGTATGTACAACCTTTGCCTGAGGCAAGTGTAACGAGGAGTGTACACAATAATTGTATCTGACATACAATTCTACCTGACATGTATGTACAACCTTTACCTAAGGAAAGTGTAATGAGGAGTGTCCACAATAATTGTACCTGACATACAATTCTACCTGACATGTATGTACAACCTTTGCCTGAGGCAAGTGTAAAGAGGAGTGTACACAATAATTGTACCTAACATACAATTCTACCTGACATGTATGTACAACCTTTGCCTGAGGCAAGTGTAACGACGAGTGTACACAATAATTGTATCTGACATACAATAGTATCTGACATGTATGTACATCCTTTACCTAAGGCAAGTGTAATGAGGAGTGTCCACAATAATTGTACCTGACATATAATTCTACCTGACATGTATGTACAACCTTTGCCTAAGGAAAGTGTAATGAGGAGTGTACACAATAATTGTACCTGACATACAATTCTACCTGACATGTATGTACAACCTTTGCCTGAGGCAAGTGTAAAGAGGAGTGTACACAATAATTGTATCTGACATACAATAGTATCTGACATGTATGTACACTCTTTGCCTGAGGCAAGTGTAACGAGGAGTGTACACAATAATTGTACCTGACATACAATAGTATCTGACATGTATGTACAACCTTTACCTAAGGCAAGTGTAATGAGGAGTGTACACAATAATTGTACCTGACATATAATTCTACCTGACATGTATGGACAACCTTTGCCTGAGGCAAGTGTAACGAGGAGTGTACACAATAATTGTATCTGACATACAATAGTATCTGACATGTATGTACATCCTTTACCTAAGGCAAGTGTAATGAGGAGTGTCCACAATAATTGTACCTGACATATAATTCTACCTGACATGTATGTACAACCTTTGCCTAAGGCAAGTGTAACGAGGAGTGTACACAATAATTGTACCTGACATACAATTCTACCTGACATGTATGTACAACCTTTGCCTGAGGCAAGTGTAAAGAGGAGTGTACACAATAATTGTATCTGACATACAATAGTATCTGACATGTATGTACAACCTTTGCCTGAGGCAAGTGTAACGAGGAGTGTACACAATAATTGTACCTGACATACAATAGTATCTGACATGTATGTACAACCTTTACCTAAGGCAAGTGTAATGAGGAGTGTACACAATAATTGTACCTGACATAATTCTACCTGACATGTATGTACAACCTTTGCCTGAGGCAAGTGTAATAAGGAGTGTACACAATAATTGTATCTGACATACAATAGTATCTGACATGTATGTACAACCTTTACCTAAGGAAAGTGTAATGAGGAGTGTCCACAATAATTGTACCTGACATACAATTCTACCTGACATGTATGTACAACCTTTGCCTGAGGCAAGTGTAAAGAGGAGTGTACACAATAATTGTACCTAACATACAATTCTACCTGACATGTATGTACAACCTTTGCCTGAGGCAAGTGTAACGAGGAGTGTACACAATAATTGTACCTGACATACAATTCTACCTGACATGTATGTACAACCTTTGCCTGAGGCAAGTGTAATGAGGAGTGTACACAATAATTGTACCTGACATACAATTCTACCTGACATGTATGTACAACCTTTGCCTGAGGCAAGTGTAATGAGGAGTGTACACAATAATTGTATCTGACATACAATAGTATCTGACATGTATGTACAACCTTTACCTAAGGCAAGTGTAATGAGGAGTGTACACAATAATTGTACCTGACATATAATTGTACCTGACATGTACATACAACATTTTCCCAAGGCAAGTGTAATGATGAGTATAGAACTTGGTCATATCATATTGGTAATATCACAATTAATAAATGGCTGCAAGGGGCTGCACTTTACACGGTGTATTGGGCTACATCTTTGGAGACCATCCAAAAACGGATGAAGTGCTGAATTTTTTTTAGAAACCTTCTACTTTAAATCAGAAGTTATATAATCCAATTTATTTATTATTTTGTGTTATAGTACGTTTACTGTATATAAAACATTCAAATGCACTTGACAGTATAAAGATAATCAGAGGCTAAGCCATACCACAGCAAGACATTATTGATAGGCATAGACATTTCTGTCTTGATGATTCGGGTATAATTGTGTGTGAACAGCAAGAACCTTTTTCCATGTAGACAACTAAAAGAAATAGATAGATAGATAGGTAGATAGATAGATAGATAGATAGATAGATAGACTGATAGATAGACAGACAGACAGACAGACAGACAGACAGACAGACAATACATAGATAGATAGATAGATATTAGTTAAAAACAATTATCTTAAAAGTGAGGTGGTCTGGTAATAGTAATATTGTCTGAATAATGAAGTGGTTTTAATAGTGAGGTGTTAATAGTGATGTGGTCTAAAAGATTGCCTACTTTATGTTGAAATATGGTAACCACAGCAATAGTTTTAATGCAAAATTAGACATTTTAACATTTATAACTCTATCAAATTAGCATTTAGGTGAATAATTATAGAAAATACTCTATATGATATCATATTTTGGAGTGCTTGTTACTGATAGGCAATAACAAAAACTAATTAAATAATTGAATTTCATTAAATGTTACCACGGCAACTGATTTATTCATTTGTTGACTATTTTCAGTTTGTAACATCTTTGCACCAGATTTTCAACTGTTATCTTATTACTGCTGGCAGAATAAACTTAGTTTAATTGAATATAAATGTGGTCTAGCATAATTTGGATAAAATATTTAAAAGAAAATATCCAGTTTTGTTGCCATGGAGACCATTTGCATCTAAATTCCAAAGCGTTTTGATACTCTAAGGCAATCATTGTAGGTCAACATTTATATATATAAACCAAATCTTTTTATTCGGGGAGTTGTTAATTTTTTCTATGAATATCCAAAGACTTTTTGTAAAACTAATTATTTAAGGTAAATAGCTTAGTATATCTAAAAATAAAAGAAATATTTGTGATCTTACCTAAATCTTAGCATTTTGGTGATTTTTTCTAGTTTTTGTTATTTAATTAAGTAGGCCTATTAGTATGTTACATATACTTATTGAAAATGTGCATACCAATAGTTTCTGCATTAATTGGAGATGTTATATTAATTCTATATGTTTACAAAGTAAAAATAAGTCTAATTAATAATGAATTTGAAAGGTTGTCCATCCTAAAAATGATGTTAATAATAGCAAATAGATTCGGAACTGGGTTTAGACACCAATGGTCTGAAAACGTGATTTATTTATGAATTCAACAAATTACTTACAATGTATAAATACACGAATTGAAAGATAATTTTAAGGCAAACCAAGCATAAAAGTGTTTTATTCATTTTTTTAAAATATGATCAATGCATGGTTTTTTTATTTGTAAAAAACGGAAAAAAAAAAAAATTATTTACACATGATACCCCATATAAATTAAGCACAACTGTGGAAAAAATTCAACCACAGCTTATTAAATTTTAATGTTGAAATGGTGTTGGTTCTGGGTTATATAAGCTATAAAATGTGATTAATCGATTTGTTGGTTCAAGAAAGTTGATTAATATTGAAAAAAAAAAAATTAAATAAATAAAATTAAGTCGTTTATAATACATGGTGCCAATTTGGGGAATTTTGATGATAGGGTGAGAGACATGTTAGGAATATGTAATAAGCAATGTACATGCCACTTTGTGTAGACTACAATACAATGATGAATATATTCCAGTTTATGGATTAGCTAATACAGTGTATATAATGAGATTAGCAATCTATCTATCAATCTATATGTTAATCAATCTATCTATCAATCTATCAATCTATCTATCAATCTATCAATCTATCAATCTGTCTATCTATCTATTAATCTACCTAGCTATTTATCTATCTATCTATCAATCAATCTATTAATCTATCAATCAATCAATCTATCTATCTATATATCAATTGATCTATCTATCTATCTCAATCAATCTATCAATATATCAATCTATCTATATGTCTATCTGTCTTTCTGTCTTTAATGCGTCTTTCTTTCTGTCTTTCTTTCTTTTTGCTTTTCTCTAATAATGTTTTACCCCTCACACCAACTAATACAAATAATTATGAACATTATACATATTATTACTAATATTACTTTTAAAAGACTTTTTTTAGTAAACTTTGAAAAATTAAATGAAGTTCCTTCAATTGTGACAAATATCTAGCAAACAAGCTCAAACAGCAATTGACTTGTGAACTTTATTATATATTAAGACAAGAAACTAACTTTATGAGGCTGACTTATCAAAGGAGATGGATAAGCATCATAATGTACGCTGCTATCTGCAAAACAGTAGACATTGGGTCAAGGGGTGCAGAGCTGATAAGAGAGGGGGCAGTCAAAAGGGGGGGGGGGCTTAATTGGCTATCAGATAACAGGGAAATGTCTCTGCCTGACCTCTGGGGTAAATATGATAAACTATGATAGCATTTATGTAAACAAACTCTTACACTTTTTTCATGAGTAAACTCGAGTCCATAGGTCAATTTTTAGTGAAGATTTGGCACCAATTGGACCACGGGAACATATTTAAAAAAATGTTTAAAGGCGAAAATGAGCCTCTGTGTGTAATGGTTGCTGCAGACCTGCCTATCATTACCAATTAAATGGTAGCGTTAGAGCGTTGCTATTTCATGATGATTCACTCGACTGCTCATGGCCCACTGTTTGTGAAGTTACACGCATATGGTTTATCACTTGAAGACTACTTAAAAAATATAAAACAAACTATAAAACTAGGTAAAATTAAAAGCGAATGGTTAAATTTGAAAACTTGTGTTCCCCAAGGGTCTCTCTTGGGCCCTCTGTTATTTAACATTTACATAAATGATTTCTTTCTGATTTAAGTAGTGTTTACTGTTATGCTGATGATAGCACTTATCCTATGCACACAGAGACCCAATGGTCATGAAGGACAAACTTGAAAGGCTTCCACTGTAGCAATCTCATGGTTTCAAAAGTAATTTTATGAAAGCAAATGCATCTAAATTCAAAGCAATATGTCTAAGTAGGGGAAATGTTTCAAGAGATTTTGAGATTGACAATCTTATAATACAGTCTGAGTCTGTTATTAATCTGTTAGGTATCAACATTGATAACAAACTGAATTTTGACTGCCATGTATCAGTAGTTTGTAGAAAAGCAGCAACACAAATTAATGCACTCCAAAGATTATGTAAACACATTGATTACACAAGTAAACTCAGAATATATGAATCATTTATCTCATCTAATTTTGTCCATTGCACACTTGTGTATAATACTTTCACAATGGGACAAGACAGGAAACTTGTGAAACTAAATAAAAGAGCAATACGATTAGTTTGCAATGATTATGATAGCCTGGACAACCAACTGCTAGAAAGAACATGCAAAAAAATGCTTTATGTAACAAGGAGAATTAGACTAGCAGAATTTGTTTATTTTACTCCATGATATAGCAAGATCTATAACAAGTCATTCTTTACCAGGCAGATTACTATGAGATGAGAGATAATCTTAAGCTATTCAAGCCTATTTACAACACTATGCAATATGGTTTCAGGTCTATTATGTGTCAAGGTGCTTTGATTTGGTATTCCTTACCAGTTGAATTACAAGAAGTAGATTAATTAGCAAAGTTCAAAGACTTATTAAGACGTTGCAGTTCCTTGGAGAGTTGTTATTATGGATCATACATAATATGTCAGCAAAATAATTTATGATCATTGCATAGTTATGTCTATCAGTCAGCTGAAGGCTTTATAGCTTATGCTTTATTGTTTTGTCATACACCTCTGACTATAAATAAAGTTTTATCTTATCCTATATCTTTATCTTATCTTATTGATAGTCATCCATGTTTTCTAATATCATTCCTATATCATTGGAATTGTTTATGATGGCAAGATATATATTTCTCAGAATACTGTTGTAGGTTTTAAAATTCTGTCTCTTTCTTTTATAAGTCTCATTATGTATCGGCCTGGTCACAATCAACCTGTACCCAGGATGGACACTGGAGTCAATTTGTTCACCCTTTCAAATCACTCTGTGATTTTAACTGTTGTGTGACCTATCATGTCCTTCAACTTTCTGCCAAGTATTGTTGAACATCTACTCTTGGTTTTTGTGTGGCAATGGTATCAGTAAACGAAGGTTGAACAGAAGTAGAGGTACAGCATAAATTCACCAAAACCATCAAAAAGTTTCAAATGCACCAATCATTTATAGTAGCATATTTTGAGTTTATTTTGAAAGGTTGCTTGCATTCACTTCAAAAGAGAAACTGCTACGAGGCATATTAGAGTGTCACTATTCCCATATTATTTAGCAGGCCTGCCCCAGTGAATTTGATGGAATAAGCTCAAACATAACATTTTTTAGGAATTCTCATAATGCTAAGAAGTTCCTTATGTTTTAAAAAACTCACATAAGAGTATGACAACTAAAAAGGCACTAATTTCACATATATGTTTCAGTTTGTATCCATTTTAAAAATAATATATCTGAAAATAGTTTGAATGACATCAGCACCACCTTATGAAATAGCCAAGATGTAATAAATATTCAAATTTCACATATATTTACTTTGTATGTAAGCTTGCCTCCCATTATCAGAAAATCTAGTTTTATTAGACTATATATATATCAGTGAGATTAAATTATAATAAATTATCATTTTAATACATGATTTAGTTATATTTCATGATGAAGACTTGTAAATTCACAAGTTTCCATTTTAGGGTTATGGACACTACAGGGGGTATGGACACTAAATTCTTGACACAATAGGTCCTGTAGTCTTGAACTAAATGTCTATATATTTCTGCTATCATATGCATTTACATGTACACTCCAAAGCACTTCAGAAAAAGTTTTGATTCAGCATTGTGTGCTCAGTGCCAGGCGATATTGACGCTACACTGTTTTTGGACATACACCATGTGAATTTTGAATAATCTGCTATTGTTCCACCTTAAACATTTCAGAAGGTGGATTTTGCTCTTTTCATTCAGGTTAGTACGTATAATTTGGACAGAAAATTGCATATTTTATGAAATAACGTATCAATATATGAGCAGTATGCAGAAATGGAAAAAAGTGTAATGGAATTGTTTAACCTGCTGTCAAACTGGCACAGTAGGGCTAATCCCATGCAATAATGTTCATAAGAAAGCTGATATCTACTAGAAATTGGAGAACAAATTACATTATCTCTTTTTAAATGTAGCAAAAAGGATACACGAAAAATACGTTTTTGATTTGGCCATGCACAACGCTTAAATATGCCTACGTTTGTGATCATAATTTACCTGTTACGGGTAACGTACCCACTTGAATCAACAATAATGCATTGTATTATCAAATTAGCACACCCTATGCTATGAATAACTGGCAAAAGATGTTCACATTCCTGTGAAGCGTAATATAATTGAATATAACACTGCACATAATGCACTACTCTAATAGCATCTCTTAATGTGTTTGAAGAGCATGATATTGAAAACCAAATCAATTTTGAATTAGAACGAATAAGCCAAAACTAAACAAACTATCTTTAAATTGTAAACAAAAATAAAGCTATGATTTTCCTTATGCCAAAAAAAAAGTTAAATAAACCAAGAATATCTATCGACAGTTCATACAAGAAAATTTGAAAAGGCGACCATATATCGATATGATTGCTTAAAAAATTGCCAAAACAGTAGGAATGTTATTCAGACTAAAATATTTATATTCAATATTTACAATGCACTAATCTTGTCTCATTCGAATAATGGAATTCTAGTGACATCAGTCTTGGAGGCTATTTACACTATTAAAAAAAAGCTGTAAGATGTGTAAGTAAGTCAATTACTACACTCATACACGCCCATTATTTTGCATAATTTCATTAAAATTGTGCTTACTTTGACTGGGGTTCTCACCAAGGATATTATTAAATTGGGCTGTAATTTCGATGTTGCCACAAAGATGTCAGTATGGTATCTTGGTATGAGTAAGTAGTAAATTTTGAGGCAAATATGATGATGAAACGGTAAGGCTTGGAGTTCACACCATGTTACCCATGACTGGGATGTTTCGCTTCCCCAACATAGACAAAGTACTTGGCATGTTTGACGAGAAGAGTGTCGGTGCTGTCGGTACTGGGAATCAAACCCCAAACTGATTAAAGTTTACATATTGTACTTATATAATGCCTGCATTTGATCATGCCTGTTGAGTTTGGGGTGGTTCAAAATACATATTAGGGTCAACAATGCAATGTCACTATGGTATCTGTTTGGCCACTGTTTTGTGTTTTGTATTTGGTTTTACTTTACAAGTGTTTTTATATATCAGAGCCACATTAAACACTTTCCGTATAAGAATGCGTCACCAACAAAAATATATCTATATACAAATAAATTAATATCTGGGACATACAGCTCAGCTAGTCAATGTAGAAATTACACAAACATCACTATAAAGTTTACTTTGACTTTTTGGGTGACTTACCTTGACCAGTGACAAGAATTTCCCTTGGTTCTTTACGAATGATCTCATGGTCTTCTCCATCTGTTGCACTAAACAGTCCAAAGGGCCTTCCTGCAGCTTGTTTGGGATTCTCATGTAGACATCAGCCATTCTCTGCAAGTTGGATGGCAATTAAATAAGTAAGGTATTCAGTGAAATATGCAAGTCCATTACATTTTTACATTGCAAATGAGAGAATAGATATACAGATAAATAAACATGAATTCACAGACGAAATACACTTGTACTGAAATGAGTGTAAAAAGCAATAGTGGTGCACTATATTCACCTGATCAGGATTATCATTGAATGAAAGAAAGAAGAAAAATCTATCGAAATGAGCATGACTAAAATTGGACCACAATCAGACACTCCTAAATAAGTGACAACATGCATAATTTACATACTTTGTATTAATTGCACCTTTGTAGTTTGTCATGGGAAGCTGATTTTTTCAAGTTAAGATATCTCAAAAACAAAATGTGTTATGAGCTCCTATGCCATAACCAAGGTACTAGAAACTATATCATACATCACAGACAGACTCCTGTGTATTATATATATTGCTACTGGGAGCTGTAGAAATGTATCCTAACAACAGGCATTCCTCGAATGCAGGTGAACTCTATTTATTACCACCAGAGAGTTTAAAACAATAACATTTCAACAGCCTATCTGTAAATAGGGGACAAACAAGAATATTCATGATCCTAAATATTCAGATTCATAATAAACAAAACACAGAAACTGACCACAAAAATGTTTCAAGGATCTCCATGAAATTTATGATACCTTTTATTTACATTTTCATATATTTCTTAAATATATAATAATAAAAGGTATAAAACAATAAGCATTTAGACATTTTAATAATTTAGTATTTAATTCTTTGTCCACCCAAGGGAATTACAATGTCATAATCCTGAAAGAATATCAAATCAACAGGAATCACATCAGCTATTATCAGATGGTGTTTCAAACACATGTAATGGACATTCGAGCAGCTGCAAATATCTTATCTAATCTTTCGTTGTCACTATTCAATAGATAGTTTCCCTGTGGTCTGATGGGCTAGATAATTGGCAAAAATATGATAATTTGCAATTTTGTCAACACAATAATTACTATTTATACAATAGTTCATTGCTAATTTATATATCTATACATTTCTCATTTTGTGTCCCATATATTTATGAGTTTACTGGTCTACAGTCAAAATTGTACATTTAAAGCCAATATTCATAATTCAATTTTCTCATATGTGTCAATTGCTTAAAACAATGATTGTTCGTTTTCAGACAAATAATTGTGTCACTGTCCACTCATTACTGTTTATAATCAGCCAAGATATGTACTGTCCTTAGACAATTATTATTATTGTACAAATCAAACAAATATTTCGGTTAGCCAACACAATTTTTGTTTAAAAACAAACAATGCAATGGCTGATTTGAAACAAACTAAATTGATTTATTTAGGATAGTGGACACCAGCGACACAATTGTTTTTCTGATAACAATAAAAACATTTTTTTAGTGTGAGGATATGCAGTAGTCAGTGCAGTGGCAGCGCATGTTTTCCTATGCAAATGCCCAAAAGGCTAACCCTAACCCTGCAAATACTCATGGGCACATTTTCACTCTTTCTGTAATGTGAAAATGCATTTCATTATTATCAGCCAGCTTTTATTTGACCAGCTGCCTAATGCACATGTAATGATGAAATGATAAGGCTCGGAGTCCATACCATGCTACACATTTCATATTTTTAAATGTTCTAATCAGGCTCACATGATGTGCCCAGCCATGACTTTATTGCTTATTGCCTCATTCTAGGCACTCACTACAGTATCTCAGTGAAACTGTTTTATCTGTCGTTTCCGGCATACAAATCTCCCGACCGGTGGGTTCTAGTTTGCCTTCACGAACAACAGCAGGACTATTATCACAGATCTACACAATTTAATGTTCCTAATGATCATCTTACAGAAATTCTCAAATGCAGTAGCTGACATCGATAATTTTTCCCGAGGTCAAAACCTATATTAGGAAATAACCTTTGATATAGGACAGGCGCCCTCAAGCAGAGGCTGGCGTGTCGAGACATGGAAGAAAGAAATGTGGAGCACTCACAATTCTGTGACGAGAGTCAGGGGGACAGAATCTATGTCATAAGTGTCGCTAACTACATCCGCCCTGCTCTTAATCAGTCCGCTACTGTTAGCAGCGCATCAAAAAACCCCATGGGTGCCTCTGCTGCTACTCTGAATCACCTACATTCTGTCCAAATGACTATCAAGGTTGTATTCATGTCAGAAAAGTGTGTTAAAACTGCATTAGATGAGTAAATAACCATTAGTTGATTCAGATCA
Source organism: Alitta virens (assembly GCA_932294295.1). NCBI lineage: Eukaryota > Metazoa > Annelida > Polychaeta > Phyllodocida > Nereididae > Alitta > Alitta virens. Next base: position 206,207 of record OW028576.1, on the reverse strand, counting down.
GCAGGAAATATTATTTCCTTAATGTTACCAAAGAATCAGATGTTTATGTTAAGTGTGGATGGAGCATCGGGCCTTTGAATGAGGTCATGTCAACTCGCTCAGTGCACGAGAGCAGTACCTTGTTATTATGTCTTGACAATGCGATGATGCCAACTGGACATCATTGCCAGCTGGAGGGGACCCGTGCTCATAGACTAAATATTTACATATCTATCACAATTGTGAACTTTTGGTTGTGGCTTCCAAAAAAAATTACTTTAGTGGCAGGTAGCAGAAATTTAGGTGATACATACCTATCTAAATCTAATTTGTAAAAGACTATAAAAATATTATTTAAATTGCATAGTTCAAATATTTCTTAAATTTAATGTTCTTACAACAATCCATGCCTTACACATATCTGGCATACCTGTATTATCTCACAGTAGAATGTTGATTCTATCAGTCTGCCAGCTTTTCTGATCATCTTCAAGAACACCTCTGAGTCTCCTCCCAAAATTCTTGTACCACCTTCTGTGAGTAAGTCTAGAATTCTTTGTCCCTTGTCATCCAGGTCTTTCTTTTCCTCCACCTTGTCTATGATCTCCAAACACCTGCTAATAATTATGTGTCATTTGTTATAAATAAAGCAATAGCACAGTAGATGATGGATGAGTTACTGCAAACATCAGTTAATTGATGAAACATTATGTCACTTACGTTTTTGTATCAAGTAAAGTATATTTCCTAGCTAATAGCACAAAGTATCAATTTAGCCAAACCATTTAAGGAAATCTACAGGATAGTTGAACCATTACATATGCCATTATTTATTTACAAAGTGTAAGTTAACTAAGAATACATTCTGGCTCAGTCGAATGACTCACCTCTGTGATTAAATCTAGCAGGGTCACTTAAAATGTCAATACATGTTACCATCATTGTAAGTTAAGGCCTAGTGCAAAAATAATGAACCCTCTGGTATCATATTAAATCTCACACAAAAAAATACAGCTATATTATTAACTCTACAGTTGTTATTTATATTTATCTTATATTTGGTATATATTGGAAGCATTCTCTCAAAATTTGAGAAAAATCCATGCAGACGTTTTAACTTCATAACAAAATTAACAGCAGAAAAACATCATTTTTTGTGTGTAATTTTTGAAGTTGGCTTAATATCATTAATCAATAATTTGTACTAATGATTTAACATTCAAAACTGATGTACAGTAAGTATAGTTTTCTAAACTTGTTTTTTGTCTTTGCTCTACCTGTTCACGGTCCATTTAAAAAAGGGATTCTCCATATTTAACATAAGAGAAATTTCCACATTTAATGTATTATCAGAGAAATTAATAATGAAAAAAAGATATTATAAAATTATGATACTTGGAATAGTACTAATACCAAAATTTAGTTGGAAATTTTTATGAAGGATTAACTAACAAAATCCGCTAAATATAGCACTTGGACATTTCACACCTTGCCTTTACTATGTTTTCGCTAGGCCTTGAGTGAGAACACACTCCAGTTGAGATACCTCTTCAGACCACAATACTAATGCTTTGATCCATACTTGCAAGGATCTATGTTTATAAACTCATCAATGCAAATATCCCGGATGTATTGCATAGAAGCTGCCATACTTATGTATGAATATGTCAAAGGAATTCTACCAAATATATTTGATCAGTTATTAAGAAATTCTCTGGTATCAAGTCGAATTACATGAAATTATCATAGTAAAAAAAACGACTAAATTACCAAGATCTAGTAAATGACATGAACTGCTATCTACAAATCTGCAATCAGAATTAAAAGTAAAATCACCCAGAAATACAAGTAGGGCTGACCATGGCAGGTAAGTGCCAAAACAATGAGGTTAAAGATGAATCAACCTTAATGGATTCGAACCCAGGACCCAGTGGTGGCAGCTCATGGCGCTACCACTAAGCGAAGCCATTGGTTCTTTCACCATCATTTCGTCATTAATATTAAAACACCTTTTAGGAGTTGAGGATGAAACTTTAGTATGTTGTACCTCCAGGTAAGACATTAGCTCTGAACCAGTTTCAGTAACCTTGACTTACTCTTCAAGGTCATAAGCCATTTTAAAGTCAAAATTTCAAATAACTTAGCAACAATATGATTGGCTGAATTTTCCAGTACTAATCCGAGCATGACATCGCATAGGTAATGTAGATGTCACTTACTGCAAGGATGATGATGTCAAATGCAGTTTGTGTGTATTAGACGACATACAATACTTTCTGGTGGATTACTTAATTTTGGTGGACAGATGTGATAATACCTCACAGCAGTGTTTAGATTTTGGAGATATTTGGATGTTAATCCATTAATTGATGTTTCCATTTATGTGTATAACCACTTTTACATGCTATGCCTGACAGATTGCTAGGAAAATTTGCAGTGGGTGACATTTTGGCCAACCAGAAAATTAGCTGACATGTACCTTGGGCTGACACGCTGGACCAGCCTGGCATTAATCTAGCAAAGGACCAACACTGGGTCAACTGGACAACTGACCAACGTTAGATCAACGTATCGGCCAGCAAATTGGTCAGGGTTAAATTGCTGTTATCCTTAGCGATGGGGGATATTTTTCATTTTTGGAGTGGATATGCATTTGTAGGAAATTTAACATGCTTAATTAATTGAGATCACTCAATTATTGTATTCATTAACAAGAACATTTAAACGTTTTCATTTAGTACCTTATTTAATGATCTAGCTTTATTCAATCATAAGATAATAACAGAGACATCACTCATGACTCTGACGCCATCAATTTGTGGCACATCAAACAGTAAGTATCCTGGCAGTTAAAATGTAAAATACATAGTTAAATAAAAAGGGGTATTGTGTTTAAATCCTATAAGTTAACCAAATATACCAAAAGATAGTCCAAACTTTCTACTATTTGTATGTATCAATTATATGTTGATATATTTAATATTTATTGAACGAAGCATTGTTTTCTGAACAAAAATAGCAACATGACGGGATTTTGCACATTGACAGAGAGATAGCACCATGGACATAATTTGTAATTGTTATTGATAATATTATCATATAATGATAGGGTAATTTCTCAAGTCTTTGTTAAGTTTTCTAATCAAATGAACAATGACAAAGTTCGGGAAGAAAATGCGGCACAAAGAATAACAAACTAGGCCTATCTTTCACAAGAGTGAAGACACTCAACACAGCGTCATGAATTACCTATATTCGAAATGTTAAATTCTCTGAATATTTATGACTACTTTGCTTATTGGGTACCACCAAATTTTATATTTCAAAATTAGGTAGTAGATAGATATGGGAAGTGCATCCCTCTAAGGCAAGTTATTGCCACTATGGAGGGTGGATTTCATCTGTTGATTGATGAGGTGAGAGAGAGAAGAGTCCACCCATGTTACATATTTACCCAATGGGAGGGATCTTTTACTTGCTTCACTAAACTCACTAAACTTCAAATTTGATCATGTTTTTGGAAAAACAACGCTAAAAGATAGGACATTGTGAAACCATCCAAAATAATTAAAAAATGACTACCATGGCAACCACTTGCACATTAGTACACTGGGTTTCCAACCACTGGTCCCGGGTTCAATTCCCGGTCGAGCCTAAGTTGGAAGGCTGTATCATCCATTATTTTATTGCCATGGTTAAGTTAACTAGTCAAATTATACTATTGTATTTACTCAATATTAGTATAGTTAGATTTATTGTAACAAATTGCTGCGATTTTTTTAGATGTCAATCTGAAGTGAAGACTGATAATTCCTGGTTGGAGACAGAAGATGTCATGAATTGTGAGTGCTATATGTGATAATTGATTTAAACTATCCTATTGGTGTATATTTATCTATAAATTGATGAGGTATAACATGAGAGATTTTACAAGTATTTATTATACAATTATTATTATACATGTGAATATAAACTATTTGTGTTATTTACATTATTTTCCTCAATGTGAGCATTTTTGTTCTGCAGGGAACCTACTTCTACTTATAAAATTCCTGCCTGTTATAATTAGCCCATCAGGTGCAGAAATACAGGACATAAAGCCCTAATCCACCCAAACCCACTCAACTTAAAAACATGTTTCTGTGATATTTTAGATAGTATAAAAAATCCTGTAGTAATTCTACTTACTGAAAACTAAATCCTGCTCTTGCAAGGTCAGCATTTGCACCATTCTTGAGTAAGATCTCTTCAAATTCAGAGAAGATTCCACTGGCATCTGATCCATTTTCCTGATGTCCCAACTTTCCTCCCAGTATCCAGCTGTATGGGGTTACTGAATGTTTGTCCTGAGCATTCACATTTTCAGATGTTGTGATGGTCTGAAGATGCGGCAAAATATGCTTTGCCATGCATGGATCCCAAAACACTTGTCTCATGAGTATATGTAGAACGGTGCATTCTTGGTTGTCTTGAACATTGATGTTTGATTCAGTCGCTAATAGCTTAACAAACTCCCAGTAAATACTGAGGCTGTGCTCTGGAATATCTTTGTTGTATTTTTCTGCCAATATATGCAAAGATGTCTGTCTATTGTTATCCTGAGCATCAATGCTTGAATCAGATATCAAGTTCTTGACAAGATCAAGAAATGTCTCATGTCCATTTTGAGAGACAGGTTTCACAAATATCGGAAATGACTCCGCAAGGTAATGCAAACAAGTTTTCCCTTCATTGTTCTTATTGGCTATGTTTTTATCTGATCTTAGTAAATGTACAATGTCTCTGACATTTTCTAAGATGTCCTCCTGCAGTTTCATGCAATGGAGAAACCCATGCAATGGGGTATCTCCCTTGTAGTTGGTCATGTCAGCAAGAGCTGGGTCATGCTTTATGACTTGGAAAATTAGTATCTTGTACTGTTGAAAGAAATCATTTGGCAGAAGTTCAAGTTGTCCATTCAGCCACTGCCAGTCCTGTTGCACAAGAGCATGGAGTGAAGTGCCTCGGAGATGGTCATAGGTCAAACCTCTGGGAGACAGAAACAAGGGCATGACTTCCATTAAGGAATTTAAAAGGTGATTCTTGTGCAGAAGTATTTCCTGTATGGCCCAGAAAAACAAATACTGAGCACAGTATCGCTTGCTCCTTTCATGTGTCTTCAATTGTTCTTGGGGTATCCAAGTAGGATTTGCTCCTTTCTCAAGCAGAAGTTTCAAAGTATTCAGAAATTCTTCTGTCCACTCAATGCACCTGGCTAGTTTACCTGACATTACATACTCTGACTTCGCAATGAGAATCCACAGACACTTGCTCCTAAAGAAAAAGATTTATAAATTAAAACCTATCAGTGCAGTTCAAATGTTTTCAATATATTCATATAATTTCAAATAATAATTCATCAGTTACTCTGCAAGATTAATGCTAAATTATAAAACAATATGTAACACTCACCATGAACTTTCACTGAATTCTGTTGGTATCAGTATCTGAAAGAGTTAAAAATGCTTAATTGAATAATAAATCAATATTTTGGATGCAATTCTTTCTAGCTGAGTTTGGGGGTCAGCTCATCACTACTTTAACATTTATAGACAAGTTCCATGGAATTTCACCTAGTTGCACTTACTTGTCAATGAATTATTTAATAAAAAATTAAAGTTTGTTGCATTTTATGCTCGAATCTTCAGCAGAGATTGCATTGCTGTAGAGGAAGTTCAAGTTGTGAAGTGGCTACAGTAATGGGCAATAGAGCACAATGTTCCTTCCTCAGCACACTTTCAAATATATAGATTGGGTTTTTTAATGACTGAAGAATGGGTGTTTTAGCCAATAATCCTCAGAAGTTTAGCACATTTCTGATAACATGGGAAAAAAATGGACATTTAATGTCATTAGGACCTTGAAAATACTGAAAATTAAATCCTTTAATTTCTCAGAAACTAAACATGAATCTTATTTCATTTTTTCACTACGTAGCCCAAATTTGGCAAATTTACATTGAATTCCAAGAGGCATTTGAAGGGAAGTTGTAGAGACAGTCAACTCAATCCCCAGATAGATCACAACCTTGTCTTTCCTTAACGGACTGCTGACAATAACAATGTTGACAAAGAAAGACATTTATTCACCAACAAATAGGGAGACTCACTGAAGACAAGCAACTTGTTGCTGATAGTAGGCCGCCCAGGCAATTTGATTTTTTATGGAATTTTGTGGAATGGTATTGTATATTTTTGGATATAGGTAGCTAATACTATATTTTGCAGGCTTATGTTTTACTACGGGCACTTGAAGATTGCTGGACGGTCGTGTTTAATAACTCGATATTCAGTTGCATAAATAGTGGACTTGTATGTGCATTTTGCATTTGATGTTATATGAACAGCTTTATTTTTGCAGTTGTAGGTTAAATGATTGATTTATGACAGAATTAGTAAATGTAAATATTTAACAAGATATTGCAAGGCAGTGTTCTTTTGAAACATATCATTATGCCAATTGTTTTGCAATTTCCTTTGATATCAAATCAATATACTTTTTCCACATTAAATGCTTGAAAATTCTTATCTCAAGAAAATCAAATAAATTTTGTAACATTTACAAATAAAATTCTTCCACAATTATATTTTTGTATTGCATTGTTTGGTGTGAAACAACATTGCTTGGTCTTTGCTATACTCAGAGAAATTGTAATTAGTTTTAACCAGCTTTTAGTTCATGATATATATATTCTTCAATTCCCGTGTTGTATTTAAAAGCACTTAATGTTGCAAACCGCGTGGTGACATCTGCATAAATGATTGGGTGAAAGTGTGTCACTGCATTGCTGAGATCATTAAAAAATATAATGAATGACAGTGGTCCCAAAATTTATTCCTATGGTACACCACAAGTTACATGCCGATTACTGGAATTTAAATCAATAAATTCTATACATTGCGATCTGTTGCTTAAGTAGCTGTTTAAGAGGTCATATGATTTATCTGCAAATCCATAATATTTCAATTTGTGCCTCAAAAACTTGTGATCAAGTACTTTGACCTAAAATCGTATTGGCTTGAGTAGAACAAATCATGTGTAGTCAAATGGTCATACATTTGATTATATAAAGCCCTTTCATATATTTTAGATGTGCTTGGCAATATAGATATTGGTGTGCAGTTAATAAAGCATTCTTCATAGCCTTTCTTATAAACTGGTATCACCCTTGCCATCTTGAGGATTTATCTATTAGGATTAGTATTTAATTTGCCTGTTTTAATCCAATGTTGGTGAAATACTTGTTGAATTCATTTCCAATCACAAGCTTGTCCGAAACCACTTCACCATAAATTAGGAACTGCTTTGGAAATTTTTTTTTTCTGTTTTGTTATATTCATTATTTCATTGAATTTGTGTCCTCCTCATTATCCATAGATATGTCAGCATATAGGAATGCTTACAGTTGTAACAATGTACTGGTTAAATGTGTAGAAAAACCATGTTGGCTGCATACTAATCGACTTATCTAAAGCCTTTGACATCCGGCCTCATCAGTCTGGTGAATTACCACTAAAATGTAATGCTCTATCATTACCACAAATATGGTAGCGATAGAACAGCTACCATAAAAGAGGAATGCTCTACTGTTACTAAATTGTGGTAGTGTTTGCAGTTCATTAATTATATGTTAGATGGAAGCAGTATCCACTTGAAAAGTGGTGATTTAGATCTTTATCACTGATGATTGACATCAGCTGATGCTGAGTATGCAACCCCCTTTCTTCACCTCTCTGGGATTTCACCTTCCCTCTCGTCCCCCCATCATGTACATTATATTGGTATCAATAAGGAATGGGAGATAGAAACTCTCCGTAGAAACTGGAGAAGAAAGGACATATACTATTCAAGTCGAAATCTGAATGTTTGTTCAATATTGTTAAACAGTAAATGTTACATTCACCTTTTCTATATATCTATTTCTCTATCGGTCTGTCTGTCTGTGAAGGAATATTGATAAATAGTAAATGTTACATTCACCTTTTAATATAAATTTCTTTTTTTTATTACACACAGCCAATCAATCAATGGATCAATCCATTAATGGATCAATCAATGGATCAGTCAATCAATCAAATCTATCTATCTATCTATAGTTTGGTAACACACTTAAAATGGCGTATTAATGATTTATCAGGTTATGTTGACAATATAGATACACCTAAAATAAGTTTCAACCTATCTCAGGCTGACAGCCGTAATCAGCTGCAAATGCACAAGACCAATTTTTGGCACCATGGCCAGTTTTGAAATTATCTGTTGTGCAAGTGTAGAATTTGTAGGTATGGGGTATCACATTTAGTAAAATTAAAAGCTTTTTCAGTATAATATAATAAATTGTGTCAATGCAGACAATTTTAGCAACTACCGCAGTCCCATATATCTTGACTGTTAGTTATAGTCTCACTTGATGAAAACCTCATAATTAAGACCACCTGATTAGCAAGACCTATATTACATCACATCCACTGCTATTAAGACCAACTCACAATCAAAACCATTTCGTTTATATTGGCCATCACTAGCAAGAGTACCTCACACCCAGACAATCTTACTGTTGGACTACCTCATTATTAAGACCATCTCACCTCACTCACAGACCACCTCACTATTATTTATAATTATTATGTTTATTCATACTCAATGATATACATTTCAAAGATTGAAATATAGTATATACACACATAATATAGGTACTGTTAACTAATCCATAATTAGCATCAACTTCCTTATTGACCATCTTACTATTAAGACCACCTCTTACAGACCACCTCACTGTTAAGACCACCTTGCCATTAAGAACATCTTGCCATCAAAGATGTGATGACAGGCAATGTCAGACTTAGCATCCAAACAAATGAGTTATTGGCACAAAGAGCAGGTGCTATTCTTAACTTTATGGACCGTAAAACCTATTCAATTTCCTCCATAATTTGCAATTAACTTTGTACATAATTATGAACTTTAATACTGTATTACTCAAACATTGCATGTAAACTATGCGAATAAAAACTATATTAGGACCACCTCACCATTAAGATCACCTTAGTTACAGACCACCTCACTATTAAGACCACCTGACACAGGTCACCTTACCATCAAGACCACCTAATGCAGTTATTGACCACCTAACTGTTAAGACCACCTCACTGTTAAGACCACCTTACTATCAAAGCATCTCACAGACCACTTTACAATTAAACAACCACGCCATTATGATTTGCATTTTTAGACACAATCATATTCTTGCTATTGTATTTAACTAGCCCTGGATGACCATGTACACTGACTGGGGAATTGGGGCTAGTATTTAAAGAGAAGTGTCACTTTTCGATGATTCTCATAAAGTGGTTCTAGATGTCAACAAATGTGATTACCTTTAAACAGACACCTCTGATGAAGGGGGCCACCTTTTGGCTGGCTCTCTGGAGTTTAACCCCAGAGATGGCTGGCTCCTTCACCGAGAAGTTTGGCTTCGAAACAGAGAGTCGCCCCCAGCTGCATATGCAGTGCCAATATTATATATATTATACATGTGTGTACCTTCTCGGGTTTAGATGTTTAATTAACATTTAACATTTTTACACATATTTTAAAATATGATAAAATCTTAGGCGTCAGTCAGTCAGTCAGCACGGCAGTCAGTCAGTCAGTCAATCAGTCAGTTATAATGAGTAATTCTTAAGCCGCTTGTCTTATCATCAATTGCCTGAATAACCAGTAAGTTTATTCTTGTTCTCCGAAAATGACAATACATATTTCCCAGGGAATTTTTTTTAAATGTTAGGGTTAAACAGCATCTATAAAAAACTATTTCAGCTCTTCCTATTATAAAATTTTCAGAAGGTGATACATTTGGCTATATTATAACATTTATGTTTCATACATGTCTGTATTTGGGTTCAGTATAATCATAGTTATACAAGATATACTGGCACTTTTTTCCGTAACTTTCTTTTTTTGGTCTTTACCTTAATGTAAAATTTTGTAGTTATTATGTTAAAGACCATTAAGCATAAATATACCATTCTAGCATGGATAATGAATTGAATTAGGATATGCACCTGGTAAGAATTTTTATTTCTTTTAAAGTCACACACAAATGTAATCAGATTATCATAGGCATTATGATAATTTTTAGGCTTTAGACATGGTGATTTTTCACAATGAATTAAGCCAAGTATATTTCGCCATGGAGCAAAGAGTCTCTTAACTGTTTTGAGATGGTGCCTGCTTCTGTAATAAGTTTAAGCAAACAACCTCATCCGGTTGTAAAAGTCCATCCATTAGACTGCAGATTAATGGCATTGCAAGTCCAAGTTGCTCAACTCCAAGTAAGCAGCACAAAGTCAGAGAGACTTGCCAATGTAGACTTTCAACTGAGTTTCATTTCAGCATGAAACAAGACAAGTTCTTCCAGGTAATAAAGTAACAGTAAGACAGTATATCTTGCTTCCTCAGCTCCAGATGTTGGTCAAGGAGAAACTCTGATATTTTTATTGGTGCAAGGGTATATGTATTAACAATTCATGAAGCTTCTCCCCAGCAGGGCTGGCAGGGGATTAACAACCAATTACCGCACAGCAAAAGCTATTGCTGCTGACCATTTGCTGCTGTGCAGTCAAGCACAAAACACATTGTGTGGGGAGAGACCTCCCCCAAACAGGGCTGCTACCAGCATCTTTGCCTAGAATCTGGCAGGGATTAGTGCAGCTAAGACAATGGTAGAGAAATGGGCCCCCCTGCTGTGCACTGCATTGTCCTGAGGCTATTTTTAGCCCAAGCGGACACTGGACCACAAAGGCCTTTTGTGCTCAGTGCCAACTTTGGCTTGGTCAGCCAGTTTTGGAGGGAAAGTTAGCTCCTCCCACAAGCCAGGACTCAGTAGTGAGGCAACCTAACAGGGCAATGAAAATCACATCATAATTAGAAATAAACATTTAATAGATTCCTTGCAGCAGGCTAAATTAACATAAAGCTAAGCAAGAAAATACTGACACATGTGAGCAGAGGAGTGACTAGCATAATGAAATGATGAGCACACACAACTGCATTAAGTCACACATGAGCAGAGGCCTGCCTAGGGCAAGTTTAATGATGTGCAACCAATATTGCACTTGACATGTGCTTGTATAAAATAAACATTAAACAACAAGCAAAGTGTAAAAGGCTAAGCAATTGCTAGAGCAGACAAAAAACGCCCAAGGCAAGAGTAATGAAGAGTGTATATAATAATTGTACCTGACATGTATATACATCCTTCGCTTAAGGCAAGTGTAACGAGGAGTGTACCCAATCAATGTACCCAACATTTAATTCTACCTGACATGTATGTACAACCTTTGCCTGAGGCAAGTGTAATGAGGAGTGTACACAATAATTGTATCTGACATACAATAGTATCTGACATGTATGTACAACCTTTACCTAAGGCAAGTGTTATGAGGAGTGTACACAATAATTGTACCTGACATACAATTGTACCTGACATGTATGTACAACCTTTGCCTGAGGCAAGTGTAAAGAGGAGTGTACACAATAATTGTATCTGACATACAATAGTATCTGACATGTATGTACAACCTTTACCTAAGGCAAGTGTAATGAGGAGTGTACACAATAATTGTACCTGACATATAATTCTACCTGACATGTATGTACAACCTTTGCCTGAGGCAAGTGTAATGAGGAGTGTATACAATAATTGTATCTGACATACAATAGTATCTGACATGTATGTACAACCTTTACCTAAGGCAAGTGTAATGAGGAGTGTACACAATAATTGTACCTGACATATAATTCTACCTGACATGTATGTACAACCTTTGCCTAAGGCAAGTGTAATGAGGAGTGTACACAATAATTGTACCTGACATACAATTCTACCTGACATGTATGTACAACCTTTGCCTGAGGCAAGTGTAAAGAGGAGTGTACACAATAATTGTATCTGACATACAATAGTATCTGACATGTATGTACAACCTTTACCTAAGGCAAGTGTAATGAGGAGTGCACACAATAATTGTACCTGACATATAATTGTACCTGACATGTACATACAACATTTTCCCAAGGCAAGTGTAATGATGAGTATACAACTTGGTCATATCATATTGGTAATATCACAATTAATAAATGGCTGCAAGGGGCTGCACTTTACACGGTGTATTGGGCTACATCTTTGGAGACCATCCAAAAACGGATGAAGTGCTGAATTTTTTTTAGAAACCTTCTACTTTAAATCAGAAGTTATATAATCCAATTTATTTATTATTATGTGTTATAGTACGTTTACTGTATATAAAACATTCAAATGCACTTGACAGTATAAAGATAAAATCAGAGGCTAAGCCATACCACAGCAAGACATTATTGATAAGCATAGACATTTCTGTCTTGATGATTCGGGTATAATTGTGTGTGAACAGCAAGAACCTTTTTCCATGTAGACAACTAAGAGAAATAGATAGATAGATAGGTAGATAGATAGATAGATAGATAGATAGATAGATAGATAGATAGATAGACTGATAGATAGATAGACTGATAGATAGACAGACAGACAGACAGACAGACAGCTAGACAGACAGACAGACAGACAGATAGACAATACATAGATAGATAGATAGATATTAGTTAAAAACAATTATCTTAAAAGTGAGGTGGTCTGGTAATAGTGATATTGTCTGAATAATGGAGTGGTTTTAATAGTGAGGTGTTAATAGTGATGTGGTCTAAAAGAAAGACAAGTTGTATTATTGGTGAGGTGTTCCAACTAGAGAGGTGGTCTTAAATAATAAAGTGAACTAAAAGTAAGGTTACGTTATATAAATATATATATGTATATATATATTTTTTTTTTCAGAAATTACACTCATTTTGCTCGATTTTAGGGCTTTGTTGACCCAAAATGAATACCATGGCAACTAATTAGCTTTTTGCTCTATTATAGGAAAAAGTTGGTGTCTTCCATAACTTAGTGGTTACTAATCACAAAATGACTACTATTTGTCCCAAAGTCACTTATGGCCGAAGGATACAATTCCTGGTAGATTGCCTACTTTATGTTGAAATATGGTAACCACAGCAATAGTTTTAATGCAAAATTAGACATTTTAACATTTATAACTCTATCAAATTAGCATTTAGGTGAATAATTATAGAAAATACTCCATATAATATCATATTTTGGAGTGCTTGTTACTGATAGGCAATAACAAAAACTAATTAAATAATTGAATTTCATTAAATGTTACCACGGCAACTGATTTATTCATTTGTTGACTATTTTCAGTTTGTAACATCTTTGCACCAGATTTTCAACTGTTATCTTATTACTGCTGGCAGAATAAACTTAGTTTAATTGAATATAAATGTGGTCAACATTTATATATATAAACCAAATCTTTTTATTCGGTGAGTTGTTAATTTTTTCTATGAATATCCAAAGACTTTTTGTAAAACTAATTATTTAAGGTAAATAGCTTAGTATATCTAAAAATAAAAGAAATATTTGTGATCTTACCTAAATCTTAGCATTTTGGTGATTTTTTCTAGTTTTTATTATTTAATTAAGTAGGCCTATTAGTATGTTACATATACTTATTGAAAATGTGCATACCAATAGTTTCTGCATTAATTGGAGATGTTATATTAATTCTATATGTTTACAAAGTAAAAATAAGTCTAATTAATAATGAATTTGAAAGGTTGTCCATCCTAAAAATGATGTTAATAATAGCAAATAGATTCAGAACTGGGTTTAGACACCAATGGTCTGAAAACGTGATTTATTTATCAATTCAACAAATTACTTACAATGTATAAATACACGAATTGAAAGATAATTTTAAGGCAAACCAAGCATAAAAGTGTTTTATTCATTTTTTTAAAATATGATCAATTCATGGTTTTTTTATTTGTAAAAAACGGAAAAAAAATAAAATTATTTACACATGATACCCCATATAAATTAAGCACAACTGTGGAAAAAATTCAACCACAGCTTATTAAATTTTAATGTTGAAATGGTGTTGGTTCTGGGTTATATAAGCTATAAAATGTGATTAATCGATTTATTGGTTCAAGAAAGTTGATTAATATTGAAAAAATAATAATTAAATAAATAAAATTAAGTCGTTTATAATACATGGTGCCAATTTGGGGAATTTTGATGATAGGGTGAGATACATGTTAGGAATATGTAATAAGCAATGTACATGCCACTTTGTGTAGACTACAATACAATGAATATATTCCAGTTTATGGATTAGCTAATACAGTGTATATAATGAGATTAGCAATCTATCTATCAATCTATCTGTTAATCAATCTATCTATCAATCTATCAATCTATCAATCTATCAATCTGTCTATCTATTTATCTATCTATCAATCAATCTATCAATCTATCTATCAATCAATCAATCTATCTATCTATATATCAATTGATCTATCTATCTATCTCAATCAATCTATCAATATATCAATCAATCTATCTATCTATCAATCAATCTATCAGTCAATCTATATATCTATCTATATGTCTATCTGTCTTTCTGTCTTTAATGCGTCTTTCTTTCTGTCTTTCTTTCTTTTTGCTTTTCTCTAATAATGTTTTACCCCTCACACCAACTAATACAAATAATTATCAACATTATACATATTATTACTAATATTACTTTTAAAAGACTTTTTTTTAGTAAACTTTGTAAAATTAAATGAAGTTCCTTCAATTGTGACAAATATCTAGCAAACAAGCTCAAACAGCAATTGACTTGTGAACTTTATTATATATTAAGACAAGAAACTAACTTTATGAGGCTGACTTATCAAAGGAGATGGATAAGCATCATAATGTACGCTGCTATCTGCAAAACAGTAGACATTGGGTCAAGGGGTGCGGAGCTGATAGGAGAGGGGGCAGTCAAAGGGAGGGGGGCTTAATTGGCTATCAGATAACAGGGAAATGTCTCTGCCTGACCTCTGGGGTAAATATGATAAACTATGATAGCATTTATGTAAACAAACTCTTACACTTTTTTCATGAGTAAACTCGAGTCCATAGGTCAACTTTTAGTGAAGATTTGGCACCAATTGGACCACGGGAACATATTTAAAAAAATGTTTAAAGGCGAAAATGAGCCTCTGTGTGTAATGGTTGCTGCAGACCTGCCTATCATTACCAATTAAATGGTAGCGTTAGAGCGCTACTATTTCATGATAATTCACTCGACTGCTCATGGCCTACTGTTTGTGAAGTTACACGCATATGGTTTATCACTTGAAGACTACTTAAAAAATAGAAAACAAACTGTAAAACTAGGTAACATTAAAAGCGAATGGTTAAATTTGAAAACTTGTGTTCCCCAAGGGTCTCTCTTGGGCCCTCTGTTATTTAACATTTACATAAATGATTTCTTTCTGATTTAAGTAGTGTTTACTATTATGCTGATGATAGCACTTATCCTATGCACACAGAGACCCAATGGTCATGAAGGACAAACTTGAAAGGCTTCCACTGTAGCAATCTCATGGTTTCAAAAATAATTTTATGAAAGCAAATGCATCTAAATTCAAAGCAATATGTCTAAGTAGGGAAAATGTTTCAAGAGATTTTGAGATTGACAATCTTATAATACAGTCTGAGTCTGTTACTAATCTGTTAGGTATAAACATTGATAACAAACTGAATTTTGGCTGCCATGTATCAGTAGTTTGTAGAAAAGCAGCAACACAAATTAATGCACTCCAAGGATTATGTAAACACATTGATTACACAAGTAAACTCAGAATATATGAATCATTTATCTCATCTAATTTTGTGCATTGCACACTTGTGTATAATACTTTCAAAAAAATGCTTTATGTAACAAGGAGAATTAGACTAGCAGAATTTGTTTATTGTACTCCATGATATAGCAAGATCTATAACAAGTCATTCTTTTCCAGGCAGATTACTATGAGATGAGAGATAATCTTAAGCTATTCAAGCCTATTTACAACACTATGCAATATGGTTTCAGGTCTATTATGTGTCAAGGTGCTTTGATTTGGTATTCCTTACCGGTTGAATTACAAGAAGTAGATGAATTAGCAAAGTTCAAAGACTTATTAAGACGTTGCAGTTCCTTGGAGTTGTAATTATGGATCATACATAATATGTCAGCAAAATAATTTATGATCATTGCATAGTTATGTCTATCAGTCGGCTAAAGACTTTATAGCTTATGCTTTATTGTTTTGTCATACACCTCTGACTATAAATAAAGTTTTATCTTATCTTATATCTTTATCTTATCTTATTGATAGTCATCCATGTTTTCTAATATCATTCCTATATCATTGGAATTGTTTATGATGGCAAGATATATATTTCTCAGAATACTGTTGTAGGTTTTAAAATTCTGTCTCTTTCTTTTATAAGTCTCATTATGTATCGGCCTGGTCACAATCAACCTGTACCCAGGATGGACACTGGAGTCAATTTGTTCACCCTTCCAAATCACTCTGTGATTATAACCGTTGTGTGACCTATCATGTCCTTCAACTTTCTGCCAAGTATTGTTGAACATCCACTCTTAGTTTTTGTGTGGCAATGGTATCAGTAAACGAAGGTTGAGCAGAGGTAGAGGTACAGCATAAATTCACCAAAACCATCAAAAAGTTTCAAATGCACCAGTCATTTATAGTAGCATATTTTGAGTTTATTTTGAAAGGTTGCTCGCATTCACTTCAAAAGAGAAACTGCTACGAGGCATATTAGAGTGTCACTATTCCCATATTATTTAGCAGGCCTGCCCCAGTGAATTTGATGGAATAAGCTCAAACATAACATTTTTTAGGAATTCTCATAATGCTAAGGAGTTCCTTATGTTTTAAAAAACTCACATAAGAGTATGACAACTAAAAAGGCACTAATTTCACATATATGTTTCAGTTTGTATCCATTTTAAAAATAATATATCTGAAAATAGTTTGAATGACATCAGCACCACCGTATGAAATAGCCAAGATGTAATAAATATTCAAATTTCACATATATTTACTTTGTATGTAAGCTTGCCTCCCATTATCAGAAAATCTAGTTTTATTAGACTATATATATATCAGTGAGATTAAATTATAATAAATTATCATTTTAATACATGATTTAGTTATATTTCATGATGAAGACTGTAAATTCACAAGTTTCCATTTTAGGGTTATGGACCTGTGTGACATATGAACAGTCCAATATTGATGCACCACAATCCTGACAACGTTTCAGAAGTTCATTTAGTTGACACGAAAATAAAACAAACTTCAAGTCATCTACAACTTTTATTCCACTACCAATGTCAACCTGGTCATTTTCCAACTGATTGGAGTCACTTGGATGGTAATATTTGTCAGAGTCATCAACTATGGCTTCCTCCTCATTTGCTGAAAGTTCAATGGGTGCATCTGAATCCACACGGATAGCAACTGGGTCATTGAAATGTGTGTCAGACAATGATGAAAGATCCTTCAATGCTGACATATACTGCTGTTCATGTGAGGAAGTTGTAGGTCCAGCACTGTCCTTTGTTGTTGGATAGATGTGATCATTTGCAATAGTGACTGGTTCAGCAGGCTTGCTATACGAGCCAAAAGCAAACAACTGGTCGAGAGACTGGTGTGGTGGCAGGGATATCTCAGTTTGACAATACGCGGATAAAGTACGCTGGCTTGTCATTGTGTTAACTGTTTCTGTTGTGACTGTTGATGGCTGTTCATGCACCACTGGACCACTTCTAAAAACTTAGTATATTGCTCAGCTTAATGCATTTTTGGTAAAATATTGCAGGACAGAAACATGCTTGGTCCTATATATCCCAATCAAACTCCTTACCAGTGACATGTCACAATAAAACGGACAAATAAATTTTTTTTAGTTCCAGTCAGGTAATGTCAGTACCAAATATATAATTACCTCACTACTAGTCCTGGATTGATGTGACTGCCTTTCGTTACAGTTCTGAGCAGAACTGGATGTCCCACAATTCTACCCACCTTATTTATAACTGCCTCCTCTGAAGCTTTCTGGAGTAAAATGTCTTGAAATGACAGGATTAATTGGCATATTTTCTTTGAACGGCTGATTCTCATCTCCCATGACCTCCGTATTGATGCATTTCTCGGAAGTTTGTGAAATGATAAATCCTGATGTTCCTTCTTGTTGCTGGCTGAACGTGAATTGCAGCCAAAAACGCAGCAGAAGACCATGATTTCCCAGAAAAACCAACAAACATAATAATCAAATTTGGCGCTTCCACGTCCACCATGCACAGAATCTGCCTTCTTTACATATAGTAGGACACAAGTGACGTCATCAGCCTTTCATCGTGCAATAATGGCGGCTTCCAGTGCTTTGAAAGGTGGTGTAAATTGCACTTTTGATTAGCTTAAAATCATATTAAAATCAAATTTTGAACAGACTTTTCGAGTGCAATGTATTTTGTTGAATATCCACATTATTTTAAGATTATTCTGCATGATGTTTCCTATGATCTGCCCTAAACTAAGAATATTCAACTAGAAATTTGATTGAATGACTCCAAGATATCAAATTTCTGTGAAACTGCTTGTCGTCTTAATAGTTGTTATGGTCACACGTTCAGCTATGTCTCAGCTGGAAATTGGTTGCATGCCTTGTAATCAGTGTCTATGCTCGAGCAGGTAAAAGATCCCACCCATAGAGTGAATGTGTTGCGGGTGGGTGGATTAGGGTATTATTTCCTGTATTTCTGCACCTGTTAGGAATTCATTAATTCATAAATATGTAAGTGAGCAATGTAATTTATTTTACTAATGATGTACTTGAATAGCACTGAGATTACAGGGTCATTGACAGTTTCAATGTTTGGTGGATTGGGGATTAGACGTCTGAGCTGATTGTTTCTCCAATGCTGCTAACAACAAACAATCAAACAATGGGCCATATAAATAGTGGGCCCATTGGTGTCACAGTATCATTCCATCAATCACCATTGAACAGCAAGGTGAATTGCTATTAGTGACAGAAAGGAGAGCACAGCTCTGTAAGTAATGTATTTTATTATATTATTGTATTACATGCATTTGACTAATGTATATGATAAAATTACAGTGAATTCACATGTCCTGTGATGATTGGCAAGTGCAATGATGGTTGACAGTAACACTAATATTTTGATATGTTCTGTTAATATTCATATTATGTTGTAGTGCACAGTTGTTAAGGGCAGTTTTAAAGGTAGATTTGGCTCTAATCTATGTATGAAGAATGTAAGTCTATATTATGTGCATCCTAAGGATGTCTGAACTTTGTTGTTGGAACTGTGGTGCTCCATGCTGCCTTAGCTGGGCAATGGAACTTTTAATGGCTGGAAAGTTTACTTTATATGTTTTTACATATTCACAGCCTTTTTGTACTACATACTGAGAAGGACCACCAGACGTTGGAAACGACTGTCATGAGGCATCCCACCTGTCTACTACATTACATCATTGGCCTGCACCTGATGGTACTTCAAGTTCATCTCCTGGTCATTTAGTAGTGACAGTGGTTGCAGACTAACCTCAGACATCATCTACACTGGTTGCATTTCTACGTCATCTCATCAAAAGATAACAACATTGTCAACTCTACATCTACAACTACATAAGTGCAAGCTGGACTTACTGTTTGACATTCCTTTTAGAGCCATGACCTTAAGCTACATGCCAACCTATATATTGTATTCATTTTTTTTTGTATGAATATTAAAAGTGGAAATAGTTAAAAGTGTTGTTGTTGTGGTGTGCGAGGGGGAACAGAGATTGTGAATCTTTGACAGCACCTGATGGGTTAATTAGGATAACCAGGGACGCAATGATATGAAGGATGAAACAGCCATCCAACTTAGGCTCGACCGGGAATTGAACCCGGGACCCAGTGGTTTGAAGCCCAGCATGCTACCACTGAGCTAGGCCCCGACCCCTGAGTGAATTTTTAACAAGAGGTGAACTAAAAGCTTTATAATCTCATAAAACCATCTGCCTCTGGCAACTGGTTATATAAGCTGACAAAGCTTCAGAGAAAAATTGACCAGAAGCATTGAGTAAATGCACAATACAAGTCACAATGACAAAGGGTGCTGACAAAGCCACCGGTCGACCAAGTGATTCAGTCTTACATATTTTGCTATGTAATTCATGGAATTCTCATTGATTTCATTACTTGATGCATGGTAATGAAACACATGATATGGTCAAGAAACAAAATGGGTTGTTGTAGCTTTCAAATTCTGCATGATTATTTGTTACTGATGTATCATCATTGATTGAGAAAAAAATGTTTCATGGCAATTTCAATGTATTAACTTTCTTGCATTGTTCTCCTAATTGTGAATAAAATAATGAGATGAATTACAATTAAATATATATTAATAAGATTAAATGAACATCACACAATAATCATCTTCTTCATAGAGTTTTGTCAGATTTTTTGGTGACTTACCGCGACCAGTGACAAGAATTTCCCTTGGTTGTCTACGAACGATCTCATGGTCTCCTCATCATCCATCTGTTGCATTAAACAGTCCAAAGGGCCTTCCTGCAGCTTGTTTGGGATTCTCATGTAGGCATCAGCCATTTTCTGAAAAGTGATATTGAATTGCAATTTATATGATTTCAGAGGTCAAATTAAGACACTGAAAGGTGTGGGGGTCAAAAAGCTGTAGCAGATCAGACAAAGTTCAAAATATAATGTATTGAGTAGGAACCTACTCCCTTATGAGTTAACTATATTAATCGCCAATGAGATAATATCCACAGCCAAATAAATTATTTTCAGTTCAATTCAATAATGTAAATATCCTTTTCACTTTATTGATTTCATTTTTAACTGCACCTATATGACAGTGTGTGAAAATATTGCAACTTCAGGACTTGGTACCACTGTGCAGATGCAGCCTGTGAAGATATGCATACATAGAAAATTTTTAAAAATAGCCACCAGCAACTAAGAATATACAGCAATGTATAATAGGTAGCTTTTTGCGGATTTAATGTGGATTATGGAATTTCATTACAGATTTACACGATTTCTAACAGCTCATTAACCTGCTATATCCATTCATTACACATCAGATTGTCTGACATACCTGCATTATTTCATTGTAGAGTGTTGACTCTATCAATCTGTGAGCTTTTCTGATAATCTCCAAGTAAATTGTTGGGTCTGCTTGGAGAATCTTAGTTCCGCCTGATTTAAGTAGATCCAGAATTATTTTGCCATGTGCATCCAGATCTTTCTCTTCTTGAAGCTTTTCTATGACCTCTGTGATTTCCAAATGCCTAAAAGAAAAATGAATCTCATTGCATTTGGTATATAAAAGCAATAACATGTAGTGCATGAGTACATAATTATGAAGTTGATGGATGAGTTATTGTATAATCAGTTAATCAGGGCAGAGTCATGTCACTAAGGAGTTCATCCAGTGGTTAGCAGAAAGTGTCAACTTAGCAAGGCCATTCAACAAGGACTGTTGCAGTTAAAAGCAATTAGAAGTCCTTTATATCAACCAGCATTAGACTGTTAAATCAATTCTTATTATAATTCTGTTATTAATTAATTATATTTGTAAATTTATAATAACTTAGCCTCGAATGCCTCACTTCCAATGTCAAATGTTGCCTAGCGGCGTTTTTAACTTTACAGTAATGTTGATTCCAAGCTGCACTCATATAATCATGGTTGTACATCTAACCTTATTCAAATCACTGACTTGATTGATGATTAGGTACTATGTTTAGCCAAATTTGTCAGTTTACTGAAAGTTAAGACATTGCATTGTGCAGGAAATCTCTATCATGATTCCAACCTTTTGTGCAACTCCATTGTGGACAGAAAGTATTACCATTTTAAAAATGATTCATGAACAAATTTCAACAATAATTTTTAAGTTTTTGAATGCTACATTATAGGCAGGCTTCCACACGGGTGTACTCACTTCTGCTAGATACTGTAGCCCATAAGCAAAATATGATAAGTATATGTACTTGGCATTTTACAGTTAAATGGCTGGTAACTGTAAGAATTTAATACTTAACAATTAACTGTTCATTAAAATTAAAAATTAAATTGGAAGCCATACTGCACTGCATTTGAAAAAAAAATATTATTCTGCTACCAATAACATGATGAAATTAAAAAATATGCTGAACAATAATGTTATAAAAAGAAAAGAGTGAAAACTGAGAGGAAACAAAGTCTACCATTGTTTTAACCAAGTCTATCATGTTTTATCTGGTAAAATGTGTATACATGATATTACATGCATGCTGAAATTATTTGCCATGTAATAGATTAAATGTTGAAAAAGGTAAAACCTTCACAGTAGATTCTGCATTTTAACTATACTATAAAATATATCAATATATAAAGAACAGATTAGCAGACAATTTTAATTCTACTGACACAGATTTGCTTTGTCTCTCCTCTATCTGACCAAAACAAGATTTAAAAGTAATATTATATAATTTTTCTTACGCTGAAAGATGTTGTTCCTCCTGTTTCTCTTCAGTGTAGACCCCTGGATTTTGGTCAGTCACACTGCTTAAAATAAAAGATGAAAAAATACATACATCATATTTATATCACAACAGACAAACTGAGATTAAATGTACAGGAATTTATTTATGTATTATTACATTAACACAATTATTCGCCTTTGGTAGAATAATTACTGTAGCCTCATGTATACTAAAATAAAGACTTTTGTGGTCAAAATGATTGACGGATACTCCAGCTACAGTTTGCAGAAATGAAACATGTTTTACCAGGCATGAGGCCTATGAAATGAGCAGTAATCTCAAGACTCATCCAAATTGAACAGGTCATTGAAATGAAGTTTTGAATTGGTTACTTTCAAAATTCTAGATGCAAGAATGTGATTGTTTTCATAAACCTGGCATGTAAATATACTTATATATTGTATAACTCAGCAAAATTTCTTGAGCCCAATTTCAATAAATTTGGCTAGGCAATGTTTATAGGCCTTGGCAGCAGAATACTAAACTTAGTAGATTATGTGTAGTGTTGATTATAAAGCAAATTTCTCAGATACCTTTTCTTAGTTGCAGATTTTTGATTCTCCATCTTTGCCAAGAACCACTTGAACCATCAACAGAGGGAATCTAAGTTGCCTGGGAAGTCTCCTTCTCACTGTGTGTCGCACTGCATGATGCAAGCCATGTTCAAGGAAAAGTGTTCACCACTTCCTTAAAAGCCATATATACTATTCCTTCTGCACCTTCCCGCATATGTCTCTATTCAGGCAAATCCAGATCATTCTGAAATCACTGAAAGTTTGTAGTATCATAGCGTGGACAAAGCAACACATATGTGAATGATGTCATTCATACTGGTATTTAATTGGGACATGATTAACAAATGGGTCATGTGCTAAAGTCAAGTGGTTTGTTTGTTAAATCCTTGACTTGTTTTAATTGAGATAAGAAACAAAATATATCTGCTGGAAACCAGATACATGTATAACTATGTCATAAAGTAAGTGTCAACGTATTTACAGAGTGATCGATAATTTGATTTTTTTGCTATCCCAGACAAAAGCTATCTACTAAAAGAAGATATACGGTCATCAGATAAGTGTCTACTAAATTTCAAGGTGACCTTCGTTTCACCTTGAATTTAAATAAAGGACATAACACTCATAAACCACTGCCTACAGCCAAGTTCCCATTTGAATCTGAGTGGAGAGCAAATTGAGGACCTGCTCAGTTCCTCCATGTTGTTGTGGAGTTAGAACCCATGACCCTGCGCATGTGAGTCCAACAGTTCAACACATTATCCACAAGAACAAGGCACACAAATTAAGATCTTCTATAATATTCTAACAATGATGGGTTTGCAAGTTTCCTGGAGAGCTTTGCATAATCAGATGCTGGACTGTACAGACCTTTTGAAGCAAAACAAAAAACAAGAAAGGAAAAGGAAAAAAACCTACCTATGGAAGGCAACTCATGATCTCTAGAAGGACAATTGTATCAAGCTGTTACAATTTTCCTTTGACTCAAGTGAGCCTCTTCATTCCACCAAATCTTAACGGAGAGTGTCTGGTGGAGGGAGGGACTTTGATATGTCTGATTTTTTTGTCAATCATCCGTCATCTTTATATTTTGTATTTTTGTATGCATTGGTAACCTGTCTTGATTGTTTAAGATGTATGGGTAGGGCTATACTGTTACCCAGGAATGACCTGTACTATATTTGATGAATTCAATTTGATCCTATAGGGCATTGTAACCATGCTTTGTTATTATGAATTCAGTGTCATAGAGACTAGTTCACATAGTTAAAGCCAAAAGTTTGTGTGATGAAATATCACATTCATACTGGTCTTTGATTAGGACATAATTGACGCATGTGTCTGGTGCAAAATTCAAGAGATTTGTTTGTTAAGTCCTTGACTTCTTTTTTTATTAATTTGAGATAAGAAACGAAATCTATCTGCTGGAAACCATATATATGTCATGAGATAAGTGTCAACTTATTTTCAGAGTGATCGATAATTTGACTTTTTTTGCCATCCCAGATAAAAGCTTTCTACTAAAAGAAGATATGCACGTGATCAGGTGTCTACTGACTTTCAAGGTGACCTTTGCTTGAATTTAAATTAAGGACACAACACTCATAAACCACTGCCTAGTCAAGTTTCCATTTGAGTCTGGGTGGAGTGAAGCAAATTAAGGATCTGCTCAGTTCCTCCATGTTGTTTTTGAGCTAGAACCCATGACCATGTGCATGCGAGCCCAATGCCTTATCCACTAGAACAAGATCCTCCATAATATCTTCTGTAGAGCTTTGCACAATCAGATGCTAGACTGTAAACTAATCCTGACTTTTTTAAGCCAAACTCAAAACAAAGCTAAAGAAATTAAAAAAACCCACCTATGGAAGGCAGCCCATGATGTCTCTGTCATAAAGGTAAAATTTGTGAATCTATAGAAGAACAGTCAGAACAAGCGTTACAATTTTCCTCTAACTCAAATTCCTGAGACTCTGCATTCAACCAAGTGTTAATGGAAAGTGTCTGGTGGAGGGAGGGATTAAAATATGATTGTTTGATCACTGAGACAGCAAGTATGTCACCAGTTATCTTTATTATCTTTGTTTTGATAATTTGATATTTCATGGGATGGGCCTTAAATGGCACTCGGGAATAATATGGTTGGAAAGATGATGTATCTCATGTTCACATTTTCATTCACCACACCTCACTCAACATATATGTTCAATATTAGGTATTTCTTACAGGCGAATGTTACCCCATTAACCAAATGTTGCCCTCCCCAAGAAATTTGGTTGCCATCAATGAGAAGGTTGGTCCTTTGACCTGGAAGTTTGTGGGACACTAAACTTTGCACTGAGACAGGTTGGCCCCGGTCAAAATGGATGCCCCCTTCACAGCACCAACAGCAACACCCTAAAATAACATTTTGTGAATTGCTATTGAACAAGTAACACGGGCTCTATCACAATCCAAGGTCACAATCAGTTGCGTGAGCACACTGGCTTGCAGATACAGCTCGCATGATGATGTCATTCGTGTGCCTTTCCTTTATACATGTGACCCTGCTGGGGTAGTCAAACTGTAGTCAATATTCTAATCACGTTACAATTACAGTTCAGCAATGTTGATGCTTCAGTTAACACATGCTTCAGTTTACAAGTGTTTCTCTGGACCTCATTTTACATCCTAGCTGATCAAGAAAATATTATGAGTCAATGATGTTATATATATACTGATATGTGACCTGAAGTTTACAACAAAGCACAAATGTCCCAAGAGAAAATTGGGCAATTGTGAGTTTTAGGGGGGGGAGATAATTGCATAGAAAAATGGACCCCCCCCCCCCCAAAAAAAAAAAAGAAAAGACATACTTCTGGACTATACCTACCATTGTATTGGAATAAGCAAAGCTTTTATAATGGTATGATCAGAGACTATCTTGTGATTAAGCAATTTGAATTATTCCGATGGTCTGAAGCTTGTTCACCTTATATGGCTAGCTGACATAATGATGAGATGATGATAGTTTTATTGACCAGTCTAAATAATGTCTTGTGATTATGAAGTTGAATTATTTCGACATTGCATCTCTATGATTTCTCATTCTCTATTATGTCTCAATGCCACTGTTCTGAAGCTTTATTAGTCAATTTGTCTGACCAGCTGCTGGTAGATATAATGATGAGATAATAGGCTACTTGGAGTTCATACCATGTTACATACTTGCCCCAGCATAGACATAGGAGCCAGCTGGGGTCCCAGCATGCCGATGCCTCAACCACCAGGATACCCAGCTGAATCTACAGAGGGAGTCTGCTTGTTAGGCAATGTGTGCGAATCTTGGTGTGGATTCCAGCCTTATCATCTCGTCATTATGTAAGCCTCTGACTATTTGACAGCTGGTCTTATAAGTGAACAAAAAAAGTCATATATCAATATGACAAAGCCTGGTACAAATCAATTAATTGATAAATAACACAATTTTTGTTTTGCAGAGCTGTCAATTTAGATTGATAGCATACTCCCGTTGATAAAACCAAAGATTACCACAGGATGCCTTACTCTATTGTTTACCTATTCAAATCGGTGGCATGTGCGAATTTGGCAGCGCCCCCACCGGTCGTGGACGGCACTCTAGATATCAACAATGGCTACTGAAATGATGAATGATTTGGAAATCGCATTGAAAGTAAGTATTTTTATCTTTGCAGCATAACAGCTCCCATAAAAAGGTTCCAACACACAGTTATGAACAAACACAGGTCCCTAATTCAACCTTTTAGTCGGTCGTCACATATTTCGCAAAAAAAAAGTAACATAACATTCAGGACATTTCACCAGCAGACGATGCTGAACGATGTATTGAGTCATTAAAATGTGTCGATATTTGGCCTAACAGCTGTCAAGCTATAAAAAACTCGAGTAAAGTTCTCAGCAAACTTACTGTAGCAGTAGATGCATTACTTTTCTTCCATGATAAATCCATTCTGAATGTATAATGATAGATTGATGACCACTAAAACACATGACTGCTCTGTTTGTAAAACGTCAAACCGAAAACTCTCTAGGTGGTGTAAGCGCAGAGAGCTAATCTGCAGAATTTCTGCTTGATCATGTTGAGGTTAATTGAGGCCATTTCAAATTTTTTATGATTCTAGTTTAAAATTATGCTGACATTAAATTTCTCCTTGCACAGTAAGATCATTACGTCAGCTTATCACATGCATCAGTTGCATGTTGCAGAATTTGACACCAGGTGCGTGATTGTGAAATAAATAATCTGCAGATGTTAGTAATTTCATGGTTAAACAATTTTGTTGAACAGACCGCCTTAAAAGTTAAGTAAAAGGCAATTTATTTGTTTAAAAATGCTAAATTAGTAAATAATGTATATATGTATACCTGTATACTCTACACAGACTACTTTTTTTACAGGATCTTGACAACAGCTGTAATAATGAGGTAAATGTTGATAAAATCTTTTATTTATGTCTTTAAGCAAATTCTATTTATTTATTTTTTGTGGAATGTCTGTAATTGTGTGCAATCAAACAGAATAATAATGATAATAATTTTTTTTTTCAGAATGATGATACCCAGAAACCGATGACTAATTACCTCTCTGCAGAAATTATAGAAGGAGCAGTGAATGAGATTATGAATGATGCATGTGTCAATGATGACCTAAAAATATCTTTGAGCGAATTACCGAGTGAGTACCGTAAAATAAAGTTAACAGTTCAAGCCATGCATGTAGGAGCAAATGCATAAAATGATAAAAATGCATTGTTGTCTTAGATATATCAATATAATGGTATAACATTGAACTAAGAAGGTATAACATTGCACTAAGAAAACCTTTACTGTATTGTATGCATTAAAGAAAGTAAGTAGTGTTTCGATCCTTTCATTGTATGTAGGCTGTTAAAAAGTATTAAACATTTGATGATAATAAAACTGCATGTAGCAATTGTAGCATCACTGTTAGGAAACTGTCTTTTCATACACAGTGTTAAACTGCTTTACTTGAAAAAAATTAATAATAATAATAAAATGTAACAGAAAATTTGTTTCCTTCATTTAGCTCCAAACATCCTTCATAACCTCAAGTGGTTAAACTCTTGCCTAAATACCAGCAAAAAGGGTAAAAGTGGTTGGCCTGCCTTCCATGAGCATCTAGTGAAGTGGTGCGACGAGGCAACCGAGTTTCGGACCCGAAATCATCGGTCATACGTTGCATTGGAGGTCATGACTGCACTTATTGTGGCAAACAAACCAACTACAGCCCCTGCTGAATGCAACACCAGTGTCATTACTGACAGGGAACAGACAATTCTGGAATATATTGGCGGTTACCTTTTGCACCGCTTAAAGAATAAGTACTCGGAGATTGTGCAAAAATTATGCACAGCCAATAGCGGCTTATTAAATTCTTGGATTTCGGTAATGAATCGAGGAGGTTTGCAGATTCCGAAACTAAAACTCATGCCATTTCTTACATCAATGGAAATGAAATTTCGCATCACCCCTATTGAGTCACAGAGTAGAATTGACTTTGTGTCATACGTCAGAACTTTAAGACTAGACATAACCATCCGTAGTCAAGATGACCCAGAAGTCGAACATCCCCTGGATGCTTTTGTTACCGATTTGGCCGAGCTGTTTTACAGAGTGAGGATGCACCAAAAGTGCCGTTCTGTCATGGAGGGAATAATGAGCTCCACCAAAAAAATCAACAAAAAAGCCAAAGCATTACGTGACACTTTATGAATTATTTTTTAATAAACAAATTTGCTTTGTCATAAAGCACTATTTAACCATCAAATTAAACTTGATCTCATCTCATTTTATCTTATGTTAATAAATATTGTCATGTATATACATTTATATAAAACAATTAGGTATTTATATAAATGATTCATCGAGACATATATAAATCAAATGCTTATGGGTGACTAACAATTTAGTAAATGAAACCTGGTGAGTTAATTATAATATATGGATGCAATACATTAATTAAATTGTAGAAGTTAGAGGAGATGCTACATGAGCCTTTTACAAGACAATTAGCAACCCTACTTATATACAGCTGTGCTTTTACATAAAACCAGAGCCATTATTTACATATTTATTTGTTGATATTGTGTTAAAGTGCTGATAACTTGTTGTTATAGCCTTTTCTATACATTGAAATTTTCCGACATATATGTATATAAATAAATCAATGCAACATCATAAAAGAGTAATCTTTGTCCATTTTAATGTTGGCGTTTCACTTTAGCCAGGGGCTCCTCATCCACTGCAACTGGTTGGCGCTCCTGTTTTGTACTTCCATTTGGCCTGAATTGGAAGGCCAAGGAGCGCTGTACATGCAATTTTATTTCTTGATTGCTGCAATTCAATATAAATAAGTGCATTGTCACAATAAGAGTGGACTGATACTGATTGGTAATGGTCAAGAGTTTGGTAATGGTCAAGAGTTTACTTGAAAAGCAGTCTTAGCTTTCTACATCTTGGAAAAGTGATTGACTATGGTCATATAGCTATGATAAGCAATGGTTGTTGTGCATGTACAATAAATGATGCAGGTTTGAGTTACAGCAACATTAAATTGGAATAAAGCTTAAGTTTGTTTTTGCAATATAGACATTTTCATTTGAGTTGGGGGCCCTTACCTGTACTCTTTCAGAGATGGATTCCTGGAGCGTGCTCCTAATCCCCTGTGACGCCCAAAGTGGCCTTCTAACGGGTCCTGACAAAATATATTGCCAAGCACTGGTCGCACATTATGCTCCAGCAAGTATTTTGCAGCTCCTATGAAACCATTCACTGGAGAGAAAAAAATAAGATTTAATTTTGTTTACGTATATGGAAAAATAGGACATCATACTGTAGTTCTGCATCATACCTGTAGTTCTGATGCCCTCATGTGTTTGTGAAGACAGGAACAACCTGTCTTTCTGAGCCTTTGTAAAACCTTGCCTGGCTTGCGTTTCAGTCCTCCAATCATCCAGGTACTTGAGAAAGTCATTAAGAAACTGCGAGAAATACAAAGGCAACTTTTTACTAAATAAGTCTGTGGAAAATGTATTAGGTGCAGCACATTTATAATCAAGTAGAGAACACGTAGAGAGTTCTATTCTATAACATAACATAACATAACACAACATAATTAACAGTGTCTCATCATTATGTCAACCTGTGGCCGCTCACAATATAATTAAGCTGGTTAAACTTCAGATCAGTATCATACCTGAAATCTTGGGTCATCCAAAGATTCATACGCAGCAAGGTCAGGTTTTTTGGTTGCCAGATCCTGATTTTGGTACCTTCCATTAAGACAGTCAAAAAATCTGTCACTCAGCAAAACAAAATTCGCTGTCTCTGAGAACTGCTCTCCGTATGATTGCAACACTTTTCCGACGCGGTTGCTCAGCACCTAGACAAGTAGATGAATTGATCATAAATATATCAAATCTGATATTGCAGGGCTTTCGCACAACTGGGTCTTTATATCATACCTGTGTTGCAAGCCTAACTGACATTTTGGATGATGGTGTCAGATGGACATGGTTGTAGCTAAGCTGAGTCTTTCTCAATTCACCTCCTACATCTTCCCTGTATACTTTCTGAATGTGCTGCCATTCCAGGAATTTTCCATTTTTCTACAAAAAAAATGCAGATAAGCAGCAAAGAATGTTTAAGTAAATGCACACATTCAACTACTTTGTGTATACATCAAAACATTATCATCAAACTATATATTACATTCCAGAATTTTACATTTTTATCACTGTTTACTGGACTAATAAATAGATATCATATTTAAATCACTTACCCAAAGATGCCTACTAGAACCCTCATTCCATGAACTTTCCAAATTGTTCCGCAGCGTTTTCAATAAATGTGGTGGATCAGATATGAAAAATAAAGGCCTTTTCTTTTCAGCATAAGGATTCTCCGCCCAACCAGTTTCAGGGTGGAAGCGCATCATGCTCTGGTTTGGCGATGCCTTGTCACTGACTGCTGCAATAATCTGAAAAACATGTACAGCAGTGCAATAAATATAATAAAACATACATGCACTTAATCAATAACGACAATTATGGTCATGGACTCTTACTTTCATGCCACGAGCCTCGAGAAGTGCTACCGCCTTCCACATTTTCTGGAAAAGAAACTCTGCCTTGGCGGAGGTCGTAGCAAAGTGACCAACAGATTCTTTAATGGAATTGTTGATCCCAACCACCATAAAAGCCAGGATATGCGTTGCCACAACTTGACTCCCAGGGTTCTGATACAAAAAAAAATATTCAAATAAATTTTTATTTACATGTACCACAGATTACAAAAAACATGAAATAAGTTGATTTTCTTTAACCAGCATGCTAGCGAAGCACGAGAGAGGATAGATTTATCTTTCTAGTAAAAAATTAAATTTTGTTAATTAAATATTTTTATATTAAAATTACAAGTCAAGAATTTTTGGGCCCAGGTGATGGATGTGTCCTAACAATCCACAATCTTGAAGCCACCACTGTTGTCATAAATCAGAACTTATGGACTTACAGGAGGTGCAGTGGTATATACAATATAAATACCTTCTCAGCGAAATTCCAACTGCCAGGATTCACAAATCCAATGACTTCATCACTTTTGCGATCGAAAACGAGATCATGTCTAACAGACATCTCGTCAAAGAGCAACACGCCAAATCTCTTTTCTTCTGAAAGGTCTTTCGTCTCTGAATTGATATGCTGAAAAAGTAATAATCCAATAAGCATGCACTCTGTTTTTTTCAATGTTATCTCACAACTAACTTATTAACTAGCAAAAATGCTTAAATCCTGAATACATTTATAATTATGGCTAAGAGGAGAAGGGTCGAGTTGCAGGTTGGGTTTTGGTCATCCAAAAACACAAAACATTATTTTAAAAATAAATATTTAAATGGAACTTACTATTTTAGAACAAAAATTACCTGTAACACATGAGGTTGGAAACCTTTAGTTCCTCCTAACACTCCTGTATAGTCCTGAAGTGTTGATCTATTAGGCAAAGAAAGAACACCGGTTTCTCGGAGACCTTCATAAGCCCGAGGACTCTGATACCTCAAGTATATTGCAAATCTAGGAAAAAGGAAATTTTAAATATTAAAGGTTGATATTAAAAGGTTAATTACAATGCTATTTGGTTTTCAGGAAAAATTTATTTACCGAATCATCATCGGATGCCAACGCATCCCCTTGGGATCTCTGGATCTTGCCTTTTCCTGCTCCTGCCAAAACAGTTTTATGAAGGGGTCCGAGATGTTACAGGAATTGATAACTGATTCCAGGCCATCCTGTTAAATTTAAGCTGAGTTACAATACATATATTTAATTTTAGATCTTAACTCATCTCTTAGATTATGTGCTTCACCATTCACTAGCTACTTCTCAATCACAGTAGACCAGATGAGGCAGGGTTCTAGGAACTTGGACTTTTTGCAATTTCTAAACTTCCTACCTGCAGTTCTTGCGATATCGGTACGCTCTCCAGGGCCACCTTCTGACTGATAATTATTTCCTTCTCCTTCAATGACGTCCTCTGTGCCCGCACTTCTTGAATTAAGGCCGTTCTTGTTGCTGTTGATAGAGGAGTCTTTTTCTTCATGGGCCGGGCCTCTTTCTCCTTGTTTTCGGCACAAAACTTACAAATACCTAGGGTTTGAAAAAGAGATGATATACAAAATCAAGGTATCATAACTATAGCAAGTAGATTTATTATATGTAAAGTTCAGTTCCCATCTTCAAGATCTATCAGGAACATTGTTCTAGGTCTATGCAGTTATCAATCCTCTATACATTGTCTGATGCATTACATAGTACTGGGAAAGCAAAAGCTGTAACTGTTAACAGTTACTAGGCTTCACCAATTTGATTATGCAATAAATGTTAAACAGTTAATGGGAAGATTAGGGTTAAAGTTAGGGTTAAACACAACATTTTGAAATGAAAACTACAAGAACATACCTGTATCATCCACTGTAACATTACATCTTTTACTTCTTCCTGGGCACCACTGTAGCTGTTCCAATTTATTCAGCAGAGATTGCAAACCAGTTGCCTCCACATCCAAATCTTTTTGAAGCAAGTTGTCTGAAAGAAAGTTACAAGAAATTTTGTCATATATATATGAAATATATAAATACCAAATAATAAATTTTTTTGTAATTATAAGGTTGCTGCATCATATGTAATGAATAATTTGTTCATGTTTTTAGGTATATTTCTCACCATATCTCATCACAATAGGGCAAAAGCTGTCCTCAAATATGACCTTGGTAGCCACGTTCAAGTTATTGTCGATGGAGCCAACTGCCAAAAAGGTCTCCCGACAACGTAGCACAACCCATGGGTCTTTCACACATTTTTGGGCATCCTGGCATAAGTCCTTGAAGAGGCCCCATTTAACCCCATAATTCCCATGCGGGACTCCCATTTGGGAATTGCAGGACTTGGAGGACTTACAGGAAATGCTGGAATTAGATAGGAATTGAAGGACCTCATGGGACCCATATGGAGATAGGGGAGTTATTAAGGATGTAAAGGAATTGCAGGATTTATTGGGCATCATAGGGACTTATTGATCTAACAGAGATTATTTAGGATTTGGTGGAATTATAGAGGACATACGGGAATTATGGGGACTCAGAAGGGCTTCTAGGGAATTGCAGAATTATTCAGGACTTATGGGGACCCAGAAGGGCTTATCAGGAATTGCGGAATTATTCAGGACTTACGGGAATTATGGGGACCCAGAAGGGCTTCTAGGGAATTGCAGAATTATTCATGACTTATGGGAATTATGGGGACCCAGAAGGGCTTCTAGGGAATTACAGAATTATTCAGGACTTACGGGAATTATGGGACTTACAGTGGCTTATTGGGAATTGTGGTACACCACAGGGACTTATGGGATTTAAGGTGATTATGTAGGATTTTTTGGAACTTGTAAGGATGTAAGGGAAATATAAACCACTATGGGAACTAGAAGGAGCTAGAGCTTGGAATAGTCGGACTCGTGGGTTTCATGGGAATTAGCTAATTCTATTCCAAACACATCTTCAACACAATAACGTGAATTTGCCAATAATATAGTTCACACGTTTAATACAACCAATCAATTGTTGGCTCAGATTTAGCAAGCCTGGCATGAACACCCAATTACTATTTAGTACACAGGGGTCACTAACCTAGTGATATAGACTTTCTCATAAAGTGTAATGCATGTAGGGTATTGATCCCGAGATGTTAAGTTGCCAGGCTTCATACAAGCCAATGGCATTGGCTAAAGGAACCTTCACACATAGCCGGTTTAGACACCGGAGCGTCCAGGAATGAAATTTCTTCAATCCGGGGCGGTCCAGGCGAAAAAGTTGGAAATGTCAACGAACGAAAAATTTGGCGGTGTGGACACGATGGCAAGATGTTGGCAACAAGGAGCAACACGGCTATTACACGGATGTATATGGTCGCTACACAGACACGGTTGAAACACGGCAGTACACGGAGGTGTCCAGTGCACCAAGGAATGAGCCATGGTTGTTGCCGAAAGTAACATGGATGTCCCGGATGAGTGCGGAGTGAACCGGATGTTACATGGGGCCTTCACGGATATACACGATCTGTACACGATCTTACTGCGGAGTAAACCTGTTTTCTCCCGGACCGCACTAAAATTGGTATTTAAGGTGGATGCGTTCCACTGGCCATCATCATTCCACTTCGGACTACCATACTGCAAAGGTGTTGCTGCTACTACACAAGAATGGATAATTATTATGTCTTTATCACACTACGACAAGGTGGAATTGGATTTGAAGTACCTGGACATGCAAGTCCAGCTACTTACTGCTGCAAATGATATACTTCTGCATGAAAAACTGATGGCTGAATTGACTGCAGAAGATATGGGTGGCTTCAAGTATTTCATGAGGATGGAGCCTGACTTATTTCATGAAGTTCTGGCAAGAGTGGGACCTAGGATTACAAGCAGGATACCTTTTGGAGGAGGGCCCTTGAACCTGGACTGAAACTGGCTATTACCTTGCGCTACCTGGGTACGGGCAACAGCTACATGTCTCTGCAGTATGGATTCAGGGTAGCCTTCAATACAATTTCTATCCTTGTCATTGAAGTCTGCCAGGCCATCATAGACAAGTACTCAGCAGAAGTGATGCGTTGTCCTGTAACCCCAGAAGCCTGGAAAGAAGTTGCCAATGGATTCTACAACAGATGGAACTTCTCCCACTGCATCGGCGCCATTGATGGCAAGCACGTTGCCATCAGATGTCCTAGGAAGTCTGGATCCCTGTTCTACAACTACAAGGGATTTTTCTCTATTGTCCTACTGGCTGTAGTTGGTGATGAATACAAGTTCCTCTATGTTGTCATTGGTACCAGTGGATCAGGCTCAGATGCTGGAGTGTTTAGTCAGACAGAATTGAAGGAAGCGCTAGAAAGTGGGAACATTGGATTACCTGAACCAGACAACCTGCCGAATGATGACCAGCCAGTGCCTTACTTCATAGTTGGGGATGATGCCTTTGGACTGCAGACTTGGATGATGAAGCCTCTGCCTCACAGGAACATGACGATGGAAGACCGAATCTTCAACTACAGACTTTCTAGAGCTAGACGGGTGGTAGAGAATGCCTTTGAACACCAACAGAGCAGGCAAGGAAATGCAGCAATACTTGGTCAACTGCGTCAACTCAGAAGCTGGGAGTGTACCATGGCAACAAGACAAAATTTGAAAACAACACGAATGATCTAAGTTTGAACATTTAATTATTACGAAACCTCAGACATCTGCAGCACACAAGTGCAAAAAAGTACACAGCATTTAATGACACAGCATTTAATTATTGTCATGCAAATGTATGCAATACAGTTTACATGTAAAAATAAAAGTTAAAATTACAAAAACCTGTAACTTCAAATGTTTAAACTTGCTTTTAATAAAAGTTCATTGTTCGTTTTCAGGTGAAGATTACTCTGTTGTGGTAGTTGGAGGCATGGGCACTGAAAAGGAGGAGTTATGGTCATCACCATTAACCATCCCCCCCACACTAGTGTTCAGCAAGTAGCTGGTGAGAGAAGCATCCTGAGGCGTGCTGCAATCAAGTGGTGACATGGAAGGATGACCGTGCGAAGGACCTGCAGTCAACCATGCCTGACTGATGATCGTCAAAGATATCTCAGGAGTGGGGATCGGTGCAGACACAGACGAAGGGACATACGACATGTGCGCTTGGTCGAAGGGCCTGATGCAGCAGCGAACATCTGCGCAGCAGGGCTGGAAAAATGCGCGAACATCTGGGCAGCAGGGCTGGAAGAATGCGCGAACATCTGGACAGCAGGGCTGAAAGAATGACGAGGGAACATCTGCCCAACAGGGGCAGTCGAAGTGCTTGTAGTAGGGACGAACGGCTGCTGCTGAGGGACATGAGGCACATAGGGATGATACTGCTGTTGCTGTTGCAGTTGCTGTTGCTGTTGCTGCTGCAACTGGCGCTTTCGACGATACTCCTGCTTGAATTGCATGAGGTGCTGCAACACTTGGGCCTGGTAATCCAACCAAGTGTCCGTGTCCATTTGCATGACCTCGTGGTATATCATGTCCTTGAAAACGTTGTTCCACAAGCTGGCTGAGTCAGTCGGCTGACTCATCTTGGTCTGGATATCCCGCTGGAGATTGGTGGCCTTTTCGATCAGCGGGAAATAGGAATGAACCGAACATTAGAGTAAGTCACATGGCAACTGCAACAGCATGTGCATTATTGACAATGCAATGAAAAAGACGCATCACCATACAGTGAACACTGGAAGTGCCAAGAAACAAAGCTACCACTTGCAACTATGGAAAAGCTACAACTTTAAACTGCAAGATTACAATTACAAATTTACACTACACGATTACAATTACATTCTCCTGATTATCACGACAACTGAAGCAGTATACTTACTTGAGTGACAGCTTGTGTAGCATATCCACCTCAACTACCTGCAAGGCTGGATGCATCACAGTCATGATGATGACGAGGCTCGTGATGGCATCTTGGCTGGAGGAGGGGCCCCCTTCCTGCTGCTGCTGCTGCCCTTGTAAGGCCCATCCTTGGACCTGCTAGTATCCGAATCTCTGCCACCATCATCCGAAGTATCCACAATGACCTCCACATCAGAAGTGTCATCATCCTCAGTGGTACCTCTGTTGCTGGTTGATGCGCTTTTTGCCGATAAACTGTGGGAAGGCTGCCCACCTTCTCTTCCATTTCCCAGCGTCAACCCTCTTGATGTGCCTCTCCAGATACCCTAAATTTTCCATTATCCAGTTGTCCTGGTCTGTGAGGATTCTGGCGGCCCCACCAGAAGGCTTCTTGCTTGGATCAGTAAGCTTCCCCACTGATGTCCGCATGGAGTCGTCCACGTCTTCAGCTGCTTGGATTTGCATGACCTTCTGGTCGATTATTCGCGATTTAATGTATATCCGCTTGTATTGTGCAAGCCGCCGGTTGTAGAGCATCTCCTGGGCACGGTACCAGTCAGCCACATCTTGTTACTGGTCTTCTGTCAGGTTCAGGGGTTCTTTTTTGTGCCTTTTCGCTTTTGCTGTAGGTGGTGGTGGAGCTGCAGCAGCTGCAGTTGTAGCAGGTACCTCAGCAGCAGCAGGTACAACTGGCCCAGGTAAATCAGGCATGCCTTGTGGACTTTGCGGTCTTGAAACTGTAGAGGTATTACTTCCTGCATCTTCTCCAACAGCAGGTCCAGCTTTCTCTTGCACGACAGTCTTCTTGGTAGCCCTCCCTTTTCCTCTCCTAGGTGGCATGGTGGTTATTCAAAGCAACGGCAGTAGTACCAAGGCTTTGGTAGAGTTCATCAATCCAGAAGAAGTGAGCGATAATGCAATTAATTCGATGATCAACGATGAACAGCATGCGCAGGAATGATGCTTCTCCCAAGATGGCGGTGCTATATATACGAAGACATCCGTACTCACTCTGTGTCAGTCTTTTTGACGCCATGTTGACACCTTGTTCACTCCGGCCTCTCTGTATTGACTTAGTGTGACACCGTGTACCTAACGGGTTTACCGGGGTCAAGCAATTGACCCGTAACCTGCTCTCCTTGTTGACTCCGTGTTGACTCCGTGTTGCCACGTGTTCACCCGTGTGGAACCAGGTTGCTCCTTGTACTCTCCGGCGTGGAATTTTCACGCGGTTGACGCCGGACTTAATCGGAGATCACACGAAGTATTCCGGAGTCAATATGGAGATTCCCGGAGATCGGCGGAGTCTACTGGGAGTCTGCACGGAGCAACACAGATGAAATTACTCCAGTACATCCGGCATGAAAAATTGAACATGTTTGATTTTTTGCCGGTGTTCCCGGATAGCCCTGGACAATGCCGGAAATGCACACGATGTCTACACGGCATTACCCAGAGTATGCTGGAGTTGTCCTCCGGGACGCTCCGGTCTCTAATCCGGCTATGTGTGAAGGGGCCTTAACTGAAGACATTACTTATTTGTGACATCGCTATTTTGTCAAAATCGATTTGGAATAAAACAAGAAAAGATTTTGTTGTTCAAAATTTATTATAATCTGAAACAGTATAGCCTCTAATGCAAATACAGGTAAGTGGATTCAGAATTATTTTCACTTGAGAGTACATAAATATTATTTTAATACAAAAATATGATTATTTATTGTCATATCATCCAGTAAGTACCGTTCAAATTTGCAAATTATGTCAGCAGCACATGTATCATTCCTTCTGATATTTTTTAACAATGTGTCAATACATAATGTTATTACAATAATAATAACTTGACTAGTACAAAATTATATGAGTACTGATTAGTAAGTTCGCTTATATAGGCCTATATTGAAATAAATAGTCCCTGAACAGGCAACAAGAAGTTACAAAGCTTAAGTCTGTTAGAGTCTACTAAAAACGGAATTGATGAGTCACCCTCCCATTTGTCCTATTACAGCTTTTCTATCCCATGATGAATCATAAGGTAGGAGTCTTCTAGAAGGCAAGTGGTGTCACTGTAGCTGAACTTTGTCCTTAATGACAAGCTTCAGTGAATACAGGATTATCCATTGCCATGAATGTCTGTATGAGTCATCAAGGGAGCTTAAACCTCCACAAAATATAGTTCTATGTATCAACAATGACTCATCAAGTGCAATTTTTTACTTTACATGTGAACTAAAGTTTACATATCAATTTTGAGTTGCACAATACACCATTTTTATATTCTTGGCAACTAGTTCTTTGGCATCTTCACAATGCATAATGTATGCACTATACAACACAATAAGATACAACAAGGCAGTTAAAAAACCTCACAATGAGGTATTTCACATCCTGAACTTTATCCAATGACACAAGCTGAAGAAGTCAGTGTGATACAGACGAAGCTCTTTATGCTGAAACCTATCACTCCAAATGGGTATCTTATCAACTGAATATTTCTTTGAAAGTAAATTGAACATGTTTTTAAAAGTACTGTTCCACAAAGGTGTTTTCTACTCTATAACATACATTACCTAAGTAAGCTATACCTGAACCAGAAACCCCTCGGTGTTGGACATTCAGCATTTTGCATTCGCACCAGCATTTTCGAATAAATGCATTAAAAAGTTGCATCTTAGCTGCTTTATATAATAGTATCATGTCTACCAACCACAAATTGCACTTTGATGTAATGTACAGAGCAAGTCCAAGACTACTTATAATTAGATGAAAACCATGCTTTTCCATGTTGATATCCAAGTCATGTAGCAAACTCTCACATTACAAAAGCAATCGCCAACAACAGGTAGTAGTGGGTGGAGTGACTTATTCTGATTGAAGTGCCAGTGGCATCAGGAGCCCCAATAAGTACCAAGTTTTTGGCGTACACCAATAACATTGCTGACTAGAAGCTTAGGGTATCACCAATACACTACTCACAGATGAATGCCTAACATACCATGAAGTAGGAAACTCTATGCAGAACCATCAAGTGTTACAGGAAAACTGCATCAACACCGCCAATGGTCCAGCACATAAAAAATGTTATTTAATGCCACCAAATGCTTCCCCATGTAAGTCACTTATGCCAGGAAGAACAAAAAGCTATAAACCTACAAGATGCACAAACTGAATTTAGAAAAAGTAGAGGACATGCCCGATCTTGGGGTTCAACTAAATAAATCCTTTTAGTAGCTTATCTACACCAAATGTTTTTTTAATTGTGCTAGAACTTAAAACTTGTGAAATATTAGATAAAATTAAATTTTTAATGGCCGCCAAATATGGGCATAAATTTGGGTCCGCTATACTGCATAAACCCCAAACTGATATTTTCAAGCAAAATAAAGACTTTTCACAGCTATATCTAATCAAGAAAATTTTGTCAAGATTAAAGTGATACATGTACCTTTGAAATTCTAGTTCAGCATCATCTTCTTCACTGGCTGGCTGTACAATATCAACAGTGACATAATTCTTTCTGAGGACATTCTGAATATAGTTCATAAAATTGTACATTCCTTCTTGTAGTCTTATTTAAAAAAAAAATTTTTTTTGAGGGGGGGGGGGGGTATCCATTCAATGTTCATCATAGGAATTTCTT
The DNA here is from genome assembly GCA_932294295.1 of Alitta virens. Lineage (NCBI taxonomy): Eukaryota > Metazoa > Annelida > Polychaeta > Phyllodocida > Nereididae > Alitta > Alitta virens. The sequence goes on along the minus strand of OW028576.1, from coordinate 165,434 downwards.
GCTTCGTTGTGGCAAGGTTGAGAACCCTTTGGGCGAAGAACCCCAGGGACCAACACGGCTTGGTGGAAGCACACTCCAGTAATACAAAGGTTTCTACCTCATTGATAACATTATGGTGCGCTTTTTCAAGATATCTGGCAAGAGTTTGGTTATAAGTAGTGCCAGCTTGAGCTATTATGATTGCTATTGGTTAAAGGCATAGTTTATGAAGTTATTGCAATCAAAAGCAGTCAAAAGCAGTCACAAAAAATTAAAGTGATCATTAGCTGGAAGACTCATAAAAGTGATCATGAGCTGGCAGAATTCATAAAGCCATTAAGTCTATATTTGCCCAGCTGGATGTCCTTTCCAGTCTCTGAAAGATCTCTATGTCAATACTACTGGAAATTAAGAGATAAACGTTATTTCATATCAAACCTATGTTTAATTTAATTAACTTGTTACACCATATTTTCATTCTTCAAATACTTAAATAACTGCTGCAATATATATTTCAGTGAATCTGCCTAATTACTATGTATATATAAATGGAAATTGACAGGACTATAGGAAAAATTAAACTTGTGAGGAGTTACAATGATGGTCTGATTGTATTAGGATTATGCAATGGTTATGGTACTTATTAAGAATTGGATGGAGTTAATGAATGGTCTAGATTTATTAGGTATTATGGGATACAGGGACCTATAGGAACCAATCCTAACCATGAGGACTTATTGGGAAATATGGGAACCACGAGGACTTATTGGGAATTATGGGAACCACGAGGATTTATTGGGAATTATGGGAACCACGAGGACTTATTGGGAATTATGGGAACCACAAGGACTTATTGGAAATTATGGGAACCAAGAGGACTTATTGGGAATTATGGGAACCACAAGGACTTATTGGGAATTATGGGAACCACAAGGACTTATTGGGAATTATGGGAACCATGAGGACTTATTGGGAATTTTGGGAACCACTAGGACTTATTGGGAATTATGGGAACCACGAGGACCTATTGGGAATTATGGGAATCACGAGGACTTATTGAGAATTATTAGGAAATATGGGAATTATCAGGGACTTCCAGGAATTGGTAGGAATTGTTGGGAGTTACGGGAATAATTGGAGTTGCGGGAATTATGGGGTTAATTGGGGCCTTTGAAGGAGAAGTAACACACTCTTTGTGGCAATGGTGGTGATGGTCTATCCGCCTGCAAGATAAAGTTGAAGATAAAATTTTAACAAAAAAAAGAAAGATTGACACAACATTTTAAATCTGCTAGTATATAAATCACAGCTATTATAAAGGCTTGAGTTTATAAATATTACTATATTATTTTGAAAAGGTATATATATTTATATATTAACTTGGAACTCATTAATTTATAAACTGAAATAATTATATATCAACACTAAAAGGACTAGTATGTAATAAAATAAATTTAGAAAGTGTATTTGAAAATTTTAATTGAACAAGAAACAAACAACAATGAACACAAGATCTGTTTCTGATTTCAATGCTCTCAAAAGAAGAAATATATTTCAACAATTTCTCACTGGTGACTTTCTGGGTGGTGCAATGCTCACCGAAGAAGGCAGGTTTTTGGTTGGCAAACTGCCATGAACCAATTTCATACCCTTTCCTGTGCATACATTATATTTTGTAAGTTCACTCTTTGGCCACTTACATAATGATGTCTAATTACAAACTATTGCACCTCCTTCCGCTAGCTTATTATTAATTTACATAGGCGTAGGAGGCAGGTGGGCAGCTCCCCCACCCCCCCTCAGTATTTGGGGAAAATAATATCGGGTGACGAATCGACCACATTACAGTACCAACCGTCTAGTTTTCACGGGGACGAATCGCGCACTGATGAATCGACGACCTGTTACCCTATGAATCATTTTAATGACACTATATGTGGTATTGATGTTACGTTGTATAATTGGGTAATTACAAACTTTTTAGGCAATGGTGCAGTCTTCCAAAATGCAAGTGTATGGTCTCCTATGCCTATGCAGTTATCAATCCTCTATTTCGTCACTGTGACGGAGTAGTCAACTCGCCCAAAAATTTCTCACCCAATTTTTTCTCGCCACATAACCAACTCGCCCAATGTATACTCGCCCCCCTATATATTAGTCGACACACCTTATATTATGCCATCATTGCGCATGTACTACATACTGTGAACAAAACATCTAAACATCTGCTGCTGGTCGCTTCAATGTTTTCTTGCAGCATTTATAGGGAGCGTGGCCTGTCGGCATGATTTTTTGTACAAGCACTGAATATGTAACTGTTCCATAATGTTGCTATATGTACTAGACACAGATGGTAAGATCGATTGACTTAAAAGTGACAATTTAGAAAAAGAAACGGCACTCTTCTATCCTCGAATAAATATATGACAGCAATTCATGCCCAGTTTGACCGATTGAAGACCCTGGCTGAACTAAAGTGCATTAAACAGAACATTTTTTTGGACCCCTAACCAAATATGAACAGTATGTTAAAAAAAAAAGTAACTGTAACTGGTGTAGTTCAAAACTTGACACCAGAGGGCTCTTCTCCTGTGAAGAGCATTAATACTCCTAATTATCAACAGAGGGCACTTTTTCCCTCTGTATATTTAGTTGAGCTGCCAAGTAAACTGACAGTTGGCAGAGAATCATTTAGTACAAAGTGACACTTATATGGTATCAATAGAAACTCTTCTTGGAACCATGGTAATTGAGTTGTACCTTAAAGCTCCAGTGATCATGTAGACAACATAATTGATATTTGAACATTTCATCAACCCACAAATTCACTGAAATTCAGTCACACCTGAGTGACTATCAAATGGACTTGACATTTCCTACTCAGGAAGTCTTCAACAGCTTTCACACCTTCAGCATTGGTGTTAATTTGTGTTAACAGCAACTCAACTGCCAACTTTGATTGACAAATGATCACAACATTGCTATTGTATGATGAATATGAATAGCATGACATCTGAGCTTCATGGGCTGCATGATCCTAATCCTGCAGATGCACTTCCAAACATGCATGGAACTGATCAAGCCCAGGTGGAGAATTCACACACTTCAATAACTACAGTGGAGCATCTTACGGAGAACAATCTGCACTCATCATATGTCCCAACGAATACAACTGTTGATAGAGACTCACCAGTTCCTTACATTCAGAGATATGGAACACTACATCAAGATTCTTCACAAGTATCCAAAGAGACTAGTAACATTGCAAGGAGAACTAGCACAAGAGAAAGAACTCTACCAGAAAAGGGCTTGGCCTACATGATAGACACTGCAACCAATCAACTCAAATCAGCTTTGGTAGGTCACAGGCAGATTTGTTTTAAATTTGAAAATCTAACTTTAAGTAGAGATCACAAAATTACAGAACTTAGTGAATTTCGTGACACGCTTGAAAGGTCAATGTTTAATGTTTCAGAAAAATATCACAAGTTGGGCAATATGTCAATTGAAGCATATGATGAGTATACACAAAGGTTTAAAGACTGTGCCAATTTAAATCAAAAGGTTATGCTTACAATCTCTCAAGCTATTAGGAAAATTGAACATAATGAAACAGGAAGTATTGTTTCAAAGTACAGTCATAAAAGCAAATCTTCAAAAAGTTCAACTGGTCACAGTAGTAGGTCCTCAAAGAGTAGTACTTCAAGGTCTGTGCGTTCTCATAGCTCACTTGCTTCCATGAAACTTGCAGCTGCATCTAAAGCTATTGATTTAAAAACACAACTTAAATATCTTGAACAACAGAATCTGGCTCAGTCTGAATTGCAAAAGATTGATCTGTTGTGCAAAATTGAAGCAGAAGAAGCAAAACTTAAAATTGCTCAAGATATTGAACTTGAATCAGTGCATTCTGTACAGAGTATGGGTAGTGATGTACATCAGATAAGCAATGGCATGATTGAAGATACCAGCAAAAGAAGGGTTCTTACTAGTGCTACTGTAAATAGACTTGCACTGAAGCATGATGCAAGAGTTGTCAATGATGAACCTAAAAGCTGTAAGAAGGATAAATTAAATTCCCGAGCTCCTGAGTTCATCCCAAAATCTGTTGGTACTGAGTTAATTTCAATGCCGTCTGCTGGTCCAGACTGTGCCTACGAGTTGATTCCAGCTATGGAACAAGAACAACCGGCTGTGTCAAGTAACCTGAATTATGTTCAGCCAAGTAATGATGTGAATTCACAGATGTGTGACTTAGTTAGATCTTTCAGCGAATTTGTAAATGTTAGCCGACTTCCAGTTCCTGAGCCGGGGATATTCTCTGGAGATCCATTAACATATCCTGCATGGAAAAGAGCATTTGTAACTCTGATAGACAGTCGAAATATTCCTGCAGCTGACAAGGTATATTATCTACAAAGGTATCTTGGGAGTACAGTTCAAAAATGTGTACAAGGTTTTCTTCTGATGCCAACATCAGATTCCTACAGTGAAGCAACTAGTATCATTGAAAGACGGTATGGTGACCCATTTATAATAGCACAAGCTTTCAAATCCAAAATTGAAACTTGGCCTAAAGTACCTTCTCGTGATTCCGAAGCTTTACGCCAATTTAGTGACTTCCTCTGTCAGTGTGAAGTTGCTGCTTGGGCCAATCAGAGTCTCAGAGTTCTCGATGATGATATGCAGAACAAAATGATGTTATCAAAATTACCTGATTGGTTGGTAACAAGATGGGGCAGAAAGGTTCATGAGAATTACAGAGCAACTGGTATTTATCCTCCATTTAAAGTGTTCGTCAAATTTTTTGTGGAAGAAGCTGACATAGCATGTAACCCAGTCACTTCAGTAATTCCTAGTAAACAAGCTGGGGTAGGAGTCAAAACTCAAGGTAACAATAATGTAGCCATAGGGAGAACATTAAATACTGCAAAAGGGTTAGTCAGGTGTTTCTATTGTGATAAAACAAAACCATTACATGGATAAATGTTTTGCATTCTCGTCCCTTTCTGTTGATGACCGAAAGAGATTTATCAATGAAAATCGACTTTGTTTTGGTTGTCTCCAATCGGGACATATTGCAAGTAATTGTAAGTACAGAGCTCAATGTGATAAATGTTCCAAGCGTCATCCAACGTCTCTTCACAGGGACATGAGTGAACAAGCACCTGAGAGTAATAGTCAAAGGTCCAGTTTTAATGGTAACATGGTTCACAAGGACACAGGTGAAAAGAGTTATGGTCCTAATGGTCAAAAGGGTTTATCTGTGTCTGAAGTGAAGAAAAATGGGCCATCATATGGTAATGGTGCAATTGCAAAAGGTTCAATATCACATTTTGTGTGCAAAGGTAGTTCGAGCAAAAGCACGATGATCTTGCCTGTTTATGTGTCTCATGAGCAAAATGAAGGTAAAGAAGTCCTAGCTTATGCTTTGTTGGACACTCAGTCGGATACCACATTTGTAAAAGAAAGTCTGTGTAATCAGTTGGGTATTGGCGGTTCTGACACAATGCTTATGTTGTCCACAATGACGTCTGACAGTAGTCTCTTACATACTAAACGGGTTTGTGGACTCCAGGTGAGAGGGTTTGACAGCGAATTGAGGATTTCACTTCCTGCTGTTTACACACATGACCATATACCCTCGAATAAAGACAATATCCCGTCTCCTACAATGACAGCGGAGTGGCCATACCTACAGCCTATAGCAGGTAAGCTGATGCCAAAAACCGATTGTGAAGTGGCATTGTTAATTGGTTACAATTGTCCACAAGCTTTGGTGCCGCGAGATGTAATCCCACCACAGGGTGATGGTCCCTTTGCACAAAGGACAGATCTTGGTTGGGGCATCGTAGGCATAACCCATGGGTCAGTGATTGATGATATGGATGAGACCCAATTTGTATATTCAAATTATTCAAGCTCAAGAATAGCACTTCGCACATCAGCAAAGGAGGTGCTCTCTCCCCAAGATCTCGGTAAGTTTTTTGGTAGAGAAGAAGGATACAATCCTTTAGCAAAAGGCTTGTCTCATGATGATACATGTTTCCTTTCCCTCATGCAAGAAAAGGTATGCAGGACAGACGATGGGCATTATGAATTGCCTTTACCATTTGTTGATCCTGGGATAAGGCTGACAGACAACAAGTCAGTAGCACTTCAGAGACTCAAAGGTTTGGTAAAACGCTTTGAACGTGATCAGGAATATTATGAGCAGTATGTTAACTTTATGAATGACATGATGGAAAATGGCTATGCAGAACAGTTGCCTGCAGAAGAGCTAGTTGCTAGTGTTCCTGCCTACTACTTGCCACATCATGGTGTAACGCATCCTGCTAAGCCAGGTAAAGTCCGTGTCGTGATGGATGCAAGTTGTAAGTACCAAGGTGAGTCTCTAAATAGTCGTCTGCTGACTGGTCCTGATCTCATCAACAGTTTGGTGGGAATTCTCTGTAGATTCAGACAGGACTACATTGCATTTATGTGCGATATTAAAGGCATGTTTTTGCAATTTAAGGTCACACCAGAAGATAGAAACTTTTTGCAATTTTTTTGGTTTCCTAAAGGGGATTTCACAAAGAAACCTATTGTTTACAGAAGTACTGTTCATCTGTTTGGCTTGGTAAGCAGTCCAGCTGTGGCAAATTTTGCTTTGAAGAAAGCTGCAAGTGATGCAGCAAACAAGTATGGTGAAGATGTTGTAGAATTTGTCCACAAGAATTTCTATGTGGATGATGGGCTGCAATCTGTAGGAACAGAGAGTGATGCAATTCACATGATTGAACATAGCATTCAGCTATGTCGTGACAGTGGTCTGAAACTTCACAAATTTTCCAGCAATTCAAGAAATGCTCTAGAGAGTGTAGCATGTGAAGATAGGGCTGACAGTGTGAAAAACATAGACCTTACATATGAACAGTTACCCATTGAAAGAGCCCTTGTCATTGGGTGGTGCATTGAGTCAGATGCTTTCAAGTTTAGAGTGGTCGTTCACAAAGAATGTAACACACGCCGAGGCATTCTACGCACTGTATGCTCAATATTTGATCCTTTAGGCTTTATAGCACCAATATGTTTACATGGGAAAAAGATACTTCAGGAAATGTGTCGAGAGAAATGTGATTGGGATGATCCCTTACCTGAGAGTTTGCAGACAAGATGGCAAAAGTGGGTATCTGAGTTATTGCTTTTGGAAGGTCTGACAATTCCAAGGTGTTTCAAACCACCACTCTTCGGCAAGGTTGCTGAAGCTTCAGTGCATCATTTTTCTGATGCATGTACATCAGGGTATGGCCAATGCTCGTATTTACATTTAGTAAGTAATGAACATGAAGTTTACTGCTCTTTTGTGATGGCTAAGTCAAGAGTGGCACCACTAAAGGAATTGACCATACCACGACTAGAGCTTACTGCAGCTACACTGGCTGTAGAAGTAAGCCAACTGCTGCAAACAGAACTGGGGTTCGGTGAGTTGAAGAATTTGTACTATACAGATAGTAAGATAGTCTTGGGTTATATTCACAACAGTTCCAAGTGCTTTCAGGTCTTTGTAGCAAATAGAGTGCAACGCATTCATGATGCTACATACAAAGAGCAGTGGAGGTATGTTAACACATCAGAAAATCCAGCCGATATTGCTTCCAGGGGAGCTACAGGTTCACAGCTGGTCAAGTCTGTCTGGATGACTGGTCCCTCTTTCCTATGGACAAACCAGATGGAAGCAAAGGATGAAACCTATGAAGTGGAGTCATCTGATCCTGAGGTAAAAGTCAGTACATGTCTAAAAGTTGAAAGTCAGGTCATTGCCACAAATATATTTCCTGCGGATTATTCCAGTTGGCCAAAAATGAGGAGAATCACTGCAATTTGCATTAAATTCATAGAAAATCTGAAGTCCAAGGTAAGAGCTTCTGTGACTGTCCAAGATGAATGCAAAGCAGTGCGTGTCCTTATAAGACAAGCCCAACAATCCGAATTTGCTGAAGACCTCCAAACGCTATTTGCTGGTAATTGTTTCAAAAGGTGTAGCAAATTGGTTCGATTAGATCCCTTCATCGATGGTTATGGCATGATTCGTGTGGGAGGGAGGCTGCAACAAGGTTCTCTTTCTTATGAGACAAAACATCCCATTTTGTTACCAAAGAATCATGCAACAACTGATCTTTTCCTCAGATACTGTCATGATAAGATAGCACATCAGGGTATCGCTCAAGTTGATGATGAACAGGTTAAAAGGTTCTTACTTGACAACTCTTGTGATTACATAGTTGGGGTTCCTCATGCTAGTCACCAGGGCGGAGTATGGGAACGCCAGATCCGAACTTTCAGGAGCGTTCTCAATACACTGTTGCATCCAGGAAGTCATCAATTAGATGACGAGTCATTCCGAACATTCATGACTGAAGCATCTTACATTGTCAATAGTAGACCACTCACTGTAACATCCTTGAGTGATCCTAACTCGCATCAACCATTAACTCCTAACCATCTATTGACAATGAAAAGCAATGTGATACTTCCCCTTCCAGGAGTGTTTCAGGAAGCTGACCAGTATTGTACAAAACGTTGGAAAAGGGTACAATGGCTTGCTGATGCATTTTGGAAAAGGTGGAAGAAAGAGGTTCTAAGTCTTTGGCAGGTTCGACAAAAGTGGCATAGACCTAAACGTAACCTCAAGGTTGACATTGTCATGGTTGTTGATGAAGCGATTCCTCGGTGTCAATGGAAAATAGCCAGAGTTACTGCAGTTCTCATGGGAAAAGACAATTTAGTGCGCAATGCAAAAGTTGTCTTGGGTGATCCTGGTATTTCCAAAAATGGGAAACGCACAGAACAAAGTACTGAACTTGAGAGACCTGTACATAAACTAATTTTGCTGCTTGAGAGTTAAATGTGTATATGCTCATTATATGTGAATTTAGGGTAAAGGTTTATCTGTCAAAATTCAACAATTTGTGTTGCATAATATCTGCCATGTGATTGCTGATGTTGATTTAGAGGTGGTTGGTGTTTTGATTATAAACATGTATGTTTTCATGACTTCCTTTTAAATTAAGAGATAATTTGGTTGGGATTGTAACTGGTGTAGTTCAAAACTTGACACCAGAGGGCTCTTCTCCTGTGAAGAGCATTAATACTCCTAATTATCAACAGAGGGCACTTTTTCCCTCTGTATATTTAGTTGAGCTGCCAAGTAAACTGACAGTTGGCAGAGAATCATTTAGTACAAAGAAGTCAATATAAGGTCAGTAATTGTGTATTATACTCTACAATGTTATGTATTTGTATAGTCTGTTGATAGTCTGTTAATAGTCTGTTAATATGTACTTGCAGTGTCACAGACAGATTGAATCAGAGAGATGTATATGGATGGATCATAAAGAGGAATAAATGATCAACTTCTGTCTTGTAACACTTGAGACTTAGTTTTACATATTCATGCTACAGGAAGTAGCTTCTAACAGTCATTGGCATTGGGGCTGTTATAGTAACAAAAATACACAATGTAACAAGAAAAAATAGCCCAGACATAAACAATGTCTGAAAATTAATTTTTGAAGGTATTGCACTTGACTTGACCTATCACCTTCATTTCTTATAATTATTGATAATAATCAGATTATGCTATCTTTTGAAGTATAATGACAGATATAATGTCTTGTAGGATTGCAAAAAATACATAATAATAAAAAAATGTCAGAACTTATTGCTGTGATTGTCAGTGACTTATTGTCCTGAGCTTAGTTAATTAGATCTACAACTTACTTTATTTGGATAAATTATTTTTATATAAAATGCCAGGTCATTTTAGCAACATATACATTTCATATTTATGAATATTGATTAGTTGAAAAGAAAACAAACACATTTTTATACATTAAGTCTTTGATTATCCAAATATGCATGGACCTTGTTACATCGCGCTTAATCATCGGTAATGCGTAATTAACTGCAGTATCCTACATAGAAAGAGGAGTTTTTGGCAATGTCTAGGAACTTAAAATTTTGAAAATCGGACTAGAAATGACAAAGTTATACTGGGATAAATGATGCACAGGGGGAAAAAACAATGACAAGGCGAGTTTTGTATTGGGCGAGAAATTTTTGGGCGAGTTGACTGGTGACGTCATCATTATAATTGGCTTGTAAACATTTGATGGCAATAATAAATTACAAAAACTGCATTAATTTGCACATGTAGTGATCGTATAATAGATAACAAATGCTTCTTACCATGAAACAGCAGACATTTCGGCTCAAAATGAGCCGTACATATCTTCCTCCTGTCTATCTCCTGAACATCTGCCAGTCTGATCCTCACCAGGAGCTGCTGCTTCCATTTATCTTCTTTCGGCAGAGACATATACGAAATCCCTTCTCCGGTGGTTTTGCCGTAATAATTTACACATTCTTGTACGCAACAACGGTTTCCAACTGCTTTTTTTGGTGTTATAA